>JAQPPZ010011065.1:0-632500 GCA_028583015.1 Wollemia nobilis | reverse complement strand
TTAAAGGGAGGTAATTTATATGGCATACAAAGGCTACTACATTTTCAAAGCTAGTCATTTACATTATTTTCTTTCATGTTCAAAGCAAGGATAAAATGAATCCACTCATCACTTCATGTTCACGTTTCAAAGCAAGGATAAAATGAATCCACTCATCATTCAATGTTCACATTTTAGAGATAGATTTTAGTCTTTTATTTCATGCTCAAAGCAAGGTTTAAAAAATATAAAACTTGTTTAAAATCTGTTTGGAAAAAGAAGATAAAATCTATCTAAAATATTTCAAGATAAAATGAACTTCAAATTTACATTGTGGTCATATGAGGGCCAATCACATTTTATTTTCTTTTAAGTTTCATGAAAAATCACTAGAATAGCATAATAAAGTAATACCAACATAGGCCCCTTATTAACAGTTGATTTCAAATCACTAAGGTATTCTAGCACTTATTTGACACATTTTCACAAGCATACATGCACACATTAAGTAAAAGGAACCTTGGAGAAATGTATATTTCTTTGCAAGAGAGGGTTTCTAATAAAAATCCTAATTGTGAGTGTGGTTTTGAAATTTAGTAAAATTAGCACCCAATATTTTAGCACTAGAAGGAGTGCCTGAATTGGTTTACTTTGTTTTCACTTAAATCCTAAATCGTTTAATATTACATGAAATCTTATTTGAAGATACTGGTCTTGACTAATGAGATTTTGTTGATCACATTCATTGATTTAAAAAGTTCTTTAATTGATGATGCATTGAGGCTAACCTTTTAAAAATTGGAGAATGTTCTCTAATATCATGGTTTAATTGATGCATATATTTTGGTTGATATACATGATGATTTATATGTGAAACATTTGAGGATTGTTAATTATTTCATGATTCTTTGCAAGATATTTCTTTGACTAAAAAAATGGTGTTAAATTTGTATTCTTTAAGGTCAACTAATGGTATGGTTTACTTCAATTATGATAGGCTATCCTTTAAATGTACCCGGGACTTCATATCATGTGCCTATAGATATTTAGTGTTATCTACCTCAGTTTAGCCATGATGGAATAGAATGAACTAAGAAGCATATTCAGGAATACAAGAATACTTTAATTCAATTGCAAATTATGCATGAAGATGTTGCTTGTAACATGTTTCCATCCACATTAGATGAATTTTCTTATGATTGATACCTCATTTTACCTATAGGTTCTATCATTTCTTGGGATCAACTAGAGGAAATTGACGGGGACCGAAAGATCAACACTTTCACCAATTCAGATTTTTCGTTAAAATCTGTTGAAAATATTTACATGCATCTAAATAAAATAGCCCACAGGCTTTACAATGGCCAAAGCTTCTCTGGTATGTAGGACCCTCCTCCTTCTTCCAGTCCCCCCCCTACTATTACAAAATTTCAAGTTTTTAACGAGGTCCCGGTCCTCTAGGCAATTAATGCCCCTGCCTAACAAAATTCAAATTTGACTTTCCCTTCGGTCGAGTTTTTCAAAATTTTGCCATAAATGGGCAACTGCCCGATCCACCATGGAGCTTGCATTAATGGCTTTCCTCGACCTGCAACCGTCGTCTTGGTCAGATCGTTCTTCTGTACCGTGGCCTCCTCCATAATGGCCATCGCCTGTGACTGTTCCTTTGCCTGTACCTGTTACTTTGCCAAATAAAAAAAATATATGCAGTCATGGCCCTCATATTGTTTCAACACACATAGCTGTCCATGTGTTTAATTCGATCTTCCCTGGTTGTCCGCATTGGCTATGCCTTCTTCTTGCTGCAACATTTTTTTAAAACACGTGCCCCTCACAATAGTCTTGATACACGTGGCTATCCACGTGTCAAATTCGGCCTTGCTTGGCCATCTGCTAGTTCTCTTTTGGCTGCATCCTCTTCTGGCTGTGATATCACGACAGGTCATGAAATCACGACATGTCGCGATATCGCAACCAAAAGTGCCTCTCTAATGTCGCAGCTCTTAGGGGTCACGATTTCATGACATGTCACGAAATCGTGACATGTCACGATTTCATGACATGTCACGAAATCGTGACATGTCACGATTTCACGACCCCCTGCTGCTCTCACCTTGTCGATCTCCTTGGGGTCGTGATTTCGTGACCCCCTACCCCTTTGTCACCACTTTGTTCTCCACCTTGCCTCATTTGTTCTTCGTCATGCCTTAGTGACTCTGCCACGTGGCAGCATCTCACTGGCCGTGATATCGCGACAGGAATCTCCCTCCTCTACCTTAGATGTAAAAGACGTCACGATATCGCAACTGAAACTCCGCTTGGTCTTCGCTGTTGAAAGACGTCGCGATATCACGACGTCACGATATCGAGACAGAACTGGTCCCCGCCTTTGCCACTACTTCAGAGGTCACAATTTTGTCTCATGTCATGAAATCGCGACATGTCGTGATTTTGCGACCTCCCCAACTTTTGCCTTAACTTCTAAATAACTTCCCCTCTACTTTACAAAACTTTTGCGAGGTTGTTCTAATGTCGCCGGATGCTCCTGCATCAGACACCCGGGGTAACAAGAGAAGTGACCTTCACTTCTTTGCTGTTCGGTCCGCGTCCTTTGTAATATCTCCGAACACTCATCAACCTTTACAACCTGCTCAAATCTTGTTTCCTGGCAAAATTTTTTGCCTTCTACCAGAAAAATTCTGGCATTGCTGCACACCTTCTCATCCACTGTCTGTAATGGCTTCAACTTGTGCCGCACTCCATTTTTCATCAAGGAGTACGTATTTGCATGACCATCATGCACTGCACTCCGATCAAACTGCCATGGCCTTCCCAACAACAAATGGCAAGCATCCATGGGGAATACATCACACAAGACCTCATCCTGGTATCTCCCAATCTGGAACGTGACTAAGCACTGTTCACGGACCCATGCTCTATGATCCTTCCGCAACCATGCAATCCGATATGGATGCGGGTGTCTCATTCTCTCCAACTGCAACTTAGTAACCATCTCCTCAGAAACTAAGTTATCTATACTCTCGTTGTCTATAATAACATTACAAACTTTGCCTGCACTTTTGCACCGTTTGCAAAACAGGCTTCTCCTCTGCTCTGACTTGTCTTCCCCAATCAACATGGTCCTCCTCACAATCATTGCTTCTCCTTTTTTAGCTTCTTCAAAATGTTCTGAGTCAGAATATTCAACTGCCACAACAGCTCTGGCAGGACACACTTGCTTCTTGTTTACTCTCTTGGGGTGCTGGGGGCACTCATATGCCCGATGTCCCTCTTCTCCATAGTGGAAACATGTTCCTCGGAACACTCCTCTTCCATACCCGCGTCCAGATCTACCTCTTCCTCTTGGGTAGCCATTGTTCTGAACTTGCGGTTTGGGTTCTTCATCTTCTTTCTGATTCCAACTACTGCTAACCTCTTCTTTCTTCTCTTCCTTTCTTTCCTCTTTCTTTCCACCAGTCTTTCCTCTAGGTCCTTTTACTCTTTGTTTGCTTTCAAACATTCTGTTTAATTTTTCTTCAACCTTCAGAGCAAACTGGTAAGCATCTTCAATGGTGCTCACCCGAACAAAGCCCAACTCTTCCTGGACACTGGGTCTCAACCCATTAATATAACGGGCCACATTTTCCTTGCTTGCTTCTAAATGGCTGGTTCTGATGGAGATTTTGTAAAATTCTTTCGTATATTCTTGGACAGTTTTATTCATCTGTCTTAAACTCTGCATTTTTCTTAGCAGATCCAGTTCATAATCTACGAGAATGAATTGTCTTTTTAATTTTTCTACCATTCTGTCCCATCTAGTTATCCATTATTTTCCTCTTCTATTCCGTTCCAGCTGCACTCCCTTCCACCATATGCTGGCGTGACCCTTTAATTTGGTTTTAGAAAACCTGACCCGCTTGGGATCTTCAACATCTTCATATTCGAAGTATTCTTCCAGGTCATTTATCCAATCAATTAATTCCTCCGAATTCAAGTTCCCAGAATACGTTGAAACTTCCATCTTCGGCCTCTTCCCGATCTGGGATATGGCCTTGTACAGTCTGGCTTGTGCCGGATCCACAACTTCTTCTTCTTCTTCTTCAAACTAATTTTCTTCTTCATCCGCTTCATCCTCACTGTCTGTGTCTCTTCTTGGTTCATGCCCTCTGCGCAGTTCTTCTTATAGGGCCTGAACTTGTCACTGCAAAGCCCAAAAATCTTCTACTGCCATGCCTCTTCCACAAATGGGGTTTCTCCTTGGAGGCATTCTGTTCACCCGATCTCAAGCCCTCCCACAAGTCCTGGTACAACTACCTCTCCTTCGGCGGTCTGCTGTACGCTTAGGAAAAACCTGGCTCTGATACCACTGACGGGGACCGAAAGATCAACACTTTCACCAATTCAAATTTTTCATTAAAATCTGCTAAAAATATTTACATGCATCTAAATAAAATAGCCTACAAGATTTACAATGGCCAGATCTTCTCTGGTATGTAGGACCCTCCTCCTTCTTCCAGTTCCCCCCTACTATTACAAAATTTCAAGTTTTTAACGAGGTCCCGGTCCTCTAGGCAATTAATGCCCCTGCCTAACAAAATTCAAATTTGACTTTCCCTCCGGTCGAGTTTTTCAAAATTTTGCCATAAATGGGCAACTACCCGATCCACCATGGAGCTTGCATTAATGGCTTTCCTCGACCTGCAACCACCATCTTGGTTAGATCGTTATTCTGTACCGTGGCATCCTCCATAATGGCCATCGCCTGTGACTGTTCCTTTGCCTGTACCTGTTACTTTGCCAAATAAAAAAAATATACACGGCCGTGGCCCTCATATTGTTTCAACACATGTAGTTGTCCATGTGTTTAATTAAATCTTCCCTGGTTTTCCGCATTGGCTATGCCTTCTTCTTGTCGCAACATTTTTTAAAAACACGTGCCCCTCACAACAGTCTTGATACACGTGGCTGTCCATGTGTCAAATTTGGCCTTGCCTGGCCGTCTGTTGGTTTTCTTTTGGCTGCGTCCTCTTCTGGCCGTGATATTGTGATAGGTCACGAAATCGTGACATGTTGTGATATCGCGACCAAAAGTGCCTTTCTAATGTCGCAGCTCTTAGGGGTCGCGATTTCGTGACATGTCACAATTTTGCGACCCCCTGCTGCTCTCACCTTGTTGAGCTCCTCGGGGTCGCGATTTCGTGACATGCCATGAAATCGTGACATGTCATGATTTTGTGACCCCCTCCCCATTTGTCACCACTTTGTTCTCCGCCTTGCTTCATTTGTTCTTCATTGCGCCTTAGTGACTCTGCCACATGGCAGCCTCTCATTGGCTACGATATCGCGACAGGTCACGATATCGCGACCTGTCGTGATATCGCGACGGGACTCTCCCTCCTCTGCCTTAGATGTAAAAGACGTCGCGATATCGCGACGTCGCGATATCGCCACCGAAACTCCACTTGGTCTTCGCTGTTGAAAGACGTCGCGATATCGCGACATAACTGGTCCCCGCCTTTGCCACTGCTTCGGAGGTCGCGATTTCGCGACCTCCCCAACTTTTGCCTTAACTTCTAAATAACTTCCCCTCTGCTTTACAAAAATTTTGTGAGGTTGTTCTAATGCCGCCGGATGCTCCTGCATCAGAAATGTTCCTCAATCATTTTAACAAAAAGCTAGTTGATCCAATCCTCATGTATAATCAGTTTGTTGCCATCCATAAAGGATAAAATGAATCTTTGAAGATGTTTACTAAAATGTTTCATGGGTTATATACTCAATTGATTTTACCCTATGTTCCTCTATAGGGAGTTGCTATCATAGTGTATTTCAATACTCGTGACCCATCAACAATTATATATTTGAGAGGGATGCCTCAAATCACATCTTTGTCCCAAGCTTATACCCAAGCAATAGCATTTGAACAACAATTGAGTTTTCAAGGTTATGGTGTGGGTTTTGGATCATATAATCCTCAATAATTTAATACCTCCCCTACCCACCCAACAATTTGTGCACCTCAACCTACCATTTAAAATCAACGATTATTCTTTGTGTGAATCAATGTCAGAATAGCCATCTTGATCATCTTGTGAATCATGTTCCAAATAATGACCCACTAAAAATAAAAGGTTTAGAGTCATTATTTAAAAGTGAGGATTATAATAATCATAGAAATCTAAATACAATAATTTATCCCATTGAAGAAACCCTTGACCCACCAAAACTGAATTTTTTGAAATCAAGGTGGATAAAATTGAAAAATAATTGATAGATGAGTCTAAATATTGTGAATATGCAATAGAGTTTCATACCATGGGTTTAGACGATGATTATTATAATGGTTGAGGAAAATACAAGGAATCATTGTTTTCTCACACTCATGCTGATGTAGGTTTCTATTTCACCTGATATGCAATTCACCGAAATCACCATCTCACATGAAGAAATGGTAAATATTTCTTATGATTCATTTTTTTTGGATGAGGAAGAGGTCATTGATGAAGGTAAAGGATTACAAGATAATGATGATGATAGAGACCATGAGGAAAAATAGGAAATTACAATGGCACCAAGTTTTGGTAAATGAACATGTATAAAAGGAAGAATCTCACCTTTTGTGTCCAACCATACAAACTCCAGGTAAATATTACCTAATTATTTATGGGATTCAAATGTTATTAATGCTGAAATGCCATTTATGTTTGAAAAAACATTTATGTTGATTTCTACTCACACCACTAATAATATTGCTTTGTTGAATGAAAAATAAGTATATGTGCTTGAGTTGTTGAATCAAGTTCATAAAAAATTAACAATTGAATCTAGGATACAAACTTATAATGATTCTCATTTAGTAGATATCCTAGATGTTTGTAAATTTTTGCATAAGTATGATGACCTAAAAATATGGAAAATGACTTAACTTTAAAATTTTAGAAATATGATCCTATTTGCAAGACATCATATTTGAAAAGAGAAGTCTAATTCTAAATCATGAATTGAATTGTAAAATATACATTCTAAGGAGTAGACAAGAAAAAATTAAAAATCAGTTATTGCCTTATCAATTTGATGAATTGAAACTCCACTATGGGATTGCTAATGGAACTAGATTAAAATGGTGGGGTGAGAGAGGCAAGAAGAGAATTTTTGTGTTGTGTGGCCTAATCTTATTTTGGTTGGATTTCTATAAAGCTTGGCATGCATATTATGATACATGTCTTTTAAATAATGTGAATCATGTTTGGGATCGAGGGAAGTGATAGCCTATATTGTGCATCATTTGGTA
Source organism: Wollemia nobilis (assembly GCA_028583015.1). Classification (NCBI taxonomy): domain Eukaryota; kingdom Viridiplantae; phylum Streptophyta; class Pinopsida; order Araucariales; family Araucariaceae; genus Wollemia; species Wollemia nobilis. The sequence continues at coordinate 625,230 of JAQPPZ010011065.1, read as the reverse complement.
CATTATTGTATATAGATTTGGTTTTCATGCTTTTGCTTTAGTTTTTTTTTTTTTTATTGTTTTTGTTTGACAAGTTTTATATTTTGCTTTCTTGTCAGTTTGCATTAGGTTAGGTGTCAATTTATTTCAAAGTTTTGGTTTGTAATTTTTGTATTTTGGGTTAGTACCTCCTTTTGAGGTGATGTTTTGTGGTAGCTACTAATTTACGGACTCTTGATCATTTTTGTCTTCCTTTTTCATGAAGGGTGATTTGCCTATTTTGGAATCTTATAGATCAAAGAAAATGGGATGAAGTTATTTAGTAATCATTCTCAGATCTTGGGACTAAGATAGTAAATTTTGGAACAATGTATCATTCTGATAAAGCTTCACATGAACACATCATATTAAAGGGTATGAATTGAAATATTGAATGAGGAAGTCATTTTGGTTTGTAAATTAAGGAGAAAATTATAAACTCCATATTTAGCCTTAAGTGGTATCTAACCTAGGTGGCATACAAATTTATGGGATAATATGGTGCCTAATAATAAAAAATAAAAAGAAAATAAAAACATGCCAAATCATTCTCAAGGTCTAGATAATCTCTACCGGGGCTATGGATGCTTGACTGGTAGTAGGGCTATGTCTAGACAAATTAAAATAACGAAAGTAAGGAAAAGTATCAATTAGACACCTAGTTATTCATAAAATCTCTACTGGGGCTATAGACCCCTGGTTGATAGTAAGTCCATCTCCACTGGGGCTATAGATGCCTAGATGGCAATGGAGCAATGTAGAGGCACATTTTTAGGAGTAATATTTCTATAGCCTAATGCAAAAAAAAATTGGAATCTGGATTGTTTTCAAGAATGCAAAATGAAACCATATCCACACATATTAAGCTAAAGCAAAGGGCTCATGTATTTTCATTTGAAAAAAATTATTTAATTCATTAATGGTAACAAATGTTATGGAAGAAGCATTTCATTTGGAAGATTTTTACCAATTTATTATTGGTAAAAATTATTATGGAAGAAACATTTCATTTGGAAGATATTTACCTATTTATCGTTGGTAAAAAGTACTATGGAAGAAGCATTTCATTTGGAAGATATTGCAGTTACAAAGAATTTGCGTGACTAAGACAAATGAAAAGGGGGGAAAATAAAATGAAGAGTTTTATTTATTTTTGGAAAGATTTAAAATGTAATGGAAACAAAGGAAACATGGCTAGAAATATTTGGATAGAATTGTAGGTGTGAAACCAAAGGGTTTGGAGCTGGATTTGTCTTGGAGTTTCTCCTCCCACGCCGTTGGACTGGATTTTTCACCATTGATGCCAATGGAAGTTTGTATTCTGCATGTGTATTGAGTTTATATTGAAAATATTTATTGCTAATATATTAGAAATTTGATGAGTTTTATGCATGTTAATGGTAGACTCAATTTCTATTTTTGATATATTGCATATTTCCCTTAGAAGATTGCACCTCATTGAAGGTTGGATTGCATGAATACGAATCACATTAAAGCTGGTTTTTATGCAGGATACTAATGTTTATAAGGTCTATGTGGAATTTCAAAGTTGCAACATTTATTTTATTTTCATTTGTTTTATTTTTATAACACTATATTTTTCAATGTTTTAGTATTCGAAAAATAATATAAAAAATATAAATCCAAAAAAGAGATGCACAGATTCAAAGAATAAGCTTTAAAGTTTCATTTAGAGTAGTTTAGATGTTACTTTGAAGCAAATTCAAAATTCCAAAATTATTTAAAGTTCACATATTTTAAAAGAAATTTTGTAATTTTAGAATTTAACATGGTTTCACATTTTAAGGAGATTCAAATTTTAGCCTTTACATTTTTGTTCGGAAGCAATAAATCAACTTCCCTTTAAAAAATACAGTTTCATTAAAGGGAGAAATTTATATGGCATACAAAGGCTACTACATTTTCAAATCTAGTCATTTACATTATTTTATTTCATGTTCAAAGCAAGGATAAAATGAATCCACTCATCACTTCATGTTCACGTTTCAAAGTAAGGATAAAATTAATCCACTCATCATTCAATGTTCACATTTTAGAGATAGATTTTAGTATTTTATTTCATGCTGCAAGGTTTAGAAAAGATAAAAAAATTTAAAATATTCTTAACAAAAAAAGTTAAAATCTATCTAAAATACTTCAAAATAAAATGAACTTCAACTTTAAATCATGGTCATATGAGGGCCAATCACATTTTTTTATTATTTTAATTTCCATGAAAAATCACTAGAATATCATAATAAAGTAGTACCAACACAAGCCCCATGTTAACAATTGCTTACAAATTACTAAGGTATTCGAGCACTTATTTGACACATTTTCACAAGCATACATACACACAGTAAGTAAAAGGAACCTTGGAAAAAAATTTATTTCTTTGCAAGAGAGGGTTTTCTAGTCAAAATCATAACTATGGATGTGGTTTTGCAATTGGGAAAAATTACCACTCAACAGGTTGTTACACCAAACAAACAATTACATTCTTAATAACATGACATCACTTGTATAGGTGCCTCAAATACCACATGCCATTGCAAAATATAATAAAATATCATTAGAAATGGGTCCTCACATTAGAAAGGGACCATTCCATAATAATATGAGTATTGTATAATAATGTTAGAATGGGGTTGGGTTCGAGGGATTGGTTCAAAAATCAAATTGTTTTTGTAGGAGTGCAAAGACCAAGGTTCGAATCCCTCATGCCTCGTAGTACTAGTGGGCGTGTTGCATAAGTGTAGCTAGCTACGTAAAGATTTACCTGATGCAACTAGAGGTTATAGTGATGACAAGGAGTGAGATTCGAACCCATGAAGAGGCTTATGAAATTATAACGAGTTACCAATTCCTCTAGTATAATAAAAAAAATATTAGGATGGGGTCGCAACATATCTTTCACTTTAAAAAACTTATTTAGGACAAATATTTTGTGCTAAAATATAAGTGCCCTCTAGCTTAAATAGTTCTTGCTAAAAATGAGTAGTAAAAGTAGGGTCGATATTTGACACAATGAATTTGGGTATTCCATAAAGGAAAATGATGAAGTCTAAAAGGATTTATGCAACTATGGAGGTTGTGTAGAGATGGGGTAAGGAAACAAAATGAGCATACTTTGTGAGATGACCCATTACTACCATAATAACTAATTTTCCTCCTAATTTATGTAACCCTTCAATAAAATTAATAGAAATACCTGATGATAATTATTTTAGAATTGGTAAGGGTTAAAGGGTTCTAGAGGAACACACTATTCTCCTTTGATTCTTTAGCACCATTCACTTTCAACCACAAAGTTTTGAATATCACTTTTTATTCCCTTACAAAATAAAGTATGTTTGGTCCTTTCATAAGTTTTTAAAAACTCAAAATATCCTACTATTGGTGAGGCATGAATTTCCTACAAAATGAAATCTCACATTTTCGATTTTTAAAGAATAACTAATCAGTCAAGATATCTCAATTCATGACCATCGTAAGTATAAATAGAGAATGAGTTGGAATTTACTTCAATTTTGTTGATCAATATTTGTAATCTAGAACCCTTGGCCATTTCTTCTTTAAAATTATTAATCCATTGAGGGATTGGTGAAGATATAGCATTTAACATACTCTAATATTTTAATTTTTAGGACAATACATCAACCACTATATTCTCCTCTCATTTTCTACATATGATTTTAAAATAATTCCTCATCAATTTGGAGATCCATTGTTATTTTTTAGGTGTGGCTAACTCATATTCCAAGCACTACTTGAGACTTTGATGGTCGATTTTGATTGAAAATTACACCCAAGGAGATACAATATCGAATGAAGAGCAACATGTAAAATGGATAACATATCTTTTCATAAGTAGATTTTTCTAAATTTTGGCTTTAAAAGACCTTATTGGTTAGGGCTAGTGGTCATCCTTATTGCATCAAAACTACCCTAATTATATTACCTGAAGCATCACACTCAATTATAAAAGGTTTAGAAAAATCAAGCATTGTTAACACTGGGGTGGTTGTCATAGCCTACTTTAATTATTTGAAAGCATTTTCTAATGTTCTAACTACATAAATGAGTTCTTCTTAAACATGATTGTTAAATGAGCTACTATGTTTTCATAGTTTTGCATAAATTTATACTAATACCCTATGAAGCTTGAAAAATACTTGAAGTCCCTTGAGGATGTGAAGCTTTAGCCATTCTTGAACAACCTAAAACTTTATGTGGGTGAATTTAACTCGTTTAGTATCTATGTGACCCAAATGCTCTGCATATTACAACATCAAATAACACTCATATCTCTTGGCATAAAGCTAGTTTTTAGATGAAAGATATAAATTCTGATCAAGAAGTTGTAAGTGCTCTTCCCATCAGTGAATATAAATTAGAATTTCATCAAAGAACTATAATAAATTTACATAGGAAGGGCCAAATACTAGAATTCATTAGACTCTAAAAAGTGGAGGGTGCATTAAATAAAATAAACGACATAACCAATAATTCATAGTGCTCATTATGATTCCTAAGAATATTTTGAGGAATTTCATATTCCTTGATTTTGATCTATTAGTATCTTGATCACAGCCCAAATCTAACAAATATTTGGCTCTATACAATTCATCCAATAAATCGTCAAATACTAGAATAGGAAATTTATCTTTAACCATTGTTTTATTAAGTTTTATTAAATGCACACACAAATGCTAAGACCCATTTTTTTTTACCATCAACATTGAGGAAGAATAGAAACTAATTCTAGGATGAATAACCCCTACAACAAGAATTTTCTATATTATTTTCTAGATTTTTATTTTGGGCCTATGCATATCTATAACAATGGAAATTTAGAAGAAGACTACCAAGAATAATTTGAATTACATTTTCATGAGTATGGCAAGGGGGTAGTCCATTGGGTTCCCTAAAAACTATTGTAGATTTGTTTAATAACAACTGTAATTTGTTGGGTTGGTCTTTACCTCCACAATCTAAGTCTTGTAGAGTAAATTGTTGGGCCACAATACCATGGCTTGAATTTTTTATTAGTTTATACATCCCATGAGATGTTTTAATTTAATTAGTAATAGCCTTCAAGACTTGAAAGGTGTACTTTATTCCCTACTAGCTAAATTTTATTCATAATTCAAAGAAATCCCATAATACTAGATCAAATAGTGTTAGTCATTGAGTCCCTACAACAACATCATGGCCACATATGGGTACAACAAATATGTATTTCTTAACATTATGTTTAATTATTTATATTTTAACATTTCTACACTTTCGCTTTCAAAGTAAAGTTTCTCCATTGGCAATGATGACTTCAAAGAAGTTATAAGTATTAGTATAGCAATTTCCCTGTTTGGCCACCCTTGGAACAATGAAATTATGGGTGCTCTTATATTCAATGAGAATTATGACCCATTATCCTTTGAAGTGTGCTATCACCTTCATGATTTGGGGAGTTGAAATTCTTACTAAGAAATGCACCAAAATATTTGGTTGGAATTTGATGCAGGAGCATCCGGAGACAGTAGGGCAATCCTGCGTCATCCAAAAAAAAAATTCAGTTCTTTTTAGGTTCTTTGCACTTTGATTTGTTTTGTTTTTCATTATTGGAGAAGGTTTGTAGTGCAATTTCTCCTCTACTTTTGCTAAACTGTCGTGATATCGCGACGTCGCGATATCGCGACGGTCTTCAAAACAAAGCGGAGAAGAAGAGTTCTGTCGCGATATCGCGACCAGTTAGAAGTCGCCACGTGGCGTGAATTTAAAATGGCATTGAAATCTAAGGCAAAGCGGGGAACAAAGGCTCGATGGAGAGGGGGAGGGGGTCGCGAAATCGTGACATGTCGCGATTTCGTGACATGTCACGAAATCGTGGCCCCAAGGGACTTCGACGTAGAGAAGACGCTGTGGGTCACGATATCGCGACATGTCGCGATATCGCGGCCAGGAAAAGCACAGCCGAAGGAAAACAAGTGGACAGCTCGGCAAGGTCGACTCGGCACGTGGACGGTACGGAGGACACGTGTACCAACAGTGTTTCAACAGGGAGGAGGCACAGACAGATGGCCGTGTAGATGAAAAGGGAGGGGTGTCGGCCACGCAAATTTTTATTTTTTTTTTTCTTTCTTCTAGCGACACAGCCATTACAGGTGATGGCTTCTTGAAGGAGACATTATTGCAGAAGACAGTCTGACCGGGCGGCGGTTGCAGGACGGTAAGGCCATTAATGCAAGTTCCTCAGTAGATCGTGCAGATGGCCATTAATGACAGAAATTCGAAAAGCCGGTTGGAGGGAAATTCGAACGGAGAATTTTAGTTTGGTGGGAGCATTGAATGCCAGGGGGATCGGGAGTTGGGATAAAAGCGGGGAAAAATGTAAGGGAGGGGGATGGTGAGTTCGGGATTGGGGGAGAAGAAGTGTGCCTGGACATTGTAACAGAGACTGTATTTTTTTATTTTACTGCAATTTAATGAGAAGCTGTTCGTTGTAATCTCGAGCTTGCCATCAAGTGGTATCAGAGCGGGAGCTCCTGAGCGTGTAACAGATCATCGGAGAGAGAGGCAGTTACACCAGGATCTGTGGAAAGATTTTATAAAAAATATATATATAATGCCTCCACGAAGAAATCGAGGCGGAGGAGGAGATGTGGTGCCGGCCGAAGACTTTCGAGCCTTGCAAAGGCAAGTTCAAGCCCTGCAAGCAGAGTTACGCAGAAGGCGCGAACCCGGAGGGGATGAGGAAAGTGAAGACGAAGTCGAAGAAGAAGACCAGTCTGAGGAAGAGGAAGAAGCTGTGGATCCTGCTCAAGCCCGGTTGTATAAGGCCATCTCTCAGATTGGAAAGCAACCTAAAATGGAGGTTTCTACATACTCGGGAAACCTAAATCCAGAAGAAGTGATTGACTGGATAAATGACTTAGAGGAATATTTTGAGTACGAGGAGGTTGAAGACCCTAACCGGGTCAGATTTGCTAAGACCAAGTTGAAGGGCCATGCCAGCATTTGGTGGAGGGGAATACAGTTGGAGAGGAACAGAAGAGGGAAGGAGAGAATAACAAGATGGGATAGAATGGTGGAGAAGCTGAAAAGACAGTTCATCCCGGCAGATTACGAGTTGGATCTGCTAAGAAAAATGCAGAGCTTGAGACAGACAAACAAAACTGTCCAAGAGTACACTGAAGAGTTTTACAAGATTTCTATTAGAACAGGGCATTTAGAGGCAAACAAAGAAAAGGTAGCCCGTTATATCAATGGGTTGAGACTTGGTATCCAAGAAGAACTGAGCCTGGTTCGGGTAAGCACCATTGAGGATGCTTACCAATTTGCCTTAAAGGTGGAAGAAAAGCTGAATAGGCGGTTTGAAGGCAAGCAAAGAGGAAGGGGCCGTGGTGGAAGAACTGGTGGGAGAGCCAGTGGGGAAAAGTACAAGGATCTAAAAAATACTGGTGAAGCCAGTAGTAACCAGGACCAAAAAGAAGAAGATGTTTATCAGCCCCGAGATCAGAACAGCTACCCAAGAGGACGGGGTGGAGCTGGACGAGGATTTGGAAGAGGAGTATTTCGTGGAACATGTTTCCACTGTGGTGAAGAAGGACACCGGGCATTTGAATGTCCACAACACCGAGAAAGGACGAACAAGAGGCCTGAGGGTCCAGCCAGAGCTGCTGTGGCAGAGGAGGATGCTGAGTCTGAGCATTCCGAAGAAGCGGAGAGAGGAGAAACAATGATTGTAAGAAGAGTCCTGTTGAATGAGGAGAAGGACACAGACCAGAGAAAAAGTTTATTCCGCACCAGGTGTAAATGTGCGGGCAAGGTTTGCAATATCATTATTGATAATGGTAGCACGGATAACCTAGTTTCTGAGGAAATGGTTACAAAGTTACAGTTAGAAAGGAAGAAGCACCCACACCCATACCGGGTTGCATGGTTACAGAAGGACCACAGAGCTTTGGTCAATGAGCAGTGTTCCGTTAAATTTAACATTGGAAATTATTGTGATGAGGTCCTGTGTGACATCCTACCCATGGATGCTTGCCACATGTTCTTGGGGAGGCCCTGGCAGTTTGACCGGAGTGCAGTGCATGATGGTCGTGCCAACACCTACTCATTGACAAAGAATGGTGTACGCCATAAACTAAAGCCCTTAAAGGATGCGGATGAAAAGGTATGTAACAATTCCAGAGTCTGTCTAGTTGAGGGGAGAAAGTTTCTGAATGGGTTGAAGCATGAACATTTATGTTATGCAATAATCCCTAGAGTTAGGGGGAAGGAATGCCAGGATACCCCAGCAGAAGTTTTGAATCTGCTGGAGGAGTTTCCAGATATTGTGTCTGACAATGTGCCTGAGGGTTTACCCCCAATAAGGAAAATTAGCCATCATATAGACTTAGTACCGGGATCCAGCTTGCCAAATAAAGCTGCACACAGGATGACGCCTGTAGAGACTGAGGAGTTAAATAGATAGGTCCAGGAATTGTTAGAAAAGGGATTGATTCGGGAAAGTTTGAGTCCATGTGCAGTACCTACAGTGTTGGCGCCAAAGAAGGATGGGGAATGGAGGATGTGTACAGATTCACGGGCCATCAACAAAATCACTATTAAGTACAGATTCCCGTTGCCAAGAATGGATGATATCATGGACTATTTAAGTGGAGCTGAATACTTCACAAAGATTGACCTGAAAAGTGGCTATCATCAGATCCGTATCCGAGAAGGGGATGAATGGAAGACAGCCTTCAAGACAAGAGAAGGCTTGTATGAGTGGTTGGTCATGCCGTTTGGGCTGTCCAATGCACCAAGTACTTTCATGCGGCTGATGAATGAAGTACTAAAGGAGTTCCTGGGAAAATTTGTTATTGTTTATTTAGATGATATATTGATATTCAGCAGGACCCTGGAGGAACACCTGATGCACATCAGGAGAGTTTTTGAGAAGCTGCGGGAAGAGCAGTTGTTAATAAATCTGAAAAAGTGTAACTTTGTCAAGAAGGAGTTAGTATACCTGGGGTTTGTGATCTCAGCAGAAGGCCTGAAAATGGACCCAGAGAAGGTAAGAGCCATCATTGAATGGCCTACCCCAAGAAGCACAACAGAAGTAAGATCCTTTCATGGTTTGGCCAGCTTTTACAGGAAGTTCATAAAGAACTTCAACAGCATCTGTGCACCTCTCACAGAAACAATGAGGGGGGATAAAAAGGAGTTCAAGTGGACATCAGGGGCCGAAAGGAGCTTTGATGCATTAAAGAGAAAAGTTACAGAACAACCTGTTTTGGCACTTCCAGACTTTAACAAGGTATTTCAGGTGGTTGTGATGCCGGTGGCGGTGCAATAGGGGCGTATCTTGAGTCAAGGGGGCAAACCGATTGCTTATTTCGGTGAGAAGCTAAATGATGCTCGAAAAAAAGTATTCGGTTTATGACCAAGAATTTTATGCTATAGTTCAGGCTCTGAAAAAGTGGAGACACTATTTATTGCCAAAGGAGTTTGTTCTGTTTACTGACCATCAGGCTTTACAGTACATTAACAGTCAGACAAAACTGAACCAAAGGCACATGAAGTGGGTAGAATTCCTTCAAAGTTATACTTTTGTGCTGAAGCACAGAAGTGGGAAATCAAACAAGGTTGCAGATGCCTTGAGCAGAAGGCAGACTTTACTGATTAAATTGACAGTGGAAGTAGTGGGATTTGAAGAACTGAAGGGATTATACCCTACAGACCCGGATTTTGCAGAAGCTTGGAAGGCTTGCTCAACACCTGTTACGGTGGACCGGACAAAATGGTTGGATTTCTTAATCCAAGATGGAATGTTGTTCAAGGGAAGCAAATTATGCATTCCAAGGAGCTCTATGCGGGAGAACTTGATCAAAGAAAAGCACAGCGGAGGATTAGCTGGACACTTTGGTAGGGATAAGACTATTGCCCTAGTGGATGAAAATTATTACTGGCCACAACTTCAGCAAGATGTGAGGAAGTTTGTGCAAAGATGCAGGATATGTCAGATGGCAAAAGGCATAAGGCAAAACACAGGATTATACCAGCCATTACCTGTACCTGAGAGGCCATGGGAGGACATAAGCATGGATTTTATTCTTGGCTTACCAAGAACACAGAGGGGAAATGACTCAGTATTTGTGGTGGTTGACCGATTCTCGAAAATGGCACATTTTATTCCCTGCCAAAAGACGAGTGATGCAGTTCACATTGCTGGGTTATTCTTCAAGGAAGTGGTACGACTTCACGGTCTACCAAGAAGCATAGTTTTTGATAGAGATACAAAGTTTGTTGGGTATTTCTGGAGGACTCTGTGGAAGAAGTTGAAGATAGACCTGAAATTCAGTTCGGCATACCACCCGCAGACTGACGGACAGACAAAGGTGGTGAACAGAAGCCTGGGTAATTTATTGAGATGTTTGATAGCAGATCAGCCCAAAGGATGGGATTTAGTCTTACCTCAGGCGGAATTTGCTTATAACAGTTCAGTTAATAAGAGCACCAACAAATCTCCATTTCAGATAATCTACGAAAACAGTCCAAGAAATGTGTCTGAACTAAGAAAGTTGGACAAGAGAGAAAAATGCAGTGCCGAGGCAGAAGAATTTGCGGAACACATGAAAAGTCTGCATGAAGAAGTAAGGAAACAAATTATAAAGATGAATACTCAATACAAGACAAGGGCAGACCAGAAGCGGCGGTTCAAGGAGTTTGAAGTCGGAGATGAGGTCATGGTCCATCTCAGGAAGGAGAGATTTCCTGCCAAGACTTATAATAAATTGAAGATGAAAAAGTTTGGGCCATGCCGAATACTGGGAAAGCGGGAATCAGGAAATGCGTATGAGGTGGAATTGCCAAGTTGGCTTGATATTTCACCTATTTTTAATATTTTTGATTTAGTGGAATATCATGAGGGAGAAGTTACAGAAATGCCGGGTGCAGAATTATGGCAAGTTCCAGCATCTACTCCAACAGCCAACGAGATTGAAGAGATCTTAGACACCCGTGAAGGCAGAAGTACCCGAAACAAACAATATTCTGAGTACTTGGTAAAGTGGAAGGGCAGGCCTGTTGAAGATGCGACTTGGTTGTCAAGAATGGAGGTTGACCGCCTGGGTCTTCCCCCATCAAAACCAAAGTGAGGATCACTTTTTAATTTACCCCGGGTGTCTGATGCAGGAGCATCCGGAGACAGTAGGGCAATCCTGCGTCATCCAAAAAAATTTTAGTTCTTTTTAGGTTCTTTGCACTTTGATTTGTTTTGTTTTTCATTATTGGAGAAGGTTTGTAGTGCAATTTCTGGTTTGAGAAGGTTTTGAAAGGCATCGCGATATCGCGACGTCGCGATATCGCGACGGTCTTCAAAACAAAGCGGAGAAGAAGAGTTCACATCACGATATCGCGACCAGTTAGAAGTCGCCATGTGGCGTGAATTTAAAACGACATTGAAATCTAAGGCAAAGCGGGGAACAAAGGCTCGATGGAGAGGGGGAGGGGGTCGCGAAATCGTGACATGTCACGATTTCGTGACATGTCACGAAATCGCGGCCCCAAGGGACTTCGACGTAGAGAAGACGCTGTGGGTCGCGATATCGCGGCCAGGAAAAGCACAGCCGAAGGAAAACAAGTGGACAGCTCGGCAAGGTCGACTCGGCACGTGGACGGTACGGAGGACACGTGTACCAACAGTGTTTCAATAGGGAGGAGGCACGGACAGATGGCCGTGTAGAAGCAAACAAAGATGAAGACCGTGTAGATGAAAAAGGAGGGGTGTCGGCCACGCAATTTTTTTTTTTTCTTTCTTCTAGCGACACAGCCATTACAGGTGATGGCTTCTTGAAGGAGACATTATTGCAGAAGACAGTCTGACCGGGCGGCGGTTGCAGGACGGTAAGGCCATTAATGCAAGTTCCTCAGTAGATCGTGCAGATGGCCATTAATGATAGAAATTCGAAAAGCCGGTTGGAGGGAAATTCGAACGGAGAATTTTAGTTTGGTGGGAGCATTGAATGCCAGGGGGATCGGGAGTTGGGATAAAAGCGGGGAAAAATGTAAGGGAGGGGGATGGTGAGTTCGGGATTGGGGGAGAAGAAGTGTGCCTGGACATTGTAACAGAGACTGTATTTTTTTATTTTACTGCAATTTAATGAGAAGCTGTTTGTTGTAATCTCGAGCTTGCCATCAGAATTATTTTGGGATTTTAGAGTATTCTATATGTTCCTCTTCTAGATGATCATCTTGATATTCAAAATATTTGATAGTTATTATCTCATCCACTTCCAATAAATAAAAATCTATTGCACATATTTATGTCCTGGTAGATATTTTTCATCATAATTATAACATAGGCCTTATACTCTTTGAGTATCCATTTCTTCCCTATTCAATCACTTGAATTTTTGTCATCAACATCCTTTGCATTAAACTTGAAAAATTCTAATTTAGGTATCTTTAATGTGGTATCTATGTCAGAAAGAGCATGATGAACTCTATATTTATTGATTGAATTACCACCTAGTCCTTTAGTGTTAAGATGCTTGAATACTTTTGGGGTTTCATTTAATCACTCTTCAATTTTAGTTCGATTTTAAATACTTTTAGTGTTAAGATGCTTGAATATTTTTGGAGTTTCATTTAATCACTTTTAAATATTTTTTCTTCAATTTTAAATTTGGATTTAATCTAGTTAGTTCTCATAACCTACATGTGATCTTTCATATTTGTAATTTCTTATCCAATATAGGTTATTTGGCTTTGTAGGTTACTAAATTGTGATTTAATTGTTCCATAAATGTATGTTTGGACCATCTCAACTAACTTAATAAAAGTTTAATTTTTGTTCCATGAGGTACTATTCTTAGTAACGAGCAAAAAAAAAGTGTTTGGGTGCTATCTATAAAAAAATTAGCTCAAAAATCTAAATTCAATGGGCTAGGTGTCACAATGAATTTTTTTATAACCTTAGAATAAGTGCATGGAGGCTACATACCAAAATTATTAGCTTGATAAGACAATTGCAATGGGTTATATCTCTTAATAATGTTTTTGGCACCCTAGACAAAGAGAATGGAGGCTATATATTCTTTTAATTTTAATTATTTTTATATAGGAAGTGTTGCCTATTTTTCTCCTTCACTTAAAAATTAACTTTTTTTTTGATAACCCCTTAATGGACTCTACAATGTTTGTTACTAACAACTATTTAGTCTAACTCTATAACTCATTATTTTTTATGACTATCTTGGTAAACTTTATTTGTAACAAATACCTTGACTGTTATGATTCTTAACTATAACTGACAACTACAAGATCAAACTTTATCTTAGCTATTACTGACTATGTTACTTACAACTACATTGACATATTATTTCTTGGATATACTAACTATGGCCCTAACCAAAATGATACCTAACTATTACTAGTAGAAATTTTCTAGACTATTACTTTTACCACTAGTTTTTTTGTCTAGTTTGATTTAGTCAATTCTATGATAGTATAGTCTCTTTAGTATTATTTTTTTTTTTTGTGGGATTTTTGTCGTGTATAAAAATATTCATGGAAGGAGGGTCCCCTAATCTAAGGAGTTTGTATTGTTCATAGTCATTTATTATACCACAATAATGAATGATAGTGCTTAGAGCAATATTTTAGGCTACTACTCAATGAATATTTCATGCATACCCTTAAGCACACTATTTGTCTCTCTAACAACATGAGAGAGTGATAATCCTTATTGCTATACTCGATGCACTATGGGTAAATATAGGGTCAAAAGCTTCTAGGTCTAAAGGTTTCTAGGGCTAGGAGGTCTCCTAGTATATTTGAAGATACGTGGAAGCTCAATTCCAAATACAGGTGTTGTCTAAGGCCTAGATATTGAAGATTGATCACTCATCACTTTACTAGATACTTTATGGACAATATAGCTTAGCCAATAATCTTAGCTCCTAAATTATATTTAAAACCCCCAACATAAGGTTTTTAACCTATTAAACTAAAATAGTAAAAGAAGCTTGATTTTTTTAATAGGATAACAAGTAGAAAAATTAAAACACAAAAAATTATACCCAACAATCAAAATGGTAGGACAAGAACTATTATAGTCGTACCAAAATATGACCTTGAAAAGTGATTCGATTCCATTTGTTAGAAACCTTCTAATTAAAATAAACACATCAACATAAATATTAAAATAAAAGATGTAATTCATGAACAAAAATATATATTAATCTAACAAATCACAATACATAATCATTGGCATGTTCGAGTTCAATACTTATTCAATATGCAAAAAAAAATATTCTTTTATACTCTCTCGTCTTTTAAAAGTACATTCCTTGCAAACCTAACCTAAATATTCAATAGTTGACTTACATACAAAATGTCACTCCAACTAAAATCAATTACATTCTTTATAACAATTACATAAAATAACCTCACTTGTCTAAACGCCTCAAATACCATAAAATATCACTAAAAAATAATACAAAACTTTATTACAATAAAGTTCCCTTATGATGTATAATACCCGTTATGTTCGCAAGGGTAAAATAGATAAAAAAATAAAATATAGATAAGATGATGGTACCTTTACTTTCACCAAAAGAGAGCTCCACTGAAGGAAATCAAAATGGAGGTCTGTTTGCACCCCATGATGAGCTGTACGTTTATTGTTAAAGATTCTCATTTGGCTGTTCCTCGGTTGCCTCCACATTCAGATCGAAACTTCCTGCGCTCCTTTTTTTATCTAAACACCCCACCTTAACATTGTAAGCTGTTGGAATGCCTTGGCTTTCGATTCTCTGACATTTCCCCACGTTGATGTTGTCCCTTGGTTCAGATCTGCAATTCTCTCCTGCCAATGATAAGTTACTCTTACAAAAATCCTCCCACTCGAGTGAGGGCTTCCAGGCAGATTCACAATCCCTAATCTTCTCATATGAATGTTCTGCAGACGAGATATTCTCTGCATCACCTGAAGTCGTGCGCTTTTGTTTGACAACTTTCGCCATCTCTTGGATTTTATCCATCAAAGTTAAGAATTCTTGAAGTTCATCTTCGTTATCAACTGATCGTAGGCGTTTGGCTGGTGCCTCTCGACCACTTTCCAAGCTGTTATGCTTTGTACAGTATGATGACTGACCCTTCCGCTGAGGTCCCTTGGAGTCCATCTTGATAAAGTTATATATCCAGAAGCGGGTATTCTCTTTCTGCACTATTGTTCCAGCTTCCTCAAAATGCCTCCACAAAAAAAGTCTATTTCCCACTATTCTTGTAATAATCTGATTGTAGAAGCCTTGTTAAAATTGTCTTTCACAGAATACTGACCACCTTTACAGAGAGGTAGAAAAGGTCTAGATTCCAGAAGATGTCAGTGGCGTCATGAAAGGTCTAGACTGTAGAAGTTGTAAGTAGCGTCAGCCTTATCCTCGTCTGTCATAGCAAAGGAACCTCTGAAGATAAGGATCGGATAAAGTCATATGCCACCGACAGACAGTGCGATTCCCCACTACCGACTGTGCAACGAGGTATACTCTAAAGTAAGTAATATTTACCGTCAACATGCACCCAACTTGGAACATTGAGAACCAGTCCTGTACCTCGATAGTACAAATTCAAATGGAATATTAAGTGGAATATTAAGTGGGTGGAGGGTTTTTTAAGGGTTAGGTGGATTGGTAAGTTTTCGAGTATTTACCAAGAGGAGATCTAGGTTCAAATTTTTGAGGCATGTATAATAAGGGCAAAGGTAGTAGTTTGATTTGAGTCCGCTGAGTGCATGCCAGCTTGACGATGACGGTATCAACCCTGAGCCACATGGTTATCCGTCTTGAGGCCGGTTTTACGAAAGGGAGGGGTTATAAAGGCAGCTTCAATGATTTAACCTATGTTCAAAGGTAAAAAAAAAAAAAACCTTGAAGAAAATATCTATTCCCTTATCTAATTGTTAAAAATGAAAGGATGTTATAGATTGGCCGAGGACGTGAAATGAAACGTCCCTATCTTCCACTGCGATACTTTCCTTTTTCTTTAACTTTCTTCTTCGTTAAACAGTAGGTACATGTCAAATGGTAGTGAAATTCCATATGGTTGCTTCCTTGTCAGCCTAGCAATGTGACGGCATGAGGCTTTATACATGCACAGAAGTTGGAACATGGAGAACTAGTCCTGTGCCTCCATGTCCAAATTTTAATGGAATATAAAGTAGGCCGAGGACAACACAAGAGTAGACGTGAAATCAAACGTCCCTATCTTCCACTGAGATGTTTTCCTTTTGCTTTAAGTTTCGTATTCGTTAACCAGTAGGTCCATGCCAAATAGTAGTTAGATACCATTAGGGATGCTTCGTCGTCAGTCTAGAAATGTGACGGCATCCCACATGTTTTTAGAATAGAGGCTCGTACAAATTTCATGTAGCACGTAAATGCCATCACGCATCGTGCTCTGTTTCTTTTTGTTCTTTGTTCTCCATAAGTATTGAAGGTTTCTATCTGGTGAGTTATTGTCTTAATGACTTTGCCATCCATGTTTCCCATCGTCTGCAGGGCGTTCATCTCAGCACAAAATATTTATGTCACATTAAAATATTGCGCAATATCTCGTTTTCATTCACTTCGATGAGCGTTTGCACTTGATTTTCTTTATATTATTATATTGTTTCAGTGTTTCTTCGTAATGTCAATTACCAGGAATAGTATAAAGGGTACCAAGGAGAGCGGTTAGGTATAAAAGTTGAAGAAAAAATATTTTAAAATTTAAAATTATTATTATTTTAAAAAATGCTATGGATGAACTTAAGTAGAGAAATTAACTAGGTGAGAAATGGAGCGAAACGGAGGGGAGCAGAACGGAGTAGACTCGAAACAACCTTGGAGTTTAAATTTTGAACCTGGTCGAAGCCGGAAAGGAGGCAGCCCTAGTGGTGGTCACGGGTCAGTCCCAGGAGGACATGGGGCACCAGATTCTGATTCGGGTCTTCCTGAGGAGGATGGTGGGCAGGAAGGGACCGCTGATGAGGATGCTGCAGAAGACTCCTTCGGGAAACCCCCGAAGGGCCTAGCTCTCATGGGACCCCCTATGAGGAGCTGGGCCCAAATGCTTCGTTCGTAGATAAAGTTAGAGGGAATACCTGTCAGAGTCACTTAGAATCCTCACCAACTAGCGGTACTTTCTCTGATGACTGTAAAGAGCTAAACTTCCCTGAAGATGTCATGACAAAGGTGCTGAGTAAGAAATCCTTGTCCTTGGTGGGAAAGTTCATTGGATCGAGACTTGATATCGAATGCATTCGCTGCTAGGCGATGGCCAAGTGGAAGCCTGAGGGCCACATGGAACTCGTTGTTTTGACCCATGGGTTTTTTCTCATATGGCTGAACAATACAAACGATATAGCTTGGATTCTAATGGGAGGGCCTTGGTTCTTCGGGCCAAAATCCCTTTCTGTTATGCAATGGAACCTTGGTTTCAACCCAGGAACACAAAGTATCAATATGACCCCCATTTGGCTCAAACTGCCTAAACTTCCCTTTTAGTTCTGGGATGAGATATTTGTTCGGAGCATTGCGGGTGTTTTTGGCAATCCGGTAGCCTTTGACCCAACCACCAAAGCACAATTCCAAATGCCTTATACTCGTTTCTATGTAATGGTGATTCTGGACTCTCTGCTCCCGACATTTATTGACCTAACTTATGGGTCATACCGTTGGAGATAGGTCTTTGAGTATGATAATGAAATCATCTTCTGTGTGGGGTGCCAGAAGCAAGGACATTTAAAATCTCAATGTCCCATGGATAAGAAAAACCTGAAGCCAAAAGAAGTGATATGTAGTGTATGCAAGATCCAAGATCATTCGAAGGAGATGTGGTCATCCCTCAAAAAAAAAATTGTGGAGTCCACACTGGTGGGAGGTGCCCTAGGAATTTCAACATTCAGAATGAGGACCAGAATATGCATCTGTGGAAAGATAAAGGGAAGCAAAAAGAATTTCTACATGAATCCTCATCCAAAGGATAAATTCGTGATACCTATGAGGTATTTTCTCTCTTTTCTAACCAATTTGAAACTCTTATAGATAAATATAGTGAACTGCCTTTCTCCAGGTTCTCCTTCTTTTGCCCTTGTCTTTTTGGGTCGTGGAAAACCTTCAAGTCCCCCCATGAATAACACCAGAAGTCATAAGAAACCCTAATGTGATGTAGGTAAAGAAAGAATACATGATCAACCGCCCAACCCATATTCCAAGAAAAAGTAGACGACGGATGACATGGCTAATGGCATCCAAACAACATTACTATCTTCACTATCTCCATCCAAAGAGATGTCTAAGGAAGAATTTAAAAGACCCAAACCCCTATAAGAGAAAGGGGGAATGAAATCCACTTCAAAACCTTGCAAATGAAGGTCCTATCTTGGAATATCAGAGGGCTCAACGGAGTAGTAAAACAAAGAGTATTTTCTTCCATGAGAAAGGATATGAGACCCTCAATATTTACCGTCCAGGAAACAAAGGTAGAAGAACCAAACATAGACAAGGTAGTTAAATTAGTGTGGAATAATTGCAAGTTTGTAGCCAGCTCTGCCCATGGTGCTTCAGGAGGGCTGCTATGTCTATGGGATCCAAAGAAAGTTACTAGAGAATTGATATCTAAAAGTGACATAGTTTTCGGTATCCTCTTTAAATGTAATGACACCAACAAACAATGGGTTCTAACAAATATCTAGGTTCCAAATAATTTTGGTGATCGACTTGGCATGTGGGATAGTCTTACGCAGATGCGTTTATCCTTTCCCTGTCGTGAATGGATGGTGGTAGGCGATTTTAATAATCCATTGTATCCCACTGGAAAATTTGGAGGTGCCCCAATTATCCTAAGGAGTTATGAGCATTTTGCTGATTTCATTGACTCTAATGAACTCATGGACATTGAGCTTCAAGATTCATTGTTTACCTGGACCAATCAATGCACAGGAGACCAGCTCATAAAAATGAGACTTGACAGAGTTATGATATCTAGAGAAGCAATCCCATTTTTTGGTGATGCTACCTTGTCGTCCCTACCAAGGATAACCCTTTGATCATAACCCACTTCTCTTAGAAATTTCTAGGCCGGATAATAATTTTAGACCTCCATTAAGGTTTGAGTCCATGCGGCTTCAACATTTGAAGTTCAAGATAAAAATCATTGAATGGTGGAGTCAACCTGTTGATGGTACGAGTGTTTTCAAAGTTTGTATGAATCTAAAAATTCTTAAGCTTCAATTCAAAAAATGGAATAAGGAGGTATTCAAGAACATTTTTGAGTCATGACAAGTAATCTGCTCCCAACTAAAAGAAATTGAAAATTTGGTTCAAGTTGGTAATGCTATTGATGAATTTTGAAGAAAAGAGAAGATACTATTATATGAATTCCACAACTTGTTGGCCAGGGAGAAAATATTTTTGCGGCAAAAATCTAGAGCTTTGTGCCTCAAGGAAGGCGACTTGAATACAAAATTTTTCCATGCCACCACAATGAGGCATAGAGGGATAAATACTATTAGATGTGTTCATAGAGAAGATTGATCGTTGGTCGAAAATCTTGAATAAATACGAAATGAGGTAGTGGAACGCTTCAGTAATATCCTAGGCCCATCTCAGGCTTACCCGGCTAAGGTGTCGAAATCCCTTCTACAACACATCATGTCCCTTGTGTCTCAGGCTGATAATGATATTATGCTACAACCCTTCTCCCTTGATGAAATTAAAGAACCTCTATTTTCTATGACAACTGAAAAAGCCCTTGGACCTGATGGTTTCCCTCCTAGATTTTTTCAATTCTGTTGGGATATCATTGGAGAAGATGTCTTTGAAGCCATTATGGAAATCCAAAGAACCAAGTTTATCCCTAGAGAGCTTAACTCCACATTCCTTGCTCTTATCCCGAAAACCCATGAGTGTCGATCCATGTCTGACTTCTGTCCCATTAGCTTGTGTAATGTGTTATACAAAATTCTTACTAAAGCTATGGTAAATAGAATGAAGTTCATTATGCCTAAAATTATTGACAACTGTCAAGGCAGCTCTTTCCTTGGGAGAGTTATTACAAATAGTGTGATTACTATACATGAGTTAATCAATTTTGTCACGGTCAATAGGTCCCCAAGTTTTTTCTAAAATTAGATATTAGTAAAGCCTTTGATAGGATTTATTGGGAGTTTCTCATTGCTATCTTAGCCCGGTTTGGTTTTCACCATAGATGGATTCGTCTGATTAAAGCGTGCATGTCCTCTACCTAATTTTTGGTCATTTTTAATAGAGCGGCTACGAGATACTTTAGGAGTAAAAGGGTAATAAGACAAGGTGATCCGATATCACCCGTCCTGTTCATCCTAGTGGCAACCATCTTAGGAAGGACTCTTATTACAGCATGCTCTAAGGGTGGTATTTTAGGGATCAAGGCTTCAATCGAGCTCCCTCTAGTGTCTCATCAACAATTTTTTGATGAAAAATTTTTAGCCAACCTATCTAGTATTCCCGAATCCAAAGTTATTAAATCTATATTGGAAGCTTATGAGAAGGTTGTCGAGAAAAGAGTAATTTACTTGAAAAGCAACATCTACTTCATCAATAATATTTTTGACAGATAGGTGAGAATAACTTAGATATTGGGATGTGCCATTGCTGAGTTTCCTGCAACTTACCTTGGCCTACCGTTGTTCCAAGGGCACCCAACCATGAGGATGTGGGACAGTGTCATTCATAGGGTTATGAAGAAGCTTACTAGTTGGAAAGGAAAATTTCCTATGGTTAGGAACGAAGAATAAAAGTAGATTTTCCCTTGTTGCATGGGATAAGGTCTGCCTTCCAAAACACAGGGGAGGATTAGCTCTGTGGAGAGTTCACCAAATGAATATGGCCATGATGTCAAATCAAGGATGGAAGATTGTGTCTAACTATCTAGATCAGTGGGTTGATATTTTTAAGACCAAATACCTTAGGTAACGGTCTTTTATGGACAATTCCCTTATGCCTATTGGGTCTATATTCTAGAACTAGGTGTGTCGAACCCGGTCTATGGTTCAAAATGGTGGATGTTGAAAGCTTGGAGATGGATTGTTGTGGGTCAAACAAGGTTAAATTTCTATCTATTTTTTCACTTGCCCGATCATTAATTATCAACCAGGTATTCGTAAAATTTCGAAGGATCTCTTACAGGATCATTCACAATACCACCTTGAGATGAGTCCTACTAACTCTACTATCAGGTGGTGTTCAAAAGGTTGTCAATCTCTTATGCACTCCTCAATAAAATGTGTATGAACAATTAAATCTTTAGAAAGAAAGAATTCATACGTGCATCTAAGAAATAATCAAACCTACTGCAATAATAAAACATAAATACATGAAATGAAACTATGAAAGCATGAAATCTACAATGCATAGAAAATAAGTGGAAGAATATTGTCTTGGAGTGGGCCCAAGCTCTAGCAGATCCCTCCCAACATGAACACACTTTAGGAACTTATAGACTTTATTATGCAATCAAAGGATTACAATGTGTATTCTATATCTTCTATACAATTGATATATGTTCTATATTCTATATTCTATATTCTATATCTTCAAAGAGGTCTGTGTGTGTTTATATAGCACACACACAGGTCTTCTATTACAACTCGGTTACAACCATCGGTCTATTCCAAACTCGATGACAACAATCTGGTAAGATTCGGTCATCGTCTATCGAAAACTAGCTTTGTTCCTAATATTGGCATGTTTCGTAATTGGCTCATGCTTCACTTGGCATGGGTGGCACAACTCCCACAAATATCTTGTGTGGCGTGGAGTTGTAACTGCACCATTTATTATTGCTCGTGTCATGTTTTATCTGGTCAACGTGCAAAAATAGAGGCACCTTCCTTTGCGGAAGGCGCCTACCTTCTATTGGCACCTTCCTAGAAGAGGAAGGTGCCTATCTTCAATTGGCACCTTCCTTTAAGGGGAAGGCACCTACCTTTTTCTAGCGCATTCCTAGAAGACGAAGGCGCCTGTCCATTATGCATCAGTTCCATAGTAAACAAAGTTCCAGGTCCATGAAAAATACCTCGACTGATTAAATCTAACAAAATCAACAATATCTCCATAGAAACACACTAAAACACACAAATCAGATAATATGCATAATATCATTAAATAAATACATAATCATTGATAAAAACATACAATTCCTAATATATCATCGCATAATATCTGCTAAGACTCATACAAAAATATAGGTAATTTTGGGACTCATCATCCCCCCATGCCTAACATATGCCACACCCTCGTGGCATCAAAACCGTAGGCACTCTGGTCATCGCCTATATCTGGACGTTCCTACTGTTGTTGATTTTTGCTGATCTTCTCTCCTTGTTCTAGCTGCTATTGGGGCCAACATGACTACTATGGGTGTCTTTGCCTAAAATGCTACTTCTACAGCCTGCCACAAGTCGATTTCTTTTATTTTGGGAACCACAAGGGGGATATCTGAATCACTTCCCCTTTGACGAACCACTTGGGCCTTATATGTTCTGGACTCCTCAGGATCAGTCCTTGGATCTTCCTCGGCCTTAGCTGCAGCCTCCAAATCTGGACCAAATATCCCCCATCTCTCTAACCATTTCCTTATTTTTGAGGGTCACCATAGGGTTGAGCCCTAAATTTTTCAAAATTTACTCTTATGTGCCTAATCAATACTGATGCCAAAGGTTCCTCAGACCCTTGAAGAGGATTTTCTCCCCTTCTTAGCTGCCCTCACCTCTTTGCATAGCCGTTCAAAAACTTTTTGCCTGTCAAAAAATGGATGCATATCCCAATCATCATCTTTCGGCTCTGTGATAGCCTCCTTGGCCTTCTTTCGAGTAGTCCTAGGCCTTTTGGCTGTGGCCTATGTAGGAACTATGGCAGCTCGGTCAGAGGGCTCTCTAGTGGCCATTCTTTCATTGTTGGGGACCTACTCTACTGTCCCCACTACTGCTGATGTTTTAACTTCTTCTCTTGTAGGTTCAGTAGGTTATTCCTTGAGTTCCAGCTCCATCTGTGGGGGCTGATCTGAGTCGGTTAGGTCAATAATAGGGGGCTCTATAGGGCTTTTGTGCTCATGGCTCCTAAAAATAAAGGACTTTTCCCCTACCTATGGGTTTTTCTGCCATGCATCTGATTGGAACTCTCCCATAGAGACTACTCGCTCTCTGGAAGTGGGAGAGTTTGTCGGAACCTCCATTGCCCAGTTATTCTAGGTTGATCCGTCCTTCCTTTTTGCTCGTTTTTCCTTCAATTATTAATTTTCTTTTTGCAGTTGTTGAATCAGCTACTCGATGTGGGCAATTTTCTTTGCCTACTCTTCCAGCTCACCTCTTTGACTGCTTTGGCAATCCTCCAACATCTGCTAGGACATCCAACTGTTGGTTTTCCAGTCTAATGCTTCCTCTAGGGTCACATCAATATCGATGTTTCCCCTGGGGGTTTCTCTTTCTCATGGGTCTTGGCTCGTCAATTCCCATAGGGCTTATGTTGTAGCCCCAACCTCCGAGTCTTCTTCCTCTTCTTGTGAGGAGAGGAGGAGTCACCGTAGGCACTTTCTCTTGGGGGCCAATTCTGGCTGTTGCGACTCGATCATGCTGCTGGAGAGTTGTGCCCCTGTATCTTCATGTTTGGGCACAAGGGATTTTCCTCTCTTCTATGCATTTGGGTAGTGCTGGCGGCCCGATATCCCCTACTTCCCTTATAGGGATTTCTTCTGCTTGCATTGTGGGGCTCCATGCCACTTGAATTGTAGGACTTTCTACTACTTTCCCTACCTCGACAACTTCCATTGCTTGGCCTCCATCTTCTCCTGCCTTTGCGCCTCTACGTGGTGGACCAGTGTTGATATGAGCCCATGGTTGGCCAAAGATATAGGTGCTCCCTTCTGATATCATATCGCTTCTTTTTTAAGGATTTGTGCCAGGTATAAGGGCATGTTAATTCTTCTCCCATGCACCAGGTAGTTCAAAAATTGCACATGGTGCATGTGCAGGTGGGTGTATTTCCCGATGCAAGTGAAGAATCAAGCAACCTGCTCGAATATCTCTCATAAATTTATAGGGAGGTTGCTTTTGATCAGCCCACATCTATCTATCTATGGATTCTATTTGGGTAGCAGTTGTTCAATGCAAGATTTCAACATCTCGCTCTTGTAAACATTCACCTATCAGGGGTAAGCCAGTCACCTCTGAGATGTATTCTAGGGTTACTAGAATGGCCATCCCGCACACCTGAGTAGAATCTCCACTTAAGGAGTAAAAAAACTCCCTTGCTACCTCTGCATCCTAGTTTTGGCTAACTTGGGCACAGTATCTGAGCCATCCCTCTACCTAAATTTGAGTTCTCACTGCCCCCTTGATCCCATCTATGTTGCTTGACTTGTTCTTTTTTACCGAATGATTCTTTGATCGACCTCCCATGGTGCCTTCCTGCAAGCTACTATTTATCTTCTTTGATTTCTTAGGGAGGTACCTTCCTTATAAGGAGGGTGTCGAATAGCTAACTCCCAATCCTTTCCAAGCATGCCTTTCGAGGTACACATTGGCATGATCGGCCATGGGGGGTGTATGATTATTTTTATTTTATGGCGGTGATATTTCGATACTCGCATATTTTAACAATGATTACATATAAATCTAAGTAGAGTATGCACGTACCTGATTGGATGCCTCATGTGTCATGGGGATCATTGATTCATCGATTCTTTATAGGGGATGGGTACCTTGTTGGTGCGGATTATGCTGTTGAGTTCCTTTGATGACAAGTGTTGAAGACAAACTGGAAAAACCGATTGCTATTAGAACGTGCATTGATTTCACCTCGTAATTCTTCGAGATTTGGTTTGATTGGGATGGATTCTACTTATGTGCTCATGGAGATAAATTTGTGCCATGTGTCACGTGATGATTGAGGCATGTGTGAAACTTGATCATTGGCTACATATGGAAGGTGCCTACTTTGGTACCTTCCTGATGCGGATGCGCCTTCCGATGAGGGAAGGCGCCTTTAATGAATGCACCTTCCTGAAATAGGAAGGCACCCTTAAGGACATGTGTGCCTTCCTAGGAGAGGAAGGCACCCTTCTAAATAAATGTGCCTTCATGTTTTAGAAGGCATTTGATGGACGGATGCACCTTCCTAGTATGGAAGGCGCTTTGAAATGCATGCGCATTCCTGGGTAGGGAAGGCGCCCTTGAGGCTAATGCATCCAAAAAGGAGGGTGCTCCGATTTGATTTTTTATTTTTATTTTGTAGGATGTGCCTTCCTGATGAGGAAGGCGCTCCCCTACTCTTTTTTTTTAGGATGTGCCTTCCTGATGAGGAAGGCAATCCCCTACTCTTTTTTTTTTTAGCACATTCTTATTTTGACAGGGCATATTCCAGCAGTGGAAGGCACCTTATTCACATGGGGAGCCTTCCTAAGAGAGTAAGGCACCTTATTTTGATGGGTGCCTTCTTGGTGGCTGAAGGTACTTTATTGAGGGATGCCTTCTGGCGGGGAAAGGTGCCTTATTTACACAAGGTGCCTTCTTGGAAGAGGAAGGCACCTTATTTTATCGGTAACCATGTTGTATTTGATCGATAAAAGTGATCAGGCCTCCTCGGGATGACTTCATGCCTACTTTTATTCTATTAGTGTCGGCATCAGGGTGCTGAGCCGAACTAGGCTTGGTGTCCTAGATGCCTATCCATTGAACTATCAGTTCCTCCACCTACAAAAAGCAAAAAAAAGAAAAAGAAAATTAGATGCATTTCGTGCTTGTTAGGCCCTATGGCCAGGATGCCTACAGATTGCATGCGGGCATCGTCCCTGCAAAATAAAACATGCTGTAAGAAAATTATTTACACTTATCTACTATTTTTTTTTGGTGAGCATTTTCATGCCCATAGTTCTATTTTTCTAAGAGTTTGGATCCATATTCATGGGGATGAGGTCTCACCCATGCCTTTTTTGGATCCCACCAGCACATTTTTGGATGTGCTATAGGGATGTAGTCGGTGGCCATTGAAATTCAATAGAAAATTGTTGTCGTCGATAGTTCTAACATGCACAGCTCCATTCTTAATGAGTTCTACCACCTCATACGGTCCCATCCATCTTTGCATAAGCTTTCCCTTCCTTTCTTGGAACCGAGAATCATACAACAATACCCATTCTCCTTCTTTGAACTGCTTCAGTTTGATGTGGCGATCATGCCACCGTTTCCTTTGCTTTTGTGTGATTTATGTCTTCTGCAAAGCATCCATTTAGATTTCGTCTAGCTGATCCAGCTGTCGAATCCTTTCTTTTTGAGCATCGTCCAGGCTCAAATTCAATTATAAAGTTGTTCTGAATGTCTTAATCTCAAACCCAATGGGCATCATTGCATTCTTCTCGTAGACTAGTAGGAAGGGTGTGAAACTTGTGGTAGACTTCCATGTAGTGTTGTATGCCCATACTGCCTCTAGTAGCCATGTAGCCCAATCCATTCTATGTTGATGAACAATGAATGGTCTTCTTTAGGATATTCTCAATCTCCCTGTTTGTTACTTCCACTTTCCCATTTGTCTACGGATGGTAGGGTGTAGTTTTATTGTGCCAAATTTTGTATTGCTCCATTAGCTCCTCAATCAAATTTGAAGTGAAATGAGGTCCTTGGTCCATTGTTATTTCCCTGGGGACCTCGAACCATATAAAAATGTTTGAAAATAGAAAATTAGCAACTGTTATTTCTTTTGAATATTTTAGTGCCTGGACTTCAACCCACTTGGTGACATAGTCTATGCAGACTAAGATAAACCTCTTCCTTATTGAAGGTGGTTTAATTGGCCCCACAAAATCCATACCCCACTTATCAAAGGGTTCCAAGTATACTTGAGGCCGGAGGGACATTTCATCATGATGGGTTGGTCTACCCATCCTTTGGCACTCATCGTACTTGCTGACATATGCGACTGCACCTTTGAATAGGTTAGGCCAAAAATACCTAGCCTGTAGAAATTTATATACAGTTTGTTTCCTTGCAAAGTCTCCTCTACAAGGTTCATCATGACAGGATTTGAGTATCTCTGATAATTCCTGCTCTACCATGCACCTCCTTATGATTTGGTCACATCATGTTTTGAATAGGAGGCCATCAATCCATAGGTAGGGTGCGCTCTTCTCTATCACCCATTGCTTTTATCGGTATGAGAGAGTAGGTGAGGTTCTACCAGTGGCCAAGTAATTGGCTATGTCTGCATACCACGAGATTTTCTTGTCGATGGTAAATAAGTGTTCATCCAAAAACTAGTCTTCCACTATCATATAGTTTGCTAGTGTCAACCTGTATAGGAAGTCTTCTACCACGTTGTCCTTGCCTGATTTGTCAACTATGGTGATATCAAATTCTTGCAATAGTAGGTGCCACCTAACCACTCTCTCACCAATATTCGGCTTACACATTAGGTATCTGATGGCTACATGGTCCGTATGGATGAACACCTTATAGCCGATGATGTAATGGCAAAATTTATTTATGGCATGCACCACTGCAAGAAACTCCTTTTTTGTTATCATATAATTGAGCTCGGCTCCTGCCAAGTTTTTACTGACGTAATAGATGGCATAGAAATATTTGCCATATTTCTATCCCAGGACTGATCCATTCATATTATTGGATGCATCATAATAAATGTGGAATGGTATGGCCCAATCTGGTCCTCTTAAAACTGGTGCAGTTATTAGCTTCTACTTAAGCAATTTAAAAGCTTCTTCGTAGTCTTCCATTCAATTGAACTCTACATCCTTAGACAATAGAGTGTGCGATGGTTTTTTAATCTTGTTGAAATTGGTGATAAATCATCGGTAGTATCTGGTAGATCCAAGGAAACTCCTCACTTATTTCTACATCCTAGGGCTGGGTAGGTCTTTGATGACCTCAATCTTCCTTATGTCAACTTTTAGCCCTACTATAGAGATATGGTGTCCCAACACAATGCCTTCTTACATCATCATGAAGCATTTTTCATTGCTCAAGGACATATTTTTCTCCTCGCTTCTTTCGAGCACTTTATCCAAGTTTAGCATTGCTTCTTCAAAGGTCTCTCCATAAATGGTGAAGTCATCCATGTATACTTTGACCGCTTCTCCTATCATGTCTAAAAATATGCTAAGCATCGCCCTCTAAAATGTGGTCAATGTGTTGCATAACCCAAAGGGTAATACCTGGTAAGAAAACATTCCCCATGGTTAGGTGAATGTTGTTTTATCTTGATCATCTACTCCTATCTGGATCTAATTGTATCTATTGAACCCGTCCAGGAAGGAGAAGTACTTTCATCCTGAAAGTGTGTCCAAGACTTGATCAATGAATGAAAGTGAGAACTGGTCTTTCTTAGTTGCTTTATTCAGTGCTTTGTAGTCCATGAAGATTCACCATTTTATATTTTTATTAGGGACTACCACAAGTGGTGACACCCACTCACTGTCAAAAATTTGATAGATGAATTCGATAGCCAAGAGTTTCTATAACTCTGTTTTGATAATGTCCTTCAATTTTTGGGTTCATTCTCCTCTGTGGTTGCCTACTTGGAGTCTCTTGCTCATCAAGGTATATTCTATGAGTGCAAATTTTTGGGTGAATACCCTTCATGTCCGAGTAGTCCCATGCAAATATCTACTAGTGTCTTACTAGGAGTTCTACTTTTTCCAGTTGTGCAGGAGTCAACCCACTGCTAACATTCAACATCCTTCCTGGCCCAACAGTTATTTACTGGACATGATGATCATGAGCGCCAGCCAATGGCAATCTAGGTGTGCTGGTAGAGGACTCTCCATGGAGGAATTCTATAACTACCCCATCCTCATATTCTTTCTCTACTAACTCATCTAATGCCATTACTGGCTAGATTATGGAAAACTCCTGATAATTATTCTTGGGTAACGTAGCTTCTCCCAATGGGTTGAAATACTGTGCAGGGGACAAAATGGTCAATATCTTGATGTTTTGGCCATCGAAGATGGTCATCAGCCCATCTTGATAACTGATGTAGTCATAACATGTTTCCAGCCATGGTATCCCCAAAATGAGCGAGTAGCCACCCAGCCTAGTCTTGGACTGCAAGACCAAGAAATCAGCTAGGTATTCCCACATGCTAATTATCACTATTACATCCTCTAGCATTCCATCTAGTGCTACTATCGATCGATCAACTAAATGCAACACTTTCATGGTGGGTATCAGCTTCATGATTTGTAGCCTCTGCATGGTTTCTTGAGGCATTACATTGATGGTTGCTCCAAGATCAACCAGCGTATTAAACAAGGACTGCTATTTTTATAGTCAGTACTAGACTACCTAGATCTGCATATTTGGGATGACATATCTTTCCCATCATTAAGTCTGCTAATTTACCCATGACATTGATAGTCTGGGTTGCTTTCCACCCTGGCTTCCTCAAGCACATTTCTCTTATTAACTTGTTGTATATTGGAACATCTCAGGTGGCTTGAAACAGTGGTATCATCACTGTGAGGTTCTTCAGACTTGATAGGATATCAAAATCTGACTGCTTTTGTTTCTTCTATTCTTGCAACCGATAAGGGAATGGAGCCTTTGCTCTCTCAACTATTTCCTCTATCACCTCTTCCACAAGAGGTGTTTCTTCTTCTTCCTCCTCTTATACCAGTGGAGGTGTTTCTACTCCTAACTACCTACCTGACCTAAGATAAATATTGTACATAGGATACATCTCACCTTCAACATTGTATATCGACTGATTTACTCAGTTGTTTGGATTAAGCATCGGTTGTGCTGGTAGATGTGAAGGTCTCACTGCTGGTAGAGCCTGCAAGTTTTGATGGGGTTGAGCTAGTGTTATATTCTATGGGGCCATATTCCATGGTGTGTGGCATCTCCACTGTTGCCCTGGATATTGGTACTGCATCCAGGGTTGCTGATTCATGAATGCTACTCCAGGGGGTGCGTTGGACCAAGGTGATGGCCCCCACCATCCCATATTGGATGGTTGAGGTGGAACTTGTGGCATGTATGACATTCCTCTGTATTGTGAAATTCCATCTGGCATACTCCCTGAAGGGGGGTTGTGGTTAACTCTTTTTATTACCTATGAAATAGGCTTTCAATGTCTCAGCCTCATCCTGGTTTCTAGGTAACTTTGGGCATAATTGAGTCTTATGATTCAATTTGCATACCGCACATACACTAATATTGTTCTCTGGGCATGAGTTATTTGCATGCTTTCCTCTGCATTTTGGGTAGAAATAGGGTAATGCTGCCTCATTCTCTTGTTTTTTCTTCTCTAACAGTAATGTGTCAATATGCAATGCTAGATAAGAGAGCATCTCTCTTTTCATATCTTCCAGCATATTGCCAAGTTCTATATTTTTCATCGAAGCAATTGCTTTGATGCTTCTGGAAGTGTTCTTGCCTCTTCTTCTTGAGTAATTCCATCAGATTTGCTGGATATATTCCATATCATGTTGGTAGACATCACCTTCAAAAATCATATTAAGAACATCTAATGATTCATTATTAAGTCCCCTTAATAAGATGCTTTTGAGGGACTTATCGAACAACTTTACATGGGGAGATCATTGAAGATTAAAATTAAATCTCTTCCAGTACTCCTTGAGAGACTCATCCTCTTTCTATGTCATGCTTAGGACTTCTTCTCTGGAATCTCTTGCTCTCCTAAAATCTTGGTATTGATCTTGAAATAGTTTCTTCATTTGATCCCATGTCACTATGTGATTTTCTCCCAAATCGATGAACCACTACAGAGCTGCATTGTCTAGTGTAGAAGGGAAGAGTTTCAGCTTTTGCATATCTAATTTTTAATCTACAGACCTGCACAAAACATAAAACTTGAAGAAGAACAGGTCAGGGTATTCAGTCGGGTATCCTTTGAAGGTAGGGAGATGAGCAGGGTATATGTTTTTCATCTTGGTGTCTCCTACTCCTTCGTCAATCATGAAGCTAAATCCAGATGAGACTTCTTCTATGTTAGCCATTTTTTTAGGAAATGTGGTCTCAAATGCAGAACTTATGGCCTTATGGTCATTTTAAACTTTTTGAGTCAAAGTGCTAAGATTATCTGGAGTTATTGTCTGATCTTGCACAACTTTCCACAACAAGGCTTATTATAGGGGTGTTATTTTAAACAATGAGTTTGTAACTGTTTGTTATTCCCCAAGTAGATGGGATGAGGAAGCACTTCATTCAAATTGTTGATCCTCGCTCCAATGGATTTTTGGTTGCGATTCATGTGACTCTAGTTCTAAAGAGCTTTGTTTTATGAACCGATCGTTAGGTCCTCTTCTTCTCGAAGAACTCATACAAATTTAGGTAGAATGTTTTGGGTATTGGAATGGATCTAAAGGATGCTTCCTCGGCAATGATGCCAAAATGTTGAACGCCAAACAAGGTTAACTTTCTATCTATTTTATCACTGGCCCAATCATTAATTATCAACTAGGGATTCGTAAACTTTCTAAGGATCTCTTACAGTATCATTCACAATATCACCTTGAGATGAGTCCTTCTAACTCTACTATTAGGGGGTGTTCAAAAGGTTTTCAATATCTTATGCACTCCTCAATAAAATGTTTATGAACAATTAAATCTTTAGAAAGAAAGCATTCATACGTACATCTAAGAAATAATCAAACCTAATGCAATAATAAAACACAAATACAAGAAATGAAACTATGAAAGCATGAAATCTACAAAGCATAGAGAAGAAGGGGAAGAATACTATCTTGGAGTGGGCCCAATATTCAACAGATCCCTCCCAACATGAACACACTTTAGGAACTTGTAGACTTTATTATGTAGTCAAAGGATTACAATGTGTATTCTATATATTCTATATAATTGTTATATGTTCTATATTCTATATTCTATATCTTCAGAGAGGTCTATGTGTGTTTATATAGCACATGCACAGGCCTTCTGTTACAACTCAGTTAAAACCATCGGTATATTCTAGAATCGACGATGAAAATCTCATAAACTTCGATCGTCGTCTATCAAAAATTGGATTTTTTCCTAATATTTATGTGTTCTGTAATTGGGTCATGCTTCACTTGGCATGGGTGGCACAACTCTCATAAATATCCTGTGTGGCATGGAGTTGTAACTGCACTAGTTATTATCACTCACGTCGTGTTTGATCTGGTCAATGAACAAAAATAGAGGTGCCTTCCTTTGCGAAAGGTTCCTACCTTCTATTGGCATCTTCCTAGAAGAGGAATGCGCCTATCTTCAATTGGCACCTTCCTGGAAGGGGAAGGCGCCTACCTTCTTCTGGCGTCTTCCTGGAAGAGGAAGGTGCCTGTCCATTATGCATCAGTTCCATAGTAAAAAAAGTGCCAGGTCCATGAAAAAGACCTTGACTAATTAAATCTGACAAAATCAACAATATCTCCACAGAAACACACTAAAACACACAAATCAAATAATACACATAATATCATTAAATAAATACATAATAATTGATAAAAACATACAATTCCTAATATATCACCGCATAATATCTGCTAAGACTCATACAAAAATATAGGCAATTATGGGACTCATCATGGATCACAAATTAGATTTTGTTAGGACCCATGGATTACAGCTTGGCCCCTCATCCATGATCAGTTTGTAAGTATTCTTAAACATTTCACTGGTCTATCTTTTAGCCCCAAATTTGAGAATTTTATTAATAATGAAGCAGTGGTTCCCCATTGGGCTGACATCCCTGTTGATATGGATTCTCCTGAGCTTTGCTCTACCTGCATCCGCCTATCTGAGATTATTCAAACTCATGTGATTCCAAGCACCAGGCCACCTGATGTTCTCCTCTAGAAATTCAGCTAGTCTGGGAATTTCTAAGTCAAAACTGCATATATGGCTATGACTGAATCTGAAGATGATTGGTTCCCATCGAAGACTATATGGATCAAAAATATTTTTCCTAAAATTTCTCACTTTTATTGGTTGACATCAAAAAATAAGCTATTGACCACTGATAATTTAATAACTCGTGGTATGATCTTTCCCAACAAATGTAACCTCAACAAATCCACATGAGAGTAAGTCAATCACCTATTTCTAGAGTTCCCCTTTTCTTTTATTATCCTATCCTAAATCATGTCAAGTGTATCCATTTCTTGGGTTGCTCCTTAGTTTATCAATGAACTTATTATTCAATGGACAAACCCCTTTAAGTCCTCTCGTCTAAAATTTTTATGGGCAATCATTCTCCCTCACTTTATGTGGCAAATCTTCCTAGAAAGGAACAATCATGATTTTCGATATTCATGCAATGACCCAAAGTCGATTTCTTTGAGAGTTGTCATGTTTACCTCAAAAAATGCTAATATCATTCCTTCGTACAATTTTCCTTCATCCCCATTTTATATTCAAGTGGCATGTTCTACTAACCTATATTTTAAGATTTTTAGTCATCTCCAAGTTGCTGTGGACATATCCTTAGTTTTATGGATTCCCCCCTCCTCATTGGTTCAAGCTAAATTTGTATGGTGCTTAAAAATACAATCATGGTGTTGTGACTTGTGGAGGAGTGATACGGGATGACAAAGGTCAACTCATTTTTGCATATGCAAAAAAAATTGGAGTGCAATATAATAATTTTGCTGAGGCGTGGGTAGCTTTTCAAGGCATCTAAATTGCCATTGATCTTAATATCTAGTACCTGATATTCGAATGAGACTACTTAAACACCATAAAATATTTGAAGGGGGTCTTGAATCCTCCTTGGAATGTGGGACAAACCATTGAAGAGTCCATTGTCTAGCTAAGGGTGATTAGGAATAGGTGTATTCAACATGTGTATCGGGAAGGCAATCAGGTGGCAAACACAGTGGAAAAATTTGGCTTAACTATTCAATATTTTTTGATGTGGTAGGGGAATCTTCCCCAGTGTATTTTTGATTCCTGTAGTGAACTTGTCAGTACCAATGATTATTAATGCCATGATTAATGTATTTATGGATGATCCAAAATATGACGAGGACTACACCCCAGAGTAAAATAGCTGCTCTTGAATGGGATTATCCTCTTTTGTTTCCTGGGATGGTCTTTATGATCTCCCTATCTCATTGTATGTGGTTGTTTGGGAAGGTCCTTGCGATATCTATGTTGTTTTTATTTTATGTGTGTGCCCATGGACGGTATGTTTGTGATAGTTTAGACTATTTTAGTTTATGGATTTTGTGAATGGTCTAATTTTGTCTTGTTCTGTAGGGAGTTGAACCTTCACATAATCCTCCTTGCAACATGTTATAAGGTTTTTGGTCCCTTTTAAAACCCGTTACTAATGAAAAGAGAAAATTCTATGGACAATTATAAATTTGAAGAAGGTTTTTAAAGAAAATTATTATATTATTAAATAAAAAAATTAATAATCAAATAAAATTCAAAAGTTATTTTTTACCAATCAATTTAACCCAACAAAGTAATATTCTCAAGAACTACAAATAAACATCAAAATAGATATCCATGTGTATCAGAATACAAAGCTTCTAAAAGTTGTAATAAAGTAAGAGATTAAGTCAATTATACAAGGATCGAGAGACCAAGAATAAAAACTAGTTTTATTGTCTTGTCTACTATCCCATATTCTACCAACTTGTCCTCTAAATCCTACATTAGAATTGGTATTGATGCCAACACTAACATCCCTCCTATGCTGCCTCCACCCTAGGCACCTTTGTTTAGGGATCCTTCGATTTCATGAACGATAATTCTACTTATGCCTCCTCTTTTTGTACTAGGAGTAGTACCTCTAATTAGGCCACTTCAACTCCACCACAAAGACATCTATGATGACCTCCTCTTATGATACCTTTAGAATTGTTA
Organism: Wollemia nobilis; assembly: GCA_028583015.1. NCBI lineage: Eukaryota > Viridiplantae > Streptophyta > Pinopsida > Araucariales > Araucariaceae > Wollemia > Wollemia nobilis. The sequence goes on along the minus strand of JAQPPZ010011065.1, from coordinate 590,312 downwards.
ATAAAACCTCCTCCAAAATTTCCATGCTATATTGTTAGGTAGTTTTCATGTAGAAAATATTGTCGTTAATAACATTAAAATAGAGCCTCATGAGATTTTTTTTCTCATGGTTTTCATCATTATTGAGGCAAGAAGTCCACACACCAACACTCTTCAATTATTCACTCTACTATAGTCTTATATTAAGTGTTAATTAAAAAAAAAAATCACTTGTCGTTCATGGTTCCCTTATAACCACTTCTATTAATGTTTACAAACTAGAACATTAAAAATAGAAACAAGTCATGTTATCTTGGGAGAAAATAAATGTGGCATGTGGGGGTATATAATGGACCAAATACTAGGCCTCGTATTGGAAGGATAGAACGTTGTGAATAATGGAATACATATAAGCTTTACAAACACCCTCTACAAGCTAAAATTACCTTAAAAAATTATGGTCAAAGACACATCAATATAAAATATGAATGTGAAGAGGCATAGAATGAAGAGAAAAAATAGAAAATGGGGAAATGAAATACCTTCAAATATTCACAAGCAATATAGATCCAAGGAGGAAAGCATAACTCACCTTGAAAAGAGTCATCTACACTCATATTGATATGTGAAGTAGGCAAATGAGATCACTTCTTATTCCAAAAAATAACTATTGCATCTCCATATCCATAGGAAATTGAGAAAAAATATAGGATAATTCATGTACACTATGAAGAGAATGTCGAAGAGGATTGACAAAGTATGCTAACTCCATATGTAACATAGGTAAATGCTCATCGGTCCATAAATAACCATACCTTCATCCTTTATTTTTTCTAACTATTTATGTGTTCATTATCACTATCAATCAAATTTAACATGTCAACATTATCACATAACCTATGATGTTTATAACACATGCAATGCATAACCTAATATGAATGTGTGAATTATGGGTGTAGTTAGTCAATTTTGAGCACATTTCTAATCACACAATCATGAAAATATTTACCTCATCAAACATGACAAACATCCTAATCAACTATCAAGTTAAAAATTCATCAAAATATGTGTTTAGTGATCGACATTTGAGACACTACTAGATCTAAAAATTGAGGCACTACTAGGACCACTAATGGTCTGCTCATGTGGCTTTATCAAGATTCAAAAGCTAAAAATGATAGAATCACCATGTCTTGGGTGATCACCCTCTCCTCATACAATGCAACCCTCTAACTCTCACTCAACCAACTCAACCTAAATCTTGGTGTATAAGGTTATCATGTCTCCACCACCCGCTACCACTAGTGGCTACACCCTTAGATGTTATACTTCTTGCCAAAGCCTATCCATATAAACCATCAGTGCATCATTTCAAACCTTTATTCCATCACTTTTTCCTCATAGCTCTTCCCTATCAACGAGGAACCTATCCATCAAAGCAATCGTATCATCTTTCTTAGCCCATAACCCCATCATCTTTAGTGACCATGCTACCTCCTACTCACTCAATCATATCTCTAGTTTCTATACTTACTCTCTCAACATCTCATCCTCTTTCACTACATCCATTATCTCACTCCATTCTATGTTATCATCAAAATTGGGTGCCTCTCCACCCATAAAAATCATCATTGGCATATTCTTAGTTGTCGCTCCTCAATGAGTCTACTCCCCTATATACTCGATGACATGGTCACCATTGGAGTGGATCCTTATCCTTCTCTTATCTCTCTCCAACTACCTATCCATATCCTCCAACCACCTCCCCACCCTCCTTACCCACATCCTCCTATAAACCCTACCTTGCTTGCCATCCCTACATCACCTACTATCTATCATACTCTAGGCTAGTACCAAATAATCCATATCCATATCTATTATATCTTTATATAGTGACCTAGAATCATCCTTGATCATTTAGAATAATACTAGTAGATCTGGTATAGTTTACCATAATATAAACTATATTAGTACTTGAGTATACTCAAAATATTTTAATATGCTATGCTAGCCCCCTTCTCCATGGTCATCATGTAATATGCTATGATATTAGGCTCAACCATGTTTTATGGTAATGCAGACCATCTTCCTCAAGCAGCATCCTCACCTACCTCTCTATGTATATGCTCCACATCAAGGTATAGGGTAGTAGTTTTGGTCTCACAACTACTATTTACCCCCAAGCCCACAACTAAATAAATAGGTTGTAGCTCAGTCCTCTCTTGTCATTCCTCCTAACTCCATGTAGCTCCTTATAGAGTTTGAGCTACCAATACTAGTACCCATATAAAACTCACTATAATATCCACCATATCACAAACAACCCCTAGCATATTTTATGGAAACCACACACCTAATAAGTCTAAAAATATGAAGCTAGATATTATTACCATCATAAATGTGTATCTCACTATTAATGCATGATCCTCATAGTAAAGCTTATAGAGTACACCCCTACTGTTAGTTTTCACAACACTCCAACTAGCTCCAAAAATTAGCTGCATTACCATATCTTTCTACATCCCACCTATATCTATAACCATGCAACCCTCCATAGGAAGCATATTAATATTGTATATATCCTTTAGTGTGATAGTCATTCCCCTATCATAAAATTATAGGTACCCATATATGTGTTCTATTGCTTGCACAATGCTAATAAGTAATTGCACTATCTCCATCTAGGCAACCCCATGAAACCCTATCACTCTCAACCACTCTTGATCATCCTCCCATAATTCATCCCAGGGTTATGCACAATGGTGAATATTCACAAATTGAGTGAATATTATGATTTTAAAAATTAGAAATTAAGGACCCTCGATGTCGGTCCATTCACCTAAAATTTTTGGGACTAATTATTTCTTAGGGTCAATTTGCCACAATTTGTACTTGTTGGAAGTCTATTTTTGAGACTGATCTAATGGTGTTATTTTTATGAAGTTATAAGGTTATTTAAAAGGTCAAAAATTTCCCCAAATATGACCTTCCTTTTTAAAGCTTCTAATACCCCCAAATTTTTATGTGAAGATGATTGATTTGATTTAGTTACGATTCACCTTGATTTCTATTGAGATTCCCCATTTTTTATAAGTACATTTCGAGTCCAATCCCTTATGCATAACCTTGATGCATCCTTAATCCTATCAATGAGTAGCCTAAATCAATGCCATGGCCTCAAAATTTTCACCTACCATCATTTCTCCTTGTCAAAACCATTATCCCACAAAATACAAACCAAAAAAATATATGGATATGTATGGTTGTCCTTGTTTTATGGACCTATACAATTGGAATATGATGGGTATCCTTAGATATTATTTTGTACCAAATGCTCAAAAAACATAAAAAAATGACAAAAATAACTCAAAACAACACAAAATCACACACTTCACATGCACACATAAACCTCAAAAACCATGTCAAAAACAAAAAATCAAAACAAACAAAAGGATTTAAAAATCCACATAAACAAATACCAAACCTCAAAAACATAAATTATCCTATTCATCCTCCCTATCTTAAGCTATCCTACTCTTATATCATTTTATTTTTCAAAAAATAGGTCCCATGATTTATTTTATTCCAAAAATACAAACATAGGAGACAAAAGGGGCAAAAAACAACTAACTAGCATTACACTCATTCCATTGCTATGGCCCATGTGTCTATTTGCCATATTGTGTGTTTATATATCCAATATGACAGTGTTCACATTAATTTCTTAACCTCACCCATCACTCTCCTCTCAATTCCTCCAAGTCAAGCAGCAAAAATAAGCAATTGCACTTTGTGTCATGTTTTTATACTTAGGTTTGTCCTAACCATACCATATGGATTTTGATCATACAAGTACATATAAAATTTTACGATATTGTTTTGTATGGTCATTGATTGTACAATTCCATACAATTCCATTTTGACTATATTTTTCTTCAAGTGTCATCATTTTATTCACTCGTGTTCACTCCTTGATAATGCAATTATCTTTTCTTATCAAGAACTTTGCTATTATATTTAATTTCTTCATTAATCAACTCACAATTTGAGGAGGTATATATTATTCATAAATGCTACCCTAAGTATGATCAATATCAAAACACTCAATCTTGAAATCTTGTCTATCTAAGAACTTTACCTAATACTATCACAAGTCCTCTTCTCTTGGGATAAGCAAAAACAAAATTTATCTTCTCAACTCAAGCTCTAATCTAATCTAATTTGGTATGCTCTATAAAAAAAAAATTATGGTTACTCATGTGTTTGCTTCATTGAGGTGGTCAATCCACTCCACTTATCTAATCGATCGAAGCATCACAAGGATACCTATATATGGCTGGTCAACTTACTAAATCAAATGATATCACCAATCTATCAAATAAAAAATTTCAAGGTTATTCATCCCCTTCACAATTGGGGTATCTTACATTGTTCATGATTCAAGATAAATCTTGTATCTCCATCCTCAATAATCATTGTCACATGCCAAAATCCATGATCAATCATCATGAACTCATCCTTCTCATAGTCAGCCACCAATACAATGCCATGTATTTTTGCACTCCATCATGATTTCACATATCACACTACAAAATGACCAAATGTAGACATCTAAAAATGTCACATTATCCATGTGATGCTAATGGTTAATCAATTTGTAAAAATCCCATGAAAACATACTTAATTTACACTAAAATACTATTCATCTACTTAAGTTCATCTTCCCCACTAAGCCCCTCCTATGCCTAGCTTTGGTCATCATGTGACCACCTCTCTAACCTAACCTAGGTCCACTTCACCCTAGTATACTCTTTAACTCTAGCTTAGCTCCATCTCACCCTCGTCTACTCTACTTCCTGCTCCCCACATCCCCATTTCCATTTAATATCATAAATGGGATGAAGACTTTATTCATCCATGTGCATTAATGATTGTGATGACTTTGTAGCCATATGTCATAAAGAGGGTGAGGAATTTCTTCACCCCATGCATTTATGAGGCATGTACTGACCCACATTTTTCTTTGCTTGTGAATAGGTGGAACAAACACAAAATAGATATTCCCTATTGAAAAGGAAAAATATTTCCTCCAAGGTTTAGGTAGGATGGGTCTTGACCATGCATGGTTTAATCATAGGAGACTAATTTGGTGATCCACATGTTCTTTTTTAGATTTTTTTGTAGCACATTCAATATATGAGACTAAATTTAATACCGCAAATAAGCTTCAGTAAAACTCATAAATTTCTAGCATCAACACACACACACACACACACTACAACTTCAAATAACTAAGAGAAGTAATCGTATAATATACACAACTAATCTACTAGAGAAGAGTCAGAAGAAATAAAACTTGAATCTCCTTGATTTACCACAACATACAATAAGAAATCCAAGCATGAACACACCTCCAGGCAACCAGTATGCACACAGTTGCAAGGAAGAAAAGTTGTTGAAAATAGAATTGTAACCACCATAAACATGCATAGATTGCAATTACACTAGTATCTTCAACAAATTTCTCTATTCATGAAGTAATTTTCCATACATTTGTAGTAATAACTAGGAGCCTCCAAAAGAAAAAATGCAAAAAAAAAAAAACTATTCTAATGCTACCGCTAAGATTCTTCTAAGTTTTTTTTGTTTCTTCATTTTTTTTGGACCCTCTATAAATGATTAGAAGTTTCATTATAAGTTGAGGAAAGCAATTTTCCCTCCATTTTCAAAGTTGGACTTCCATGAAATAATAATTTTAAATTGAAGCCCTTTTTCAAGTCTTCATAGATTACAATGACATAAATAATTTTGGCTCATTAAATCATGCATTCTAGGTGGAAGGGGGACATCCAGATACTTTTCTAGTTGTTGGATCCTTGCATGGTGGAAGATAAAATTCATGCTCAATCAAGAATTTTGCAAAAACAATCATGCAACTTTAACTCTAAATCTAGTTAGGTTTGAGTAGATCTCATTGTAAGTTTTCCAACATGTTTGATTAGAGCTCAATTAAGGCTATGGATGAAAATGTATGGCCTCAAAAATATTACTTGCTATAAAGTGGTAAAAAAATTAGTTTGCATGGGAATATATTATTTAATAAATTACTCTAGGTTTCAAATAGTATTTGAACAAGATTTTGGAATTTTAGGATTTCAAGGTTTCAGGATTTGGCAAACTGCATTTGCTAAAAAAATACTTTGAAATTCTGAAATTCTGAAGAAGGAACTTGTCCAAGACTAAAGAAGACTCAAAACAGGCCCAAGAGTTAGACTTTTTTTCTATTTTTTTTAGGATGAACATAAAATTGAAAACCCAAAACTCTACAAGATCCAAATCCAACCGAAAACACCAAAAATATAAAAACTGGAATTATATAAACATGATATCACTAATATTCATAGCCTCAAATATCCATGAAAAAAATATAAAACTAACTCTAGCATTCAAAACAAAGGGGTTCCTATTTAGAGTGTAAAATGACGGTGTGTTGTCTAGGGACAACAACATGGTGCACCCATTCCAATTTATTGCATATGGATGGGTTAGGAGTTTCCTCCATACAAAGCCATTTATGAGGTATGGTGCACCCCTCCACCTCATAGGACACATCACAAGATACATCACCCCCTAACCTTGGCCAAATTTTATAAATATAAGGCCATTCTTTCATTTTAAATGAGACATGTGCCTACCAAAACTCTTCCAAGCCCTTATTGCATACAAGACATCCTTATTGCATACAAGCCATCCTTATTACTCTAGCCCTTATTGCATACAAGCCATCCTTTGTGCTAATCATCATTTACAAATAAGCCTTATTTTAGTGTTTTTTTTTTTTTTATAAACTACTTATAGGTGTGGATTTAAAAGACCCTTAGACTCGAATAGAAGCCTCCAAGGAGGTAGAAGAACATTTCCTTCAAAGAAAATTTCTATCAACTCAAGCCAGAGACAACCACAAGGAGAGGCATGATTCATAGTCAGAATTGTATCTAAGGGTAGATTTCCCTCCATGAATAACCAAAAATTTAGGTGATTAAAGATGTTTTTGTTAGTTTCTAGCTTAGTTTAGCTATGTTTTAATGTTGCAATTCATATTTTCTTTTTTTTTTGTACTCTTTTATCAAACTGAATCTAATCAAGATAGGACCATAGGCGTTGAAAAATTTCTTGGCTGTGTGCAAGTATTTGACTCATTCAACTAGCGGTGGTGCTCAATCAATAAACCCATCTCCTTTTCAATTGGTCAAAAGAGGATGAGTAGTGCAATAAATTGTGTCTTGTAATGGGCTTCTTCTTTGGAAGACCCTAATTATAGCCCAAGGGGTAAATTTTTAAAAAAGACTCAATTTACAATACCTTATCTTTATCAATGAAATGCCATGTATTTTATAACTACAAAGATAAAGAGAGACCAAGAAATTTTGGTAGAGTGTTTCTAGCTATAATTGGGTGTTGAATGCCTCCCCAATAACTACATTTATAGATTCAACCAGTGGTGGTGCTCAATCAGTTAACCCACATCCTTTTGAGGTGGTCAAAATAGGATGGATACAGCCATAATTTATGTATTGTAAAGGGATTCTTCATTAGAAGACCCTAATTATAGACCAAGGGGTAAATTTATAAAATGGATTCAATTTGTAATACCTTTTTTTTATCAATGAAATGGTATGTCTTTTATTGACTATAAAGAGAAAGAGAGAGCAAGAAATTTTGGTAGAGTGTTTATGTTAGAGTAGGTTGTTTACCTTAGACCATGTTCACCTAGGTAATTTATTTTCCTTTTATTTAGTTATTCCATGTATTTTCCCCACCCACTTATGTGTGGATATGTCATTTATCTTATTTAGATATTATGAGATGTTACATATTTGTTTCTTAGATATTATGGGGATATTTTTAGGTTTGACTATTCCTAGGAGTTATGGGGATATATTTAGGTATATTTGGAGGGTTGATATTTTTTCTCCCCATAGCGGTTACAGATCTGTGGACCATATCACTTATTCCTTTTGTATGGTGGATATTTATCCTTAGATTGATCCTACCGCTATGGTTGATCATCCTTGCCTATATAAGCAAGGCATATTCATTCTATTCATGAGTAGTGGAAGTTAATTATTCATGTATAATATATGATATTGTTGCTCATTGTTTTGCATATCAATTTTTAAGCTTATGCTATCAATTTGCTTTCAAATTCTTATTTTTGTTGAATGTGGTGTTTTGTAAACACTTGAGATCCTTGCAACTTGGAATGATCTGATTATCATTACTTTCATGGCATCAGAGAAATAGGTTTTGCAGTCATCCATTTGTTAGTGTTGTGCAATTGTTTCTCTTGCAGGTTCGAATATTGGTGTGTGGGATTTAGTTTTTATGATCAGGTACTTAGTGGAGTTTTTTGGCCAGTTTGTGTCTCTCCTTCCATATTCAGATCATCATCAACATTCTAAAATCTCTTCTTCTCATATTTCAATAGCCTAATTATATTTTGAAGTTATCTCATGATACAAATTCCATTTTTCTATGAAAATTTTTGGAGGTCTGAATATACATTCATTTGAGTTGTGCCAAAAATTTCAGCTTATTTGGATCAATATTCTTCAAGATATCATAGTTTTACGAAAACCTGAAATGTTTTAGTAATCTGCATATATCTTCATCAAAAAATCCATTTTTTTTGTAGATTTTTTACATAATGTATAAAATCATATTATATATTATTCCATTAAATTTCATAGGATTTGGATCTGTATTCGGACAGTTAGAGTGATTTTACTAGTTTTAGTAAACTCATCATTTCAAGAGAAATATTGGGAGTTGCTCGGTGAAATTTTTTTCAGACCTGTAAAATCATTTTTTTGATATGTCTATAAAATTTTAGATTTTTTGGATCTATATTTAGACATTTACAATGATTTTATGACTGCACTCTCAATATTACATTGTGAAAAAGGTTTTTGCACTTGAACCGGTATATGGACTATTGTTATAAAGTCCCATATTCCTTCATTTGATGTTTGTCCACTTAGTTTGAAACTTTGTGATAAGCTTACTTGGTTTTAAGTATTGGTGGAGCCTACACATTGTTGTTCTTGAGGATTTATTTGTCTTTGAATTCCCTTGCTTTGTTTTGGTGCATCCTCTTATGCCAATATTCCTCATTGAGGCACTTAGTTTGAAGGAGGGGATTCTTTGGGGAATTCCTTTGGAGATTTTTCAGATTTTAGATCATTAATTTGTACATGGGTGTGATTTTATGGTATTTTTCACCATCTTGTGACATCACACTAGACCTCTCACATTATAATGGCATTTGATTTTGGGAGGGCCTCTTCTACTTTTGAGGACATCTTGCAAACTTCTTTTTATACACTTAGCATAGAGGCAAATGATGAAATTTTTGAAGTATGGTTTAAGGTACTTTGTTAATTATGTCAAAGTGAAGGTTTGGATCCTTTTTTCATAACTTCAAAACCCAAACCAATGGTGAAGGACAAGGAGTATAGGACATGGTTCATGAATAATTGAAGGATCTCTAGCATGATTTATTATTTAGTTTGTGGAGAGCTTAAAAATTTTATTGGAGTTCACAAGAACATATCTCACCTTGCTTATCATATATTAAAAAGATTTTTTTTTCCCAAGGCACCTTCTCTTACAATTACTTGCATGGAGGACATCATTTGTGATATTGCACCTTTGTTTTTGGAGTCACTATATCATGATGTTTTGGATGATAAGGTTGATGCTATAGTACCTGCTTTAGATATTTTACAGGATACATCTCCAAACTTATCTTATGTGGATGATCATGTTGATTTTGCAACATATACAACAAATATTTCATGGTATGTTACATCCTTACATACATATGACTTCTTGGATGGTGTTACCTCTATCTTCATTGAGAGTCACACATGTGATTTTATTAACATGTATGAGGAGCTCACTCATTTATTTGATGATGATGTATACATTGTATCTCCTCCATGTAATTCTTCCTTTGTGGACTCTTTTTTGGTGTGCCCTCCTTTGAGTGAGCCATCTTGTTCACCATTTTATTCTCCTATTTCTTTCACATTGGATGATGTACTTATATAGGAGTTGGATACAAATATTTTATCTTCAGTTGGACTCTCACTTGGAGATCCTAAAGACCATGTTGATCATTTTGAGGCTTCTAAGCCTACACTTATTTCTCTTGTTGCATCCATGGGCTCATAATTACTTATGTAGTAGGATATTGGTGATTCTTCCTTGATGCATGCTCTTCAAACATCTCTTCCACTTTTGCACACTCATGGTTTTGTGCATACTCATCTTTTGGATTTTTATTGGGACTATATTCTACCCTATTCTAGTGGTGGTTTAGGCTTCTACATTCTTGGCGATTCATTTCATAATTCATTGGTGACATATTCTATTCTTCAAATAATTTTGAAGGATTCTACATCATCATTCCACATTTTTGTTCCCATCTTATCATACTCACTTGAAGTGGGAAGACATTCGACGGATGTTTCATGGCTACTTTCTTCCTCGTGGGAGACACATTGTTCATCATAGAGAAATCCACTTCTTCATAGGACTTCTTCATGGAGCTTGTCATCCTAGGGAGGTTTTGGGAGCACTCCTTGGATCCATTCCTACTTTTTATTATATTTCTAGCTGGATGGATTTTTTTCCACATGGTTTTCCACCTTCTGGATACACATTGTACATGAGTACCTAATTAGGCCTTCTTGTCGGGACTCATGTTGTGGATATGCCATTTTATTTTTTGACACCTAGCTTCACTTGAGGGAGGGTGTTAGAGTAGGTTATTTACCTTAGATCATGTTCACCTAGGTAATTTTTTTTTTTATTTAGTTATTCCATGTATTTTCCCCACCCACTTATGTGTGGATATTTCATTTATCTTATTTTGTTATTAAGAGATATTACATATTTATTTCTTAGATATTATGGGGATATTTTTAGGTTTGACTAGTCCTAGGATTTATGGGGATATCTTTATGTATCGCTCCAAATTTTTTGCATCCTTACCTTCAGGCTATAGGATCCGCGCCCGAAAGGGGGATGTGAAAAGGATGGGACAATACCTCGGACTGAGAGGCCCTTTGAAGGTCCCGCCTCTCGGGGGAGGGGTATAAGGGTGAATTTTCGATGGATGGTGGGTTCACCAGGAAACTTTTGAATGGCAGTTTCCACGCCTAGGTTGACAGTGAGTTTGATGTGTTCATTTTTATACTCGATCATTCAACTCCTAGGTTTGGCCAAGATGAATCTAAACTATTCTATATGCCAATGCTGATTTAAATGAATACAAAAAATAGGAATGAATGCTAATAACAGAGAATATGCTAGCTAGAATGTGTCATACCTGATTCCGGATGTCTGATGAAGATTCTGAGTCTTGTAGCAGTTCAGATCACCTCAATTCATACGTAATCATCTGATATTTCATAGGATCATCCCAAATCATAGAAGGTCATCTGAAATCAGACAGAATCATCTAAAATCTGATGAATTCATTAGAAACCTGCAATCACAAAAATAGACACAAAATACCAAATATGCAAGTGCAGAAGCAAAGGAGAATGGTAGAAATAATAACAAACATGCCTAAATAATGGATTCCAATAACAAATAAGGAAATGCAGTAGATTTAATGATTGATTTTAACTTTATCATGCGGTTATGCTAAATGAGGTGAACTCCAAGATGCAAAAAACATAATAATTTAAGACAGTGCAGAAATACAATAGGAAAAATGCAGAGAAAGCTAAGGAAATGCAAACTCTAGACTCTGATTGCCCCCAATCTGGACTACAGTCAGGATCACCTCCAATCGTACGAGATCATCTGCGCTCCTCGACAAAATCATCCGTAATCGTCCGAGATCGTCCACGACGATCCGAGCTAGCTTCGACTGAAAAATAGTAGAGTTCCTGCAAGAAAATGCAAAATATAGAATACAAATAGTAGTGCGAGGGAATAAGGAACTAAATCTGCAATGAAATCCATCAGCTAAGGGGTTTAGGGGGTTCAGGGGGATAAACTAGAAAAATCCTAGTTTATATAGGATTAGGAAGAGGTTAGGAGGTTGGGGATCATCCCAATCTGGGAGATCTCCAACAGGGAAATCTCCAACTACGTAGACACGTTTCTGCCCAAGTTGGAGAGGCTGTTGAAACAGAAGCTAATTATGAAAATTTGGTTTTGGGACGAAATCGTCTGGACGTTCTGTTCCAGACGAATTCGTCAGATCGGGGACGATTTCGTCTAATCTGCGACGATATCGTCCAACGGTCAAAACAAATCCTAAAAATGGCACGAAAAATGGGGAAAGCGGGTAACAGGCGGTTTAACGAGCAGTTTGGGGTTAAAATTCAAATTTTTATCTTTTATCTTTTTACTAAGGTTTTAACCGTGCCAATTTTAGGGTGCTACATTTTGCCCCCTCTTTAGCGAATTTTTCGAAGAAAATGCGTTAAAGACGAGTTTTTCCCATTTTACGAGAAAGCAAAAATATACTCAATTTTTTAGACGACGATTCTTGGTCGAATCGTACGAATGCTGACTATGGTGCCCCCTCCGTGTTTTTACCCAAATCGAACGTTTGAGGTAAAAACATGAAAAAGCAAAAATTAAAATGTTGATTTTTAAATAAAATTAAGAAAAATAGGGTAAAACCCTAATTCATTTTTACTATTCCAGAGCTCTACAGAGAAAAAAATGGTGGAGACAGCGCACAGAGCGACAGAGGTCCGACGCGGGCTACGGGTAAGGATCTAATCCTAGTAGATTAGGTTTGATTTAACTTTGTGCAAGTTTTTTGATTTAAATTTGATTGTTTGGGGCATCACGGCCATTTTTAGGCCGTCGACGTCGTCGGGACAAAATCGTCCCGATTTCGTCGAAATCGTCCCTAGATCATCGATTTCGTCTGAGGGCGAAATCGACGAATTAGGGGCGATCTCGTCCAACAAGGGGCGATCCCCAAGTTGCGAAATCGGAGATGATTTCATCCTCACAAAGGATGATTTTGCCCAATTTGGGATGATATCATCCAATGGTGGACGATATCATCTTTAACTTGATTTTAAAATGTGTTTAATTTGATTTGAATGATTGAGTTATTAATGATTTTGTTGTTTTATTGTTTGTTTTGTAGAAAGGGTTACTAAAGAGCCGAGAATGGAAATACGATGGACTAAGAGATGACATAGCCATGCTCGACCAGGCAGAGCGTGACCGACTAGCACAGGTCGGTCTACAACATGTGGCAGAGATGCCACAAGTATCGACTGACATGGGGCTACTGACAGCCCTAGCAGAGAGGTGGTATCCGGGGTCATCCTATTTTTGGTTATCGATAGGGGAGATGGCTCCCACTCTAGAGGACGTATGGAGGATCATGAGGATCCCCATACAGGGATGGCTGATGACGCCTACGGCCAATCAGGGCCAGGCGATGATGAGGCTGACTGGAGACCCGAGCTTCACCCTGGAGAAGGGCGGAGTGAACATCGAGTCTCTACGGTAGATGCCTAGGGCATCTAGGCTGACTCAAGTTTTGGTAGGAGTGGTCGGTGGCTTACTGCTGTGCCACCAGAGCGGATGCAGACTACCGTGGGTGCTCTCAGACATAGTCTATGACATGAGAGACCACGAGTACAGATTTGCATGGGGCAGCTTTGTACTTTGCCGCTTGTATAGGATCCTGCATGGGGTCGTATACAAGGGAGGTCGATGTCTGGTCTTGACATCACTACTGTAGGTTTGGTGCTGGGAGCACATTGCGATGCGAAGGCCGGTAGGGCTCCCATTGATAGGGGTTGACCGAGAGAGGCCCTAGGTTTTCTATTGGTGGCTACAGAGGGGGTCACAACGGCGGATAGATCTATCGATGTCACGGAGGTTGCTAGATGACCTCATCCTAGACCAGATCACCTGGAGGCCATGGCGAGAGCACCCCGGGTGGGCAGAGGATGGGCAGGAGCTGGCTCACATCAAGCGAGTCTACTGGCTGAGGATGGAGCGGGGAGAGGTAGAGCTCCACCGCTATGATCGAGTACTATGATAGTTCGGTCTACAGTAGGGGATCCCTTCTCTCAGGGATTACGAGTACTCTTAGACTATTTGGGATAGTACTACATTGAGCGGGGCTCCAGATATGCAACGATTCTAGAGTCAGGATGTGGATGATGCCCCCATCCAGCCAGTGGATGGTGATGACGTCGAGGTTGCAGATGGCTATGATGCCTGGTACGTAGGCATCCACCCTCCTCGGATGATGAGGGCGTAGGGTCCAGTGCATGCTGTGGTGCACCAGATGGGGAGGCGATGACAGGCTACTATTGAGGTAGCACAGGGTCATGGGGGGAGAGAGCAGCGGTGGTCCCCATAGGAGAGATGCCAGAGGATGGCACGGGCTCCATAGAGGCCATGGGAGATAGGGCAGAGGGAGGAGAGACTCCCTTCATAGTAGGGGAGAGACCACCATCGCCTGATAAGGGCAAGGGTGTTGACATAGGGGAGAGCAAGAGACGGTGGCTCTTCGGGCTGAGGCTGCCCACCTCCGAGCTCGGTGCAGTCACTCAGGACGAGGCTACTCATAGGATGTGACATTAGGATGAGACTACACGGCTCAGGGCATGGAGCAGAGGGGCGAGCAAGGATGAGCTAGTGCGGTCTATGATGCATACCACATTCTACCAGGGGGTATACTTCCAGCTGGTTCCAGAGGGCCAGAGGGTACACTGCCGCCAACATTGCAGAACCAATCAGGATGGGATCGATGAGGACATCCTCCCGATCGATGACGAGGACCCGAGATACATCCCGGACCTCTATGGGACCACCTCCTCCATGTCAGGGTGGGGGAGGAGATGAGGCTGAGAGCTCGAGGGCTTCTCGAGGCTAGGTGGCTATAGACTATAGATTTTGTATAGATTTTTGAGAGGATTGAGTATGCCAGGGTATAGATTGTGGCATACCAATCCAGTTTTGATATGATGTATATAATTTTTTGATATATATATAGTTTTGTTTCTGATGATATGACTTGTTCATATGTTTTTATGATGCTTTAATGTTTGAATTGTTTGCTTGTTTGATTGATGATTCATGTAATTATGTCGTTTGGAAATATTATAATTTGATGTCATGTTGTGAAATTTAAATGAAATAATCTGATGTAAACAATTGGTTGTTGTGGTGTGATTTGATGAAAAAATAAAAAGAGACTTCTAACAATAATTTCAAAGGACATTGTCATTGTTATAGACCATTTCATGGAGTCACCGCTCACTCGGTCGTCAAGCTAATCCCAGTATAGAAATATTGTTAAAAGTAAAAGAGTGCTTAAGAGACTGTCTTAAGACTTTGTGTTGTAATGATGGAGATAATGATGGTTTGATGATTTGTTTTCAGATTTTCATAAAAATAGTATGCATGAGATACTAAAAGAAATATGATTTTGCTAGGCATAAATTCCTAAGTGTGATAAAATTTTGAACAATTCCTTAGAAATTATACCATGATTGCAAAATTGAATTTTGACATAATGACATGAAATAGAATAAGTGTTCGTTCGTTTGTAAAGCATAATTGTGTAACATAATGATGCAAGTCATATGAATTTGTTTTTAAAATAAATGGAAAATAAAATTAGAACAATGGTTTGCGCTAGGCATAGAATTAATAGGTATAGACTTATACCATCATCGCGAAATCCAAAGAAGAAAATAGATATTTTGGTTTTATTGCAAGATTAATTTTGTGACTTTTGATAAACAGAAAAATAATAATATGAAAATTTTGTTTGAAATCATTTTTGTGATTTTGTGAGAAGATGTATATAATTGCTTTTATACAAAACAAAAATTCTGAAATAAAAGGGTAAAATTATTCCGAAAAGAATTACAAAAACATTTTAAATTATCTCAAAGACAAATGTAGATTTATAAGGGATCCTCATGTGCAAATGTGAGTTCATTACCGATCTTGATTTATCATAATGATACAAAATCTCTCAAATACAAATGTGTGTGCGATTGTATTGTTCATTCACCAATTTTGAGCAAGATAATTTGATACAAGTAATTTGCCTTAACCAAATGAATGTTCGTTGACCATGATTTATATGCATGTAACCGTACCAGACTACTATGTAAGTTAGGTTATCAAGAGCTAGCTAATCCATAAGCTGACATAGGTCTGTACAAAAGAAGGTCGCTAATGTGACAGACATATCACCACGCTAGGAATTACCCAAGGCCAAGTGGGTTGGGCACAAACCACCTGTTATGGGGCTTACCTCATAGTTTTGAATAATTGAGAATTCCAAGGATTCAAGCTCATTCACCCTTCTTTTCTTTTCAAGGGGTAGGGAAAGGATTTTATTGCATTTTGCTTTTGCGTTTCTCTTTTGCTTCTTTTTTTTTTTTTTTTTGTACTTTTGTATTTTTGCTTGATATTTGAGAAAATGCTGAAATATTGTTGTGATGATACAAAATAACATTTTTCTTTTTCTCTTTTCTTGAACTTTTCTTTTCTTCCTATGCTAGGGATACTTGCTCGGATTAGTTTGTAGAGCAAGGGATTTTTATTCTGGGTAGGGGTGAGCTTGTCCTTTTGTCAATTCTCAAAGATTCTAGACCATGTGCATGATAGGATAGCAGGGGAAACTTTTTGCTCAAGAAACCATTTCTACTATGTAGCATCATATCGAATTTGCAATGAAATCATTTTAATGTGAAAAGATATACTTGGTTCAAGTAAATAACAAGATCAGTTCTCTATGCTCAAAACTTTATTTAATTCAACTGTGGACTTTGATATAAGAGAGATTAATAATCATACCAAAATAAAATCAAGATATTTATTCATGTGAATGTGAAAGTGCGGGATTCCAAATAAATGCTAATTTATCCAAAATAACTGAAAATATAACTGCAATACTTCACGATTTGATAGGTATGAAAAATAAAATATGTTTTTGAAGGGTTTTGATGATTTTGATGTTTTTGATTTTAAGTTATGAATTGAAAGAAATACAAGGTGATTGTTTTTTGAAATGTTTTATATAAGTGACTAAAAGGAAATAATATGCAAAACAAATATATACAATGATGAAATGACCAAATTTTATGCATAGTAACGTTTAAGATGCATAATGTTCATAGGTTCTTTAAGTTCTTTACCATCTAAGGTAGATAATTTGTATGCTCCTGATCCAAATTTAGCAGTGATGACATATGGTCCAAGCCAGTTGGGCTCAAATTTACCTTTAAGGTTTTTAGTTGCATTAGTATTTTTTTTATTTTCTTTTAAGACAAGGTCGCCGATCTCAAAGGATCGATGATGAACTTTCTTAAGATATGCTCTCTTAAGCTTGTTTTGGTAGGCATGAAGATGCTCCAAAGCATTGATGCACTTTTCATCTAGAAGTTCTAGTTGACTAAATCTGCCAACACGATATTCATCCCCTACTTCGAGTATCTTGAAGTAGTAGAGCTAAAGAAGGAACTTCTAATTCAAAGGGAAAAATGGCTTCAACACCATAAACCAAGACAAAAGGTGAAGTTCCAGTGGGGGTTCGAACACTAGTTCGATAGGCCCACAAAGCAGGATATAATTGAATGTGCCAATCTCGACCGGATTTATTGACCAATTTTTTGAGAATTTTGATTAAGGTTTTATTAGATGCTTCTGCTTGGCCATTACCCTGAGGATAATAGGGAGTGGACCAACGATGTTGAATTTTATATTTTTGACATAATTTTTTAACATCTTTATTTTTGAAACAAGTTCCATTATCTGAAATGAGATTGGCAGGAATTCCAAACCTACAAATAATTTGATTAAAAATAAACTTGGAAACTTGTGTTCCAGTGCAAGAAGCTAATGGCATAGCTTCAACCCACTTCATGAAATACTCAATGGCGGTTATGATGAATTTGTGTCCATCGGATGACACAGGGTTGATTTTTCCAATGATGTCTAAGCCCCATTTTGAAAAGGGCCAAGGAGATGAAATAGCCTACAGTTCTTGTGCAGGTGCATGGACAAGGTCAGCGTGTTTCTGGCACTTGTCGCAATGTCGCACATAATTATGTGCATCATTTTCCATGGTAGGCCAAAAATATCCTATCCGAAGGAGTTTCTTAGCAATGGCGCTACCACTAAAATGTCCCCCACAAGATCCATTGTGGGCTTCATTCAAAGCTGATCTAGATTCTTCTAGATTCAAACATCATAGTAAGATGCCTTCAAAAGATCTTCTGTACAAGGTATTACCAATAATCACAAAGCGACTTGCTTGTCTACGTAATAACCTACGCTGGTTGCTAGTACAACCATCAGGGAAGGTTCCTTTCTGCAAAAAATTAAATATATCAGTATACCATGGTTCAGGAGTTGTTTCGTTGATGAGAAACACATCCAAAGGTTCTAAGCATGATTTTCTTGAAGCGGGTTCCTGGAGTCGATGAATAATGATGGTAGCATATTCATCGTCTAACTCCAAGGGTAAAAGAGATGCAATTGTAGCCATAGCGTCAACCGCACGATTGCTAGTTCGAGGAATAGCTTCCAAAGTAACTTGATCAAACAAGGATAATAATTGCAAAACATATGCTTTATATGGGCATAATTTATCATCTCTGGTCTGATAAACATCATTAATTTGATTTATGACAAGTTGAGAGTCATCGAAAACCAATAAATTTTTAATTTTCATTGCCAAGGCAGCTCGTAATCCAAGGATAAGAGCTTCATATTCAGCAGTGTTATTGGTGCAAGCAAATGTTAATTTAAAGGACAGAGGTATAAGATGTTTTTGTGGAGATATTAAAATAATACCCGCACCAGCCCCACTCATGCATCGGGCTCCATCAAAGTATAGGGACCATTGCTCTGAATGGTCTGCCTCTAGTTTAAGGCATTCATCAGGAAACTCAATGATGAGGGGATGAGTAGATTCTAAGGGTGCAACAACTAATTGATCTGCTATGATTTGACCCTTAACAGACTTCTGTCCTATGAACGTGAGTTCAAATTCGCTTAGCGCAAGAACCCACTTGGCTGTGCGACCAGATAAATACGGTCGACTCATGAGATATCGCAAAGGGTCGAATTTGGCAATAACATACGTTTTCTGACTGAGCATATAATGTCATAGTTTCTGTGTAGAAAATATGACTGCTAGACATAATTTCTCTAATATGGTATAGCGAGTTTCATAACTGATTAAGGTTCTACTAATGTAATAATTAGCACGTTCTTTCTTCTCATCGTCAAGCTGAGCTAACATAGCTCCTAAGGCAGAATCGAAAGCAAAAATGTACAAGATAAATGGACGATCGGATCTAGGTGGGGAAAGCACTGGTGGTTTAAGGAGATATTGCTTAAGGAGTTCAAATGCTTCTTGGCATTCTTCGTCCCAATGAAAAGAGACATCTTTCTTAAGAAGCTTAAGAAAGGGTCCAGTTTTGTCCGCCAACTTATCGATGAAGCGGCGAATAGCTTGAAGCTTACCTTGTAAACTTCGTAATTCTGATATATTGGTGGGTGCGGGCATATCTGTGATAGCCGCGATCTTGAGAGGGTCAATTTCAATGCCACGTAAAGAAACTATAACCCCTAATAATTTATCGGACTTAACTCCGAATATGCATTTAGCTGGATTTAGTCGGATAAGATATTCCCTTAACCGATCAAATACTTTCCTCAAGTCATTTAAATGATCATCTTCTTTGATGGAACGAGCTATAATATCATCTACATAATCATGTAGGATATCATGCATCATATCGTGAAAGATATAAGTCATAGCTCATTGATAGGTTGCACCTGCATTCTTTAAGCCAAATGGCATCACTTTCCAACAAAAGGTTCCCCAAGGGGTAATAAAGGTTGTTTTAGCCTGATCTTCAGGAGCTATCCTGATCTGATTATAACCGAAAAATCCATCCATTAAGGATATCATTCCGCTTCCAGCAGTAAAGTCAATGATCTGATCCATGTTGGGAAGAGGAAAATCATCTTTAGGGCATGCAACATTAATATCTCTAAAGTCTGTGCAAACCCTAACTTTAGTGGCTTCTTTCTTAGTTACTGGAACTACATTTGAGATCCATTCAGCATAATCAATGGCTTGTATAAAAATGACTTTCAACAGTTTTTCTAGTTCTCCTTTGACTAGTAAGGCCACTTTAGGATGCATTTTTCTAAGTTTCTGTTTAACAGGTTTAGCATCTGGATGGACTACTAGATGATGCATAACTACAGAAGGGTCCAAACCTGGCATGTCTTCATATGTCCAAGCAAAGACATCTTCATAGTCTTTAAGAAATGAAATGTATTTATCTTGTTTTTCTTGACTTAATTCTGATCCAATATTGATTATGTGAGGGTTATGTTCGGTTCCAATGTTAATTTTTATAACGTTTTCAACTTCCATATGTAAATCTCTCTCAAAATTAGGTGGGGTGGGTGAAACACCCAATTCTTGTAATTCTTCCAAGGTTAACTTGGATAATTCGTCTTGAGGAGTCGTAGCTTCAAGTTGGGCTATACTCGGTATAGAGCCATCAAAATAAAATTCATTATATAACAATTCCTCAATGGAAACATCATGAAAGATATCTCCCTCCAACTCGTCATCGGATTCGGCAATCATTTCAGGGTAAGCTATGGATAGCATATTGCAGGTAAAGGAATTATTCTTTGCATGCAAAGAATCTTGTTTATCTAGATAATCTTGGTAACATACAAGATGGTCATCATCCTCAAATGGGAAGGGCTGACCTTTACTAGAAAATAGGCCCACACCACAGCGGGCAGGCCACGGTTCTACCTCAAAAGGTTCTTTCATACCATTTTGGAAAGGTCCCAAACCTTTCCCTTTATATCCCAATTTAAGCATTATGGGCTTAGCTTTAATATACTCATTAGCAAAATAGCATCTAGCATATCCATCACAATGTGTCTTAATGTTTCTGGGTATTCTTCCCCAATCATATCCTTTATAAATAAAAGCACAACTCCCGACTTGGTAGATACTTCCCATAGGCTGTGGGAGGCCCAAGGTACGAGGAGAGGGTGGGAGTTTATTTAAAAGGAGGGAAGTTTGCATGGCAGTGTTGGCTTCTTCTGATATAAGAATTTTAGATAAATCGGGTAAGAGCTCATCAGTGAGAGCATAAGAGGTAGAAGGAACATTTCCTACATCGTCGGATGTGGAAAGGATGCCTGTAGTGGATGTAGATGTTATAGGGATATTGATGGGTGAGTCTATAGGTATGGAAGATATAGGAGTAAAACAGGAAGCATTGGTTGTAATTTTGGGATCTTTTCGAGGTCCTAATGTGGTTTGTTCAGAAGATGGTTGAGCTATATGTATAGGTGTAGTTGAAAGAGTAGATGATGTTATGGGTGTGTGTTTCACACGTTTGGGTGGATGATGAGAATTAGGATGTGTGGATGACAGGGTAGGGCAAAATTGAACTCCAACAGGTTCTGCCAAAGCACACATATCAAAGGGTCTAGGATCACCATGAATGGTAACCAACTGGTTTTTAAATTCGAATTTAACACACTGATGTAAAGTGGATGGAACCGCTCGCATCGCGTTGATCCAAGGGCGACCCAAAAGTATATTGTATGATGCAGGGCAATGTACAATAAACACGGTCGTATCTAGGGTTCTAGGACCAACTTGCAAGGGTATAGTAATGACTCCACATGTTTCTTGTGTCTCATCATTGAAGGCTTTTATAATCATATCAGTTCTTTTCATTTCATCACTTCTAAACCCAAATCGTTGGTAGAAGTCAAAAGTGCATATGTTTAAAGATGAACCATTATCAATCAAGACTCGTTTAACGACTACATCTCCAATTAGGGCAGTAATATATAAGGGGTTATCCTTATGTAAACTATGTTGCGGGATATCTCTATCTCGAAAATCAATACAATCGACTTCTCGAGTTATGATAGTATTGGACATGGCTTCAGGTTGAATATTTTGTGGTACCATCATTTGGCTTAATGTGAGCATTAATTCATCCCTATGGGTAGGAGAAGATCTTAACAGGTCCAAAAGGGAAATTCTAGCTGTAGTATTGGATAATTGTTCATTAATATTATAAGGAGGCTTAGGTTGAACATTAGGCGCATAATTCCCTTTATTGGGATTTTTCAAAACAAATGGAGCTGATCCATCGTTCTGAGTTTGATCCTGTTGAGAGTTTTGAGCCTGTTGTCTGGTAATGGCTCCGATGGTTCCTACAATATTATTTTGCAAGTGATGAATAGGTCTTGGTCTAGCGTTTATGGCTTGTTCATTAGAAAGTATTTGGTGAGAAGATGGTCTAGTAGTGACTCTTCTAGGAAATGGTTCTTCTGGAACCATAGAACTTGTGATAGGTTGAATAGGATCTGATTCATCTTCAGAACTATTCGATTGATTTGAGGTGATTTCCATGTCACTTTCGGTCTCATATTCGGTGTCACTAAGATCAAGTATCCGAATATTATGTAGAGGTCTAGTCGTAACTATGGATAAAGTTGTGTCAAATATTTGAGGATCATGAATAGGTAATTGTCCACTAATAGTCCCTACATATCGGGTAGGAGGGGGAACATTATGATGCTCAATTTGATTAGCCACCTCTTTACCATGCTTTGGTAAAGGATGTTGAAATATGTCCAATGATTGATTGGCATTCTGATTCTGATTTTGGGGAATGTTCTTTTGAGCATTATTAGAAGGATTTTGTTTAGGTTGGAAGGCTTGCACCTCCATCTCATTATTATCAATCAAATCTTGTATTTTATGTTTTAATATTTTACAAGAGTTGGTAGCGTGTCCAGGTCCTCTATGAAAATCACAATGTAAATCAGCTCTGTATCCGGGTATGGTTGGATCAGGTTCCTGGATAGTTGGTAATTGGATCAAACCTCGTGCTAGTAATTGCGGGAGAATGGTTGATAAAGGTTGATTTAACCTAGTAAATTCTCGGGGTGGTTTATCAGGAGGTTTCAATATAAACTTCTCTGTTGTTTTTGCAGTATTAACATTGGCAATGTTTCTGCTATCAGTGACTCCGTCACCCACAACTTGTTTATTTTTATATTGATTTCTGGATGTTTTCTCATCATCTTTCTTTTTGAGCTGACCTCTTCTAATGAGAGCATCTTCCACCCTTCGAGCTAAATCTATAGCTTGATCGAAGGTGGTCAAGGTAGCAATTGATAATTCATAGGATAGTTGTTCTTGTAAATTATTGATAAAAATATCCAACATTTCTCGATAAGGTAACACAAAGTGTAATTTTCCTATCAACTGCCTCCATCGAGCTAAGAAGTCAGCAAAACACTCATCTTTGTCTTGTTTTAGGTTGTACAAATCTTTAATGGTTACATGCCTTTCGATATAGGCACTAAATTGATGCACAAAAGACTCAGCGGTCTCTTCAAAATTTCTCAAAGAATGAGTGGGTAGTTGATAATACCACTCCAATGCCATCCCCCTAAGCTTTTCGGGAACATTTTTAGTAATAACAAGTCATCATGTGATATGTCATGACATGCTATCCTAAACATACGAAGATGCTCTATGGGATCTTCAGTTCCTTTATATATAGGTAGGACAGGCATAGGAAAGTGTTTGGGATATGGTTGTGCTACAACTATAGGATCTAGAGGTTGACTACACATCTCTCGATAATTGTACGAGGGATGGTAGGGATCTATCTGGTCCATGCGAGAGACTAACTGTTTCACCATGGCTTCCAGATTACTAGTTTGTCCACCATATTGGTTTGGTGGTACATGAGTATGGGACTTGTGAGCGTAGGAAGGCGGGACATAAGGATTAGATGCTATATTGTTGTTATGCAAATGATTGGTAGGAAGAGTATTATGAAGAAGATTTGGTGTAGTATTATGTTGTATCCCAGATTGTTGGAAATTGGTATTTGGTTTTGTTTTAGGCTTTTGTTGATTTGAGGTATATTGATCAATAGCTTGGCGAAATAGAGCAGTGAATGAAGGTTTCTTTTGTGTGGGAATAACCCTTGGCTTGGTAACAGGCACTCTAGGTGGTTGGGTAACCTGTTGTTGTTGCATGTTCTGGATTATAGTAGCCATGTCCAAATTGGACGGTCCAACTTGATCACTCTCTTGATCAACAAAGGACAAAGGATTAGTGCGTGTGTGATATATGTCTTCTAGGGTTGCTTGAGTGTCACTAATTTGATCTTTATCCATATGAACTGCTCTATTAAGAGTGCCAATATTAGTATTGAGGAATTTCCAAAAATGTTCCATGTTCTCAAAAGTAACAACTCCTTCTAGAGTTATTTTAGGAGATGAGGATCCTTCCTCTCTATCATTTTCTTTTTGTTCATTTGCATCCACAAATTCTTCTTCTTGTTGGTTTAAGGTTCCTTCTTCCTGAATTGGGTCTTCAGGAAGGACATCTGGGTTATTTTCTGGTTTTTCTTAACCAATCTTCTTCTACTTCAATTTGTTTTCCATTCCTGAGTCTAGTCATTATGTCTAAATTTAGATTTTAGCAAATATATATTAATATATTTGCGACAGATTTTGGGAGGTATATATTTTAATTATATACCTACTATAATACTTAAAAGAAAATGTTTTGATTTTTTTGTTATGATTTTTTTGTTTTTGTTTTTGTTTTTATGCTTATAAAGACAATAAACAACACACTAAATACAAGAAATAACAATAATAAAATAATAGCTTAGTTTTCTATAAATAGTTTATAGATATCATTGATAGGATCAAGTTCATCAGGAGTCATAAAATGCTCCTCTTCAAATTGGAAATGGTTTTTCAAGAACTTGATAAAGTGTGCTATAGTGATATTATCTGTTTCAGATTCTGTTTTGTAAAAATAAATCTCATGGCAATACTCTCGATATAACACAGCTCTGGGAACTCTATTCCATCTTTGTCTATCTGTAAGAACGACCTCTTGGTCCTCTATACGAGACAAAAATTTATGTACTACAACTGCATTATCGAGGTATTCCTCAAAGGTATACAACTCAGAAGACACAAGGGCTCTTTTATCTGCTAACCACCTATGGCAAGCTCTCTGAAGTTCATGATACAAAATCACTTGATCGGGATCCAGGATTCTATCTAGGACAAACCTCTTGATTTGCCTAAGTTCGGTTGCTCTAGATGAAATGAGATTCAATCTCCTATCAAGTTCGTCCCACAAAGGTTGAACCCTACTTGTTTGAGGTACTCTAAGCACAGAAGTAATCTCTATAGCTGCTAATTGATTTTCAACATTAATGGTGACAACTCGTCTTTTATTATAGTCTACCATCTAAATATGATATGCAATTTTTTAATTCTAAATGCATTTATGTTTTGATTTTTATTATTTTTATTTTCAAAAGGTTTTTGTTTTCAAAAGGTTTTTGTTTCACGTCGGGTTCACCAAAATGTATCGCTCCAAATTTTTTGCATCCTTACCTTCAGGCTATAGGATCCACGCCCGAAAGGGGGATGTGAAAAGGATGGGACAATACCTCGGACTGAGAGGCCCTTTGAAGGTCCCGCCTCTCGGGGAGGGGTATAAGGGTGAATTTTCGATGGATGGTGGGTTCACCAGGAAACTTTTGAATGGCAGTTTCCACGCCTAGGTTGACAGTGAGTTTGATGTGTTCATTTTTATACTTGATCATTCAACTCCTAGGTTTGGCCAAGATGAATCTAAACTATTCTATATGCCAATGCTGATTTAAATGAATACAAAAAATAGGAATGAATGCTAATAACAGAGAATATGCTAGCTAGAAGGTGTCATACCTGATTTCGGATGTCTGATGAAGATTCTGAGTCTTGTAGCAGTTCAGATCGCCTCAATTCGTACGTAATCATCTGATATTTCATAGGATCATCCCAAATCATAGAAGGTCATCTGAAATCAGACAGAATCATCTAAAATCAGATGAATTCATCAGAAACCTGCAATCACAAAAATAGACACAAAATACCAAATATGCAAGTGCAAAAGCAAAGGAGAATGGTAGAAATAACAGCAAACATGCCTAAATAATGGATTCCAATAACAAATAAGGAAATGCAGTAGATTTAATGATTGATTTTAACTTTATCATGCGGTTATGCTAAATGAGGTGAACTCCAAGATGCAAAAAACATAATAATTTAAGACAGTGCAGAAATACAATAGGAAAAATGCAGAGAAAGCTAAGGAAATGCAAACTCTAGACTCTGATTGCCCCCAATCTGGACTACAGTCAGGATCGCCTCCAATCGTACGAGATCATCTGCGCTCCTCGACAAAATCATCCGTAATCGTCCGAGATCGTCCACGACGATCCGAGCTAGCTTCGATTGAAAAATAGTAGAGTTCCTGCAAGAAAATGCAAAATACAGAATACAAACAGTAGTGCGAGGGAATAAGGAACTAAATCTGCAATGAAATCCGTCAGCTAAGGGGTTTAGGGGGTTCAAGGGGATAAACTAGAAAAATCCTAGTTTATATAGGATTAGGAAGAGGTTTAGGAGGTTGGGGATCATCCCAATCTGGGAGATCTCCAACAGGGAAATCTCCAACTGTGCAGACACGTTTCTGCCCAAGTTGGAGAGGTCATTGAAACAGAAGCTAATTATGAAAATTTGGTTTTGGGACGAAATCGTCTAGACGTTCTGTTCCAGACGAATTCGTCAGATCGGGGATGATTTCGTCTAATCTGCGACGATATCGTCCAACGGTCAAAACAAATCCTAAAAATGGCACGAAAAATGGGGAAAGCGGGTAACAGGCGGTTTAACGGGCAGTTTGGGGTTAAAATTCAAATTTTTAACCATGTCAATTTTAGGGTGTTACACTTTAGGTATATTTGGAGGGTTGATAGTGGTTACAGATCTATGGACCATATCACTTATTCCTTTTGTACGATGGATATTTATCCTTATCTTAATCCTACCACTATGGTTGATCATCGTTGCCTTTATAAGCAAGGCACCTTCATTGTACTCATGATTAGAGGAAGTTAATTATTCATGTATAATATATGGTATTGTTGCTCATTATTTTGCATATCCATTTGCAAGCTTATGCTATCAATTTGCTTTCAAATTCTTATTTTGGTTGAATGTGGTGTTCTATAGACACTTGAGATTCTTGCATCTTGGAATGATCTGATTATCATTCCTTTTAGTTTCTAGCTAGAATTTTTACATTTATAGATTTTTGGAGGGATTAAGAGGGAAATTTAGGTGCAATATGTCATTAGGGTATATTACCAAAATTAAATTTCTAAGCCTTGTTTATGGTTGAATAATTCGAGATAAAATGGGGTAATGGGATAAAGATATTTGTGTACTTTTGGCTCATGTCGAAGGATTCTAGCTATTTTAGCAAAAATACCACTTTGTATCAAAATTACCACTAGTTTTTTTGTCCTAATTGGTAATTTTGACTAATGGTTAGTTTGACAAGTCAAATGGTTAAAAAATAGCTTTTGTCAAAAATGCCACATCATAGAAAATTTTCCACTAGTATTTTTTATGAAGTGGCAAATTTTACATAGGTTGAAAAATATATCCTAATTTTTGTGGTTGAGCTAATTGATCGTGTACTAATATTAGGTGTGATGTTTGATGTGTTTTTATTAGTTAGTGTGTCAAAATTGGGTGTCTATGTCATCCAATAAAAGTAAAAAAACAAAATAAAGAGGGTTTACAACCTACATCAACAACTTGAAAAAATATCAACAAGAATTTCCATATTCAAACTTTTTAAATCTTCTATCCATTGAGACATTATTATTAGAGTTATGAGTGAACTTATTATCCCTTAAAACTTAAACTTGTTGAAATTTCTTCTATACTTTTATTTATTAGAATAAATCACACCAACATCTCCCTCCTTCAATAGGGCATTTCTCAATCCTCATTTACAAGAGACCTACCTTTATACATTACAAGGAAAAATGACAATATGTTTATTAAATAAATTTAAGTCTATAATGGATCTAGCCTAAATGTATGTAGTCAAAATATTATTAGTACTTTTGGTTTATCCAAGAGTAATATTAAGAAATACAACTTAGTTATTTGAGCCTTTAATAATGGCGAGCATGAGGGTAATGGTATAATAGTCTTATCTATAAAAGTGAGGCCTAAAATCCTCAACACTTATTCTATGTCATTTCTTATAATTTTTCCTATGATATTCTCCAAGGTAGGTATTGTGGGTCATCTAATTCACTTTATATAAATATCTCAAGTATAAATACATGGAGTAGAACTATAGTATTCTTGTTGACCAAAATACCTTCAAATGTTACAAGGTGATTGAGCTTCAAAACCAAAAGGCTAGTCTTTGTCCATTCCTAATTAACTATTCGAATATTTCAAATCCATTTGTTGATCCTTTACCTCCTATGTCTTCTATTATTTAAGAATTTAAGTGGATTTATCTACATGGTCAGTCTAAACCAAATCTAATAGAAAGTAGTAATAAATATATCATCATTATAATAGAGAAAGTTTAAACAATGATCAAATTTTTATGATTTTAGATAATGCCATTCTTTCTCCATGATCACTATGTTTTTCTTCTAATAACAAATCAAATATAGTGTAGCTATGGAGGTACAACTTTATTTATACTAAAACTACTAATGATGAGAATATTAATGCAAATCATTGCTATATAGTTAGTTAATAATATACCTCATGTATCGAACATGTATCCTATTCTATAAAAAAATTCAATCAATGTGGAATATAAAGGTAAAGGTCTAGATTTTCATGAAATGTGTATCAAAGAACCTGTGCAAACTGAATTTTGGTTGAGGTATTGTGGGTTAGGGTATATTCCTAGCCATAATTCACCTCATCTAAAGGCTTATAATTTTGATAATGAAGATCTTGTTGGTCATGTTGATCATTATTATTGACCTTATCTAGATAACTCTATTTCTTTGAATGAAATAGAATGGAATAATGATGTGGATTATAAGGAATGACATATTATTTACTTTTATCCTAGTGTATATCAATTTACGTGAAACACTGAGATAAATTGTATACTCTTATAATACCCTAAACTAGTCATTGATGAAAACTATTATGATTAGGAGGATGTAAAATTTAATATCATTCTAAATATCCAACCAATATTCCATAGATATCAATATCAAAACAAATTTTATTGTGGAGGATATTTCCCCTAAATTGTTAGTATAGAAGTATCATAAAATTCAAATATCAATGAAATGTTTATAGACCTTATCAATTTAGAAAATTTAGAAGTCCCTATAGCCCCTCATCAATTGGGAGATGTATCTTGTACTTTTATTGAAGAAAATATGGATATCAACATTGGGTTAGTGGGTGATCCCAAAATATGTAAGTTAGCAAAAATCACAACCATGACAAAACATAAGGAATCTATCAAGTCATTTGAAGGAATTGAAAGATATTTTATCTTGGTCTTATAAACATATGTCTAATCTAGATCCTTTTTTGTTGTTCACCATTTGATTGCCACTTGAGGTAAAAAGCTTATGAAGTATAAGTTGTGAAATATGCACCCTAATATTGAATTCGTAGTTAAAGAGAAACTACACAATATTCTCAGAATAGGTATTATTAAAGCTATATATTATTTTTATTGGATTTCTAACATTTTTCAATTTGCAAAAAAAATTGAAAGAATTAGGATATGCACAGACTTTTAGGACATCAATAAAAAATGTACCAAATATGACCTTCTCCTTCCTAACATCAACATGATTTTCAACTTGTTAGATGTGGGAGAAATGCTATATTTTATGGATGATTCTTAGGATATTATTAGATCATTATAGGTTCTAAATATCAATCTAAAATAACTTTCACTGCCTCATAGGGAACTTTCTACTATGAAGTCATACCATTTTGAATAAAGAATGATAGGGATACCTAACAATGGGTTATGATTATTTCTTTCATGATTTTAGGTGTGATATTATGGAAGATTATGTAAATGACCTTCCTAGTTGATCCCTAAAACTAAAATATCATTCTAATAAATTAAGCACAATTTTAAACACTAAAATATTATAATATATGCTTGAAGTCTCAAAAGTGCATCTTTGTGGTGACATCAATAAAACTCTTATAATTTGTTATATCTTGAAGGGGCATTGAAAATTATATTGATAAACTATTAAATAGTCCTATATACAAATCCTTTCGATATAGCTATCAATACATGGAAGAAACTAGTCCTCTCCATAGACATGGTCATACATGAGAGAGACCTTAAAGTACATGAAAGAAGTTGATAAATAATACCAAGATAGTTTTAAAAAGGATTTTTTCTATTTAGGACACATTATTAAAGATAAATCTTCATACATGGGTATATAATCCTTATATACTTGTATTTTCTCAATTATAGGATTTATGTCCAATGATGGTAAAAGCATATGGTAAGTAATGAACTGAAACAAAATGTCACAAAAAATATGTCCTTATTTATCCCTAACAACATATAGGATCAGTTCCTAGACATCATTATGGTAGCTATATTAGGTATTAGATGTAGTAACTTAATGTGACAACATTACCTATAAATACAAGTAAGAGGTATCATTTATACCAAACGTTGTTATTGTGCAAATAAAATATTTTGATTTTTGTAAATAAAAAATATATTTTAATAATATTTTTTTTTGAAAAAACATGGTGTTGCTCATTTATAAAAATGTATATTTATTTTAACAAAAAACCATAACTCTTCTAAAAATATTTGCTATAAACTATAGGACCCTAATTCCATTATTAAAAAAATTATATCTTCTTTCAAATATTTATCCGACCATTTTTTATGTCAAATTTTCTCGAATACTTTCCCACTAAAAGAATTATCCTACACACATTTTCACTTCTTGAATGCATTACCCCTCTTTTTCATTTAAAAAAGCATTCACTATAATTTTTTTTTAACTTTAAGAACTATAGGAATTATAAATTAACCTTCTATTCTATTTGTTTTCAAATTTTAGCTTCATTCACCTTCCCATAGAAAAATAGTCTACCATGGGTATTTAACCTATGACCACTAACTCAAAAATTTAAAATCTCATGTGAAGACCAGCTATCAAGCTATGCATTTTGTAACTTTAAAAAAGATAAATTGTGAAAGATATCTTGTTGCATTTGAGTGACAAATGAAGAGTTTATTCGCTCTTCTATGCATGAAGATAATGGTCAAATTTTTATTTTAGACCATAACCATGTGTCAACTCAATGTCAACTACTATATTTTTCATATTTACCATGCCATGTGTTATAGCCTCCTCTTCCATTTTAATTTGTATATGAGAATTCTAAGGTGTATAATTTTAGGATATTAGAACTACTATTTTCCCATGCAATATCTTCATAATTATTCATAGATATATAATATGCAATCTAGTTTTTGCATATGTCTCCACAAAAATAGATTTCCTTCACCAAATAGTGCCTTTAGACCATCTACACCAATTTGAGATTTCACTAAATAGGGTATTTAGGATTTCTACAGTAGGTTGGGCTATCACCAAATAGGGCCTTTAGTCCATCTATACTAGGCTAGTCTATCAAATATTTTTTTGGAAAAATATTATCTTCTATAATGAAGTTTGCCACTTCTCCATTGCTCTTGAATGATTTTTCTTTTTTGGTTTAAACATATATGAGATATTTTAATTTCCATGAATCATCAACTCTAGGTTTCATATTTTTATTTAATAAAATAACTACTACATGCATAATAGGAATATTACTTTGATAACCCTTATAGGATTGTCTCAAAATAACTCTAATAGAATTATCTATAGATGTCTCATGCTATAATTTATTTCCATGTTGATTGTTCTCTTCAATTGAGACTTGCATAATAAATTATAATAAAACACATAGGGCATA
Source organism: Wollemia nobilis (assembly GCA_028583015.1). Taxonomy (NCBI): domain Eukaryota; kingdom Viridiplantae; phylum Streptophyta; class Pinopsida; order Araucariales; family Araucariaceae; genus Wollemia; species Wollemia nobilis. The sequence continues at coordinate 558,335 of JAQPPZ010011065.1, read as the reverse complement.
TCACCAAATGACAATGATTGTCCCTATTCATACAAATTATCCATATTAAATATGAGGGATCTAATACCATATGTTGTAAATGAAGAAAAAATAATACTCAAACAATATTACACATATTTATCATAAATATATCTCCTCATAAGTTATCAATATTTCTTCATTATATTCCTCACTTCATTAGCTAGCATATTCATACATTATCTATAATTATGGTTTATGGTGTCTCTTTGTTTCAAGAAACATTCAATTTTTCACCTTGTATATTGTCTTTTCATATTCTCACATTCCCATAAGTTATGTCTCCCCAATAATCACAAATAATAAATAATGTAACCAGTTCTAGCATATATTTCCACCAAATTTCCAATGTAGAAGTATCATAAAAGTAAACACCAATAAAATTATTATAAATCTTGTCAATTTAGAAATTAAGAATCCTTATATCCCCTCCTCAATTGAAGGATGAATCATGTATTTTGATTGAATAAAATATATATATCAACATTGGAATAATAAGTGATCCCAAAATATTTAAGTTAGGAAAAGTATTGAACATGGAAAAATGTGAGTAATATATTACATTATTGAAGGAATTTAAAAATATTTTTACTTATTCCTATAAAAATATGTCTAGTCTAGACACTTTTTTGTTGTTTATAATTTGGTTTTCACTATAGATAGAAAACCTATGTAGTAAAATTTATTGAAGATACACCCTAACATTACATTATTAGTAAAATAGGAACTACAAAATATCCACAACATAGGAATTATTAGGTAAATATATTATTATGATTGGATTTCTTATATTTTCTTAGTTATTAAGAAAATAAAAAGAATTATGGTATGGAAATACTTTTAGGACAAAACTAAGGCATCTACTAAAGATAACTTTCTCATTTCTAACATCAATATGATTGCTAATATAGTAAAGCGGTGATAAATGATATCTCTTATGGATGGTTCTTAGGATATAATTAGGTCATGATAGATCCTAAAGATTAATCTGAAACAAATTTTACCACCACATAGGGAACCTTGTACTACCAAGTCATACCATTTGTATTGACGAATGGTGTGGCAAACTACCAATTAGAAATGACATATATCTTTCATGATATAATGCATGATATCATGGAATATTATTTAGATGACCTTCTTGGCTTATCCTTAAAAATCAAAGATCATATTCAATATTTTATTCTTAATTTTGAAACACTAAAAGAATACAATGTATACCTAAAGTATCAAAAGTGTATCATACCCAGGTGTTGTAGGTGAGTTGGAGAGGAGAGGGCAATACTCCAAGGGAGGTACCAAGTTCAAATCTCCACCCTACCAAAAAGTTGAATTGGGTACCCAAAATTCAATTGATAATGTTGGTGCGAGCAGGGCTAGGTGCGACCCCCGGGTGACTTTGACAGTGTAGAACCCCCTATTCGTGGTCTATTAGACCAAGGCAGCCGCGCAAGGGGTTTTTTGCTATAAAAAAAATTACATCATTAGGATGACTCAAGAACACTTATAGGATCTATTATAAATTGAAGTGTAATTTAATTACATATTGATAAAACATTATCCATTATTAGTACTCTATCCCCTTGAATGCTATACCAATATTGCAACCTCCATGACAAAATTTAAACTATTAGAAGATTCATTTCTAAATTAACTGACAATCATTAGCTCTTAATAGCTACTAAGAAAGGATATAGTTTTAAAAATAGGATTATGGATGTTAAATCTTATTTTATGATATAAATTCCTATCTCATGTCATATTAGATCCTTGTTACACCTAAACCTCAAAAACCTTTGTTTTCATATGTGGCTACCACTAACTATGACTTAGGGGATACATTGGCACAAAATAACCTACATAGAGAAAGCAAAATTTTCTATCTTAGTTGAACCTTGGTCAGCTATGAGGTCAAGTACACACACTTTGAAAATATCTATTTAGTTGTAGTATTTACATTCAAGAAAATTAAACACTACATCCTCAATTATAAAGACTTTTTCATCACAAGGGTGGATGCATTATGATACCACATGCATAAGACTCATCCATTGGGAAGAACCACTAAGTTTTTTATTACAATTAGTGAATTTAATGTAGAATTTATTAATCATAAGCTTTTAAAAGGTTAGGTAATTGCTAACCAATTAGCAATTTTAGCCCTGGAAGAAATTCAACCCCTAGTGGTGAATTTTCCAACCAAGTGTATCTTCAACATCAATCTTAGAGAATATAAAAATGGCTCTTGGATCCTATACTTTTATGGTGCAAGATCTATTCAAGGAAAAAGGGAAGGAATAATTCTAGTTAATCCTAATAGCAAATAATCCTTTTATCCTTTAATTTTAGGTTCTCATATACCAACAACACAATAAAATATGAATACCTTACTCTATGAATCTATGTTTCTAGAACACTTAATCTTGGAATGCTTAGTATATTTAGATATTCTCAACCAATCATCATCTAATTCAATGGTATTTATCAAACTAGTTTTTACAAAATAAATTTTCTTTGGATGTTTCTCTAATTCCACTAAATATTTAATATGAAAAAACCACAATCATTATAAATTTTATAGATACCACAACATTAGAATCTATTCTCATTCCATTAGAAGTATTTTCTATTCAAACTATGTGATTCCATAGTCCTTTATATAAGAACATCTATGGATATATTTAAAAAACACTTAGTTTTAACTATAATAATCGAACTAAAATTAAATAAAGAGCTTCCATATATGTCACACTTGATGATATATTGTATTGGCATACACTTTATGAAATTATACTCAAGTATGTAGATCAAGTCAAGGCTTTTAAGGTAGTTTAAGAATCATGTGATGGATCTTATGGTGGAATCTTTCGTAGTATTTACATCACTAATAAACTTATTAGGATGGATTATTATTCAACTTATATTAATAACTATTTATTTTACTATATCAAAAGGTGTGATAAGTGTTAGAATATTGAAAACATTATTCATGCACCTTCCAAAGCCTTTACAATACATTACCTCACCTTACATTTTTCTCCATTTGAGGATTGGATATCATTGAAAAGATAAAGACTATGTATTCTAATGGACATAAATTAATCATTAATTCTACTAGAAACTTTATAAAATGGATAAAAGCTATGTATCTAGCCTTGATAAGTAAGGCACAAGTCTCTATATTAATCCAATATTTAAAAAATGACTATTTTGGCATCCATTCATCATCATTTGTTACCATATCCCACCTTTCAAAATTAAGGATGTCCAAAATATATGTGTAAAGTATCACATACAACAAAAATGGTCTACACATTGCTACCCTCAATGAAATGGCCAAGTTGAATCCTCTAACAGGACTTTTGTCAAAATCTTGGTGATATTAGTCAATAAGATCATGAGATATTAGTATCGCTAATTACATAAAACATTTTAACCATACTACACCAATTTGAATATAATACACTATGATTTGATCTATAGTACTAAAATAATATTTTCCTTTTATATTGAAATCTCATTCATTCAATTCATTTTTTAGGATGCTTTTAGAGGAGATGAATATCATCTAGCTTTCCATAGTGCATTGGAACTACATAAAGAAAAGTGGAAGCATTTCCTATAACACTTGTGTGTCTACTATCAATGACTTAAATTATCAAATAAAAAATGGTATGAATCATATCCCTTGAGTTTAGTAATATGTTTCTCAAGGAGAACTAGAAAAATACAAATGCCAGTAATTATCTTAATGGAGAGTTCAAGCCCAATTGGAGAAATCAATACATCATGACCACCCAATATGGTTCGGGTGCATATTACCTCATCAAACATGATGGTGAAGAACTTAAATAATATATGAATGTCATGCATCTTAAGAAATATTATACTTAGAATTTTAGTTTGATTGCTTGATTTGTGTTACCTCTTTGCATGCCTAATTGATTATATTTTCTTTTATCTATTTACATAGTAAATAGGTAGGAACTTGTAATGATATGCAAATAATGATCTTATTTAGATTAATAATTTTCTTTATAACTAAATTTCTAACATGAGTGGGTATCCCTTTTCTATTATGTAATATACCCATGAGGATATCCATATCAAATTATATGAGAGGAGAAATATATGTTTATTTGCAAATTATGTGCTTTTCTGAAGAGGATACATGCCTTGTATAAGCATGAGTGGATAACATTTTTTATCTATAATATAACTTATCTTAATAAATAATATACCAAATTCAATCCTCTAAACCCATCATATTTGTAGTTTTATATACTTAATATTGGAAACAAAAGATATAATTATTGTTCTTAGGATTAAATCTAGAAGGACAAAAGATCTCTTAAACATCTCAAGCCATTAATGAAGGATGGTTCTAGTGGTATCAGAGCCTCGTTCTTTCTTGATATCCAGTGATACCTTAATATAGTTATGAAAAGTATGCTCTTCACCTATGGTTCCCTCGTGGTCACAGTCTGTTTACCCCTTGTGGCCACCACCAAAAAAAAAAAAAAAAAACAAGGGCCTAAATACAATAATCTAATGGCTACAACACAACTAAAAAAAAATGCAAGAATTTTATGAGTAAGCCTTTTAACACAAAATTTTGAAATTTTCTCACAAAATATTCCTATAAACTATAAGCGGGGATTTTCTCTTGAGTTAGCATAATAAAGCTAGTGGAAGCTTGTCCTTAGAATACTTGCAACTATCGACTTGCAAATAGGGTTTTTCCATTCTCGGTACCAAAGATATGCACATAGCATAACAAACTAAACTCTTGATGTCAAAAATGAGCATTGAGTCTCATATTAATATTTGCATTCTAGGTAGTGGAAGCTTCTCATGCCGCAATACAATAGATATAAAAAGTGGTTCTACAATAATTAAAATATCAGGTAAAAGTTGGTGAGTGGTGTCTTATCCCTTTACTGTAGGATGGTGTCTTCCACTAAAATAAATGTACAAGATAATATGTTATATTCCACTCTAAAAATATCTATGGACAAGACATTTTCCTATTGGAGACCAAAAACACTCTCAATATTTTGTACCTTCATCTTGTAATTATGTGTTAATTTTCTCAATATTTGTGACCTCAGGTTGACTATCTAGCATGTTAGTGTATTGAAATATTGAATTTATACTCTCTTGAGCTGTTGTAGTAATTTAAAACACTAGAAAATTAGGCTACAAAAATTCATAAACATAAGTTGTCATTGTTGGGTAATCAATAAAATTTATTCTAATGATACATTTACCCATATTTTATTGTCATGCCATAATTTTTAAGATAGTAGCAAATAAATTTTGGAAGGTTGTGCTTGGCTCTTGAAGACCTCTATGTATAATAATATCATCTTATTTTATTCTAAGGAAGACATGTTCAACTATAGCTAATATGGTCTAGCTACAATTGGCTGAATTAATTAAAATATTTATTTTGCTTACAAAATTATATACAAAATATAAATAGGGAAAGTAATCAAACCTGATAGTATTAGTATTAAAATATTGATGGAGGCATCTACAAAAATAATGACAATCTTCTATAATATTAAGAGACCATATTTCTGACACAAACATTTATAACTAAAATATTTTGCATTCACCCATTTCTAAGGTAAGAGCATCTAGTAGGGAATTATCTTCACCTAGAATATATTCAAAATCAAAATTATATCGAGATAGTATTTTCTACCACTAGGTATATCTACCTTTGCATAATCGGGATGAGATCTTTGTCATAAACCATTTAATTTTTTTTTTTGTTTAGTTTAATTAATAATATTTTAGAAAGTAAGAGAGTTCTAAATTTCTCACCTCCCTTAATTATTGTAGGAATTTATTTTTTAGTAGGCAAAAAATTTAGTTAATGTCTCTTGAACTTGCCGGATTTATATCATACAATTGTCTCCTAATTATTTCTTTTAATTAGCATAACACAGGCCCAATTTTTTTTTGAGTAATATTTCTTGTACACATCCACCATAGGGATTGAACCCGAGTCACATAATTGATAATAAAAATGGTGTCCTTACCAGTATACCACACTCACATGGATACCCCTAACATCTATTTGCAAAATGTATGGACCTTAAAAAGTAGGTTCCAATTGGGGCAAATATTCACAATAAATTTTCAATTCTTTTACAACCTCTATGGCATTATCAAAACACTAAATATTTTACCCTCTAATAGCTTATCTTATTAACTTTGTAATTTTTGCAATTTGTGGAATATAATAATACAAGGAATTCACACAACCAAAAAATCTCTTAAGTTTGTTCGTTGTTACTAGGTTTGTCAGGAAATACTTTTACCTTTTCAAGAAAATGTAGTTGCATGATAGTTTGGCCATATTTGAGTATAATAACGAGGATTTCAATTTTTTATTTTGGTATCTAAAATTTCTTTGAATCATTAGGGACACCATACCATGCTTGATGATCAGATATTTGAATACCTGTAAATATTGTCTATGTTATTCAATAGTCTAACTAAAAACTAGAAAATCATCAATGTCATTTCTTATAAACACATGATATTATGAAAATATTTTATCCATTCACATTTGGAATTGTGCAAGAGTGTTTTTGAGATAGAATGGAATCACAAGACATTCAAAAAAACCATAAGGATTACTAAAGGTTATTTTATGAATATTTTATTTGCAATTTTTATCTAGTGATATCCAAAGATGCAATGAAAGAAAATATCTTACATGTTCCATCTCTTTCTATCAACTATTTATTATGGTGCAATGCCCACTTCATATCTTGTGTACTGCATTTAGGGGGATATAGTTGATGATCATGCAAGCTTTTTATCTTTTTATTTTAGATTGTTTTTTACTATGAAAGCAAGGCATGAATAATTTGATTCAAAAGGACAAATCAAAACTTTTTGCTATAATTATTTTACTTACTTTTATTCTGCTTCATCATCCCACTTACTAAGAATAATCTTCTTTCCTTGGATAGGAAAATCATGAAATGTAGAAATAATTGCTTGTGGAGAATCATATTTCCAGTTTCCAAAAGTTGTTTTGTACAACATTGTCTTACAATTTATTCTAAATCCACAATCATAGCAAGATTTATAGTCAAGATAAAATTAAAAATGTTGATGTTTTTTTATGGTGATGTCTTTGTTTTTCTAATTGAACTCCATGTAAAATATTTTTCTTCAATCGAAGAATTTATCCACTAGGCTTTTAATTTATTTGCATGAAATATATTTGAGATTATAAGCATTGTAATTTTTTAATTATCAATGTTTAGAACCAAGTAATGTGATGCTATGGTGTAAGGACCATATTTGTCAAAAATGGATTGTCTAGACCAACATCACAACCACCATCATTCATCTATATAAAATTTGTATAAACAATTTAATTTCCTATTTGGACAAGAACATCAAAAGCAAAATACTTCATTTATATGTTACCATTCATTGTAAAAACTCGATAAGATTTAGTAGACTCTACTCATTTTTGTAATGAACTATCCACTATAAAAATAATGTTAGTACCAAGATCTACATATGCAACCTTTTTTTTTTGAATTACATTTTACTATCAACTGTAATTCTAATTGGACATAATACAAAACTGTAAGCTGCCACTAATTTTTTAATTTGTAATTGTTGGATCTTGGAAGGAACTAGACATTTGAGAGATATGAATTTATTCTATTTTGGAATTTTTATTTGTTTCTTAAATGGGACTAATGCCTTTGGATCAAATTTGACTTTTTCCTTAGGTATTTTTTGGATATAAGAGAATTCAATAATTTATTTAGAATTAGTGGCTATTGATGCATGGATTATTTCTATTTCTTCCACTAAATAATTAATTCTCAATGAATTTTTCAATCTAGAGCAGTGTACAAGGCTATCTACGAAAGAAGGGGTGAACAGGGTTATAACTTAGGTCAATATGGAGCAATAGGTATTATTGGTAAAATCGATTGTGTGGGGGATTTAGGACATTCCTATATCTAAATTGCATAAATTAAACCTTAATATAATTGTATAAATGGAAACTAATCATTAATTGCAGAAATGAAATCCTAATTACAATTGCAGAATGAGACCTAATTATGTTGCAAAAATAACAGTTGCAGAATTAGAAGCCTGATTATAATTGTAGAAAGAAAATCTATTTACTTTTGCAACAATGGAAAGCTAATTATAACATAAAAATGAAACCCTGTCAAGAATATGTAACATAAGGTTGTCAATATTCTGTGTAGGGATTGACAACAAAACACAAAATGCAACAAATTATAGAAAACAACAAATTCTAAAAATGACAGTCTACAATAAATTGAAAGATTTGTTGAAAGTGGAGATTACAACCAAACCATTAATCACAAGATTAATATAAATATAAAATAATCTAAGATTACAAATGCTATTATTTTTTTACAAATAAATGAAATGACAAGTTCTACAACTTATTCTACTGCAACAAAATCAGAATGAAAACCTGATGTTAGTCCTCCTCCTAGGTCTGGAAGTGGCCAGCCTCCTTGTCCAGAAGAAGGTATGTGTCTTGCTCTAGATATTAATCACACTAATTTACAAGAAATATGAAATAGAAATAGTACACTTTATTGATTCAAGAACATGATTACAATAATTTTGTTGAAAACCTATTACAGGACTGTAACAGTCACTTTTATGATTATTGCCTATTTTCTCCTATATTTCTCTACTCTCTGCTTTCTCTATATTCTACTCCTAGCTCAACCTGAATGGGAGCTATATTTATAGATGTCCTAAAATCTACTGACAAACTGAGAATATCTCAAAATATCTAGTCCTATTATGCTGCAATAATTCCTGGGTTTATCCTAGAAGAAGATCAAACTTGATCTTTCCATAAATGGTGGCTTTGGTCAACAAGGACGACAAAGTTAGATGGGAGATATTTTCCCTTACCCTTTTCAATATTTATTTCTCTTTTTTCAGCGTCAAAAATTGGTCAACAAGTCAAAAAGCACATTATGTTTTCATTTCGAAGATAAGTGGCTCATTTCAAAGAGACTGCAATTCTTATTCCGAAGATCTGCTCATTTTGAAGACAATGTGTTTTCTCATTCGAAAGATATCTGTTCATTCTAAAGAGACTTTGGAATGAACAAATGTGTGCTCTTTAAATTATTTCCTCTGCATTTCTCATGTGGGTTATCTCTTAGGATCAAATTTCAATGGTCTTCATATTTTTCCATATGTGAATTCCATGCCTTGCCATTCATTGGCAGCTGGCTAGAATTTACACTGAAAAACCAGTTTTTACTGCACAGTAAAAGTTTGCTTGCACTGTTGCTAGATTTAGGTAAAATAAATGCTTGAGACATCAAAACATTATTAGTGAAATTTTGTTATCAACCTAAGCATATCTCATTTAGCAAGTCATAATAAAATAACATAAAACTATGTAAAAAGCTATAAAAATTAGAATATAGTATTTCAGATACGTTTATCATGCAAATAGTTAATACAAAACATATTGAATCAACTTAACTAGCATATCAGATTAAACATAAGATTTTGTAGGCAATTTCAGTGTTCAAAACATGTTATGATTGAGGCATTTATAGGCCTCATCACTTGCATCATTATTTGTCTTGCATTGTCCCTTAATTTCCTTACTTTATATTTTAGAAAGTTCAAACATGAGTTTTTTCAATATACACATTAAACACATCCACCCCAAACTTGGAACAAGTCCTAAAACTATTCTTGGTGAACCCTTCAATCCGTAAGCCCTCGATTGTAGAGAATATAGCACACCCCATTGTCACCTCAGCTCCTAGTGGATCCAGTTGAGAATCATATGTGACAAGATAGATTTCCCCCTTCATATATTTGGTGAAAATAATGTGAAAACATCTCTTAGTGTCCAAGATATAAAGTCTCTTCCTTTTATTTTTCTTTTGAAAACTTCAAGCAAGACTAGTAAATTTGGTTGCTTAGAATTAAAAATAATAAAAACATCTTAAAAGCCTTCTTCTATATCTTTTTCTTGTTTCATCCTATATTATTTCTCTACCTCCTAATGGATCCCAATATTAGGAGTAAGCAAAATATTTTAGAATATGATTATATTATTTAATAAGATGATTAGATTGATAGGGAGAATCCCAATCTAGATGCAGAAGAGGAAGAACATGTAGAAATAGGTAATCATTTGATCATATTTAGGGTTTTATGATACACCATAAGGACGATTTGGTGAAGGCTATGGAAGAGGAAACCCAACTCAAAAGGGTTGGTACATCTCATCCTCCAACTGTATTTCCTAGAAATATTCATAAAAACCCTTTGTTTGAATATATCATGTTAATCCTTTTCATAAGTCAATATATGTGACTACAAAGACCACCAACATTCGAGGTATTATACAATTTACTCCAACTGGTAGTATATCTCATGATTATGTTGAATTTCCTCCTTATTTTAATCATCACAACATTCATTCTTATATTCCACAAAATATCATTTATCCTCCACAAAAATATACCATATATCATAACCAATACCATAATAGTATCAATGCCTCTAACAATGGCCAAGTTCCCTTTCAACAACCTACTTATACCCCTATCATAGGGAACCTAGGGGCATTGCACAACAATAATTTGGATATGAAAAGGTTGATAAGTATGGTGAAGCAATTGGTTTTAATAGTTGATATGATTCAACCCTTGAGTTTCACCTATAACTACAAGGAGATTTGCAATCAACCCTTAGACCCTGTTGTTGCTTCTATGCCCTTCTAATGCAAGTTTTATATATTTATGAGGGAATAGAGGACCCAATCAAACATTTAAGTATGTTTAGAATAACATGTCATGATATCATATATGATGATATGATATTTCTAAAGACATTCACTAAGATCCTTGGTGGTGTGGCATTTGAATGGTATTATCAACTCCATCATTCTATGAGAAATTTTGAAGAGACAACAAAATTATTTATTTGTTCAACAATTTTAAGCTTATGTTGAGAAAAATGTGACTATGAAAAATGTTTATATGTTGAAACAAGGTAAAGAGTAAATATTTTCATAATTATTGTATCATTGGGGAAGTTTATTTGGATTATTAAGATATACTTTAGCTCTTTGAAACATGCTAGAAATATTTATTGAAAATTTACAAGAGCAAATATCATATGAATTGGAAACAACTATAACTTCTTTTGACCAAGTGATTAGATCTACCAAGAAGGATAGACCAAGCTCTTATTCAAATAGGTCAAATTAAGATAAATAAATAAGAGGATAGAACCATGAGAACTCAACACAAGAAAATGCATGTAGTTGGTTATGGGGTAATAGATAGTAGATATGTTAACAATATTGCTAACAACCTACACAAGATGGTGCTTATCCAGCATAAAAAACCCACATCAAGGAATTTCACAAGATCCAACACACCTATGAACATGGTCCTCAAGCAGCTTTTGAAAGATAATATGATTGATTTATCTACCATAAGGTAACCTAACACCATGTCTAATTGGTATAAGCCTAGTCAACATTGTGAGTATCATAGAGTTGAGGGTCACATGAAAAATTCATATAAGAGGTTGAAACATGTCGTTAATGACTTAATTGATGTAGGTCATCTTGTTATAGAGGATACTTAACCTAATTCTCCAATAAATGACCAAAATCCTATACAACAAGCACCCACAACTAATAAAGACATGGGGATCTTCCATTACCCCCTACCTATTCTTGGGCAATAGGTAGCTAACCAAGTATCATATTGTAATGTGCCACCACCCTACAATAATGTGGTTTGTATGATATCATAAACCATAAGGTAACAAGCTCAAGCTCAACTGACTCAATGATATTAGTATGAGATGAGTTCTACAACCAATCAACCTTCAAAACCATCCTTAGTTTTTACGAGTATCCAAAAAGTGAGTACAAGAGTAAAAAACTCACCTTTAGTGTTTAAGACACAAACTAAAGTCTCCTTCGACATTAAAAAATAATGTAGTACCCTAGCCAAGGTTTTCCTCTTAGAAAATTTTCAAATTTCTCCTATTCATATGGAATTCTTCTTAAATATTATAAGACAACAATTTGTTCCATAAGGCATTTTCCCTAGAGCTATAGTTGATGTTGTAGGTTTCCTTGGGATACATCATATCAAATTTTTGAATGGCAATGTTCCTTCCTCATTCTTCCAAGGTGACTCTTCCCTCTACATCACTATATTTATTGGAAAAATTTTATCAAATGGATCTTGATAGACAATGGTTCCTCACCAATTTATGCACTTATCAAAATTTCTAAACTTTTGGAATGAAAGAGGAGGATTTAACTAAACCTAATATTATCATAAAATATTTCAAAAATGAGTCCCAAGAGGCATGTGGCATTATATCCCTCCCTCTTAGGGTTGGACCTAAGATCGTATATGCCTTGTTCTATGTGGTATATTGCCATTCATATTTTAATCTTCTTCTTGGATGCCCTTGGATTAATGTGATGAGGCCTATCCCTTCTAATTTTTGTTAATGTTTGAAGTTCAAATTCAAATACCAACTTATCACCATTCCAAGTGACCCTCATCCATTTCAATATTATTTAGTGGTTGATAAAGCTCAATCTAGTCTCAATTTATATCCATCCATGTTTCATCTCATATCACCAAGCAACTTGAAAATATAAAGGTGAGTAAAGAACCACTAATCAATGTTTCATCAAAATATAAGGTCAATATATTTCTTCAAGAGCCTCTTCTAGATATCGCCAAGCTACCACCTTCAGTAAGGAGTATGGGTTTACCTCATAGGAAAGGTGAAGTTGTACACATTGGCATGTGTACGTTTATCTTCGTACAAGTATCCCTTGAGGAAATGATCCATGGTAGCAACCCTCTTCCTATAAAGTGCTCTTTTTCCTATTGTTACCTATCCAATGATTACCCATTTCCTGAAAAAATCCTATCTAGTATGGGATATTTAGGTAAACGTTTGGGGCCACAATAGAAATACATTAAAGAGCCTTTGGAAGTTGATTTTTGGCTTGGGATATGTGGCATAGTCTACATACCCAATAAAAATCAACCTTTACTATTTTATAATGATGATCACCTAATTACTTGTGCTAAATATTTGGATCATCAAAGCTTGTTGTGGAGTGATGAGGATGAGAGAACACCTTATCCCACTAACATTCTATTTTTTAATGTGGTAACTTTGATGCATCCTGAATTAGTTGTGATCCTAAGGAAGTATGCTGAATGAGATACTCTTTATGACATGTATAATGAGGATATCCTCAAAAATAACTTCTTCTTTGATACATTAATCCATTATGTTGTACATTTTGATTCTTCTAGTTGGCAAGAGGACTCGAGTTCTATCTCCTAAATATATTAAGCAACTAGGAGATATCCCTATCTTGTCTCCTTATGAGTATGAGTCTCACATTATCATTGGGGAGACCATAGATATTAACATAGGCTTTGGAGAGAGCCCTAGAATCCATGAGTTAGGTAAATCCTTGTCCATGCACAAGCAAAAACAATTGACCAATTTATTGAAGGAATTTCAATGTATTTTTGCTTAGTCATACACTGACATGCTAGGGATTGATCCTTTGATTGTAATACATAATTTTGTAGTGAAACCTAGTTCTAAGACTATTAAGAATAAACTTAGGAAGATGCATCCTAGGGTCACCTTTTTGGTCAAGTAGGAGCTCCAAAAACTCCTTGATATTGGTTTCATAGAGGCTATCGACTATTCTATTTTGATCTCCAACATCGTTCCTATGGCTAATAAGGTATAAAATATTAAAATATGTACTCACTTTAGGAACATTAAATTATCATACCCCAAGGATGATTTTTTTCTCCCAAACATAGATATTATCATATATTTCATTGCCAAATATGGAATTATTTTGCTCCTGAATGGATTTTTAGTATACAATCAAATCATGGTTGCTCTTGAGGATTAAGCCAAGATAACATTCATCACACCATGGGGTACATTCTATTATAAAGTTATATCATTTGGCTTAATGAACACTGGTTCCACATATTAGAGGGTTATAAAATAAATTTTATGATATGATTCATGATATTCTAGAAGACTATGTGGAAAATATTCTATGTTGTTTCATACATCAAAAGGATTATATTCACATTCTTAAACAAATTTGTAAATGGATTCGATAGTTTAGGATTCATCTTAAGCCCTCCAAGTGTATGTTTAGAGTCACATATGGCAAGTTGTTAGGATTCATTGTTTCTAAATGAGGTATTGAGGTGGACCTCGCTAATATAGTAGCTATCACTAACATACCTCCTACTCACACCCTAACGAAGTTGCATATCTTGCAAGGAAAAATTCAAGCTATTCATCAATTTATTGCTCAATTAGTCAATAAGTGTTAGCATTTTCTTAAACTCATTAATAATGATGTGATATAGTGGGATTATGAGTATTAGCAAGTGTTTTATGAGCTCAAATATATCTTACTTCCCTATCTATATTAGTTCCTCCTAGATTGGATAAGTATTTAATGCTTTACATAGAATCTACAAATCACTCTATAGGAGCCTTGTTGGTTCAATATAATGATCATAACAAAGAGTGAGCTATATACTATATCAGTAGAACCTTAGTTAGATATGAAACCTAATATACTCCCTTAGAGAAGCTTTGCCTTGAAGCAAGAACACTACATGCTCAACCATAAGATATTAGTGGTTGTAAAGTTTTATCCTTTGCACTAGTTAATATTTAAGACCCACATTTTAGGTCAATTTACTAAGTGGTTTTTAGCCCTTAGTGAGTTTTATCTCACCTTTATAGGTTAGAAGTCTATAAAGGATTAGGTGATTGTTGATCAATTAGCCTCCACTCCCCTAAAAGCCACCCATACCTTGGTCATCGATTTTATTGATAAATGCTTTACTATAGAAGCTAAATATATATAGCTATATACTATATCAGTAGAACCTTAGTTATATATGAAACCTAATATACTCCCTTAGAGAATCTTTGCCTTGGAGCAAGAAAACTACATGCTCAACCATAAGATATTAGTGGTTGTAAAGTTTTATCCTTTGCACTAGTTAATGTTTAAGGCCCACATTTTAGGTCAAGCTACTAAGTGGGTTTTAGCCCTTAGTGAGTTTTATCTCACCTTCATAGGTTAGAATGCTATAAAGGATTAGGTGATTGTTGATCAATTAGCCTCCACTCCCCTAAAAGCCACCCATACCTTGGTCATCGATTTTCTTGATAAATGCTTTACTATAGAAGCTAAATAGATATAGCCTTGTAATTTGTTTTTTGATGGATCTTGATGCTTAAAGGGTGTTGGTACTAGAATTGTTCTATTTATCCCACAAAATCAACACATCCACCTTTCCTTCAAGTATTGTTTCTCTTGCATGAACAATACTACAAAATACAAATTCCTAGTCCTTGGTCTTAGAGTAGCCTTAGCCTTCAAGGTTAGATTCCTTTCAATTTTTTGTGACCCTCAACTTGTGATCAATTATATTAATGATGTTTATTAGAATCAAGATAATAAGCTAAAACCTTACAAAGAGATTATCACAAATATTTGTCTATGTTTGATTAGGTAACCAAAGAGTCTATCCCTAGATCCTCAAACCACCATGTGGATTCCATGGTTTCTACTACATACATTTTCCCTTGGATTTGGAATATGATAAAGTATTGATTATCATTAGACAACTTCGAGAGCCCATGTTGCTTGGTTCTAGTCTTATTTTGTTAGATATTTTAACCATCGAAGCTTACCCATATAAACCATGGTATATTGACATATTTAGTTTCCTTAAGGATGGTTTGATTCATTATTTTTTAGTCCATAATCAATGCAAAATTTAGTGCAAAATAGCATACCAATTCATTATAATTGGCAATATCTTATATCAATGTTCTTTTGAAGGTATCCTCCTATGATGTCTTAACACTACTGAAGCTTTGCTAGCTCTTAGTGAGGCTCATGAAGGATCATGTGGAGGTCATTTTAGTAGAAATACCATTACCAAGAAGCTCCTTTAGATGGGTTATTATTCACCTTACATGAAAAAATATGAATGTGACCATGTTTAATGCTAATACAAGTTTCAACGCCATGAAAACCTTGTTCACGCTCCTGCTCAAAACCTTCAGGTTATTTCTTCTCCTTGGTTATTTTCCATGTGGAGATTCGATATCATAGGGAATATTAATCCAACATCATATAATGATCATAAATTTATCATAATAGTGACATAGTACTTCACTAAATGGGTAAAAGACATACCCCTGGCCATGGTGATTAGAGCCCAGATCTCCAAGTTCATATTCAAGCAAGTACTCTGTAAGTTTAGGATTTATTTGATTATTATTTCTAACAATGACACTTATTTCAAGTACAAGTATGTCTATAAACATTGTGCAAAGTATAAAATTTCAACACATGTGGTCAACTTATATTACCCCTAGGGTAATAGTCAGTTGAAGTGTCCAACAAGTCTTTGATCAAGATCCTCAAAAAACTATCTAGTGAGACCAATCATGATTAGCATATCAAACTTTATCCTACCTTGTGAGCCTATCACACTAGTGTGCAAACTCCTGTAGGTTCCTGTCTATTCATCTTGGTCTATTATATTGAGGTCATTTTTTGTTCAATTTGGAGGTTCCTTCGTTGTGCATATTGTTGTAATATGTCTCAGTAAACGATGAATATCGCTTAGATCATTTGAATAAATTGTTAGGAACCTGCTATAAAATATACTAAACAACACACTCTCAACTCAAATAAACACACTCTCACACATTTTCTTGGAATTAAACTCATAGAAACATTATAACAGTATTTAGAATTAATTGCATGTGATAACAAAAACAACTTAAAAGGAACAATCTCACAATAGGTAGAATCATAGGCCTCTTTGAAGGGGCAACCTCCTTCAATACTTCATTAATTTGCAAAAATATGATTACATTGGTGCCTTTTTGGGTATTTAAGGAGTTTCCTTCCAAGGTTGGCTTACATGCAAAATGCCACATGGATTACATGCATAATGCCACCCGAATTACATGCATAGTGCCACTTTGAATTACATGCACAATGCCACTAGAATTACATGCATAATGCCAAACGAATTACATGCACAATGCCATCTTACCTAACCTATCTACCATGTGTTACATAGAAACGAGTGCCATTTGTCATAGGCACTACCTAAGCTAAAACTTAGAACATTACAAAATATTAATCATGGGTACTACCCACGTTCACTAGGAATTATTACATCAAGGAAGTTATTACATTAAGGGTTAGGATGAGATCCTAACATGCCTTTCTCCTTGAAGAAGCTTTGTCCTAAAAGCTGAAAATGAGGAAACTCATTGTTGGAGTTGATGGAGAGACTCCCATGTAGCATCCTCAGGTTGAAGCCCATGCCACTGAACAAGGACCTCTGTAATGGTACGGTTGCACAGAGTGCAAGTTCGACGATCTAGCAGTTGCTTAGGTGCGAGTAAGATGGAGCCTTCTTCATCCAATTCAAGAAGTGTTGATTCAACCTGTACCTTTGTGCCCACAACTTTCTTGAGAAGGGAAACATGAAAAATAGGGTGGAGCTTAGAAGTGGGGGGAAGAACCAATTTGTAAGTTGTAGGGCCAATCTATTGTAGAACCTGATAAGGACCATAGAATTTTGGAGCAAGCTTCTGACACCTACGAAGTTGTAGGGATGATTGTTTGTATGGCTATAAGAGAAGGAAGACCATATCACCCACATCAAAACTGCGCTCAGAACAATGTTGATCAGCTTGTTGGCGCATCCGATTCTGGGCCATGTTCAAATTTTTCTTGAGTTGGCCGATGACCTCAGTGTGTTGACTCAGAGCATTGTCAACAACCTGGACCTTGGAATTGCCCAGAATGTAGGAGGAAGGCGTGAGTGGACGGCGCCCGTAAACTGCCTCAAAAGGTGTGATTTTGGTGGCGATATGATAGGAAGTTTTGTACCACCATTCGGCCAAGGAAAGCCATTTTTCCCAATGAGTAGGATGATCAGAGGCAAAGTAGTGAAGGTAGGTTTCCAAGCATTTATTAACAACCTCTATTTGACCATCCATTTGTGGATGGTAGGCTGAACTCATTTTGAGCTGAGTCCCCTGCAAATTAAAAAACTCTTGCCAAAAATTTCTAGTAAAGGTAGGATCACGATCAGATACAATGGAGGTTGGCATGCCATGAAGGCGAAATATGGATTCAAGAAAAATTTGGGCAATAGTGGATGTTGTGTAAGGATGGGCTAGGGCACAAAAGTGAGCATACTTTGAAAGGCAGTCCACTACTATAAAAATAACTGACTTGCCTCCCGATTTAGGTAGCCCTTCTATAAAATCCATGGAGATGTCAGTCCACACCTGCTTTGGAATCGACAATGGTTGAAAAGTGCCCGAAGAGCACACTGTTTCCACTTTAATCCTTTGACATGTGTCGCAGTCAGCTACAAAAAAGCAAATGTCCTGTTTCATACCTTTCCAAAAGAAGGTGCGCTTGAGTCGTTCATAAGTTTTGAGAAACCTTGAATGGCCAGTAGATGGAGTAGCATGTGATTCCTTCATGAGGAGATCTCAAAGTGGGGACTTAGGAGGAAGAACCAGGCATTGATGGTAACGCAGATCCTAGCCATCCCAACTATATCCTAGTGTAGACTCAGGGTCATCCATAAGTGAAGCAACCAAGTCTTTCAAATCTGCATCCTGAAGTATTTCCTGACATAAGGGCTCAATCCATTGGGGTGCCGGTGCAAAAATGGCACACAACATACTAAGGGTCTCAAATTGGCGGGAGAGAGCATCCGCCACAAGATTTTCCTTTCCTTTTTATACATGATGTCATAATCATAGGCCATGAGTTTTGACACCCACTTTTGTTGCTTGGGGGTGGCAACCCGTTGTTCTATAAAGTATTTCAGACTCTGGTGGTCAGTTTTGATGGAGAAATGGCACCCAATGAGGTAAGGTCGCCAATGTAGGATTGCATGCAATATTGCCATAATTTCCTTGGCATATGTGAATTTCCATAAATTGTGATTAGATAGGGCTTTGCTGGTAAAAACCAAAGGGCATACTTCTTGCATCAATACCACCTCAATATCACGACCAGAAGCGTCACTTTCAATGATAAATTTTTTAGAGAAGCCTGGCATGGCTAAAACTAGAGTGGTGGTCATGGCATGCTTGAGTTCTAGGAATGCTTGTTCAGCTGGCCCTGTCCAAGTAAAATAATCCTTCTTCAACATGAAGGTGAGGGGGGCAGCTATCTTTCCATAGTTATAGACAAATTTACGGTAATAGCCTGTAAGCCCTAAAAATCCTTGAAGTCCCTTGAGAGTGCGAGGTTTCAGCCATTCTTGGACTGCTTGGATCTTCTTAGGGTCAACCTTGACACCATCCTTTGAGACAATGTGTCCTAGATACTCCACTTCGATCAAACCAAAGGAACACTTGGATATTTTTGTGAATAGTTGATGGTCAGTCAATAGTTGTAGGGTTTGATCTACATGCTTGAGATGCTCTTCCCATGTGTGACTATAAATCAAGATGTCATCAAAGAACACAAGGATGAACTTTCACAAAAAAGGGCAAAATATGTTGTTCATCAGGCTTTGAAATGTGGAAGGAGCATTTGTGAGACCAAATGGCATTACCAAGAATTCATAATGACCTTCATGAGTGCGAAAAGTAGTTTTAGGAATATCTTCATCCCTGAGCTAGATCTAATGGTACCCAGAGTGAAGGTCTAGCTTGGTGAAGTACATGGTCCCATGTAATTCATCTAGTAATTCATCAACCATGGGGATAGGAAATTTATCCTTGACAGTTATCTTGTTGAGTTCTCGATAGTCAATACACAGTCGCCAAGAGCCATCCTTCTTGAGGACCAGTAATACTGGTGTAGAGTAGGGACTAGTACTAGGCCGAATGATACCCACCTTGAGTAACTCTTGTATCATTTTCTCAATCTTTGACTTCATGGAATGAGGGTACCTTTATGGTCTAATATTGGGAGGTGCACTATCTAGCAATAATGGAATGGCATGGTCGTGAGAGCGATGCGGTGGTAGTGTATTTGGTTCTAAAAATATGGCCTCATGTTTATGGAGAATCTGTTGTAGGTGTGATGGAGTTTCACACATTGGAGAGGTGGATGGTTGGATGGAGAATAGTTGTGCAATGACCCCATGTGATGATTTATTTAGCAATTTCTCCATGCCATTTGAACTAATAATTTGAGGTGTTCCTATTGGGTAGCCCTTGATGATGTGTGTTTGTCCATTTTGGGAGAATTGCATCTAGAGTTCAGCAAAGTTCCAACTAATAGTGCCCAATGTATACAACCATTGACATCCCAAAACAATATCACATCCACCCAATTGGAGGGCAAACATGTCCTGCTTGAGTTCATAGTCCCCTATCTTGATTTTAACATTGTGACATTTTCCTTTACAAGGTAAGGTTCCCCCATTGGTTACCATGACCTCAAAGGAATTACAAGTGTGGATATAGCAATTTGCCCACTGAGCCACTCTAGGGTCTATGAAGTTGTGCATACTTCCCGAATCCATAAGGATGGAAAGACGTTGGCCCTTGAAAAATCCCACAACATTCATGGTTTGTGGAGTAGTAATGCCTACAAGAGCATGGACTATAATTACTGTCTTAGGTTCCTGTTTCACTTCTTGTGGAGAAGGTGTTTCTGGAGGGTCCTCATCCTCATCACTCTGGTCAGAGTCATCAGGTTCTTCAACATCTATCAAGAAATTTTTTTTGTGTGCACACTTATGCCCTTTAAAAAACTTTTCATCACAATTGTAGCATAATCCTTGGGCACGACATGCATCCATATCTTCTATGCTTAGGCGCTTGGGTGCAGCAAGTTTATTATCAACTGGGTGTTGAGATCGAGGAGGAAATGAAGGTCTATTTTGAGGAAAATTTGATGGGTGCCTTTGGGCAGAGAGTTTAGATTTGGCCAAACAGGCCAAACTAATAGCTTCCATAATAGTTTATGGTTTCAACATTCTTACTTCTGCTTGGAGTTCCACCTTCAACCCACTGATATAACAACTCTGGAAGAACCCTTCAGTCAATCCTCTTGTCTTATTAGCCAATTTTTCAAATTGAGCTTGGTATTCACGGACTGACCCTGTTTGTTGTAGTTTGGTCAAGGCTCCTATAAAGTCCTCATACTCACTAGGACCAATTTGAGTGAGTAGTTATGATTCAAAATTCTCTCAAGAGAGATTTGGGTTGGCAATACGTAACCATTGAAACCAATGTAGAGCCTCATTTTCCAAGTTAAAGGAAGCCATCTGGACTCAATGAAATATGGGGACATTATGAAGTCTAAAGAATTGATCAACCCTACATAGCCACCCATCAACATCCTTCCCACTAAATTTGGGAAAGTCCAATTTGGGCATTCTGAAGGTCGGTTCATGGTCATGATTCCTTGTAGAACCCTCGCCTTGGTGTTCTATTTTGGGGGGTCCTCCTTTTAGTTTGTTGTCTACTTCCGTCAGTGCTTCTTCTAAGCAGTTACTGGTGGCCTCATGCTCTAGGCGAAGACCTCGGACTTCTTCCCTTATGGAGTGAAAAGTCGAGTGCAAGTTCTCAATGGATTTTGTTAAGGATTCCAAGTGGTCTAGTTCCTTTTGATGTCCATGGGTACCCTAGGCCATTTTGAAACCTTTTGTGACCAGTTACTAAAAATAGAATTGAGTTTTTAGGACTTACTATTTTTAGTAAGTGCCCAAAAAAGTGCTTGGGTGCTATATATCAAAACAATCAGCTCAAGAATGTGGTCACAATGAGCTATATCTCTCAACACTACTTCTTGGCACCCAAGATTTTTTTTTTTTATATGTTTTTTTGCAAAGTCTAACGGTGTTTACAGTTTTTGATTCTGAGCTACAGAGAAAAAGTTGGGTCCTGGAGCACTATCTATAACTAGCATTCTATCATGGTTTCACTAGTGGGTTCAATCCTGACTGCACTAGCTCCAATATTCTCTGTACTTTTGTAGGTGACTATTATGACAGTTTTGTTCTAACTCTAAAAACTATAAATTCTGACCTGACTGTGCTGACCTCTCTGACCTGACTGACCTGATTGTGACTGCCATTGTAAATTTGACTATTATTCTCCAGACTGTCAGCTTAAGTGTCACCCTCATGGTCTATCCCGAATGCATGTTATTTCTGTTATTTTTTTAGTAGAGGACTCCTTTCTCATATGCTCACTTTTTGGGAATTTGAAATGCAGGTTTACGAATATGGAGGTTTGATTTTTTTATATTTTCATTTTTTACAGGTTGAAGTTTTAACAGAACCAAGGAATGCTAGGTAAAGGAGTATGTACCACCCATAGGCCCTCTAATATACCGACAATGATGAACAATAGTGCTCGGACCAATATTTCAGGCCACTACTCAAGGAGGATTCCACACATACCCTTGAGCACACTACCTGCCTCTCTGACAATACGGGAGGGTAATCGTCCAGGATGCTATGTCCCATAGACTATGAGTAATACAAGGCCAAAAATCTTCCTAATGGCTAAAATTTTGTTTAAACCTAGATGGTCTCCCGATATACCCAAAGATATGTGGGATCTCAAGTCCGTGCATGAGTTCTGTCTAAGGCCTAGGTATTGGAGCCTGATCGCCCCTCACTTCACTAGACACTTTATGGGCTATCTAGCTTAGCCAATAACGACAGATCCTTCACGATATTTTAAAACCCCCGGTACAGGGTTTCTACCTACTCAAATAAAAATATTTTTTTTTTTTTGGTCTGGAAAAAAAAGCACTGTATTTTTTTGGATTTTTTTTTAATAAGGAAAAATAAGAACAAAAAAAACATAGAAATTATACCTAACAGGCAGATTGGATGGCAAGAATCATTGCAGTTACAACAGAACTTGGCCCTGGAAAGCGCTCTGATACCACTTGTTAGGAACCTGCTATAAAATATACTAAACAACACACTCTCAACTCAAATAAACACACTCTCACACATTTGCTTAGAATTAAACTCACAGAAACATTATAACAATATTCAAAATTAATTGCATGTGATAACAAAAATAAAAGGAACAATCTCACAATAGGTAGAATCGTAGGCCTCTTTGAGGGGGCAACCTCCTTCAATACTTCATTAATTTGCAAAAATATGATTACATTGGTGCCTTTTCGAGCATTTAAGGAGTTTCCTTCCAAGGTTGGATTACATGCAAAATGCCACCCGGATTACATGCATAATGCCACCCGAATTACATGCATAGTGCCACTTTGAATTACATGCACAATGCCACTCGAATTACATGCATAATGCCACACGAATTACATGCACAATGCCATCTTACCTAACCTATCTACCATGTGTTACATATAAACGAGTGCCATTTGTCATAGGCACTACCTAAGATAAAACTTAGAACATTACAAAATATTGATCATGGGTACTGCCCACGTTCACTAGGAATTATTACATCAAGGAAGTTATTACATTAAGGGTTAGGATGAGATCCTAACATAAATTGGATCTATTGGATGAAAATTTCATTCATGCTTTAGAGCATATTCAAGCCTATAAAAATAGTTTCAAGTGATCTTATTCCAAGAAATTTTACAACCATTATTTTGAGATTGGGGACCTCATTCTCAAGGAAAATAAAAAATATGTTTGATTGGTTAGGCCACTTTGTCATAATGGACATGTTTGGCTCAGGATACTATCATTTAGATTATTTATATGGTAATGAACTTAAAGAACCAATGAACATAATGCATCTCAAAAGATATTATACATAACACTCCATTTTTATATTGCACTTAGTTTACTTTTTATATTGCATTTGCATTTCTTGTTGATACTTCATGATTGCCTATCATTATCTTGCATGGTTTTCCATGGTTACAATACATCTTTCCGGTTATACATTCTCAGTTACAATCATGAGTAATGGTCTTCTTCCGCATGCCCACATGCAAAGTGGGCGGGCCAACGTATTGCCGTCGCTGATGTTAACGAGCTTTCGCTCGCTGCTGTTTATCCTGCGTTCAAAGACATGAAAAGGGCGTTAGTAGCACCTGCAACAAGAGGACAGAACATAATGCAGGACACATGCAAAAGAAAACGTAGTGCAGTTGTGAGACGTTCAAAGCACGATGCAAGATAGATCCGTTAACTATTAATGCAATGCAAGAGGTATTTATAACGACTAATCTCAACGTGAAAAGATATATCTATATATGATGACAAAATATATATATTCGAACTCTGTTGATGAAAAGATATATATCCGACCGTGAAAACATAAGCTACTATTTTAAAGCATTTGAAAATAGCATATATTCGAACATATATCACGTATACTGTTGTTTCAATATATTCTAAAACAGCATATATTCGAACATATAACAAATATATTCTAAAACAACATGTATTATACTAACGGAGAACGTGCGTGGGGTGCCCAAGCGGACCGCCCCGTGAAAATTCGACCTTGACGCCAATCCACTGGGAATTGGCTCAAGATCCAAAAATAATGTGTTGTCGGCAAATTGGTAGTTCACTGTGGTCGAATGTCGGGTATGAAGATCAGATTTATGCTTCTGGAAAGCCACCGATAACCTCCCTCGTGAAGGAGATTACAGGTGCAGAAGATTGAAATCCAAGGGAATATGATCGGGTCTGGGTTTTTACAGCACTTCGTTCTGCTGAGAAAAATGCTTCGTGGTCCCCCTTTACATTGCATTGAGCTAGTTTTTATAGAGGAATTTTGCCTCTGAAACATTAATGTCAAACCCTAAGTCCGCCGCTGAGATTTGACCCTTGTCAGATGATTTATGAGACATGGCTCGCACTGACATCAGTAGTTATGAGGCATGGCCTCGGATCGGATTTGTTGCTAACACTGCTTGTCTCATTAATGCAGTTGGTGAAGTCCGCCGTTTTTACAGACCCACGTGGTCTCTTTAAAAATGGGCACGTAGGGGTGCCACGTGGCGATCATTCCTTGGATGTTTTAATGAGTCGCCTTTGATTGGTGAAGTGTTCCTTTGATGCCGAAGTGTCCGGATATCGCGACTTGTGGGGTGTCGCGATATCGCGACACTTCGGCCGGGCCCCTTGGGGCCCGAGGTGTCGCGATATCGCGACACTCGGCGACTGCAAGGGCCGAAGGGTGTCGCGATATCGTGACACATTCAGACGTCTAGGGCCGAAGTGTCGCGATATCGCGACACTTAAGGCCCGGCTTGGAGGGCCGAAGTGATCGCGATATCGCGACACTTCAGGCCGAGGCTTGCAAGGGCCCTAAGTGTCGCGATATCGCGACACTTCGGCCCGACTTTGGCAAAGGGCCCAAAGTGTCGTGATATCGTGACACTTTGGCCCAGCTTTTGATGAGCGCTTTGCTTTGAAGACTTTGTCTTGCTTTGATAAGGCTTTCTTGCTTAAGGCTTTCTTGCTTGCTTAAGGCTTGAAGTTTGGCTTTTGTTTTGATGAAGGCTTGTTAAAGCGACCAACTTTGCTCTGCTCATTTTTTGACCTTCTAAACTGTTGTGTGAGTGGCTAGGACCACTGTTTGACCTCTGAGGGCTGCCCTGAAAGTTGTGTGTGTCAATGCGATCAGTGTTTGTAGTCACTTAATCGGATGGGTGCTGTTTTGGTGTCTACAGATGCCCCTTTTTGGGAAGTGCTACGGGTGACGCAGATCTTGAGCAAAAATAGATAACCAAAGCACTAATGATTAGGGTTTCTTGGTAACCTAACCAACTTTTGATGCCCCAAGTATGGAAAGGGCATGCATTCTTGAATCCTTGCTTCTGACGAGCTAAGGAATTTGATTTCAAGTGTTAACCTATTTTGGTGAGGTGTGACTTGAGCTTGGACATTGATCAGTCATGATTAGGCAAAGGGCGTAACCTTTTGTCCATAGGGGAACCTTGTGTTCATGCTTCACGAATGCCAAGTGTTTGATCAATTTAATGATTGCTTGTTTACTGCCCCAAGCAGGAGCGTGATTGTCTTTGTCAATGATTCTTTGAATGCATGTCATTGCCTTGATTGGGTGTGTGCTTGTTGATTGGTGACTAAGTGTGACTACCCCCTCAAGCGACGAATCGATGAGGGAATGACCTTCGTGAGAAAAGCGACGAGTCGCTTGACCCAAGATGACTTAGGTTAGGGTGCCTTTAGATGTTTTACCATTTAAGCACGTGCAGTTTCCCGACATTTGGACCTATTTTTGGTGGGTGTTAACCCTTTTGGTGATGCCATAATGGGGTGAAATCATCAACAACCCATCTTCCCGTGGAGCGGTCCGGCTAGGGGTAGCCTTCTAGGGGAAGTAGGAGAGTAACAAGTTGAACCCCGACATCGATTTTTTTATGCCAAGAGTTTAAGTGCAAGAGCACTTGTGTCCGGCAATGCTTATTGCAATGTTTTTGTGTTGCATTTTTGTGATGTTTTTGTTGTTTTGATTTTCTTTCTTTGTGTATACGTCATGATTTTATGCACAATGATTGATGTTGATGGATGCATGCTACTTTATATTGATGGATGCATATGTTGTGATGAATGCAAATGTATGTGATATGCAGAGATGAAATGGATGGATGGACTTTGTGATGTGTGGCTATGGCACCATAGACTGTTTAGAACTCCATTATTTTGTTTTGAGGCGATTGTTGTGATACATGACTTTGTATGTATACATGTGGTTTTTCTTTTCTGATGGTATTGTAAGGATGAAAAGTAGCACAGTTTGGTTTAGAAATGTAGCTAAGGTTTTCTAAGACTCAGACGGTTTTAACTTATTAGCCATGACTGTACTTGTATCTTACAAGACTTTTGAACAAGGTATGAATCGGACTTGTTTTTGACCAAGTTATTTCACATCCCTGTGTGTGCAGTTGAGTTCATTTATGTGGTATTTGTCAGGATACCGCCAGTGCCAGATGGGCTTTCAACCGAACTCGTATCGAGGATCACCTAACTAGCTCCACTAACTCCTTTGTTGTATTTAGTTAGATTAATCTACGGTGTTATCTAGGATACCATAAGCTAGCTCATCCACATGCAAATATTGATCCGTACACAAGTGAATGTGATAGATATATCGTCATGCGAGTAGGTTACCACCATTGACCGATAGGCTATCAACCAAACCGTATTGAGGATTGCCTCGATGACTTGTTAGAATGTTTGAGAGTTCTAGGGATTCAAGTTCAACTCCTTCTTTTCTTGATTTGTATTGGGATACTTGCTCGTTTGTAGTGATGAAAATCACTGTTTATTTTGATTTGTTTTTCTTTTGAGCAAGGGATTTTGGATAGTGGAGTGACGATAATCACTATTGTTTGTGCCTTTTGATGTATTGTGAATTGGCCGGGGGGGGGGGGGGGGTCGGACAAGTGAAGAAAGTGTTAGGATGTCAAATTTTGGAGTTTTGACGCTTGCAAATGGTTTTGATGTTTTGCCAACTATTTAGAACTTTGGGATTCTTAGGGAGGATTGGGTAGGGAGGATGCTTGTCCTTTTGCCAACTCTCAGCATTCTAGGGGTCATTCGCACAGGGGGATGAGCAAGATAACCGTTTCGCTTATGGTGACCTGGATTACTTGTGCAGGTTTCATCTTTCGTTCACACAACTTGGGAATTTTTATGTGTTTTAATTTGTGTTGGGATGTTACGTAACAAGGTGTATTTCAAGTATGACTCTACCTTCGTAAAATCTGTTTGACTTGATACATTACATGGCTAAAGAGCAAAATGATGACCGAATCACGAAAAACTCTTGATACATTAAAAGACCACTGACGTTAGTATGGTAAAAGCAATGCATGGTGTTTTTGTTGTTTTTGTAAAATGGAACAGTGTGGAACAAGATGGACTAACAGAGCTATTACAGCCTATGGTGCCTTTGACCTGTACGACCACAAATATGCAATGTATGGATGCAATGCTTTAATGCAGCTATGTATTTTTGTATTTTTGATGGATTGATTTTTGTGAATATGAAGATGAAGTGCGAGAAGAACTCTCTTATTGATGAATTTGAGTATGCCTAGGAATGAGATGCAAATTTTTGTTGTTTTTTGATGATTTTTTGTTGTTTTTGAATTTTCTTGATTTTTGACCAAGCGATTGTGGAAATCCTTGGAGCATTTTGGGATTGACCAAGCGATTGCAAGAATCCTTGGAGCCTTTTGGGATTGACCAAGCGATTGCAAGAATCCTTGGAGCCTTTTGGATTGACCAAGCGATTGATGAATGGAGCATTGGATTGAAGTGATTGCAAGAATCCTGGACTTTTGGGATTGACAGGATTGCAAGAATCCTTGGAGCATTTTGGGATTGACCAAGCGATTGCAAGAATCCTTGGAGCATTTTGGGATTGACCAAGCGATTGCAAGAATCCTTGGAGCATTTTGGGATTGACCAAGCGATTGCAAGAATCCTTGGAGCATTTTGGGATTGACCAAGCGATTGCAAGAATCCTTGGAGCATTTTGGGATTGACCAAGCGATTGCAAGAATCCTTGGAGCATTTTGGGATTGACCAAGCGATTGCAAGAATCCTTGGAGCATTTTTGGGATTTGGCTCTCTTAGATATGAAATGGTCACAAATGACTGATATTCAAGGGTTCTGTTTCCTTGATACCATCAAGAGAAGCTAGCCGGTATGTCCCGGGTCCTATTTTGCTATCAATGATATATGGACCTAACCAATTTGCCGCAAACTTGTCCCTTAGGTGGGATGGCAAACTGGAATTTTGTTGGTTTTCCTTCAAAACCAAATCACCAACCCGAAAGTCTCTCAGGTGAACTTTCATGTTGTAAGCTTTCTTAAGTCGCTCTTGATAAATACGTAAATGCTCGAGAGCATTAACGCGTCGTTCGTCAAGCAACGTAAGCTGGTCTAACCGGGCTTGCCACGCAGAATCATCGTCGATGAACTCCTGCATTGATATGCGTAGGGAAGGAATCTCCAACTCTAGAGGCATGACTGCCTCGAAACCATACACAAGCGAAAATGGAGTGGCCCCAGTGGGTGTCCGAATGCTAGTGCGATAGGCCCATAGGGCAAGTGGGATTTGAATGTGCCAATCCTTATGACTGTCTGCGACGGTCTTTTTAAGGATGGCAACTAGCGTTTTGTTTGACGCCTCTGCTTGCCCATTTGCCTGCGGATAATAGGGTGTCGAAAAGCTGTGCTAAATTTTGTACTTTGTGGTCAAAGCACGCACGTCTTTGTTCTTGAAAGGCGTTCCATTATCCGAGACTATTTTGGATGGAATACCAAAATGACATATGATGTTATGCAAAATGAACTCCACAATGCGGGGTCCTGTCGTAGAGGTAAGCGGAATTGCTTCCACCCACTTGGTAAAGTACTCTGTGGCCGTTATGATAAACGTGTGACGACCTGATGATGCAGGGGAGATCTTTCCAATTAGATCGAAGCCCCACTGCGAGAACGGCCAAGCGGATCGGATCGGCTGCAAGGCCTGAGAAGGTACGTGCATCAAATTGGCATGATGTTGACACTTCACGCACTTCTTGACATAGGTGCAACAATCTCGCTCTAAAGATGGCCAATAATAGCCCATGCGAAGAATGCGCTTTGCGATAGCCATACCACTAAAGTGGCCACCACATGTACCATCGTGCGCTTGGGCGACTGCCCAAGTGGACTCTTGCTGGTCCAAGCAACGAAGGAGGATTCCTTCATAGCTGCGACGATACAAAATGTCTCCTATCAAGACATATTTAGCCGCTTTCGCTTGAGTGCTCGTTTT
Organism: Wollemia nobilis; assembly: GCA_028583015.1. NCBI lineage: Eukaryota > Viridiplantae > Streptophyta > Pinopsida > Araucariales > Araucariaceae > Wollemia > Wollemia nobilis. Next base: position 528,403 of record JAQPPZ010011065.1, on the reverse strand, counting down.
GCGGCATGAGTCAAATCAAGCGGAAGACTACCTAACTTGAGGTAGTCTCTGATGGGTAAATACCAGTCCTGTTGATCAGAAACCTCGACAGTATGAACAGCCAATCCCTCTTGAAGTTCCTCCCTAGCAAACGCTTGAATGGGATAGAACCTGCAAGAATAGCGTTGTGTTGCTATTAATGGGAGTAGGGGAGAACAAGGACCCCCAGTTGGCACGTTTCAGACGATCTCGGATTCGAGAGAACTTATCCGAGGATGGTTCAATCTGGATCATGTGGATTCCTGGCGTCAAGTCTGAGCTTGCACGCTCCATCGCGGATTGCGATAAGGTTTTGACTTGAATGGTTGTCATATCACCGGAAAGGTCCTACGGAATTAGTGACCCCAAGGAGGCCATTGTGTCCGCAAAATGATTCGATGATCGAGGGAGGGCCTCGATGTCATACCACTCAAGTTTTGCCAAGAATTTGTCCACAAGGGCTTTATAAGCCTTCAGAACTGGGCATTTGCATTGATATACCCCTTTGACTTGATTGACTATTAACAGCGAATCACCAAAGATATTCAGTCGTTTGATGTTCATGGTGATTGTTGTCTGAAGACCTAGGAGCAAGGCTTCATACTCGCGTTATTGTTGGTGCATGGGAAGTTTAATTTAAATGACAGGGGCATTGGGGCACCCTGCGGTGTGAAGAATACAATTCCCATGCCACCACCTTGCTCACATTTAGAACCATCGAAGAATAGGGTTATGTCGGCCTGTGACTCAGGCTCATCAGAATCTGGCGATTCTGAGACATGGAAGACCCCATCATCGGGTAGTTCTATGACCAGAGGCTGATCGTCTTCAAGAGGAGCCTCTGCTAGTTGATCGGCTATGACTTGTCCTTTGATAGATTTTTGTCCAATAAATTCTATGTCAAATTCCGTCAACAACATGATCCATTTCGCCGTGCGACTACTATGATAAGTACGACTCATCATGTATCGCAATGGATTCTCCTTAGACACAACATACGTAGTGTTGCTCAAGCATGTAATGGCATAGCTTTTTAGTAGCAAACACCACTGCCAAGCAGAGTTTCTCAACGTATGCATAGTTAAGTTCATAATCGACCGGGGTGCGGCTAAGGTAGTATGTAGCCTGTTCTTTGTGAAGTTCATTTTTCTAGGCTAGCATGGCGCCCAGTGCCACCTCAATAGCTGAGATGTATAAGTAGAACGGCACTCCTGGTCTGGGTGGTGCCAATACTGCGGCGAAGCCAGGTATTGTTTGATCTCGTCAAAGGTTGATTGGCACTCGTCATCCCAATGAAATGTAACCCCCTTGTGCAATAATTTGTTCATGGGTCGGCACTTGTCAGATAATTGCGCTATAAAGCGTTTAATCGACGCGACCTTTCCCTGCAGACTTCTGAGCTGCTTGATTGTAGTTGGGGGAACCATTTCAAGGATTGCCTTGACTTTCTTTGGGTCCACCTCGATTCCTCGTTTTGAGACTATGAAACCTAAGAGTTTTCCAGATGTGACGCCAAAGACGCACTTCTTGGGGTTTAGTCTAACTTTATGCTCCATGAGGCGATCGAGGATCTTGCTTAAGTCATTGATATGATTTGAGCGCAAGAGAGACTTGGCTAATAAATCATCCATGTAATCTTCCAAAGTTTTGTGCATGTAATCATGGAAGATATATGTCATGGCACGTTGGTAGGTGGCACCAGCATTTTTAAGGCCAAAAGGCATGACCTTATAACAAAATGTCCCCCAAGGCGTTGTGAACGCCGTTTTTAGTTGGTCTTCAGGATTGATACGAATCTGATTGTATCCTGAGAAACCATCCATTAGGGAGAGCATTTCGTGACCTGCTGTAGCGTCTACCAATGCGTCGATGCTCGATAAGGGGAAATCATCCTTAGGACTCGCTTTGTTTAGATCTCAAAAATCGGTGCATATGCGAATCCTCCCGTCGGGCTTCTTGACGGGAACCATGTTGGACAACCATGGCGGATAATCCACGCAGATGACAAACTGTGCATCCAACAGCTTTTGCAATTCGTCTTTGACCATCAAGGCCACTGTTGGGTGCATCTTACGTAGTTTTTGCTTTACAGGCTTGATTGTCGGATCAAGCGTTAAATTATGCGTGACTAGTTGTGGGTCTAGTCCTGGCATATCCTTGTATGACCATGCAAAAACCTCCTTCTTCTCTTTGAGAAGGGTAATGTAGTCGGCTTGCTCTTCGGGGGAAAGACTTACCCCTAGCTTGAGAATCTGTGGATTCATTGGATCTGTGCCGATATCTACATCAGTCGTCTCCTCGACTGACATGTGGGATCCGTCCTCCAACTGATGTGGAGTCGGGATCAAATGGATATCATTAGCTGAATTTAGATCTGCGTTGGGAACCTCGGGTTCCTCTTCAGCCTAAAAAATATCCTGAGTTGTCCTTGGGGTAAAATGATGCATTTCACCGAAAGGCCAGTACTTTGATGGTGATAAAGGTGAATTGACGCGATCCCAGTCGATGGCATCTATGTCGAGATGCAATGACCGTGCTGGATCGGCCGGATTGCGGATGGGTGCGGTCAAATCAATGGAGATCATGTAGATGGAATGAATTGGGTCTCCATTACCGTGGGTATGATAACTTGAATCTTCTGGATGCTCCCTATACTCTGGATCTGGTTCTAGGGGAACGGGCACGAATGGATCGGCCCTATGTGCGAAAAGGAGGACAGGGTCTTCCCTTGGCACTGTTGTCATGATAGGGTCTCGGGGTGGACGGTGCTCATCGTGAATTTGGAGCCATGGATCTAACACTAGGGCCCAACCCGCTGGGTCTACCCACCATTCATGCCCTAACCTTATGCCCATCTGTCCCATTAGATCTTCATGAGTTAAAGGGCGGTGATGCCGTCGCGCATGTCTGAGATAGTCCATCTCAGTCTCATCTTCTGAATCACTTTCGGAGATCCAAAAATGTTCATTCGGTTCAGCAATTGTTACTTGCGACATTGAGGGTTCTCCTTGTTCCAGAAAATTGATCTGGTCCCGTTGCGGTTGCTCCACTGTCGGTGGAGGGACCTGATTCTCTTGACACTGTATTGATTCAACTGGAACCTCTAAGGGGAACAACTTCAAAAAGATATCCGGACATCGTTGATGTTTTCTTTGGGGATTAGTGTCCGAACCTTCACCTCTTTCTATCAAAGGAGAGGGATTACTGCTGTTGCCAAGGGTGTTGGTTGACCATGGGAGGTAATCTCCCAATGTAAAGTCTGTATTTGGGTTGGCATAGAGATCGGGTGCCAATCCCCCCTTGTTGCCTATTTCTAGGCCTTGCATATTTTCGACCAAGATGTCTAAGGGCAGGGGGTGGTTGAACCCTACTCCTGACTTATCATATGGCATCTGATATCTTGGTTGGCAAAGGATACGCATCCCTTGCTCATATCTGCCTAACCCGTATCCATGCCAATTGCATTGGTCCAGATATCTTAGAGCAAAATCCGGGTTTGACAGATAATTGATGTTTTCAACAAAAGGTTCTTCGTCTGCTTCCTTTTGCTTGCATGGTTCAAGACCATGATCAAGGCCCCCATACACAAAATTTGTCTGGTTGGGTGGGTGACCTAGAGGAACAACTGTTCCTATGGGAAGGCGAGGTCTCCCCATATCTTGTACTGATTCTACTGTAGGCGTTGCCACAACATTCTGCACTAAGTACTCCCCCAGGCCTGTATTGGCCATTTCAACAGTGATTGTTGATGCTTGGGAGGGAGGGAACGGGAGTCCTTCCTGAGTCCATTCCATGTTTGGTGGTTTAGGAATCTCAGCTTCCGTAGTGCTAGGTGTTTCCTCTGTTGATACCGTTGAAATTGTTGGCAACCCCTCTTCTAGGGGCTGAACCTCTTCCATGATCTGTTTTCCCTTGTCCTTCTGTTTAGCCATGACAGGTGGCATTGGTAATGAAGGAGCAGATGATGAGGATTCACCTGGCTGGGATTTTGGTGATTTGGTCACCAGTGGTGCCTGTGGTATGGGACCCTGTTTAGATGGATTTAACTAGAAATCCAAATGTGTTGAGGGGAGGGTCGATTGAGGCATTAGTTGTACCGCATTGCAATACTTGAAGGGTTCCAAGTCCATCGGGACTACATGTATTTCTCCTTCAAAAGCATACTTTAAGCACTGGTGAGCGATGGAAGGGACACACTTCATGTCCCTGATCCAAGGCCGCCCTAGCAATATATTGTAAGCCATCTCGCCTTCCAACACATGGCACAATGTTGGTATTGTCTTTTGTCCTACCTGGACAGGTAGAACAACTGTGTCGACTGTCGAGCATATTGCATCATTGAAAGCTCGCAGTGTGTAGGTGGAGGTTGTGATATGAGAGGCTGGCAACTTCAAATGTTTTAGGGCTGCAGTGGTAATGATGTTACTGGACGAGCCAGTATCTACCAACACTCTCTTGTACGGGATCCCGTTGATCCGTGCAACAACGTGCAGGGGTGGATCTACCGCGTCATTCGATATTGCTTTGACTTCATCCTCTCTGAAGGTGATGACCGGCTCAGTACATCGTTTCACATGTCCTACGAAGTTGTTGAAAGAATTTGCTTCGTGAGGCTGTAAGTCGATGGTTTTTAAAATGTCCATAAGAGCTTCCCTATGAGGTGTTGACTGTTGAATAAGCTCGTAAATGGACAGCCTAGCCGATGTGGTCCGCAAACTCTGCGTGAGTTTGGTCCGTATCGTGACCTCTGGTCTAGGCGGAGGTGACTGTATAGGGCATTGTTGAGGCTGTGACGTTGTTGGGACTTCCCTCGTAGCTACCTCAGGGGCAACTGCTAGGTATTTTTTATTCCGTGTCACTATGCTGATCATTCCCACAAATCCTTGCATGGGAAGATTTTGTCGCACCTCATTAACCTGGAGAGGTTTTGCCTGTGCCTCGTGGGCAGGCAAAGGGTCCTTGAATACCCCCATTTGTTGATTATTTGGCGCTATGGGGTTGTCCACGGCCAATGTTTTATTGTCGATTAAATCTTGGATTAGTCCTCTGAACTTCCAGCATCCATTCAAGTCATGGCCCCTTCGCCTATGAAATCTACAATATAATTCTTCTCTATATCCCTTAGGCTTAGGAGCGTTAGGGTCTATAGTTTGGATCTCTGGAAGGGTGACTAAATTTTCCGCTGACAAGCGGTCAAATAAGGAGTCCCTGGACTCTGTGTAAGGGGTGAATTGTCGCCTAGGGCGACGCTGCTGATTCTGCTCCTGTTTCTTATTATCTTTTTCATAACTAGGAGGCACTGCTTGGTAATTAGCCTTTTGGGGCTGCATTTCTTGCACAGGCTTGGGAACATTTATCGCAACTTGATTAACCACTGCGGGTTGTGATTGCGTATTCCCAGTCTTAGTGGTTTTATTCCACTCTTTCTTTTTAGGCTTGGCGATGGCGCCCTCGCCTATTTTAATCTCTTCTATGACTCTGGCTTGCGCCAAAGCTTCTTCTAAACTGTCGTATTGCTGCAGTAGCAATAGACCAGAGATTGATTTTAAGCAACTCCATGCAAACATCTGTGTAAGATCAGACATAGGGGGACGGTAGGGTAGCCTGGAAAGCAAAGCCCTCCATCGGTTCCCGTATGCTGCTATTGTTTCTTCCTCATATTGCCTGAGGCTGGCCAGATCACTTAGTGATGCCTTCTTCCTTGTGTTGAAAGCAAAACGTTCAAGAAACGCATCTACTAGTTGATCTAGGTTGTTTATGCTGTGTTTGGGTAATTGTGTGAACCAATCCGAGGCAGGGCCTACGAATGTGGTTATGAATGTTCTAAGCAACAATGCATCATTATCTTGGATGCCGAAGCATTGACTTAGGAACCGTGTGACATGTTCTTGTGCATCCTCTTCACCTTTAAAGACTGCCAATTGAGGCAACTTGAAGTGTTCGGGGTAAAGAGGTGTAGGTACTGAGGGATGCACTGGATGACTGCGGAGTTGACGTAATGTGGGCTTTTGATGCCCAGAAGCTTTTGTCTCCACAGACTCCAAACGCTCTAATAGCGCTTTGTATGCATCGAAAGATTTTATTTCTTCCTCTTTTGTTTGCTCCCGTTGTGAATTATGGGAGACTGGAGGCCTATGGGGGGGTGGCCGAGTGGCAGCCCTCCCGCCTTGATGGGGCATTTTGGCCCGTTCTATTTCTGGTTCGTACTCCTCATAAACTTCTTGAGGAGTCTCTGGGCGAGACCTATGACCTTGATTGAGTCCCCGTTGAGGGTACCCAGCATTGTTGCGGGGAGTGGCCTCCCTCTCAGGTCTATAAGGTCTCGGAGGCAAAGCTTGACGAGGTCGCGGAGACCTGTCCTGCACCAAAGGATTGTGCCTCTCATATTGTTCCTCTCTGTGGGTGCGAGGGGTTGGCACCCGCTCAGGTAGTTTATATCGCAACTCATCCGCTTCGCACTGCATGCGCTCTTTATTCAAGCGGTATAAGTACTCTAATTCCTGATGACCTTGCTCAAGCCGCGTGATTCGGGCTTGGCGAGCGGCATGTCGGGCGACTGTCCGGGTCAACTTGGTCTGCCCTCTTTTGCTGAGGAGGCTTGAATGTTTTTCCTATGTGTTTGCCTCGATCTTGATGATCTAAAATTTCAATGGGTTGCTTCCCTCTGTCGAGGTAGGCGCCATTTACTTGAGGCTCCGGCCTCGATGTGTGATCATGATACCTAGCTGGTGCGGAAACGCAAGGTTCCCGCGCGGTATGTTGTTCCCGAGGAATGCGATAATCTTCCTCGTACTCTCTTTCATGGGTGTGAAAGGGGCGGGCGGAGTGAGCTCGCCCTGTGTAAAGAGCCCTGCGCTCTGGATTTTGTCTTTCTGTTCTGATGGGAGGCAAAGGAGAGATACCATATCCACGTTGTCTCTCCAAATGAATACTATGCCTCTCTAGCGCTTCATCGCGCTGCGGCCACTCAGATCTAACCTCAAGAGGCGGTTGTCTATTTACATTGAAATCTACATGTAAAGCTTCTTCCCGAAAGGGACTGTGTTGAATGGGCATACCCCACAGAGGGGGTTCCCAATAAGTTCTTTTTGATGGGGCCTGATATGGACTCTCTTGTAGGCTGGACTGCCAAGGCGGTATGGCCAAGTCCTCAGGGCTAAAGCGAAGGCGACTAGCGCCCTCTCTTTGTGCACCTTCCGTAGCATCCGCCCTTGATTGGGCTTGGCTACGGGTGTACACCATTGTGGTGCTTCTCTACTATCTAAGCAGATTTTATCTCGTTTATGATGATTTGTCTTTTTGTTTACACTAAGCAGAAATAAACACACACGTACACAAACCGTGATTATCTCTTTTAAAGATTTAAATAGTGTGTCCTAAACTGGTTTAGTGCATTTTGATATTTTGTTTTGTTTTTGCAAGTTTTGAAGAACGTTTAAATGCATAATGTTGGCTCATATGACTCCCATAAATGGTCGCCCCTTCGATATACCATTGCCGGACCGATATACCAACCTCTCTATATACCCGCCCTTACGAGAGGGAAACTATAGGTACGTGAGAGCAGATGATACGTGGAACATAGGCGGTACGGAAGGGGAATCACTCTGTTTATGACACCTACCATAGAAGACTTATCCTCGCGTGCTGGGAATCACCCCAAGCTACACTCGGTCAGCTTTCGTCAGGATTTACGTCTAGCAATAGTCGCGATCGAGGTAATGGATGCAATATCTCAAGCCAAAGTGATAATGGAATCCACCTTTGGTCTTGCTCAAGGGTTGGGGTTTTACGACCAACGCCTTGGTTTAAAATACCACGTGGTGTGTGGGGTTCATTTTACTTTGCAAAAATTGAAACAGGAAAACGAAAAAGAAATCTTTCCCTAAGCCATACAAACACTACAAACCGGAAAACAACAAGTAGAATTTTTTTTTTTTTTAAATGAATAAAGCAAGAAAAATTTATGAAAAATTTCTCTACGTTTCTTTAATAATTAAAAAAAATTAAAGTAAAAGTTTAAACAAATAAAATAAACAAAAATTTCTCAGCAGAAAATGACACGAACAGTTAGAAACCGTTACCTCTTTTCTGCCCGGATTTGTTGTTTCTGACCTTTGGCTAAAAAAGTACCTGTTAAGCACAAAACACACCAAATCGGATTAGTTTCTGTGATTTAAAAATCTGGGAACGGTCCCACCGTGATCGCCACTGAAAGCATGAGATTTCGAAAGGAAGCAATATTCAGATGTAATAAGAACAGAATTAACTCTATGTATGAAACGAGAGCACGTAATCAAATTGAGACAAAATATACAGAGAAAGTAGGAGCACAACCCTTTATATATTAATTACAACTTGGTTACAATACATCTTTCCGGTTATACATTCTCAGTTACAATCATGAGTAATGGTCTTCTTCCGCATGCCCACATGCAAAGTGGGCGGGCCAACGTATTGTCGCCGCTGATGTTAACGAGCTTTCGCTCGCTGCTGTTTATCCTGCATTCAAAGACATGAAAAGGGCGTTAGTAGCACCTGCAACAAGAGGACAGAACATAATGCAGGACACATGCAAAAGAAAACGTAGTGCAGTTGTGAGACGTTCAAAGCACGATGCAAGATAGATCCGTTAACTATTAATGCAATGCAAGAGGTATCTATAACGACTAATCTCAACGTGAAAAGATATATCTATATATGATGACAAAATATATATATTCGAACTCTGTTGATGAAAAGATATATATCCGACCGTGAAAACATAAGCTACTATTTTAAAGCATTTGAAAATAGCATATATTCGAACATATATCACGTATACTATTGTTTCAATATATTCTAAAACGACATATATTCGAACATATAACAAATATATTCTAAAACAGCATGTATTATACTAACGGAGAACGTGCGTGGGGTGCCCAAGCGGACCGCCCCGTGAAAATTCGACCTTGACGCCAATCCACCGGGAATTGGCTCAAGACCAAGAAATAATGTGTTGTCGGCAAATTGGTAGTTCACTGTGGTCGAATGTCGGGTATGAAGATCAGATTTATGCTTCTGGAAAGCCACCGATAACCTCCCTCGTGAAGGAGATTACAGGTGCAGAAGATTGAAATCCAAGGGAATACGATCGGGTCTGGGTTTTTACAGCACTTCGTTCTGCTCAGAAAAATGCTTCGTGGTCCCCTTTTACATTGCATTGAGCTAGTTTTTATAGAGGAATTTTGCCTTTGAAACATTAATGTCAAACCCTAAGTCCGCCGCTGAGACGCGATTTGACCCTTGTTAGATGATTTATGAGACATGGCTCGCACTGACATCAGTAGTTATGAGGCATGGCCTCGGATCGGATTTGTTGCTAACACTGCTTGTCTCATTAATGCAGTTGGTGAAGTCCGCCATTTTTACAGACCCACGTGGTCTCTTTAAAAATGGGCATGCAGGGGTGCCACGTGGCGGTCATTCCTTGGATGTTTTAATGGTGCCTCTTGAATGGTCGAATGTCTGCCTTTGATGCCGAAGTGTCGCGATATCGCGACACTTCGGTCGGGTCTTGGCTTTGGGCCCGAAGTGTCGCGATATCGCGACACCTCGGCCCGACTTGGGCAAAGGGGCCGAAGTGTCGCGATATCGCGACACTTCGGCCCGGCTTGGGCAAAGGGGCTGAAGTGTCGCGATATCGCGACACTTCGGCCCGGCTTGGGCAAAGGGCCCGAAGTGTCGCGATATCGCGACACTTCGGCCCGGCTTGGGCAAAGGGCCCGAAGTGTCGCGATATCGCGACACTTCGGCCCGGATTTTGATGAGGGCTTTGCTTTGAAGACTTTGTCTTGCTTTGATAAGGCTTTCTTGCTTAAGGCTTTCTTGCTTGCTTAAGGCTTGAAGTTTGACTTTGTTTTGATGAAGGCTTGTCTAAGACCACCATCTTTGCTTTGCTCATTTTTTGACCTTCTAAACTATTGTGTGAGTGGTTAGGACCACTGTTTGACCTCTGAGGGCTGCCCTAAAAGCTGTGTGTGTCAATGCGATCAGTGTTTGTAGTCACTTAATCGGATGGGTGCTATTTTGGTGTCTACACCAAACATATTGTTCCACTTTAAATTTTTTTTATCACACAATTACATTGTTTCTTGATCATATCTACATGATTACTTGATAAAATCTAGTTAGATCGTAGTTCACATGCATTGCACTTATACTAGGGCTCTGATGCCTAGTGAATCCTCAACCTAAAGTCTATTTTCATATATTTCTATCATTTCATTTTCTCATGTCTTCTCATCTTCTTCTCTTATATTCCTTGGCCTTGAAAGTATACAATGATCATCAAGTTTCTCTCCAATTCAAGGAATATAGTTCTTCTCTTTGTATATTCTTATCATTTTCATGTTTTCTTTCTTCTATTTTTCAAGACAAAGGATATATGTAACTTATTATATTTTCTCATTATTTCTTTTTCTCACACCTTTTTGACATTTCGATTGTTAAGTGATCCTCGTAGGATAGGGTAGCTACCATATGAATATCATATATGGTATTCATACAACCATTGACTATCGTACACACACATTTTATTTATTAATATTTCAATAAGGATAACCACACGATATTATCTACTTCTCACTTATCTCTTTTTCTTTTGTATCTTTCTTCTAACACATGTACACACTCACATGCTCACATTGTTATATAATGCTTTGTTTTGCTCATACACATTTTGCACACACTACATCCCTATCAAGTAGTACATGTTTTCGAAAATCAAGAGTACATCACACCCAATACATGACAAGTTTCATGGCTACAGGCAAGGGGTAGCCTCAATTTTGACCATTTGCAAGCATTCACCCTAGTGGGTATCTCTTCATCTCTAGCCATTAGTGAGGACTACACCCATAGCGGGTATTGCTCCATACTTGACCATATTTGTGAGTATAACACCCTTATAGGATAGCTTCATGACCATGAGTGAGTGGTAGCTACCATTTGGTATTTTTTTGACATACATTCTTATAGGGTTTCATTCCTTTTTCTTCTCCTTCCTCTCGTTTCTTTGGCCTTTTAGAGATTTGTTTTCTTCTTCTTCTTCCATACTTATTTCTTCTCTTACCATTTATTCTCTTATATTGCATATTATATTACATTACCTTCGTTAGATTAATTCATGCATTTCATTTAGTTATGATTATCATGCATTGTACTCATCATGTTCGTGATCATCATGCATCATTAAAAACAACAAAACACAAATAGATCATGCACATAAGGAAACAATATTTAATACATAATAAAATAAAGTAACTTGTATTACTCGAAAGTACTAAGTGTATTCCATTCAATTGATGTGCCAAACTAGAGATCTCGGAACACTTGACCATATCCAAGGATTCATGCCACAATCAAAATTTATATGTCAACCTAATCTCTTTCATAGCCATGTGAGTTTATCCCTTTTGATCTACCTGCTGGAGGTGGTGGAGGAGCTATGTTCATATATCTTGAATCATATCATACATACAACTATGAACGACTCTATGATCATATATATGATGGTGGAAAAATCCTCTAATATACTATAATGACATGGAAATATACCATTTGATAGTAATATTCCCTTTGCACTACTCTATTTTGTAAATACCTCATCCCCTACAACTCCACCAACATTAGGTGGCCTCCCTCTCTCTATTGTATACATATAATGATAGAAATACCCTATATCTGGGTTTATTACCACTCTAGCTCCAACTAGACCATATCCCCTTTGAGTTTCTCTTCCTTAGTCCTCACAGTATCCTATTCCACTCAGGTCTATTTTAGTACTATGTCGATAGTGTCTATATTTTCCTACATAGTCACCACTTGTATTATAGCATATTTGTCTTCCTTGTATTCTACCTTGGATTCACAACCTCATTGGGTTCCACTTGTGCCACTATGGAGAAACTCTTGCTATCCCCCTCCTTATGAGCTAGATATGGTGACGATCCTGTAATGGTTGTTACTTTGTCCATCCAAACCTATGTTTGGCCTAGTCTTAGCAGGACTGTGCTCATTTGCTATCACTTTATGGTGCATTGAGTGGCCTATATAATCATTAAATACACTCACTAGCTCATAACCTAACATATTTACACTAGCACTACTAGGGAGATCCTTAGGGGTGTAATGCCCTTATACCATATCCTATACTTGAAGACCACCACGATGTCATCCACTACTGGATCTACTTATAGTGGATCATTCATGTCCTCCTCCATTTATATTCCTACCTTAGGAGCAACTTTGACTCCTAATGGATCCCTCCTCAACCTCCCAAGCTAGTAGTCCTTGTGAGGTCTAAATATTCTACAAAATGTTGAACTAGTGCTATACTCAATCAAATTGGTATAGCTCTCATTTTTCCTTCATAGTGATGACCCATCAGATTCTCTATACCCAAGTTAGCTCCTCTGTATCCTCTACTTAGATACCATGGTCACCATATTATATGTTGATATTGTATCTTATCTATCACCCACCTCCCTAGTTGTAAGACACTTATGTATACCCTATGACAATGCTCATTGTACTGGCCCCATATATATGTTGAAGTCCACTCCACATTGGACAATGACCCTGGTGGTGCATTTGGTCTCCAAACCACTATGTGTTCCTAACACCACATTGATATCATTGTCATATAGATCAATCATATATATTGCTTATACATGATGTTATGCAACATCTTGTGAAATCAAGCTTACACATATGGTCTCCATACAAATATCACTCCTCGATATCGCATGTCTCCCACTACTTTCGCTAGTGTCCATGGAAGGTGTCACCTACTTGTATGAAATACCACCATCCCCACCACCACCCCACATAGTATGAATGTTAGTTCCCTAATTCCATATCAATGTGGCATCTCATCGACATGGAACCCACTATGTTGGATCACATGGGCCAGACCCATTAATATCATATTTGATGCCACCATCAACACTTGTACCATGTAAATAGTCCTCCCCCTAATGGGGATCTTCAAGATGCACCACATATCCTCAAATGTGATGGTCATATCCCATAGTTCCCTATCTCTTCACCAAAATTATCAATAGTTCCCTATCAGCCTCAATGAGAGGTATCTCTTCCAGATGTAGTAGCCCCATGTTATCTAGTGTCCCCCTCTACACTTCTATGAGGTCTTCCATAGCTTCCTTGAGTATTATCAACCACCACTCTTTTCTCTAGTACATCTAGCTACATAATCAATATTAAAGAATTAACACATTTCATCATGCTCATTAATTTCAATTTTTTTTTTTTCAAAATTAACCAAATTCATGCCTTGGGATGATTGGATGTAAATTTTGCATAGCCACATGACCAAATACATACCTCATGATCGAATATGTGCTCCATAATGAATTTTTACAAAATATGATTTAAAAAAATTATTAAAAACTTGAAAATATTGGAGATAAAGACCATTTCTAACCTAAATTAGAAATGGGTATCGATCCATACCTTTGATCAATTAGTAACAGTGCTAGTGTCACCTCTTGCTATGGCAACATGATGATTTGAGAGTGCCATTCTATTTTTTATTCTCTAAAACCCTCCTCATGTAGTGCAAATGAGATCCTTTTCCCTCATTTTTCTCTTTTCTTCCCTCCTTTTCCTTCCCTTTCTTCTCTTTATTAATTTTGTTTTTCCTTTATTCTCTATCCTCCCATTTTTATTTTTTTTTGTCTTTCTCTTCTTTACTTTTCTTTGCTTTTCTTGTTTTCACTTTTTTTGTTCACCTTTTTTTGAGTTTTCTTCAAAAATTTTGCATTCCTTCTAAAACTTGAGGGGGAAGCCTAGAATTAGAGATATTAATGGTAGTAATACCTTAATTTTCATGCAAATTTGTAGTGTTCAAGGTGACACTTCTTTTTGCATCACCCCTCCATACAAACCCGACCACCATTTTTTGTGTGTTCACCATTTTTGCCCATAGGATTCTACATATTTCTTTGACCCATTTATTTAACCATAAATGCATCAAAGAGGGGGTAAAATGTAGACATGGAAAATTGACCCATCAAAATGAGTTAATATTTCCTTATATTCTTAGGAAGCTATCCAAACTGACCAAGTGCAAATTTTGGACCCTTTCCCGCATTCCTTTGCCATTTTTACCTATCCTTACAAAATTCATGATCGGTCCATATAAGAAATTAATTTGGCTTGCCAAATTTACTCCCTATAATTACTGGGTATGATTTTGGTATTCTAGGGGTTTTTCTCTCAAAAGGCCCTCTCCTCATTGGTGAAGTTTCATTTTCTTACCATTTAACCCTTCAAATATCTTATAAATAGGGGATTGGATTGCCTATTTTTTCTATATTGAATCCTCTTGAGAATCCTAATCTTGAATTGTTCATTGATTATGCTAACAAGTTCTCTTATATTATGGGATTGTTGTTTTGCTATTTTTTTTGCTTTAGTGTTGGTTGCCCTTGGGGACTAAGTGGAGGAGTCTTGAAAATTATATATGTCTACCATATTTGAGTGATTCCTTAATATTCTCATTACTCCTTGCTTCCTCCATTAGATAACTAGGTTTTTTACTTGCATTATTAGTTATTAGGTCTACTTTTTACTATTTTGCATTGTATTTTTGGATGTTTCACCCAAGAAGTGCATTTGAACCAAATTCATACCCCACCCATATATGGTGTAAATTTAAAAATCTAGATTCATGCCCCATCATTACAGGATGTGAATTTGGCCAATTAGGGCATGGGAGAAAAATTTTCTATAACCTGCATTTGGAAAAAAATTTCAAGTTCGTTGCTTGCATTTTAGCTTTCTATCACCTACATTATGTTTCATTTTATTTCTATTGTTGCATTTTCACTTCAATTTTATTTTTCTTGTTCCAAAGGTAAAAGATCATTTTGCTTTCAAATGGTCTACTAAGAGGACAAAGGGGTCTTGATTTTTGCACCTCAAAGCTCAGTCATATAGTGGACTAAGTACGCCCCCAAATACTCATCGAATTTTCTAGGATTTTGTAAGTTGTTTTGTAGGTTTAAGGTTTTTTGGATATTATAGGCACAAGTTAAAGCTAGGATCAACCATTGGTACAGGTAAGTACCATTTTAGATCTTTAGGATGTTTTTTGAGTATCTTTGTTCTTTTATGTTTTAAGGTTTTATTGTAAAAGAAAAAATAAAATGTTTGACTTTTATTTCTAGGTATTTGAAAGAGTAAAAACATGTAGTTTGCATCCTAGGGTTAACATTGTTTATGCATTATCTCAAAACCTTATCGAAAAAGGAAGATATATTTTATTGCCAGTTAGGGTTTAGTCCTCATTGAAAATCAAGAGTCATTCTAAGGTTAGTCACTACTTTCTTGCATCATTGTTTTTCTTGCATTGTTCCTTGATTTCCTTATTTTAGCTTTTAGAAAGGCTAAACATGAGTGTCTATTCAATATACCCATTAAAAACCTCTACCCTAGAATTGGAGTGAGTCATAAAACCATTATGTATAATCCCTTTGATACCCAAGACCCCAAGTATAGAGAATATAGAACACCCTCACGATCATCTTGTCTCCCTATGGGTCCAACTGAGAATCATACGCGACAGGGTAGTTTTCAGAATCTATAATAATATATTCTAATTTAGGTATTTTTAAGATATGGATGATACATAACTATTTGATTTAATACCTATAATTCTTCTTCATCATTCATCATAGAAGAATCATACAATGGTTCATACTATGCAATTTTAATTTCATAGAATTCTATATTCTTTAGTTACCATAGATCAAAATGATTTTCATTCTCACACATTTCCCATTGATCAGACATCTTAGGGTTTGCAAATAATAGTCTAACCTATTTTGGAGATTTCTTAGCACAAGAATGTGCATAATGACCTTTTTGTCTGGATGAAAAACATGTTAGATCTTTTGCAGGTCTTGTTTCTCTCCTTTTTCTATTGAAATATCAATATAACTTACAATTCTTTGGATTTGATTTTTTTTATTTTTCTCCTTTTCTATTGTTTATAAGAGGTATTTTTACCTTCTACCAAATCACATTCCTTTTTTGTAATAATAAGATTGTTTTAATCACTTTTTCTTGCAAACGTGTGTACCTATAATTTTTTATAACTACCTCAATTATTTTTGCAAAATATAACTCATTGGAATATGTAACTTGTTGTGTAAAATTGTCTAAAATCAACCAAACAATTCCTTTTGGTAGAGATAACAAGTATTGAACCTCTATGAAATATTCTCTATGTATATTTTATCTATATACAATTTACATGTAAGATTTTTAATATTATTCAAATTTGCTTAGATCTCCCAATTTTCTCATTGTAAGGGTCAATTGATATTTTGTTTTATTTATTTATGTGTTGAGGAATAAATTTTAGCATTAATTCTATATAAAATTATTCTAAACCATTCATATATACATCATTCTTTGACTCTAGACTTGCATGCATCCACCAATAATGTACCATTCCTACCATTTTTCTAGTAGTGACTTCAATCACTATTGGATTATTTAAACTATACACTTAATGAATTGTTCTATAAATATTTATTCAAATTGTGATTATATCTCTTGGATATACAATATTATCAATATTAAAAAGTAATGCACATTCGTTTATATTGAAACTTTCAAACTTTTCTTGGATGCTACTTTCTTCTTGAAATATTGTTCTAAACATTTTAATTTCAAGTCCTTTATCAGTATTTCCAAATTTTTTCTACAACGGATGAAAGGCATTTGGAACAATATTCAATGATTTGGCCATGCTTCCTAAATTTATTTAACTTTATTACATTTTTACCCTTTGGAACTATATTCAATGATTTGGCCATCCTTCCTAAATTTATTTAACTTTATTACATTTTTATTTCCTTAGCCTATGACTCTTTCTATTTCTATTGTGCATCCATATACTATTGTATTACTTCTAGATTCTGATTAATACTCTTAATTTCAACAATAATTTCTTCAAGGTATGTTTCCATTTTTTATATGTGCAACCCTACATACCTTGTTCAATTATTTATGTAATTGAGTTGTATGATTTCTTCCTTTTCACCATGAGTATCATTTATGTCATGCTCTAATACACAACTAATATAAGATATAAAATCTATTTTCCCTCTTAATATTCAAAGAAAATATGATATTTTGATCTTTGTGGCAACACACCACCTTGAACAAATATTTTCCCCTATTTAAAAAAAAGTAACTGAATTTATTGATCTAAGTTAAGGCTTGCAAGATGATCCAGCAACATTTTAATGCGAGATATTTGAGGTTGAATTATTATAGATGGCTTAGGATATTTAGTTTGGATGACAATACTAGAAACTTTAGAAGACAACTTCATTTATTTTTCAATATTTTTTTACTACTATGTATAAAAGACTAAGATTGTGAAGAACTTACTAAATTTGATCTCAAGATGAAACTCTAGATATTTTTGGAAATTGTAATTTTACTAATCCTGACACAATTATAATTTGAACATTTTGATCTATATTTTATAATTATTTTTGTATTACCAATTTGCATTCTCTTGGCATATCAAAATTATGAAAAGTAACTGGATAAGCTTATGCTCGAAAAGATATAAAACCTACTAGAATTGCTTCTTAGCTTTTGATGCTATAAAATTCAAGAAAATGTAGCCACAAGTAATGAAATAAGAAATAAATGTTATAACTATGATAATGGCTAACTAATAAGCATGTAAATATGATAAGAAACTTCAGAAAATACTCATGTAATAACCATTAATGAAATCTCATGAAAATATACAATGCTATGCAATGGAGGTCTCTAAATTTCCCTATTACAAAAATATTTTACATTATATCTACTACTACTCTACCTTAAACACTCCAAAATATTCTCACTCTTCTACTCTAAGAAGGCCCATTTATAGTGAGGCATGACTTTTGGCCTTCCATATTTCTATGAAATCTTACTATTCTGTTTTTAGGACTCGTGTACATGTGGACTACATCCACATTTACATAATTGCACATTCTAATCATACTTGTACATTATTACATTACTTTAAGAAAATACTTAAATCCTAATCTAAGATAAACTGTTAATCTAAACATGTACCCATGATGGTACATTAGAAAGCACCAAATAATGTAATTTATTCCAACACCCCTATGTATTACATTATTTGGATAATAAATATTTTAGTCTTCAATATAAATCTTCATCCTAGTTCTATCTTTAGTTTACTTTACATTTTATGCCTCCTTTGTCAGGTTTCTCTTCTTTTTTATTCTTTATCTTCATTATGAGAGTCTACCTTTGTACTTCTATGAGATGTTATGCTATCATCAAATTCCTGCAAGATATTTTCTCTTTTCCTTTGTCCTTCTCATCATAATTCTTCTGTAATACTGAATCTTCTGTACAACCACTTAAAGCATCATGATAAGATCTTGAGTTAGAAGAACTTGATGTATCAATATTGCATGAGGATTGAAATATCTTCTCCAAGAGAGATTCATCTATTTTTTATTTCTCTTTAAGTAATTCAATTAATTCTTTTTGCTTTTCATTCTCTTCTTTGTAGTATTGGAATGTAAGTAAATCCATATATAAAATGCTCCCAATGTCTAGAGAAAATGTAATGTCATATTTTCCATTATCAATTGCTTCTATGATTCTACCATGTAGATAATATTCCAGAGTTTTAAATTTTTCTTCTAAGGCTTCACTATAGATTACTCTTGAAGTAAGATCTAAGTTTCCAGTCTTTGTAAGTAGATTCTTGATTCCAATTTTTATAATACTTGCCCTTTCCTTTTTGATGATGTTTTCCATGTCGTTATTCTTTGTATTTTTTGACGTAGACATATTTCTTCCTCTTTAGTTTTAATAGACTAATGTCACTTGTAAACCTTATATCTCCCTATTTTGATTTGTAAATTTTAAGCTGAATTTGAGTATATGATCAAATTCTAACTTTCAATTCTTGTAGTATAAGATCAATCAATAGAATTTATTTTTAGCTCTTTAGTATTGAAAATAATTTTAATAGAACCTTTGAGGTAGTCTACCTTATGACTCCCTAGTTTAAGGTATGTGATCAAGTACTATCTTTCAAATTTTAGGTAGTATTCCTTTTGACTCCCTAGTAATTGATACTATTTTCCAATTTTTAGAGTTCTGTAGAATACCTTCTCTCCCAAATATTTTGAATATAGTTTTTGATAATAAAATTAGCTTTCTAATTTTTGCTTTGAGTTGAGTTATTTTCTCTTCCTAGTGTTTATATTAACATACACGGGCAATCTTCTTTTCCAAATACTTTTTTCTTTTATTAATGTAGAATTTTCTTCTATTCATCTAATTTATAGATTTCTTTTTCATTTAGCTTAGGAATCATAAACTCATATCATATACTCCTACGTCTTCTTCATTTTTAGGAATATCATTAATTTCTACTACATCATTAACAATACCTTTCAGATCATTCAGAAACGGGTATCCTGTCCTTTTAGATCCAGCTACCAAATGAAAGCCCTTGTTGCAGCTCGGTCAAAACTCTCCGCAGAGAGAGCCATCAGTCACTGCATAAAATTCTTCCACGAACATTCTTGTAGAGGCAAGATAAGTTATAGAAATTCTTCTAAAATTATAAGTATAATAGTTTTTCACTTCTATGACCTTGTATACGATAATTTTATAAACTTTAAATTTAAAGTAACACTATCTTACGATAACCTTCGCAATTATACTACTCAGTCACCACTGGTAAATACCTTGATGATGGAAAGCAACACAAGACACGAGTGGCGTCACCCTGATCGTCGTGGCTTTAGTCAGTGTAAGCTCGACCAGGGCATGACGAGACGTTGAGCCCAAACAAGTTAGAAATATCAAGCACGGACAAAACCTTTTTTTTTTTAAATTTAAATTATGCTGAAAGGTGAAACTGAACCTCCCACCAATATATGGCGAGAACGTGGAGTTCTGTCACCGTTGATGCTTATCTCATAGGCTATAAAGGTCAATAGAATATTGCATTATGTAGCCGTAGGGGTACGAATCGTTTTATAGATTTAAAGTTAAAATTTTCATTATTGTACATAGGTTTAAAGTGTAATTTTCATATTTTTATTTAAATATATTAGAATTGCAATTTACAAAATTATAATTAAAAATAAATGAAATTTATATTAAAACGAACGCCTGTCTGGAAAAAATCATTTGCCAAGACTGAACTACTGCATGCCATGGTACTGCATTTTTAAAGAAGTTTAAAAAATTAAATTTTAATAGTAAAACAAAATTATATATAATTATATTTCATTAACAATACAAATCAATAAAAAAAATAAGACTCACATGAGCATAAGGACAAAATAAAGGTCGTCGTATGTCAAATCCCACCGAAATAGAGTGAAGGAAGGTGTCATCTACGGGTGAGTAATAATTAATTTTAAATATTTCTTTAAAATAAAAAATAAAAAATAAAAAACAATAATCCTCCACCACTGTCATCGAGTATTTATAATTGAAACTAAGACATGAATTTCACTTTAAAAATTATAAATGTAATAAGAACAAGAAAGCGACCACACTTGTTTAAATAGCTGAAATGTTTTTAGATGAAAATTTTTACATAGATCAAAAAAATTTACATTTAAACCTTAAAAATGAGACAACTGATAAATGGTATTCAGCCAATGACAGATATTTATATACTTATTTCCATGGATTTTATTGAAAACCCTTCTTGTTAAGTTGTGAGTTGTGCTACTCGTTAAAAAAAGTTATTTAAGATTGTGTGAGAACTTTCAAAACCTTCATTTTCTATTAATATTACCAAAAAATAAAAAATAAAAAAATATTTTTCAACCAACAGATATTTATTTTATAACTGTCTTAAAATAAAAGTACTCTAACAACATTCACCATTTACAATTTTAACTATGGAGACAAATAAATATAGATGATGCTAAGTATCTTATCTTATGATAACAACATACACAAAGAGGAGATCCTTTGTTGCTTACATTAATCACATTTTTTTAATTGTCGAAAAAAAGTTTAAAAGACCTAAAATCTTGGTGGATTGGTAAGTACAGGTTTGGTTGAGCACTTTTCAAAAAGAGATCTAGATTCACACCTTGGGGAAACCAACCCTTTGCAAACGTAGTAGTCTACTCCGAAAACTTTGAATACACTTCAGAACGACGATGATACAAACCCTGAACAACTACTCTGACCATTTACTAAAAATAGTGGCTGTAACCAACTCAATCTACAACTTTTTAAAATAATAAATCATTCAACGTTTTAGTACATTTTACATCAAAGAGGACCTCATACAGAAACCCTCCCAAGAAAAGCAAGGAAGGAAACGCATAGAAATCAAAAGATTTATCTCCAAGAGATACAATGACAATCTGCAAGAGAAAAGACAGGATCTCTCGGAATCCGAACAGAACTTTCAACAAGAAAATTTAAAATTGTAAAAGGTTTCACTAATCACATTACGAAACACGCACCCTATGTTTATGATAGCAGAAGTGTACTTCTAGTTACACCAAAAGATAATTCCCATGAAAAAAAAAAAAAAATGCTGTTTCCTTGCTGTACATGGTTAGAGATCACCATTTTCTTGTTCAGCAGTTGCCTCCACATTCAGGTCGATATGTTTCGCGCTCCTCACTTTTTCTAAACACCCTACATTTACATGGTGATCTGATGGAATGCCTTGGCTTTCTATCGTCAAACATCTGCTGGCATGGTTGTTCGAAGCATAAGTTAAATCCGTCGGTTCATCTCCACAATCCATTCCTGTCAATGGTGGGCTACTCTTACAAAAATCCTCCAACTCGAAAGAGGGCTTCCAGGCAGATTTACATTTGCTAATCTTCTCATTAGAGACTTTTGTAGATGAGATTCCCTCTGCTTCAGCGGAATCCATGCGCCTTTGTTTGAGAATTTTTCCCATTGCTTGGATTCTATCTATCAAAGTGAAGAATTCTTCAAGTTCACCTCGATTATCATCTTGTCCCTGGGGTCTACCTTCTCCTTGTCCATCACTTTCCAATCTCTCATACTTTGTAGGATATGAAGATTGAAACTTCCGTTTTGTTCCCCTGGAGTCCATCTTGACAACTTACAGATCATTCATTTGGTCCAGCTACCAAATGAAAGCCCTTGTTGCAGCTCCGTCAAAACCCTCACACAAAGAACCATCGCCCACTGCATAAAATTCATCTACGAATATTCTCGTAGAGGCAAAATCACTTATAGAAATTATGTTGAAATCATACGTGTAATAGCTTTTTACTTCTATGACATTATATAGGATGAGTTTATAAACATTAAAATTAAAGTAACTCTATCTTAGGATAATCTTCGCAATTATACTACCCAATCAATACTAAGCAACAAATGGTTAAAAGACGCGTATGACGTCAGCGTGATCGTCGCGGCTTTTGTCAGTGTAAGCTCGACCAGGGCATGACGAGACGTTGAGCTGAGACAAGTTAGAAATATCAACCACGAACAAAGCCTACTTATTCAAATTTAAATTATGCCAAACGTGAAACTGAACCTCCCACTAATATATGGCGAGAACATGGAGTTCTATGTCACTGTTGATGCCTGTCTAACAGGTTATGTCAAATCCCACCGAAATAGATTCAAGCCAGGTGTACTCTAAAGGTGAGTAATATTTCCGGTCATCATGGTCATGTCATGTACAAATCATGTCCAATTTCAAATGCACTATGAAGTAGGAGGAGGACCACAGAAGATGATATATTCAAACAAACATTTCTATTTTCCACTGAGATTACTTGTTTTTTCTTTAATTTTCTTGGTTAAACAGCTAGTCCACGTCAAATAAATTGTCGTGAGATAGGACTAGGAATCTTCACAAATATCTCTCCATTCAACGTGTTTTTAGAACAGAGGCTCGTAGAATTTTTCTGTAGCACATCAATGACATCATGCATCGTGTTCTGTTTCTTTCATTGTTCCCCGTGACTATGAAGGTGTAATTCTGGTGAGTTTTCTACACATTGTCAAAAAGGGTATTGACGATTGGCATGCATGTTTGTCATATCTGCTTGGAGTTCAAGCTAAGCCACAAAATTTATATCACATCAAAGTATGGGAGTATTTCCTCTCTTTCCATTAGATGGAGAGAATACGAGGATAATGGGATTCTATTTAATCGAGTGGATACCTATAAACTGTACCTTACTAACTTTTTGAATTATATTTTTTATCTTAATGTGGTTGAAATTGTGTAGTTTTTTTTGTTTAAATATATGAGGTATATATTAAAAGAGGGGTTTTAATAGGGACCCTTACCCTGAGTACAAAAAGATACAGGATACCAGTCACGGAAGAAGGTGGTAAAGTAAAAGTAACCAGGAACAAAGGTTGGCCTTTAACAAAACACTAAAATACTAAGCAGAAAGGGGAAAGAGAAGTCTTGGGGGCAGAGGAAGAAGAACACATCCACGAAGCATAGACTAGTTCCCAGAGAAACAGAGAAGGAGCTGCAGACATTAATTTAGACTTTTCTCCATGCAAGACTTGCCAGTGTTAGTGAAAACCATTGCCTCACCAGTAGGGGATTCCTCAGGAAGGAAGTGGATGTCGTCAGCTACCGCCATCAGATCAGCGTTGGTGTGGGGTTTCATGAAGAAGTGAGCATTGAGAAAATAACAATTCATACCGGGTTAACATGAATCCGGTCAGCAATGAGGATATCACACTTCATCAGGACTCACAAAGGAGCTAACACAGGTGGCATTAACGGACCTTGATTGGCCCCCATAAGAGACTTTGTCATTAATAATTAGCTGCTCGAACATCGAAGGCAGGGTAGAATTCCAGATGGACATCTCCTCGATAGATACAACATGATTTGCAAGAGCATCAACAAGCTTATTGTTCTCCCAAAAGGTGTGTTGAAAAATGATTTCTTGAAAATTGCAAGACAGAAGTTTGGATTCGTCAACACAATTCCTAACCTTCCAAGAGGGGTTCTTATTATTCTTGAAGTAATTGATGGTCGTTAGGGAGTCTCCTTCCACCAAGATCTTAGAAGCAACAAACCCTTGAGCAAGGGTGAGATTGTGTAGTTTTCATTCGATTCTATATATATCATTGTGAGCTTGAATTATTTTATATTATTGTTGAATTATTTTATTTTATATTATTATTTTATATTATTAGGTGTAATTGACTATCATTGAGATCCATTTATTTATGATACTTCTAAC
Organism: Wollemia nobilis; assembly: GCA_028583015.1. Lineage (NCBI taxonomy): Eukaryota > Viridiplantae > Streptophyta > Pinopsida > Araucariales > Araucariaceae > Wollemia > Wollemia nobilis. The sequence continues at coordinate 504,071 of JAQPPZ010011065.1, read as the reverse complement.
TCTAATAACCTTTGATGTATCACCTATAGATATTTTAATTTTTGAGTGAGATATTATTTGTATTCAACTAGGTGTTACTATATATTGTGTTTATCATTCTCAAAGAGTGATATTTTTTTTTGGTATATAGAAGCAATGGTTACAATCATGATTTTTAGTAACTACTAGCACAGCTGGTAGGGTTCAAACTATCTACGAAGGCTCCCAGGACATCCATCGTCTCAGTACATGGTAACCTGGTGTGAGATGGGGATCGTCGAACGCACAGGGGTTGCACCATCATCATCAATCTGTTGCACCACTCAGAGGAATCAGATCTGGACTACTGTCTGTGCATGGGCAAGCCCATGGGATTGGAACCTAGGTCTCCTCTTGGTAAGAGCCCCAACTTACCAATCCACCTAGAACCACGGACAAAAAGTGATATTTTTATTCTTCTTATTCAACAATTCAATAAGATAATTGATTTATTTCATTCTTGAATGTATGGTGTTAGAGTTGGTACGAATGGTCACTACTCAATCCAAAAGGTTATCTCTTGAACTCCTATGATAGCATTTTGAAAGTAGCTCTTGTGAGGTAGTGGCTAATTTTAATATGATCTTGTCTCTTTAGTATATTTTAAATTTTTAAATGTTATAATTTTTTTTCACTTGTATTAATATTTGGTTATTTTTTTTGTTTGTATTAATATAGGGAGTATTTGGATAAAACATTGTAGCATTTTACAAAAGTGCTAGTTTATCTTTTATTTTTTTCTAAAAAAATTATTTATTTTATTCTTTTAAATTTTGTTTTAGAAGAATACTATTGCTATAAAGACTAAAGGATTGAATATGGTGTGGGACATGGATAAACTATGCCCAAATATTGATGGGATTTTTGTTTAAAATCTATTATATTGAGGTGTGTTTCAGGTCCAAAGTCCAAAGAAAAGTCATTTGGGTGTTCTTTAAATTCTAAAGTAGCTAAGATGGAGGAGGGTTGGTGTAAAATATTTATTTCAAATAATGATTGTCTAATACCAAGCATACAAAATTATACTTAATGTTTAACAATTTTTAAATACGTGCAAAAAGATAAAAAATAGGGATATTAAACATGTTTTTCCATTTTTATTTTAAAGCACTTTATTTGAAATTTAAACCATAAGCACCATCTTTATTAAACTTTAAATGTTTTAAAACTTGACCAATTCCTTTGTAATAGATAAGGGAGAAAACTAGATACATTTTGGTAACTATTATTGTCCTTCAAATTTTCTTCAAATGTGCAATTTATGTTCAATATATGAGAGAAGATAGCACTATTAATGTACATTATTTTGGTCTTCTTATTAAAATATGGGTGCTTCATTCCCTTATGCCATGTGTAAGATAAAAAGGGTATTCATCCAAGGACTACACCTTGTACTCCAAAGAAAAATATGGATGATTATTCTCTAATTTAAGATATTTAAATAGCAAAACATTGGATTATTTACCCTTTCAACCTCCTCTTCTAAAGAGCTAATATTCATCTTCGGTGTATTATGGAAAACACAATTCATTGCTTTGGTTGAACTTATAAAGGGATATATGCTCCGTGGTTCCATTATTATATGAAATATTTTTGTTATGTCTAGGACGAACAAGAATGCCTTCTATGGTTAGCATCCACGTGGAGTCAAAAAAAATGAAATGATCTTTGGCTAATTTATTTAGAGAAAAATTGATATACCAAAGTAATAATGGATTCAGATCTTCATTGAACCATCCCAGTCAAAGAAGCTTTTATCTCTTCATTATTTTTTGTATTGGTTTATTTTATATGGTTTAGCTTCTTGATCCAAAAAAAAAATCAAACAGGGTAAAAATATTGTATTTTAACATAGTTTTAACTTATCATATGATACTAGTTTCATAAAAATATAGTATCACATTGTTACTATGGTTTAAAATTAAAGGAAGATGTAAATTGATAAAAAATTATGAACGAAGCATGGAATCATAATATAATTTAGTGTGATTCATATATAATCAAGATAATTTGTGTATGATTCATATATAATTCAATATAGTATGGGTATTTTGGCATAAAAAATTATATGATTATATATTCTGCACAAGTAATTTTATGGAAACATATACTTTTTATAATATTCTTGTTAATACTTTAATTACTTTTTACTCATCAAGAATTTTTTTAGAAAAATTGTTACGAGATATTTATAAAAAATTAAAGGAAAACAAAAATATATAGGAAAGTATTCAATTGGAGGAGCAATGTCATCATGGATAGGATTAGTGTCAATATGGAATCCTTCAAAGAATTAGTAAGAAATATAAAGTTTCTAATTATTTTATTTTTGTGAAATTTTTGTTGTAAGAAACTTATATTTTGGTGGTTATATCTCCCACACACAAAAGTATTATAATTTTATTTAATTATTTGATAAAGTAATTTATACAAAAAATATCTAAATAGCAAATGCCTATGTTATTACTACTAATATAAAATTTATAGCATTCCTTTGGGGTAAACAATTATTAATTTATATGGTCAAAAATCATTCACCTTGAACATCAATGAGATAGGAGGAATTATACTTACAAGGAAGGATGTATCTTAGTGTCTCATTGGGTTTTATGTGATAATATATTTCTAATGCACCTCTAACATGGTAAGGATCCTACTATATATTAGGATAAGTTAAGTAAATTGCTTAATAATATCAACACTACATGTGTCTATTATTTGGAAATCATGTAAATAAACTTGAATACTATCAACTCAAACAATGTTCATAAGTATAATAATCATTTCAAATAATTACAAGGACTTATTAGAATTGTTATATGAAAAACATAGGAAAACAATAATTATGTTGTAATATTCTCAAGAATATTTCTCTCAAATATGAGCATCTTGTCGTACGATTAACCTCTATGCATCACATGTATTTTGTGAAGCGGCCTTCATAGATTCGTAATGAAATATTCATATTCTTGTCCAACATCAACTGAATTTGAGAAACCTAAAAGATATTATGGGATAACTTGAATCTCATACAAAATATGTTCCCAAGCATAATTTTAAATAAACAAAAATTCAGATGTATAAGAAGTCATAAATCACCCTATTGATCAATTTTATAATGAAGGGAATACAGTTTTTTTCAAAAAATTTGAAAAAAAATTGTATTAAAACATTGATCAATTACAATTGGGATAAGACACATCCCATCCGAAAACAATGAAAGCACATGATTATAAGAGAAGAGGAATATTTGCACAGGATCCAAATCTCTTGAACCAATACCAAGCTAGCTGAGAGAGCTGATAGGTCTGTTACAACAACTTATTGCGAAAACATGCAGCAAACACCAACTTCATCTCTATCCGCAAAAAAGCTACAAGTCGCGAAATCATGACATAAGACTCCTGTGACCGCAAAAAAGTCAACCTGTCGTGAAATCGTGACATGTCACAAAATCACGACAAAAATCCATCCTTGGCCGTGACGGAGCAACATGTCGCGATATCGTGACAAAAATCCACCAGCAGCCACAACGACGCAACACATCATGAAATCGTGACAACTTTCCTCCAGTGGCCGCGACGGCGTAACATGTCATGATATCGCGACAACTTTCCTTCCTTGGCCGTGCTGGCGCAACATGTCACGATATCGTGACAACTTTCCCTCGGTGACAGCGATGGTGCAACATGTCATGAAATCGTGACAACTTTCCTCCCTTGGCCGCGACGGCGCAACATGTCATGAAATCACGTCAACTTTCCCTCAGCGGAAACGACGGCGCAACATGTCACGATATCGCTACAAATTTCCTCCCTTGGCCACAACGGCACAACATGTCGCGATATCGCGACAACTTTCCTCCCTTGGCCGCAACGGTGCAACATGTCATGAAATCATGACAAATTTTCCTCGGTGGCCGCGACGGTGCAACATGTTGCAATATCGTGACAACTGTCCCACATTGGCCGTGACAATGCAACATGCCGTGATATCACGATAACTTTCCCTCAGTGGTAGCGATGGTGCAACATGTCACGATATCGCAACAACTTTCCTCCCTTGGTCGCGACGACGCAACATGTCACGATATCATGACAACTTTTCCTTAACGGTCGCAACGGTGCAACATGTCGCGATATCACAAAAACTTTCTCGCATCGGCCGCGATAGCGCAACATGTCACGATATCATGAAAACCTTTCTCCAGCAGCCGCGATGACGCAACATGTCATGATATCGTGACAGCTTACCGCCAATGGCCGCGATGGCGCAACAGGTCATGAAATCGCAACAAAAACCACCCTTAGCTTTTTCATTGATCATTGTCTCAAGGATATTTCAAGGCCCTACCTAATCACCTCATCTTCAATAGGCATGTCACTATGCAGCTGCACCCCTACCTCTTTCGCAGCACCCATATTAGCCAGGAAATCGACCGCTTTGTTTAAATATCTACTCACATATACTGCAATCACATCATCTAATTCCCTCCATAATGAAGGGAATACAGTTGAACCATATATTATTAGATACTAAAAAAATATTGGTGTTTCTAATAAAGGTGAATACCTTCTATTTTGTTTATTAAGAGTGTGATGATAATTATAGAATTAACATTTTTTGTTTATCATGAAAATTATTTGTCTTATTCCTCCTTAAAAGTGGATTAGAAATTTTAGATCTATAGTGCACATGAATAAACATCACAATGTTCTTTACAACATATTTAGTAGCATAACATAGATAATAATCATTGAAGATGATTACTTCTTTTGTATTTAAATTTGTGGATATATGATCAATGGTTATTTCATTTTTTGATAAATTTGTTAGGCTTTAGGTATCTATTATATACTTTCATGTAATATTTATGTATTATTTATGCAAAGAAAAATATAGAATTTCATTAGAATGATGGGTTTTCATGGATATTGGTGATAAATTTAGACTAGTTGCTTCAAGATATTATGATAAGGTATATCATTATTAATAATTATGGTGGAGCACCATATACTCTTTTTAAATACTTTTTTTTTTATGGTGGATAACAACTATGTTACTACTGAGTCCCTATGATGTTTGATAAAAATATCATACTCCACCTTGAAAACCATAGCTGAGAGAGAAAGAATGAATCCTCACACATGATACAAAAATATCTTCCTTAAGTACACAAAAGGTATTCTTTAGTCCTCAAATTAATAATCTATTTTAACCGTACATGAGGTCATATGGCTACTACAAATAATTTATCTCTTGGATATCCATATGGATAAGTCCACCTTGAAATCCAATTGATGAACCTCGTACTATAGTGAAGTGATATAGGAATATCATATAAATGAAATCTACGTAATGCATATGGGAAAATAAATTTGTTTAATCAAATCCTTGTTTTTAGAAAGACTTGTAAAGAACAAGGCATACCTTATGATTATCAATTTGATCATTAATATGAAACTAGTCTTATAGATGGACTTACACTCAATAATATTCTTACCTTTGGAAAAGGCGATTGACTCAAAATTCTTATCAACCATATGCTTAGGAATACATAATGAATTTACCAAAATAATTAGTAAATATTTATAATAGTGTGATAGACCTTAGCCACTATAAGTTCAAAATATAATTAGTTAAAAGAAATATAAATATCACAATGCTTATACATAAATAACCATAATATCCCAAATCAACTACTCTAAAATTGAAAATAATATATTTGATAACCTCACCATTGGACCAAGATACCATCTTATTATTATTTATTAGTACAATAATTAAAATAAACATTATTGTTAATAACTATAAGTTGAAGACTTATATAAGTTTATATGAACTAATGATCACGTATACATAACCTAAAAAATAAAGGAATAATAATTACTATAGGAATATTTTCCTACAACCTTGATTCACTCAAAGGAGACATAGTCAAAAGAAGAAAACCAAAGAAGACAATTGGAAGGTGCTTATTACCTTTAGTCAAAATAAAATGACATCAAGAAGGAGTCAAAAAAATCTATAAACCATGTCAAATATTAGATATTCCATTTATGGTGGAAAATAATATTTTATCTAAGCCAACAACATTATGGGCATTAACACCCACAAGCCATTGATTTTCCATCCAATGCTTTGTGTAGTCATTTTTTTAGAGGAGAGCATGGAAAATAGGATAAGGTTATGATGAGACCCAAAACTAGACACATGGTGGTGACTCGAGAGACTAAAGAGGAAGGTGTTAGTGCCCAAATATACAAGGTCTACCATTGTCTAAAGGAACCCCCAAATTAGCTACGGATACATGACATCTATGCACATATAGGAGGCATTTAGAAAGAGAATTTAACAAAACAACAACCATTGGCTACAAAGGTTGAATTTAATGGCTTAGCCTAATAGAACCATCCTTGTGGAAACTACAACCCCCCATTATATGTGCAAGCCTACCCTATTGATCTCCATTAGTCAATAAATACTTGCTACATTAATAAGTAATATTTTCCTAGAGAAATACAGTGAAGAATTAATAGTGCAAAAATGCCCAACACAGTAGCAACAAAACATGTTAGTGATAATTTGTCATCTAAATCCTAAGAATATCACATCATTTATGGCCCCTAATCTAGATATCTCATAGAAATTAATTTTATTTATAGAAGGAATTTAGCTATCGAGCAATGAATAACTTGTAGGCATTTTGCACCAAAATTTGAAGGGAAAGGACCTTCCTTTTGGATTATAATCCTAAATTTGCATTGTAAAGGCATTAATAGCTATCTACTCATGCCTAATATCTAGCCTTTTGGGCTGTTCATTTCACCCCTCTTTTTTTTTATTGTAATAAATGGATCTTGAGCCTTGATCCATTGTCTAAGCAATATCAAGACTCTAGGATGCATACCTTGTAATCACTTTTAGAAAATTAACAGAAGTCATGACTAACTTCACTTTGTCCTTCTTTCATGTGTTTTTGATTCTTGTTTATGTGAGGTTTAGTTTTGTTTATTTTAGCAATAATATAGCAAGTCTTATGTTCATTTATGACCACTTTTTTGTATTTAGAGAGGGAAAATTATTCTTGGTACATCACCCTGATAGCTTAGGTTTCATTTTCTACAAAATTTACTTGTATTTTTTTACTTTCATTGTAATTCCGTTCTCTACAATACTCCCTAGCCTTAGCTCATGAATTCCTATGTGTCAAGGATTTAGTCTAATTAGAATATGACCTCAATTATAAATCCCAGTAGTTTCCTTTTAGGTGGTTATCCCATCAACAACACTTCTTATTATTTCAATCTACATGAGGCATGTGTGCCCTTGGCATATTTTGATTTTTTACCAATAGGCTAGTGCATTCTAAGATGAGCTTCTATGTTCACCGCATAAAGTTGAAAGAAGAATACCAAATTTGATACTAATGGAGGTCATAGTCTATCTACTTGAAGTGAAGGATCGATAAATTAACCTAGAAACTCCGTTAAAAAGAGAAATACTTTTAGAAAGTCACCCAACAAATGATAGGCTAAGATTCTAATGGGGTCTCTATCTCATGATATTTTTGAAGCAATATCTCCCCACTTGGTGACTCTATTCTTAAGGAAAAATTCCAAAATTATATGAGTGGAAGGTCTATAACTATATTCCTTGCCCAAACCAATCAGGAAGAGCTACTACCACAATTGAATCAAAGATAAAAGAGGAACCAATGATACAACATGGTGGCAATGTTGAACCATACTCCCAAAAACATTTGACATGTAATGGTAGAGGTCCATTAATTCCATAAGCTCCACTTGATGTATGTAATTTTATTCTTGCCTCCACATCGAAGTTCTTACTTTATTCTTAAGAGAAGATGTCACCCTAACAGAGAATTTACACCAAATGGTGAGCTTGTGTGTTGTGTACTTTATTAGAAAATAAGGTATACCCCTATGGCTATTGTTGACCTATTTAAGAGAAATATATCATGAATGGTACCTTATCTCATATTGCAATCAATAAAAATGTAGGACTAGTTGGCATAACTCTTGAAAAGTAAATATAGGGAGAATGTAAATGAATTATCTTTAGGAGCAACTCATAACCATAAATAGGGTACCTATTGAAGTAATGGATGATTTAAATGATTGATTACACAATATTTGGTAAAGAATTCTAGACAATATATGACAACCTCTATGTATGACTTTCAATTCTAAAATTATTGTGATGGTTAGATCTAAGTATGGGAATTCACTACTAAAGGCCTATGAAATAAACATATAATCTAGAAATAACATGATCCAAACATGAAGGCTAGTTCCTAGACCATATCTTCCATTATTTCCTTCCATTCAACCCTTGTATCCTTCCTCTCTAGCCACATAATTTACCACCAGAGTGACTATCCCAACCATGAGCTCAAAGTATCCTTAGATTCTTGTTCCTTTTGATGCTAAGATCGATGAGCTATATAATATGATGAAAAAAATTCTAAACATATATCAACCTTGAAAATGTACCATAACATTCAAAGGATTCCCTGTTAAAGTTATTTGAATCATCCTTTCTAACAATGAAACCCAAATATCTAACTACCTCAACTAATAAAAATATTTGTTAGTCATAGGCTTTGACATAGTGGATAGTACCTATGTCATTACCAGTCCAAAAAATTCATACAAGCTCAAATAAGGACTTATTTTCCACCTAAAATAACGATATTTCAAAATCCTACTGGTTGGTACTATTGGGCACTGAATTGCACCAAGTTTTCACTTGATACTATGACTGTCTATCTTCCTACTTTCTGTCCAGGCTTGCACCCGATAGCTGCAGCTCAACACTCAACATTGGATGGACCAAAATAGGGGTTTTTGATCCAACCTCTAGAGTAGGTTGGTTCCTTGTCAACTTAGCAAGTTGTTGACACAATTATGCTCATTTAGGGTTTGGAGTTTAGGGTAAGATAAGGTTAGGGTTAGAGATATGTGGATAATAGTGGATGGATAGGTTAACAACATTGCACTACCATAAAAATATCTCCAAAAAACCATGCTAAGGACATATACTCAGATCAACATTTATCCCAAAATAGATTGTTTCATACATTAAAGCACAATAGAGAAATGTTGCAGCAAGCAATTTCAATATCCAGGGAATGATAATCCAAATAACATAATTCACCAAACACTTAGATTTCATAGAAATATACTTCCTAACCACATAGAACGAATTCAAAAGCATATTTCAATTACTTATAACAGCTAGTAATCCAAAATTCGGCACAAACTAACCATCAAAGTATCTACAGAAATGCAACTAAGAAATCTGAACCTCTGACATCAAGCATGAGAATGCGAATTTGAGGTGAAGATCAATGTATTGCTCCTTTCATTTAGCTCTTCAGGAATATTTACAATGGTACAGGCAAACACGCTAGAGCCGACCCTTAAAAATGAGGGTTCAACCTCTACTTATAGTTTTCTTATTACAATAAACAAGAAACAATACCAAATATCTTGTTACAACAGCACAACAAAGATATTTAGCTGGCATTAGCTCATTGGTCCGTCCTCCGAGAATTCTACTAAAGGAAAGTCCGCCATGGCAGCTCGGGGTCTACAACTTGTTGATCGCTCAGTGGAACTGAAGTTCAGACCGTTAAAGATCATGTGTCTCCGTTGATCCTTCTTGGGAGTGAATTACCACCGCCGATCTGTAACCGCCTCTGGTTCGATCTTCTTGGAAAACCCTCGATGCTTCATCTTCCAGCCGACTGTTACAAATTCTGACGCAGCAATATATTTTAAACCACCAAGATTTGGCAGCTTAACCTCCACCGTTGATTCTCTTCATCACATGATTTAGATTCAATCTGGCACAAGCTAAATGCCATTCCACTTTAAAATTGATGATGTCATATTTTAATCAAAAGCAATGGAATCTCCAATCCGGATCTCTGATATCTGAACATCGAATCTGCTCCGGGATCTATTATATTCAACATTATATTCTTCAATCCGCATTATATTCTTCAATCCGGGTCTAGAGCTAGTCACATACTTCTTCCATCGTGAATCCACACTTTCATTATTCCGCCACCCTATCTTATCTTCATTTCGAAAGGAAAGACTTGTTCATTCCCCGAATCACCAATCCACACTTTTCTGCCAGTGACATCATCATCTCCTTGAAAATTTTGTGGATTTGAAGGTAGCATTAATCCGGAGCCGAAAACAAAAGGACTTTCCCAAAATCGGATATTCAATATACAAAGATGCCATTCCACACTTTTCTACCATTGACATCATCGTCTCTTAGGAACTTTTGCGGATTTGAGATCTGCCATCATTCCGGAGTCGGAGTGAAATCACCCAGAATCGCTCCAAACATGAAAACTTCACTAACTATTGAGCGGATTCATATCTTCTGACCCGGTTCTGCTTCAAAGCATACTGCAAGGTTTGTGGAATGATGATTTTATCACTTAGTCAAAATTATACAAAATTTTACTAAGTATGTGGCCATTTTGGGCCTACATTATGGTGCCTCCCGGGTGGATTTGCTTGCAAAGCCAATCGAATCCAGAGTCTTATCCATTGGGCCTTAGGAGTCAAAACAATACTTATCTTTGAAGATATATTTTAAGGAATAATTTCCATACAAACACTACCCTCTGAAAGCTCAAATTCTGCCTAGAGGGTAAAGGTTCATATAGAAACCATGCCAAAAACATCATAGAACTCACTTGTTCAACTAGAGACTGTATCCATAATATCAGTATTACTACTGCCTTCAAAAACTATACATAACTCTACCTCCTTTATAAGGCTTCATTTCAAAAAATGCCTTCACACAAAAATGTTGCGTTGTAGGCTTCATGCCTTTATTGCTTATTTCTGACAATTGTCAGAGTAAAAACAAAAATACAAAACTGATGTATAGAAACACAAAACTTATGTATATGTACAAACAAAAATGAAATGATTTAAGCGAGAGCCCCTCTTGGGCCTGTAGCTACTCAATATTATCCTCATTCTTCTATAGCCTCTTCATCCTCATCTTCTCTTTCCTCTTCTCCCTATTCTTCTGGAGCATGTACTCTCTGGTTATCCTCATCGGAGGTGTCTCCAAACAACTGGACCATTGATTCCAAAGACTGAAGAGCCTATTTCCATGCTTCCTCAGAGGGATTTGATGTTTCTTTAAGCTGATTATAAACATATTGTAGTTCCCCAACATCCTCATAATTAGAAGCATTCCCTCTAGTCACCAGATCCTCCATGAGATCTCTTAATCGGGTGTAATCCATAATCAGTTTGGTAGCTTGTTCTTGGGATAGTGGCTCTTCCAGTGAATCAATTCTAGCCTCATCCTGTAAGTTATCCTTGATGCTTTGCTGGGCTTCTTCCATAGATAACAAGTTGTGATCCTCCTTCCAGAGTCCTTTGAAACCAACATGAATCATTTCCTTATTTATTTCAATGATGTCTTTAATTCCTCTTTCCATTCTGTCAAACAACAACCAGGCTCTCTGAACTGCCCTGTGCTTCTTCACCACTATTTTGGTAGCTACCCCGGCCAGATTCCATTCCCTATTGGAAATTGGTTTAGCAGGATCACTGAGCCTACTTCCAACCAGCCTGTACATTTGTTCCACTAGAATCACCATAGGTTGTAACTCTCCAGTGATTTGATCTAAATCCTTCTGAATAGTAGAGAGCAACTGGCTGGCATATTTCAGGTAGTCGATTATGAGTTGAAGACCTAAACATTTTTCTTGAACTTTAGAAAGCAACTCCTGCTTTATCCTTTTCAAATCATCTTTGGAAAAACTTGAGGACTTGGCTTTCTCAATCTGAAGCTGATGCTTTAAATTTTGAATTTCTTTTGCCTGATCCTCATTCAACTTATTTTGTTCTTCTAACTGGTCTTTCCACTCATTAGCCTTTTGAAACCTTTCCTACCAACTCTTAGCCTCTTTTCTCAGAGCTTTCTCTATTTATTTTTTATCATTGAGGCTCCTCTTAAGCTTTTCAACTTGTTGTTTTAGCTTATCTACCTTCTCTTTAGCTATATCAGTTTTCACATAAAAGGTATCTAAGTGAGCCTTGGCAATCCCTAACTCATCCTCAGTAGGAAGCTTGTCAATATCTTCTATGATTTCCTCCACTCTATAATCCTGAGCAGTCATTTCATTTTCAGGTTTTCTCACTTGCAGAATCATAGACCTTGAAACCCTTTGCCTAGTGACAGGGTTAACATACATACTTTTTCTTGTCACGACCATCCTGTTGGAAGGTCGGGTAAGCTTCTCTACCCAATAGTCATTTATGCTCTGAGTGGCTGCCTGTTCTTTTGATATAGTAACAGACTTTGAAAAATCAGCAGCCAAAGGAGATAATGGCATCAAAAACATGAGGGCGGACTGACTTGTTATTGGTGGGGGTGAAGATATATTGACAACAACCTCTATTACAATGGTAGACTCTATGATTACCCTTATTGTGGATACAGGTAAATTTAGAGAAACAGGAACATAACTAACAGTAGAAGGGGTGGATGAAGTTGGAACGCAGTGTCCCATGGATGGTGGTAATGAAATAGATGAGGGTGCAATAATGGTGGACATTGAAGTGGACATCTCCGAAGTGGAAGGTGGGTCTTGAGGAGGTTGTGACACAACATAACTGACTGGTACCTCCATAGCTACTGATGAGACGAGGGAAGAACTATGAGGTGGAGGAGGTAAATTTACCACATTTTCTTGACTAGAAAGGGAGGGAAATCCTTTTGGGGATTCATGGAGATGAAAAGGAGAAGAGGGATTAGAAACCATACCTTCACCTACAGATGTAGGGTGTTCTTGTTCAGCCCCTTAAATTTCTCCCTCAAAATTATTTTTCTATCTCATTTTTCATTCCAAATTTAGTTCATTTTTTCTCAACTCTCATAGCCACCAATCTATAATCTTAACATCATCCCATGTCCCCTTCATAATCTTCTTCCTTCTCCTTCTTCTACTTCCTTTTTCTTTCTATTTTTTGGAGGAGGCTTTTTTTCTTTAGTTTCTCTTTAATTTTAATCATATCCTTTATTTGATGGCAAATATTCAATCTGCTCATAAAATCCAACCATGGGGTAACTGATCCATCTTGGAGACATTCCACTCCAAAAGAGTAGTTTCATCATTATTCCTTCCCTGTTCAAAATTATCCCTGGGCCTTTTTTCAAATTTATAGGCCTTGTCTCCATTTAGGGTTTAATTTCTTGTAGTGAAAATATCGTCAGGATCATAGCTCCACATCTGAGGAATATAAAACAAACCTAGCCTATCTAGATATCGATCAATTTCTTGAATCTTCCCCTTATTGGTAAGTGTGATATCACTCAAAGTGTGATGAGTAAGCAAATACTTCCTTTTCCTCCCCGAACCATATTTCGCATCAATGTACTCTTCTTGCCTCAAATATTCCAAGGCGAAGAGTCTCTCCGTGACAAAGTGGGGCAAAAGAAAAGGTTTACCCATGAAACCATATAATCTGATGATCGTACCTTCTGTTAACAAATACCAGTCTCCTTCCTCTGCATCTTTAGTCCTCAGAATCTCCTTGGCCAGGGGTGGCAGTCTGGGGAACTTATCATACATAATTTTGAGGGCTGGCCCAAGAAATTCCAAATTGAATCTATAGTAAGATTCACTGCTTCTTAAATGGTTTATCCAATAGTAAACTGGCATAGGTTCTTCCTTATCAGTCTTATCTTTGATCGAAATCCATGACATTCTATCTTTAACAGTGGCATAAAACATCCATACCAAGTTTGAGCAATGCCTAAAACTAGGAGCATCAACGCCCCTCTTCATGCTTACTAGCTGCTCATGTATCCTTTGGGTGAGAAAAGTTGGCCAATCAAAATAGATCACCCTTATCCCTTTCTTTTTTGCATCCTTTTCATACATTCTCTCATTAGAGATACAATATGCAGTGGTGATTTGCCAACCATGAACCTTTTTGTCAGAGTCCAAACCCTCCATGCAAGCCAACATAGAGAACAAAATGGGATTTGCGAACTTGTTGATAGAGATGGGGACTTCAGGAAACTCTTCTTGGGGTTTGGTATTAAGCTGCTTATAAACCCAATTCTTAAATGACTCGCCATCATTGGCCCACTTCTTTGTGGAATAAAACCCAGTCTGTTCAACAACCTTAAAGGGTTTTGGTGGTACCAGTGGGTCGGACCCTAAAGCAAAGAGCTCATGATAGAAAGAGGTAGTGATGCTAAAAAGGGTCTCGCCCTCGTAGGTTTTTACTGCCTTGGCCAGTGGGTCATAGAATTTAACTATTGCAGCTATTAACTCAGGACATGGGTGAACATAATCACAAATGTAAAAGGATAGATAAGAAAGGATGGAGCATCTACCTTCTACTGATAAAGCAACATTCTTTTTGTATCTATCATTCATGCTCTTTCTTAGTCTCATCCTTTCAGTGATGGTCATCGTCGTGTCCGCTACAACCTCGACTTTATCAAGGTAAGGCACCGACGTCCTGTCATCCAGAGTTTCGAACTCCAAAACATCTTCTGTGGCCTTCGTGGGTGATTTCTTAGGAGCCATCTTGCAGTAGTAGGACTTTACACACTGTAATAAGCGGGGAGAACTTCAGAATGTTGTTGTGCTTCTTAACAGCCTCGTGGTTACTAAATGAACCCTGTGCATGACTTCGTTACTTTTATCTCCTGGAACGTGCGTATCATCCACCATAAATGCAGCTGCTGCGCGATATCTTTGTTGGCACACTTCACCATCCTTCCATTATTTCTTTGGTGGCTCAAAGGTGACGTCCTATCTTCTTATTGGTCAAATTTTGAAATTGTGCTGCCAGCTCATCATATCCCTTCGGCTACTCTTTGGTCCATGCGTGAGTTCATTAGAATTGAATGCGGGAGCACTCTTTAGCCTCCACGTGTCATATTGGAACTTGTTCGACTTTGGCCTAATTTCGCTCTGGTGTCTTAAGAACCTTCCGAGTCCACTTTGGTACTTGAAGCTTGCATGCACGACACTCTACCTCGATTATGTTTGCTATCTCTAGCTTTGAGAGGTTCCCGGATTAGCACCGTTCTTTGTCCTTCTCTATGCGGGATAGAAACTGATAGACCACTCCATGGAAATCTAGAATTAACCATGCGGACTTGAGGGCAGAATGCCATTCTAGAGAGTTTTACACAACATCGTGTGCGGAATGGAACATCACCATGCATTTGGCCAACACTTAGTCATTTCTTGCAAACTTTCTTCTCTCTTTTTTTTTTAGAATTTCTTTGAAAAGAACTAATTACAAAGTGCAGAAAAGAAATCAAATACAAAGTGCAGAAAGGAAGGGGAAATATTTGTACAATGTATATACATATGTTACAATGAGCTCACTTCTTACATATAGTAGAGCTTGAGGTGGAAACCATTCACTGGAATTGGTTGTATGTTTCCCTCTGGATCCTTCAACTGAAATACATTAGACTCTTTAGCTTCCACTATTTCGAAAGGACCATCCCAAAAGGAATCAAAATTTTCATGCTTGCCTGGTTTTGCCCTGTCAACATTCCATCTGAGAACTGAGTCTCCAACTTGGAGTTTTTTGAACCTGGCCTTTTTATCAAACCATGCTTTAATGTCTGATGAATGCTTTTGAAAATGATCATATGCTTGAGTTCTGCTCTCTTCCAATCACAGCAAGTGTGTCAACCTGGTTTTTACTGGATCATCCTCTAATTCTTCTTCTGTACTGACAAGCTTAAGCATTGGGATCTCTAAGTGAATCGGCAATACCGCCTCTTTTCCATATACCAGTGCATAAGGAGAAGTTTTGATGGACTTTTTAATAGTAATCTTGTCTGCCCATAGAGCATGGTTGAGCAATAGGTGCCAACTCCTTTTGTTACCTTCCAGATATTTTCTCAAAATCCTTAATAGGTTTTTGTTGGTAGATTCTGCAAGTCCATTACCTTGTGGGTAATAATTTGAAGTATTTTTAAGAGTGATGCCATACTTGTTGGAAAACTCAATGTACTTGGCTCCTATGAAAGCAGGGCCATTATCACTCACCAAAGCTTTCGGGACTCCAAATATGGAAATCAAATTCTCCATAAAGTTGATCACAACTTCCTGGTCTACCCTCTTTGTAGGAATGGCCTCCACCCATCTGGTAAGATAGTCTGTAGCTGTCAAGATAAACTTATGCTCTACTGAAGAATTAGGATTTATAACTCCTATGAAATCTAATCCCCATTGTTGAAAAGGCTCCTCAACTTGAATAGGTTTTAGAGGAGATGAAGCATTTTTGGTTCTTCCAACGTACCTCTGACATTTGTCACAAGCCTGGGTAACTTTAAAAGCATCATTGAACACAGAAGGCCAATAATAGCCTGCTCTTATTATCTTCAAAGTTGTAACTCTGCCCGAGCTATGACCACCTGCTGACCCTCCATGAAATTCTTCTATGACTCTTTTTTGTTGGTCCTCCTTCAAACATTTTAGGAGAATACCATCCAAGTTTCTTTTGAACAACCCTTCAGGTAGTAATACATATTTTAGAGCATGAAGTCTATACCTCCTTCTTTGAGAAGGATTCAGATCAGGTGGGTAGATCCCAGTTTGGAAATACCTGGTCATTTGCTCGATCCAATCAGAATCTAGAGTGTGTACAATCTCTATTTGATCCTCTTCTGTTATCTGACAAGCTATCATTTCTGCCAATGCTGAAGCATCTGTCAATCCTTGGCACAAGGCTCTACCTCTTACCAGCTTGGTGGGACGTATTTCTACATCATATTCCTAGATCTTAGTAATCCAACCAGCCCTTTTATCACCTAGGTCACCTTGTAAAATAAAACTTCTTACATCTGGATGAACCACATATACCAGGGTTTTGCTCTGTACCAGATATTGTCTAAACTTCTTTAGCGACTTCATCACAACGAACACTTGTCTTTCAATAAAGTTATATTTTACCTGATAATCATGTAAAGTCTGACTCCAAAAGAACACAGGGTGTTCATCCCCTTGATTATCTCTCCGGGTGAGTACCGAGGCATAACTCTCTTCAGCTCCATAAGCATAGAGAATAAAATCTTTAGTGAAATCAAGATTTATCAAGACTGGGGCTGTTGCAATGGATTGCTTGATGACCTCAAAATCTTGCTTCCTAACCTCAGTCCACTTGAACTCTACCTTTTTCTTGAGTAGTTCAGATATAGGCCTCACTTTCTGTGCAAAATCAGAAATGAATTTCTTGACAAAATTGATTTGACCTAGGAAGGACTGCAAGGTCTTCTGATTAGTAGGCAAAGGAATAGCTAGAATTGCTCTAATTATTTTTGGATCTATGGCCATACCTTCCTTTGAGACCACATGGCCTAATAGTTTTCCCTCATGTACTGCAAAAAATGACTTCTTAGGATTCAGTGAGATACCAAATTCTCTGCATTTTTGAAAAACCTGTTCCAAATGAGATAGATGATCATTTTTATCATGAGAAAACATCGTCATGTCATCTAGGTAAATCAGAATAACTTTGTTTATAAGTGTACCAAAGGCATAGTCCATGGCCCTCTGAAATGTAGCTCCAACATTAGACAGCCCAAAGGGCATTCTCTGATAGGCAAATGTACCCCATTTTGTGGTGAATGTTGTTTTGTATTGGTCTTCATCTTTTACCCAAATTTGGTTATATCCAGAGTAACCATCCAATAGTGAGAATATTTTTGCTCCAGCTACCACTTGTAAGATCTAGTCAATCTGAGGGAGGGGGTAGTGATCCTTGAGGGATGCTTGATTCAGATTTCTAAAATCTACGCATAGGCGTATATCCCCATTCTTCTTTCTTACGGGTACCAAATTGGCTACCCAAGTGGAATGTTTTATTGGATATATTATCCTAGCCTTTAGTAGCTTTAAGAGTTCCTCTCTCATAATGGCTTCTATCCTCGGATTGACAGGCCTCTATTTTTGTCGGAATGGTTTAGCATCGGGTTCTAACTCAATAGTATGTTGGATAATCCTTTTGTCATACACCTTAAGGTCTTCATATGACCAAGCCACAGTGTCTTGGTATTTTAAGCATAAAGTTTTAATCTCTTCTGCTTCCTCAGGTGAACACTGGATCCCAATATTGAGCTTCTTTCCTATTCTGACCTCCACTTCTTTATAGATATTTTCACCGACCTTCATGGCTCCAACCTTCTTTCTATCTTCATTATCAAATAGACTTTCAAGGGTGACCAATCCCCTTGGAATATGATTGTTTCTTAGTTGGATAAAGTCTTGCTGATCTATTTCCTCCAAGTCTTCCTCTTGGATAGTTGAGAAGCATGCTTCTCTTATCATAAAATCTAGAATTTGTTCATCACTTTCAAAAACCTTCCAGAATATCTGCTTGTCTAGCACTGCAGGTCTGAAAACCATTTTAATTCCCTTGGTCTTCTTAGTTCCAAAATCTACAGGAGGATTGAAATTAGCTCCCTTCATTGCCAATGAATCTGCTAGGTGATTCTCTTCTCTAGGCACAAAACTTAGATTCAGGGCATCAAATGAATCCATTAGGTCCCATACCCTATTCCTGTAAGCTTTTAAGTAATGGTGCTTACTGCTGCACTTATTCCTTACCTGATGGACTATCAACTCAGAATCACCATATATGTTCAAAATCTTGATGCCCATGCTTTCTGCTTGCATCAATCCGAGGCACAGAGCCTCGTACTCTACAGCATTGTTAGTACATGACCATGTCAGTCTGTAAGAAAAATTATTTATCCCTTCTGACTATGATTGTAGAACCACACCAGCCCCTGCACCATTTCTACATTTAGCACCATCAAAATGCATAACCCATGTTTCCTTGTTTCTTAGGGATTGATTAGAAATAGTAGGGAGTTTCTTTTCCAATTCAGTTGTGATGTTGTATGTACCCATACCAGTTCCAAATTGACTATAGTCTTCTCTGAAAGGCAACTCATCTTCAATGTCTAGCTCCTCAATGTTTTCCACTAGCTCAAATTCCTCCAAAGGATTAAGATTGCACATATCTTCTTCAATATTTTCAATATGATAAGCAACTGGTTTCTCAGGTGTTATCCTTATCCTTTTTCCTTTGAAAGGGATTACCATGCTAGAATAATCCATGTACATACATCCCCCTAGCTTTGCAGTAAATTCTCTTGAGAGGCATAACCCAAAATAGGGTTCTAAGTCCACCACCACTATTTCCTGCACCACCGTTACCTCGGGAGCTCTATGCAACCTCATCAGTACATCTTTAATAACCCCAACTATCTTGATAGGTGTCCCATCTAGTTGCAACACTCCAGGACAAGACCGGGTATATTCCATACCCATTTCTTCATAGACCGCCTTAGGCATAACTGTGGTTGATGCTCCTGAATCAATCATACAATTTTGGACTACCCATCCTTCCATTCTTAAGGATATGTAGAAAGGGGGAGGTTTGTTTTTTAGAACAACAGGTGTCATTTCTTTCTTTTCTGGTGGTATACTGAGGATGGTGGTGGTTGGTCTATTCTGGGGATTTTTTTTGAGGGAAGCTTTAAGCAGGTCAATCTGGCCTAGAATGAAAAGAGTGTCATACAGGCTAGCTTTTGATGGAATCCTTTTCATCTCCTCAACAATGTTGTACTCAGACTTGGTCAGGGATAGTCTTTCCAGTCCTCTATCTGGCTCACCATATTTCCTTTTGTATTGTTGGGTTACCTCTAATATTTATCTTTTGGTAATAGAGGGGAACCTGAGCCTTTCTTGATCCTCACCCTTGGATCTCATTCTGTCTCCTTCTATTTCTCTTTCAAGATTTTTAGGGAGACTATCTGTCTTCTCCTTCCCTCTAGCTTGAGGAATAGGAAAAGTGTCACTGCTTTGAGGGGGGAAGTCAAATTTCTTTTGAGAAGGGACCTAGAATTGTCCCATATTCTGGGGGTCTACTTGTAAAGCTTTCTTTCCAGACCTTGTCATAACAACAATCAAACTTTCTTCCTCTAACTCTTTTCCGACCATGATCTGATCAGGGTGCCATAACATATTAACCCTCCCCTTATGATTCCTTTCAGCTTGATCCATAGCTTGTTGAACATGGTGTTGATACATCACACAAGATTGTGAGTCATGGGGGTCATTGCATACCAAACACCAAACATTTGCAAGAGTGGTATCTGCAGAACACTTTGGCTCCTCATATGCTGCATTCACCCTAACCCCAGTACTATTACTAGGACCAGGCCTTTGATATTTGTTTACATATGGGAATCTCCTCTATTGTGACCTTTCTTGATCTCTCTTTTCCATCGAATTCATTCTATTACTCAGAGTTTTCATGGTATTTTGTATATCCAGAATAGCAGATAATTCTTGAGAAGGTTGAGAAGGAAGGGGAGGAAAAGGAGGTGTAGAGGATACAGGTTTAGACCAAGGAATCAGATTCATTTGTGGAGATGGAGATGGTAAAGAAAGGGGGTCCATGTAGGAGGGCTTTGTGGATTGCTCATGGCTACTATTGGTTTCTGAGTTATAGGGCAACACGATTTTGGGGGGAATTCTTCCCACATTGATCAGGATATTTTTAGCATGGACGACTGCATTATAAACTTGGGGGAAGGTTTCTACTCTAGATTGTTGTGTTTGCAAACCTAGCTCTGATCCCAGGGCTCGAATATAATACATGTAAGCCAAACATGCAACTGGTCTAGCAATGGGGGGAATTCTCTTCCATGTTCTGCTAAATCTCAAATTAAAATCTGAGATAGTTTCTTGCTGGGTTTTTTGCATGGCTGTAAACTGATTCAACAGAGAAAAGGGATCAACAGATTCATTAAATTCTTCTATGAATGGCTCAGCCAATGATTGCCATGAAGTGATAGAATTATCTTCCAGAGTTCTAAACCAATGCAATATCTTTCCATGAAAGGACAGGGCTAGAATTCTGACAATAATATTTTCCTCTTTTATGTTGTGGATTGCTGCCAGATTCAAGATATCTTGGCAGTGCTCATAAGCTATTTTCCCAAATCCATCATACATGGGGGTTGCCTTAGATATAGCCTGGGGGATGGCATCCATTTGGGCTAATCTAAGGGGCCCAGTTGAATCCCAGTTAGGGTACTTTTGTAGTGGCTGATTAGGAACCACATTTTGTGCCATATTTTTGGCTGTAGGCCTTCTTGGGGGAACTATTGGGTTTTCTTCCAGAAGCTCTTCTTCTTCAATAAAATATTGATCTAAACTTCTGATAACAACAGCCCCTCTTTGAGGTAACTCACAATGAAAGAAATAATCAAGGTTGTTCCTCTTGAAAGACCTGGTATACATGAAAGGGTACTGGTCTACAATACTTTTTAGGATCTTCTGACCAGGGAGTCACCAGGTGAACTTTCTTTTCTCCGCTAATAAGGTCAAGACAATTCACCAAATCTTGATTCCTTCGGGTTGAGATAACAATAACTCTTTATATGGGTTTCGTGTTCCTTGTGAACTGTCCCACCGGGTGTGCCAAAAACTATTGGGCACTAAATTGCACCAAGTTTTCACTCGATACTATGGTTGTCTATCTTCCTACTTTCTGTCCAGGCTTGCACCCGATAGCTGCAGCTCAACACTCAACATTGGATGGACCAAAATAGGGGTTTTCGATCCAACCTCCAGAGTAGGTTGGTTCCTTGTCAACTTAGCAAGTTGTTGACACAATTATGCTCACTTAGGGTTTGGAGTTTAGGGTAAGAGAAGGTTAGGGTTAGAGAGATGTGGATAATAGTGGATGGATAGGTTAACAACATTGCACTACCATAAAAAATCTCCCAAAAAACCATGCTAAGGACATATACTCAGATCAACATTTATCCCAAAATAGATTGTTTCATATATTAAAGCACAATAGAGAAATGTTGTAGCAAGCAATTTCAATATCCAGGGAATGATAATCCAAATAATAGAATTCACCAAACACCTAGATTTCATAGAAATGTACTTCCTAACCACATAGAATGAATTCAAAAGCAGATTTCAATTACTTATAACAGCTAGTAATCCAAAATTTGGCACAAACTAACCATCAAAGTATTTACAAAAATGCAACTAAGAAATCTGAACCTCTGACATCAAGCATGAGAACGTGAATTTGAGGTGAAGATCAATGTATTGCTCCTTTCATTTAGCTCTTCAGGAATATTTACAATGGTACAGGAAAACACGCTAGAGCCGACCCTTAAAAATGAGGGTTCGACCTCTACTTATAGTTTTCTCATTACAATAAACAAGAAACAATACCAAAGATCTTGTTACAATAGCACAACAAAGATATTTAGCTGGCATTAGCTCATTGGTCCGTCCTCCAGGAATTCCATTGAAGGAAAGTCCACCATGGTAGCTCGAGGTCTCTGCAACTTGCTGATCGCTCAGTGGAACTGAAGTTCAGACCGTTAAAGATCATGCATCTCCATCGATCCTTCTTGGGAGTGAATTACCACCACCGATCTGTAACCACCTCTAGTTCGATCTTCTTGGAAAACCCTCGATGCTTCATCTTCCAACCGACTGTTACAAATTCTGATGCAACAATATCTTTTAAACCACCAAGATTTGGTAGCTTAACCTCCACCATTGATTCTCTTCATCACATGATTCAGATTCAATCCAACACAAGCTAAACGCCATTCCACTTTAAAATTGATGATATCATATTTTAATCAAAAGTAGTGAAATCTCCAATCCGGATCTCTGATATCTGAACATCGAATCCACTCTAGGATCTATCATATTCAACATTATATTCTTCAATCCACATTATATTCTTCAATCCGGTTCGGAGCTAGTCACATACTTCTTCCATCATGAATCCACACTTTCATTATTCCACCACCCCATCTTATCTTCATTCTAGAAAGGAAAGACTTGTTCATTCCCCGAATCACCAATCCACACTTTTTTGCCAGTGACATCATCATCTCCTTGAAACTTTTGCGGATTTGAAGGTAGCATTAATCCAGAGCCAAAAACAAAAGGACTTTCCCAGAATCGGATATTCAATATACAAAGATGCCATTCCACACTTTTCTTCCACTGACGTCATCGTCTCTTAGGAACTTTTGTGGATTTGAGATCTGCCATCATTTCGAAGCCGGAGTGAAATCACCCAAAATCGCTCCAAACATGAAAACTTCACTAACTGTTGAGCGGATTCATATCTTCTGACCCGGTTCCGCTTCAAAGCATACTACAAGGTTTGTGGAATGATGATTTTATCACTTAGTCAAAATTATACAAAATTTTACTAAGTATGTGGCCATTTTGGGCCTATAGGTAGTATCCTACTCTTAACTATATCTCTTGTGATTTTTATGTCATAACTAAGTCTCAAGCAGCAAGGTGGCTCCTTCTAACCATAATATTTCCCATTCTTATCTATTGAAAACCATAATTCCATTTCCAAAACATTCTCTCAACCTATTACCATACCATCAACTAAAAATTTACCAACTCTAGAGTAGATGTTAATTATATTGGATGAAGCAAAAATATATATCATATAAGATGAAGAAAGCCCATAAACCTTTGAGAGGCTACAAGTCTAATCGAAATACATCATCAGGATCAAGAGAAGGACCATAAAATATAAGTAAGTATGTAGTCTAACATATAATAGACCTCATTTAAAGCTACATTAGAGAATAAGACCCAAGCAGTTTCAAAGGTTAGTAGAGCAACTATAAAACCATTGAGGAAAGTTGTTGCAAATTTGCTAATATTACCTCTAATGAAAAATAGGTTCAAGCTCATAATAACTTCAAATACCATTCTAGAATCCCCTTTTTTTATATTTTTCAATGTGGTGGAGCACCTAAGAAAGTTAACCATAGCCCTATATCTTTATGATATCCTCTTGATTCCTAAATAGATGAAGAATTTGGAAGAATCCCTAAATAAGCAAGAGAAGATAAGCAAAAAGGGACACCCATTATGCTATATATCTTAGTCCTAGAGCCCAATAGGACCAATCCTTCACCATTATAATTAAGCCTAATCTATGGAGATAAGTTGACACATAACCTCATGGTAGACTCAAGGTCAAACACATCGTTCATGCCAAAAATAATAACAATGACACTTGGATTATCTCTTAGGCATGACAATAGTAGGGTAGCCTAGTTAGATGGTAATTCAATGCCATTTTTATGGCTAATTTAAGATATTCCTTTGGTAATATAAGCACGATCTAACCTGATAGTTCACCGAGACATAATGATGATCAAGATCCTGGAATATTCCTCTCAAGAGACTTCACCACTAAAATTGGAATATTCTTATATCTAAATTGGAATCATGCTACTTTGAAATAGGTATGTGACCATGTTTAATATCTTTTTTGAAATCCTCCACATGTACCACATAAAGAGAATCCATTTTAAAGAAATTAGAGAAGAGAAGGCCTACATGGTGGAATAGGAGGTATTAAAATATAATTATTTCATGCATGAGGTGCATCCATACATTTCTCTATGAATATCTATAGAAATGGCCATCCAAGACATGGGGTTTGAACCCTGACAAAGCCTTCAAGGTTGTTAGGATGGTATGATCCATCGAACTAGGTATTCCACTATACATATTACAAATATTATTTATATTATATAAAAGAAATATGGGAAAACCAATTAGAAAAACATTTTGATAAAAAGGGTCCTAAGACTTGCAAGGAAAAACATACAATGGAATTAACTACCCATTTAATTATAAAAGGTTATAAAGGGATGTCGCATGAATTTAGAAGATTGAGAAGACCATAAATTAGGAAATGCTTATCATCTTATCAAAGTTTATCTATGCTCTTACCCCAATATTTATTATTGTACATGACCCAAGTCTTGGTTTCAAAATCCACCTAGATAAGCGAATGAATGAGATAAACCCTCAAGACCTTGGTCAAGAGCTTTAATGGCTTAGAAATAGAGGTATATGAGTCAAACTCTAGAGAAGGCAAGTTCCTATGTGGCTAGCTAATCTAAGTGGGGGTTTGAAGATAAAAGTAAGAAATGAAAAGGTGTTATAAAAATAGACTAAAAGTGGTGCATATTCAACAATATTAAGAGATATAATTCATAGATTCATGCAATTCAAACTTAGATTAAACCACCTAACATAACAACTTACTTTCCTTATGCTTTTAGAACAATTAAACATGAAGAACTTTGAGCATTGCTAAGTCATTCTAGAACTATAATGGTAAATCTAGGTAGAAATATAGAATGTAGAATAACTATAGTAGAATTATCTATTCCTAGATTTAACATAAATGCTTAACTACTTAGTAAGGTATACATACATGTTCAACACAAAAACTGATCAAGATTTGAGACAACAATCCAATATTCATTCAAAGGTGTATAGCCTAAATCAATAAAAATATGCCAATCATAAATACAAAAAACATGACCATTAGAGTGGCTTGCATTTTAATATATATATTTACAATTATAACTAGTTATTTCTTACCATAATTTAGAGAGTGGATTACAGGTCCAAGAGGATGCTACAATGCATGTGCTTTTTACTTTACTTTTATTTTATTTTTTGATTGGTTGAAAGGGTGTTGAAAGGTCCCTGAACCTTGTACAAGTGTTTTTTACATGTTTTCCAAATTGACCGAGGAGGCCCAAGAGCCAAAGATCAAAGAAAAAGAAAAACACCACAAGAAGAAATGTGTCACGATATCGTGACCAGTTGCATTTTCATGGTCCAAAGCATAGGGAAAAAGAAATGAGAAAAAGGTGTTGTGATATCGTGACATGTTGCACTTTCACGGCCAAAGGAGGAAGAGATGTCGTGAAATCATGACAAGAAGCATCATCACGGCTGAAGGAGAGAAAGTTTCGCGATATCGCGACATGTTGCAACATCGCTACCAGAAGAGAAGAAGTGTTGCGATATCGTTACAAGTTGCATCATCGCGGCCAGAGGAGGAAAGGTTTCACAATATCACGACATGTTGCATCATCGAGGCCAAAGAAGAAAATATGTCGTGATATTGTGACATGTTGCATTGTCGCGGCCACAAGAGAAAAGGTGTCATGAAATCACAACATCTTGCACCGTCGTAGCCAAAGGAGGAAAAGTGTCGTGATATCGTGACATGTTGCAATGTCGTGGCTAGAACAGGAAAGGTGTCGTGATATCGTGACAAGTTGAATCAACGTGGCCTAAGGAGAAAAAATTTCATGAAATCATGACATGTTGCATCATCACAGCCAGAGGAAAAAAGGTGTCGCGATATCGTGACATGTTGCAGCATCATGGCCAAAGGAGAGAAAGTGTCATGAAATCGTGACATGTTGCATCATCTTGGCAAATGGATAAAAGATGTCACAAAATCATGACATGTTGCATTGCCATGAAAAAAGAAGGAAAAGGTGTCGCGATATCGTGACATGTTGCATCATCATGTCCAAAGAGATAAAGTGTCGCGATATCGCGACATGTTGCATTATCATGACCGCAGAGAAAAGGTGTCGCGATATTGTGACATGTTGCATCATCACGGTCAAAGAGAAAAAGTTTCACAAAATCGTGACATGTTGCATCATTGCGGCCAAGGAGAAAAAGTGTCACGATATCACGACATGTTCCATTATCTCGGACAAGGAGAAAAGGTGTCGCGATATCATGACATGTTGCATTATCATGGCCAAAGAGAAAAGGTTTCACGATATCATGACAAGTTGCATCATCGCGGCCAAATAGAAAAAGTGTCATGATATCATGACATGTTGCATTATCATGGTCGAAGAGATAAGGTTTCACGATATCGCGACATGTTGCATCATCATGGTCAAAGAGAAAAAGTGTTGTGATATCACAACGTGTTGCATTATTGCAGCCAAGGAGAAAAAGTGTCGCGATATCATGACATGTTGCATTATCGCGGTCGAAGAGAAAAGGTGTCACGATATTGTGACAAGTTGCATCATCATGGCCAAAGAGAAAAAGTGTCGCGATATCGCGACATGTTGCATTATCATGGCCAAAGAGAAAAAGTGTCACGATATCACATTATCAGTACCATAATTCCAATTTAGTTGCAATAGTATAAAATAAAAGTAAGTTTTCTTTTACTTTTATTTTATACTATTGCAACTAAATTGGAATTATGGTACTGATTTGGTTTGCTCTTGCTTGATCTAGGGAGTGTTAGCTATGGTGTCTTCATATGGTGCATAGGATTCTTTGACATGTTCATTCTACTTTTAGCTATCTCACTACCTCCCTAGATATAATAGCATGGGTGTTAGTTAGAGAAGATTTTGATTTTGTTAGGATATTTTGATAGCAAATTGACCTATAAGGAGCACATATTAGGCAGTTTGGTGCATGCTTATACTTGATATATTTATTTTCAAAATTTCTCTCTTATTTTGTCGAGCATAGGGCTCTTGATTAATTTTTGTCAAAAATCTTGGTATCCTTTGCTGACACTAGCACTTAAAATTGTTTGGCACTTCTTTTATTCCTTAGCTTGATGAAGCACTTTATCTAATGCTAGGTTCAACTTATTCCTTAGATAATGTTACTTTCATCATTTTGTTGAACTAGATTTTATAATACACCTGCTAACATAAGCATTCTAAACCATTGAACATTAAAGATTAATATACTCAATAGGCTCTATTATTGTACCAGATACTAGACTTAGTCAAAAATATTGCTTCGAGAAGTGATGTGCCTTCTAAAATATTTCTAGATTTGTATGCTTCTTTAGCAACACCAACATCATTATCTTCCCAGGCTACTGCATACCTACTAATATCAGTACTCAAAACCATTTGATCAAATAACTTAGCCATTTTTTTTTTTTTTTTGAGTAATACTTCTTATACACATCGACCATGGGGTTTGAAACTTAGCCAAAACATAGTCTAGTATTTCTTGATATTAGTTATCAAATATTGGATATTTTTGCATCCCATGGTAACATCAACATTCAAAATGTTTGGTAGTGCTTCTATACTTAGCAAAAATTACACCCTTTTTCTTGTATTTTTTATTTGGCCTTTGTTCTAACTATCTAATATCCTACCCTAGCAAGGGATAAATATATTTGATTCATCTCCTCATATAAATATGGATGTGGATAGAAAATTGTAGGCACTTTATTGGTGGCTAATAGGCATTTCTGCTTGCATAAACATAGAACACATCTAGCCTTATCTACTGGGCTACAAAGTCAAAATGACACAAAAACAAAAGATCAAAATTTCTTGCTTGCACAAGGTTTTTATTTTATATGCTTCCTATCTCTAAATTCTTAGTTAACTATTAGATTGTTCTTGCCCCTCTAGATATGCTCCTAAAATTTCTCCTTACTGATTGGCTACTTGGGATATTGGAGGTATTCCTAGTAGTTAAAATAGTTGACATATTTTATCCCACGTACCCTAAGAAGGAACATGTATTGCTCTAAATTCATGGAAAACTTATTTTATATGATAAAAATGATCATAGGATGGGTTCTACTACCTTTGTGCTATATTTTTAGTTTTTTATAGCAAAGTATAAAACTTATGAATGTATACAATTATATGATCTATAGGGATAGGTTTAGGTAGTGCATCAATTTCACTATCATTATTTTTCTAGTGATCTATGAGTTGGGCTAGCTACTCCTTGCTATAGAATTGCCTGTTTGCATCCTAAAATCCTAGGAAGCCTGGATTATTGACTTCCTAAACTACTAGCTTCACCTTATTAGAGCTTGTTTTTAGGGTATTTATTATTTCTCATACTTATAAAATTTGTCAATTACAAGCAATGATCTAGTATGCATGATATTTGCAGTCTTTTTTGAGTTCTTGAGCAATTGAGGGTAGCTCTTTCTATTTATCAGTATTTCTCCAATATTTTTTGCTAGTTATATTATACTCTTCAATTATTTGTTGGCTCTACTAAACTCTTCCATGGTCTGTTGAATTAATTTTGTAATACTGGCTATTCTTCTGATTAGAAGGAATAATTCCATTGTAATGTTATTTGTTTTTAGTTATTATTGGTTTCTAAAATTATTAAACATGTCCTCAGATATTGGCCCTTAGGATTCCTTATCTCTTTTTCCAAATTTTTTTATACTATTTCTAGGGTCTTTTCCTCATCGAGTAGCTTGGACTTTAAGTGTTGTAATTAACTGTTTTGTGTATGCATTTTATTATTTTCTAGCTATAACTACTCTTCCAAATTCTATATCCTTTCATCCCTTTGTTGTATTTGTTCCCTAGAAGAATATTTGTCTAATATTTACTTAAACTCTAGAATATTATTCTTAAGGCTATATTTTTATGTTTTCTACCTATTCAGGATTTGTTCTAAACTTTTAATCTTCCTTTCCATAGCTACAAGTTTCACATCTAACTGATTACTTTGCAAGAATAGAGTATCTACATTGGTATGTAGGTACCACCATGTATCTATCTTTAGGATCTCATAGATGTAATTTTACACTTTGACATGATATTCCTCTACTATCATCCCTATAACTAGCTTCTTTACCTTCAAATACACAATTAAAATTGACTCTATGTCATCATATGTTTGGGTGGTTGTCAACCGTGACCCATATTTTGGTTTCTGCTACTCTAGCTATTTTTGAGGATTTATCTCGATATATTGAATCATAAAAAAATTCCTTTGCTAGAGGATGCTTGACAACATGGGAAGAAATAATTATATGTTGAAAAGGAGAGAAAATTGCAAATTATAAATTTATTATTACAGTGGTAAATTTTACAAGGGTTTGGATACCTACATTGATTGAGGTCACTTGTGCCTCTTATAGAGGGATGGTGGTAATATTTGTTGATGGTTTATTTTGTAGAGGAATGGCTTCACTCGGAGGGTTGGGTGTTGGAGATCTCTAATGGGGTGGTATAATAGCATCAAAAGAAAAGAAGAAAGTATATTTACCTAGTCCTTTTGCTCTTACTACCAATTTTATTTGTGTATCAAGCCATTGTGTGAATTGCTACAACTATATTCACTTGGATGGTCTTTTTTTTTATTAGTGCTTGAATGTTATTTTATTTTATGATTTTCATTGTGACCTTCATGCAGAACTAAGGTTTTGGATTTCAACATAGTTATTGCAACAACTACTATATTTGTGAATGCCACCTTTTATTCCTTTTCAATCTTATCATTGTGTAATTTTTGTTCTGATAGAATTTCTATTTTTGGAATATCTTGAACCACTTTAGCTCTTTCCTCTTCTATCCTCCATTTTCTTTGTAGAAGCACTCTTCTACATCCAAATCCTCCTCAAAATCCACATATTTGACTAGTGGACCTGCTTGTATGGTAGATAAGTATGGAACTTCCTCTTCTTCTTCTTCTTGATTTGCTTCTTGCACATATTTCAATATCATTAGACCTAGATATATTTCTCCTTTTTACTCATTTATCCATATCTAATATTTATCCTTGAATTTGGTCTCACATAATTTGGTAGAGGTTCTAGGGAAGTCCTTTTTTTACTACTACGTTCATAATGTAATATCCACCACTCTATGATTAGGGTGTCATCCTAGTTTAGTTCCAACTTAATTTTTTCTATGAGATCTTCATGAATCCATTGTTCTTTATATATTTTTAGGTCATAGATCTTAGCATATAGATATCATGTCCTTCATGAAGCCCTTTCTTGCATTTAAATAGTATTCATTTTCACACTATTGCCATCATCATTATTTTTGAATTGCTCAATTTTTTATTGCAATAAGTGATCAAATGTAGGTACTTTATTATTTTTCTAAGCTTACATTGCCTTAAATTTTCCTTCTAGATTGTAATGCCACATGTGCAACACAACCAGCTGTTGCAAGATATCAAGCTGGTGACCTAGAACTTTTGCTTCTCCTCTTGTCGTAATTGTAATATCTTCAAATTTGTAATCAGACTGATAAGTACAAGCCTATTTTTGTTCAAGAGCCAAAGATCTCATCCATTTAATTTATTGTGACATACCTAAAAACAAGTATGGCATTCCAAAAAATTCATATAATCATATTATCATGCCATCCAATAGAAACTACCAATATCCAATTTCTCTCATCTTACCACATGATATATTTATAGCTTCAACACTATGGTAATGTATTGTACTATAGATGGAAGACATGGTAGATCCTAAAAATATTCTATTGAAAATAAAATAAGGGGATGTCTCCCTAAGGACCAAGGTCCAATATACTATAGAACGAGACTATTTTTTGTCTATTTTGGTCAGCATGATGTTATGTAGACTTTCAGGTATATGGAAAATGAAAATCCAGACTAGGAATGAAGGAAAACTAATTTTTTTACTCTTTTAGCTTCAAGAAAACTAGTTGGTTATGAATTTGGGTTCTTAAAAAATATATCCAGACAAAGAATACAAGATTAGAACTTGTAGTTCCCTCAAAATTTTATGCAATTATCACTAAATAGGCAAGAGATAATTGGTAATCATAGATATACTCATCAAATTCTAACCCTAGGATTATATATAGCATAAACAAAACTATTTTTATAGTATCCATAAATTTACTTACCTTAATAAAAAAATTTCAAAGACTTTGCCTATATGATTTTTTACCCATGCTACGAAGGTAGAATTCTTAAAGTACCTTTTTTGCTCCTTTATGCTAATTTTTTTGATCCTTGTACCTAGTTTCTCTCCCAAAATAAACATTTTTCTGATTGAGTCCTCTATGATGGTGTATAGATATTGCTTTTTTGAATTGTATACCATGGTAGTCTTTACATCATAGGGATGAACAAACCTAGGAATGTATCTATACAAGAATGAGTTCCACCAAGTAGCCTCCTCTCTTTCTAATGAGAATTTTCCTCATTTTTGATCCTTCTCAAATGTTTTCCATTTTTCTTTAGTGGTGATAATCAGGTCGTGTATCTCTGCAAAGTTATCCTCTAGCTCCTTTTTATTTTTTTTTGTATATTTTGTGCTCTTTTCCTCTAGTAATGTTATATCAACTTTCTACTTCTATGAAGAGTAGGCACCAAAAGTTATGCAATTGTTTTTCTTTGTAGAATTCTTTAGTGATTCTTCTAGTTGAGTGCCCAATAATTGTATAGATTTATTTTTTTCCTAAGATCTTTAGAAACCTCCTTGAATCATGACAACAATTCTTAAAAATTTATCTTTTTGAGAAAATGCACAAGTGCAAATTACTTACTTGATTTTATAGCAAGAAATGCTAGTAATGGATGGTCATTGCTAATTAATTTTTGGTGATTGCATGTGCTCAATGTTTATGGAAAATCTTATCTTAGAACTACAAGTTCATGTAAGCATTCATGTCACAGGTAATTTTTCAATATTGCTAGGTTCCTAAACCAATGAAATCATTGAGAATTCAAAATTTGGTGATTGCTAGGCTTACTTGCCTAGAAATCAAAGCACTTTAATTTACAATGTTCTATCACCACTACTACCACTACATAATTATTTACATGTATTTATTTGCATATGTAAACACAAGTGGCATGTTCTTTTATCCTTATTTCTTTAAATATTGGTCATTTACTAGAATTAGTAAAATACAACCATCCATATGTTTTAGTTCATATGCATTTACTTTTGTCCTTATTGAGATTAGGTATGGGCCAGACCATAGTGATTCTAAATTAATATGCTTTCTCAGTTTACATGATCTGAGTCCCACTTAAGCACTAAGTCCTTTTCTCTAAAAGATTGCAATGAAGATTTCTTATCAAACCACTGCTTTATAGCCACTTGGTGCTGATAGAAATTATTGTAGGTTTTTTCTCTTGTTTCTTCCAATAGTAGTAATTCTAACAATCTTCTTTTAATTGGTTCAATATCTTCCAATTTTGATTGGTCAAAATACTTTTAAAAAAGAAATTCAATATTAATTAAAAATATGGATTCTTTCTTATAAACTAGAACATATGGCATTGTTTTCAAAGCCTTTTTTATTATAATTATATCTATCTATAAAACATGGTTCAACATTAAATGCCAAAATTTATGATTATCACCAATATTCACCTTGATTATCTTCATTAAATTCTTATTGGTAGACTATACTAACTCATTACCTTGAGGATAATAATTTTAATATTCTTTCTAATAAATGTTGTATGTCCTTTCAAAATATATTGTTTTAGCTCCAATAAGTACTCTAGTATTATTAGACACTATTATGGTAGGAATCTCAAACCTAGTGATCAATCTCTCCATAAATTCTATAAAAATATCTTGATCAACATGCTTGGTTACCTTTACTTTAGACCACCTAGTTAAGTAATTAGTCCCTATCAATATAAACTTGAGTTCAACAAAAAAAATTGGATGTATCATCCCAATGAAGTCCAACACCATTGCTAAAAGGATTCTTCAGCAATAATTAGTTGTAGGGGCATGGCCAAATTTTTGCTTTTTCTAATGAATTTTCGATATTTATCATAGGCATTAGTAATTTTTGAAGTGTTATAAAATGGGACCAATAATATCTATCTCTAATAATCTTACCAACTATCCCCTATCCAAAATAGTGTCCTCTTGAGAAAACAACATTAAATTCTTTTAATATATCTTCTATCTTTTCTGGTTGTATTCATCTCAAAAACACATCATCAAATTTTTCCTGGTATAATATGTTATTAATTAGATTCTAATTTAATACTTGCAATATGCACCTACACATTTGATAGGTCATAAATCCATTCAAATACCTTTCAGTCTCAAGAAAATAGGTCAACAAATTCAACTAGGTGTTTTGTTCCATTTGGGCCTCCTTCAAATGATGTTGCTCTTATTTTTCAAATAGGAAATTATAGTCTAAGGCTACAATTTTTTCTAATTCTTCACATAGTGCTATACCTCTAAATAACTTAGTCAACCTAATCTCTATGTTGTATTCCAATATCTTTGTGATCCAGTCAACTTATTTTTTCTTGAGTTCTCCTTGCATTACATAGTTTTATACATTGAGGTGTACTACATACATGAGTTTTCTACTTTTAGAGATGTAGTATCTTAGAATTTTTAGTGATTTTATTAGAGCAAACACTTGTTTCTCTATAAAATTATATCATTCTTCATGGTCTTCTAGAGTTTGGCTTAGGAAAGTAATGGGCCACTCATTATGATATTTACCTTTTTGAGTGAGAATAGTGATGCAGGAGCCTATATTCTAAAGGGTTTTTTAAGAAGCTTTTACATAATTTTTATTTCTAAAAATGGAAATTTTGGACAAAAAAATAATTTGCTTAAAATAATAATTACTAAAAAAGGTAACTTTTGATCTGCTTGTTGTGGTGCAGTGGTAAATGCCCTGGGTGCTGGTAGAGGCCGATCCAGGTTCCATTCCCATTGTCTCCATCCCGTAGATATATGGTATAGTTAGGAATGTCCTATGTGCTGGTAGAGGCCGACAAGGCTCTATTCCTCCTATGCCCAACCTGTTGAAAGTGGCACCCCGAAAGGGGTGTTTTCCACTATAAATTAGTTTTACCCAGGTGTTGTAGGTGATTTGGAGAGGAGAGGGCAATCCTCCAAGGGAGGTCCCAGGTTCAAATCTCTACCCTACCAAAAAGCTGAATTGGGTATCCAAAATCCAATTGATAATGTTGGTGCATGCAGGGTCGGGTGCGACTCCCAGGTGACTTTGATGGTGTAGAACCCCATGTTCATGGTCTCTCAGAATAAGGCGGCCTCGTAAGGGGTTTTTCGCTTTAAAAAAAAAATGCAATTTTTGACAAAAGCATAATTTTACAAAAATGGTAATTACGAACAATGGCAATTGTTGACAATTTTTTTTTTTTAAATAGTAATTACTTAAAAAGGCAATTTTTGGTGGAAAAAGCAATTTGCTAAAAATAGTAATTGTTTTTTAATTTTTAGGGTTTTAAGCTTTAGATTTTCGTTTTAGGGTTTCTTTTGGGATATATATTCTCTTGGTATTGCATTGTAAAAGGGAAATGAAATCTAGGAATGAGATAATAAAGTATTTTTTGGTTTATTTCCATCTATTTAGGTTTTTATGCGATTGGGAATTTTTTTCTTTATTTTCTTTTTGTCATAGTTTTATGTGATTGGAGGTTCTTATCCTAACCTCTTGTAGTTGGATTTACATCATTTGGAATCAAAGCAAGTTGGATCTTTCTGAAGGAGAGAAGTTATAGATTCTAATATTGAGAGTATGAGACAAGACAATAGACCAAAGGTTCATGTAGAGGAAGAACCCAAGGGAAAGCTAGTGGAGCATCATTTTGAGGACAAGTTGATTAGGGTCTTGGAAGGAAATAGAGATGAGATCAAGGTTGATATCCCTAAATATACAAGAGGGTTAAAACCAGAAGAGTTGATAGACTGGTTAAATAGCATGGAGGAACTTTTGGGTGGAGAGACCTTTAAGAGGAAAGAAATTGGTAGTTTGTACATTACTTGTAGGAGGTTTGATATATAAAACCTCCAAAAAACAATTGGAACTTTGTATAGTGCTTGCACGAGGTTTCTTATATGAAGCCTTAGAGGAAATAAATTGGCACTATATGTAGTATTTGAAGGAGGTTTATTATTTAAAGCCTTAAAAGGAGAAATTTACACTTTGTAGAGTGTTCGTAGGAGGTTTGCTATGTAAAACCTCAAAGTAAGAAATTGTCACTATGTGTAGTTCTTGCAGGAGGTTTGAGATATAAAACCTTGGAAGAAATAAATTGGCACTTTTTGTAGTGCTTGTAGGAGGTTTTTTAAATGAAGCCTCAGAGGAAATAAATTGGCACTCTATGTAGTGCTTGTAGGAGGTTTGTTATATAAAGCCTCATAAGAATATATTGATACTTTACATAGTGCTTGCAGGAAGCTTGCTATGTAAAACCTCAAATAAATAAATTGGTACTATGTGTAGTTCTTGTAGGAGGTTTGAGATATAAAACCTTGGAAGAAGGACATTAGAGGAGTGCTTGAATATGTGAGGTGCTCTATGGAGAGCAATTATGATTTTGATCAGAGGAACTCGCAGGAGCAGAGTTATTTTCAACCAAAGGAGAATGATGTAGGAGACTATATTTTAGAGGTTTTTTAAAGAAGTTTTAAAATAAATTTTTATTATTAAAAATAGGAATTTTTTACAAAAAAATAATTTGCCAAAAATGGTCATTACTAAAAATGGAAACTTTTGATGGAAAAATAATTTGACGAAAATAGTAATTGCAAAAAATGGTAATTTTTACGAAAAAATAACTTTATGAAAATAGTAATTACTTTAAAAGGTAATTTTTGGTGGAAAAGCAATTTTCCAAAAATAGTAATTTTGTTAATCTTTAGGATTTTGTTTTAGGGTTTCTTTGAGGTGATATATTCCCTTGGTATTGCATTGTAAAAGGGGTGAAATCCAGGAATGAGAGAATAAAGCATTTGTTGGTTTATTTCCATCTATTGTGGTTTTTATGTGATTGGGAATTTTTTGCTTTATTTTCTTTTTGTCATAGTTTTATGTGATTGGAGGTTCTTGTTATAACCTCCTGCAGTTATATTTACATTAGATAGTGATATAACTTTCTTTCTCTCCAAATATATAGAATAAAATATATTTTATAATTTGGGTTAGCTAATATCAGGTCCTTAGTAATATCTTCCTTTATCCCCATTAAGGCTTCTCCTCTAGATTCTGTAAAAGTGAATTCTACCTACTTCTTGAGAATTTCCATCTTAGTCTTCACTATTTTAGTAAAGTCAAACATGATTTTCTTGACGATGTTTATTTACGCTAAAAATTATTGAAAAACTATCATGGTTTGAGGTATGAAAGTGTTAGTATGGTTTTGATTCTATCATGGTCAATGGATAGACCTTCCTTTGATACTACATGACCCAATATTTTACCTTTATGAACTAAAATGTTTTATTTTTTTGGGTTAAGTTTAACCCTAAATTCTCTACACTTTTGAAAAACCATTTTGAGATGTTTAATGTGATTCTTTTTTTTATCAAATAAGACTATCATGTCATCAAGATATGTAAGTATAAATTTATTTACAAGCTTACCAAAACCTACATCCATACCCCTCTAGAAAGTGTCTCTAATGTTGGATAATCCAAAAGGCAAGATGTGATAAGTAAATATTTTCCATTTGGTTGTGAATTTTATCTTGTATCAGTACTCATCTCTAACCAAAATTTGGTTCAAACCTAATATTCCATCTAGCAACAAAAAAATTTCCACCCTAGTAACTATATATAGGATTTGATCAATTTGGGGCAAAGGATAATGATCCTTTAGTGAAGCTTTATTAAAATTTATAAAATCCATATAAAAAAAAATATCTTCGTTCTTCTTCTTAAATAGGACTATGTTGGCCACCCATGTTGAGTGTTTTATTGGATAGATAATATTTGTATTCGGTAGCTTCAATAGATCTTGTTTCATCAATTCTTCTATCTTTGGATTCACTAGCCTATACTTTTGCTAGAATGACTTGACATTGGGTAGTAATTTTATAGTGTGATGGATGTTTCTTTACTATAGACCTTCAATTTGTCATAGCCCCAAGAAATGATATCATTATATTATCTATGTAGAATTACTAGCTATTACTTATTTTAAGCATTTCATACCAATGTTTAAACGTTTTTTAGGATCTAGTTGAACCTCTTTAAACTCTTGTTCATAAATATTCACTTTTTGGCCAATTTGCTAGTCACTATTATCAAATAAACTTTTGAAAATGATTACTCCCTTAGGAATATGATCTCTTCGACTATATATATGCAATATGTTTTATAAATTCAGAAATCTACAATCTATCTATCATTACTATATACTTGATAGAAAGTTTCCTTATATGAAATAAATGAATTGAATGCCAATTTGATAGATCATGATTTTTTTATCAAATCATATGTTGGGCAAAATTTGGCTTCATGAGAATCCAATGCATTAGCTTCCATATTTAATTCTCTAGGAATTGTATTTATGTTCAATGCATCAAAGCTTTCAAATAGGTGCTAGAACCTATTATAATAATATTTGAGATAGTATTGCTTTCAATTGTATTTTTTTGTTACTTGGTCTACTTTCAACTATGAATCTCCATAAATCATTAATTGAATGATGCCCATATTATTTGCTTACTCAAGCCCATTGCATAATACTTTTTACTCTACCACATTGTTGGTACAACTCCAAGTATATTTGTAAGATAGTCATTTAGCTTTCCTAGATGGTAAATCAACACAACACCATTTTTAATGTTATTTTTGCACCTAGATCCATCAAAATAGAGCTTCTAAATTTTATCCTATTTTAGATCCCTTCATTTTATGGTTTGAACTTTTTTTTTTTTTTGGCTTGGAAATAAATTAAGTGTAAATCCTTGTCTCCACCATAGCATTAAAATTATAAAGTGATAATTGATCCTCAATCTATAATTCATATATGATTTCCTCCACTAGATCAATTTATTCACTAATGATGCCAACACTAATGTTCAGTTAAATTCATCTTCAATTATTCCTATGATGTAGGTGGATAGATTTTTTGAGAATATTTTAACCTTTATATGGTTGTGAGGAATATTCATATGTGAATATTCTAAGGATAGATATCCACATATCTTAGAAGTGAATTCATGGGAGAGACACATATTAAAATAAGTTTCTTTTTCCATAATGACTACCTTTTGTATCACTATTATTTGAGACATCCTGTGTAGTACCAAGGGAATATCTTTGATTACCTTGACTATAAATTATCAAAATTTCATCCAATTTTTGCACTCTAATAATGAAATGAGTATATTCCATGCCCATTTCTTCACATGATTTTGGTATTACAATTGTTATTAATCTAGAATCTACCATGCAATTATGCACAAGCCAGATTTTTATATGCAGAGACTTAGGAAGGTGAAAACCTATTTTTAATAGCTTTGGGAGAATTTTTACCTTATGCCAAATTATTTTTTTACTAACGCTTATATTCTTATCTAATACACTCTTTTAATGCTTTTAATGGGTCAATTTATCTTGAAATCATGAAGGCATCATACATGTTGGTTTTATATGGTATATTCTTTATATTTTCCACTAAGTTAAAGTTAGAATATTCTTGCTACCTTTTTTATATTTTCTTCAACTCATTGATTTTTTTGGTATTCTTGCATTGCTTTAATCATTGGTTGCATAGTGACATAAGGATTCCATAATATATTTATAGCATGTTCTTGTGGTTTAACCTCTTTTCCTCACATTGACTTGGGTTATTCCTTCAGAAGTTCTTGTGTGGGTTGTTCCTTTTATGGAGTTGGGTGAGGTGCTTTCTTTTTTGGTTGTTTTCTTTGCTAGGTTGTTAATTTAAATGGATATAATTTTTGGGGGTCTATCTATAATGGTTTCTTCTCTAATCACATCAATACTATTATATGTTCCTCTTATTGCATGATTAATTATTGTTCTTCTTCCCATAAAATATTTACCTAAGCTTTATATGCCCTTTCTAAATTTTTGATTGTAATATTCTACATCTAATATTATTAAGCCATGCATGGACTTACACCATGTGGCTCATTGCAAGTGGAACACCAATATTTTATCTCTAAAGTAGAGGTAGAAGGGCCATATTACTAATTACTATACATTATAGTAGGATTTTCTCTAGAATTGCTAGTAGAAGCACCTTGATATTTCACCATGTAGAGAAATATCCTAGGTTATAATTTTGTTTTGCTTCTCTCATCTTCATGGTTGTAATATCATATGTTAAATTTTTCAATGTTGTCATGATATCATTCATTCTACTAGCTTGAGGATCTAAGATAGGCAATATCGGTATATTGGGAGATGTATGCAATGCAGGAGTTGGTAATATCACAAATTTAGGTGCAGGAATTGGGGCTACATTAGGCAAAGGAGTGATTATCACTAATGAATGTTTCTTTGGATCTATCTATGGTATTTTAAAAAAAATGGCATGACATTCCTGGGGGGATGTCTTCCAATGGCTATCAAAGTGATTTCTGCTACCAAAACTACCTAATATAATTCTAGAAGTGTGAATACATTAGCCAACTAGATCATAAAATTTAGATCTATGTAAAATAAAAGTATATTGTTTGGATATTTGTAGGTTTAATTTCTTATGGTACTTTTTTTTAGCTCTACTAAATCTAATATTAAAATCCATTACTGCATATTTTTGATACCTCTAAATGATGGTAAAATTGGTTAATAGAGAATATATATCCACTTGATCGTTGAATTATTGTGCCATCCTACTTGCAAGATATGCCCAAGATTTGATAAAACCATCCTAAAGGGTTTGGTACCAATGCAATACCTTTCCTTTCAGTGATATTATTAAGTCTTATCATCACTTCTTCCTTAAGAATATTATGGACTTTAGCTAATGTGCTATATCTTGGCAATGTTCATAGGATATTTTCCCTATACCATCATATGCTAACAAATATATAAGATCTATAAGAGTAATATTATTTAAATTTGGAATATTTAGAGGATCTATATTATTCCAATTAGAAAAGTTTTATAGAGGCTAATTTTAAGCCATTTCTAGGATCTGGATAAATAGACTAAATTTAGAGATGATATATGAGTTGATTCCTAAACTTGTGTAGAGCCCATAGAAAATGGAGATACAAGGGATGATTAAGATCTATTTCTTCTTAATGTAAAATATGGTAATTCTATAAATATTATTAGTTCTTCCATTTTTTAGTTGTTGTTTGAGTACGCATAAGCTTGAAATATAAAGGGAAGTTGTGTTTTCTTAAAATATCATTTGAGCAGAGTTGCTAGGTTGTATAGTTTTGATTTATTAGATCAGAATGTCACCAAACTTCTTACTCAATTAGAAAGGTGAGATTTATGTCCCACCAGGTGTGTGAAATTTACTCTTGGTAGCACATTGGATAGATTCTCTCTTCAAAAATGTTAGAACTATTGACACATTAGATAGGTTCTATGGAATTTATTATTTGATATTAGAGGAATGCTACTTATTGAGTGATACATCATGTCAATTTCCAACATACACCAATGATTAGAACAACAATTGTTCTCTTTTGAAAGGAAACATTTCTTCCCAAGGTTTGGGTGATAGGGTATGCTATAATTAAATATTAAGTCAAAAGAATAAAAAAGTAAGAGAGACGGATAATTCAGTGTTACATATAATTATTACAAGAGAGAGAGTTTAACTCATTGTATATGTTTAATTATTCTTAATAACCAAGTAAACTATCACATATATGTCTTAATTCTCATAGGATTCAAAGTAAATTACATATGAAAGCAAGTTTCTAGGATTTCTACCTTAAAATTTATCAACATACATCATTCATTGTGTCATAATCATGTTCATTATAATAATTTGAGATGTATATTCTACAAATTACTGAAATGCAACATATTATCATGTAAAATAAGCTTCAAAAATCAACTAATATACTCCTAATCTAAGACAATTTTAAAAAATAACAAAATAAAAGGGTTAGAGAAAGAAATAAAAAATGCCATTGCATCTTAAATCCTTAAAATGAACATATTTAAGCAACAATTCTAAATCAAACCAGGCTTAGCCTGAGAAACATTCACATAATCTAATACCAAGACGGTGGTATCTTCAAAGGAGAAAGACACAAGACACTAAAATTGAATCAAATGTAACCACTATCATCATTCACAAATTACACCAAAATTTTTAACATCTTTCATTGATAAAGATATCCAATGATTACACTCACACTTTCTAGCATCATGTGATTGGAAGGATAAATCTCCAAGTACAATGATGGGGTCCAGATGACCACCAACTACAAAACAAGAAATAAAACCTAAATTTTTTAATGCTAACAATGGATTCTAAAACTTTGAAATGGGGTATCCATGGCTATTTATAGCATTACAAGGTTGAAATTTTAGTGCTTCACAATTGTATTTATGAGTTATCTACTTGGATAATATGGTAGTCTATAAATTTTCTTGATTATGATCTTCAATTTGCACCATGGATCTTCTAACTACTTTAGTAGTGTCTCTATGAAGCTAAATGAGTTGTCATGCACCAGGTATTCTAAATTAAGTCCACATTCATTGTATCATTTTTAGATTTCTCTTAGTCTATGCTTTCTCTTTTTGTCACCTGTAAATCAAAAGGACAATTAAAAATTAATTTAAAATTATATTTTGCAGTAAAAATTCATAATGGTCGGTGAATTATTACTATAATTCTTTAGATTTTAATATTCATTTATTGATTTTGATTTTAACCATTCAATTTATTGATGAAATATATTAGATTTTCATATTAAAACTATGCTCCCACTGGTTCTATTAACTCCTTGAATAATGCTAAGACTTATCAATTTATTAAGTTGTTTCACCTTTCACTTCAATTATATGTTTGAATTATTAAGTCTAATGCTTAGAATTTCCTTTTTAATTTTATGTCTAAAGTATTAGATTCAACACTAAAGATCTCATTTTAATTATAATCCCTGAATCATTAAGGTGTCCAACACTAAGTTCATCCCACTTTAATTTTAATTCTTCACCTTAATATATTTTAATGGGGTTGGTTTTTACATTGCCTATGAAATATTTAATCACTACACACTATATTACCTCAAGGTGAAAACCCCCCTTTTTTTATACTTTGAAGAATTATTGTGATTAGGACTAATTATCGGTAAGCAAAAGAATATGAGCCACAAGTTTTATATTATTTTGATCATATGGGTTACAAATTTTGGTTTGTAAATACCTTTACAAAAGGACCTTAAAATAATATCTAGAATATTACTTATGCAAGTAAATACCATTAGAATCTCTCATGATTTTTAATTTTAGGTTTTATGGAATTTTTGTAATGTGTCCCCTAATACTTGTCAATGTCCTTTATACATGGATTTCACTTTAATTTTTTGTCATTAATGTGTGCTTTATATGCAATTTAGGCTAGACAATATTAAGGTTTCCAAGCCATTGATTTATAAGATGAAATCTACAACCATTGATTTATTGGATAAAATATTGAACCATTTATTTACCGGGTGAAATTCCAAGTTGTTGAGTTATTGATACATTGATTTATGTATACCAATGATATTTTAGCATAATGCATTTTGATTTGAGAAGAATTTCCTAACCAGTGATTTTAAAAAAAAAAATCTAGTTGTCCCTTTTGTGGCCAATAAGAGAGTTATCAATGGATGTGGTTGAAATTCATGACTTTATAAAAACATTCGATGCAAACAAGTTTAAATATTTGATGTAAGAACATTTAGGTTAAAATTTAAATTTCATGTGGGTCCCGAATTGGGGTGGGTTGTGCAATGGAAACAATAAATGATGATTGTGCTGGAAAATGCTCTTGATATT
Source organism: Wollemia nobilis (assembly GCA_028583015.1). Classification (NCBI taxonomy): domain Eukaryota; kingdom Viridiplantae; phylum Streptophyta; class Pinopsida; order Araucariales; family Araucariaceae; genus Wollemia; species Wollemia nobilis. The sequence continues at coordinate 460,596 of JAQPPZ010011065.1, read as the reverse complement.
TTGGATAAAGAACCCAACTTCAAATAAATGAAACCTTAACTAGTAGAATGCAAATTATTTTGCAACATTGAAATATGGTGTTAAACAAAATTTACTTGAAATTAATATCCCATGTTGTTTTAGACTAAAGTCTATTCTAGTGCAATAATTCCCATTCTTGGATCCATTAGAATTTCGTTAATTAGTTTGAATTTTGGCTATTTAAAATATCACTCATAAGAAATGTTTTCCTTTACATTGCTCCATGTCATTCAAGAATTTATATCTCTAGTGGAGATGACTTTTATCCCCTATATACATTTCTATACTACTAGAGAGACATCTATAGCCCTGGTGGAGGTTATCCAAGTCACCCAAGCACTTTAGTTTATTTTATTATTAATTTTTTCCTTCTTGATTAAGAAGTAATTTGGTTAATTGCAAACATTGAGTGTGCTTTTGGGTTAGGGATCTATAACACTAAAGGTAGAGTGTATGTATTTTCACCTAAACATCAAACCAAGATGATTTTATCTTTATGATCTAAGAATTGCTTAAAGGTTATTACATCATGTTACACTATTTTCAATTCATATTTTTTAGTCCCATATGAATGAATTGACATCAAATTATTTGATTCATTAATTGTCAACATCACCTAATTTCAAACAAGTCATTCATCATCAATTAATTAAACACATTTCTCTTTATAGGGAACATGAATTAATTTTAAGTATATGAACCACCAAAATTAAGGTGTGAAAATATGAATATGCGAAGTATTGGTGGGAAATAAAAACACAAAACAAAAAGAAACTTTAAAAAAATGGTGTAGCTAACCCAATAAAAGATGCAACAAAAATTAAATAAATTAAAAAATTGAACATTTAAACACTAAGCATGATTGAAAAAACTAAAATTCTAAGAAATCTAAAACAAAACTAACTATAACAAAATTATAACTTTACCTAAATGGATAGACAAAACGAAAACTAAAATAAAATTATAAACCTATAGTACATGCTTGTATCCTTATTTTTAAGGATCATTTTCAAGGATGAAAGTAATGTTTAAGGAATTACCCTTTGATTGGTAAAGGAATATCTTATCCATTCAAAATTTTTAGTCTAAATGTATTCTTAGTCTGTATAGGTGTATAGGAAAACAACCATCATTATTGAGCCTAAGTTTTTTATTAAACTGGTGTGCTGCTAGACCAGCCACTATCAAAACTCTTAGAAGGATCTAGATAATAGAATTAGGGAGAGTCACAAGTGAGGACAAAATTAAATCTCAGTTCCAAAAATACTTAGATTGCACTTGACTAGATTATTTCCATGGAGTTGCAGGAAAAACTTATGAAGTCTAGGATTCAAAATTCAATCCACTAGATTGACAGATCATCCAAGATATTTGGAACTTACTAACTATTTCCAATTTTTTTTTTATTGTAGATAATTAATTCTTAGAGGATTGGTGATTCTCCTATGATATAAATATAGGAGACTCCAATTTTTTTTTCCCAAATATTGATGTGCCCTCATAGTGAAGAGATTAGTTCCTTGTGCAAGATAAGAACACTACAAAAGAAGAATTCTAGATAAGAACCATGGTGAAGTTAGGATACTGAAGATCTCCATTGCCATATTGAAGAACTTCATAGTTTAATAACATTCCATAGAAGCCTTGATTCAAAAAGGCCATAGTAGCCTTGAAGAAAAGTCCATAGAAACCTTGAAGAAGAAAGTCGTAGAAGTATTGATATTGAAAAGGCTATAGAAGCCTTGATACCAAAAAGGCCAATGAAGATTTGATATTGAAAATACCACATAAGCCTAGACATTGAGAAAGGCAATAGAAGCCTTGATACTGAAAAAGAATTCAAAAAGAATATCTGATAAAGAAGCAAATTAAGATCTCAATACTAATATTTTTGTTGTGAGGAAAGAAGATTGAGTTGGTTGGGAGACTTCCTGCAAGAAAGTGAGGAAGAGTATCTTCTTCAAAATCAATTTAGCACCTAAAGCAAAATAGGTCAAGAGAATATATCATCGAAGGGTTTCTAGACTTTGAAGAAGAATAATTACTAGGATAGTCCTGCTTCAATCTAGAAGCAGTAGAATCAGAGATCCAAAATTATATCTCACCACCAACACTTCTAGGAGTAGAAGGTTGAATAGATCTCAAGGAAATACCAGTAAAATCTACAAGATCAAAGACCTTGGAAAGGTATCATCATGTAGAGTAGAAAAATGGTGCACCTAACAATGGTAAGTGAAATACATATATTGATCATTGATCTAAGCAATACAAAAGCAATATTTTAAGTAAGCATGAAAGGCAAATAAGTTAAATAAATGGGGTTCCTCTTGTATTATTTTATTTATCAAATTCACAGTTACAAAATATCCCCTTGAGGGATCTAAATTGGTACAATCATTACATAGGTGTCGAAGTAATAAATCCTTTTAGAAACTAATATTCTCTTCAATGTCTTCATCGCACTCACAAATCATTCAAGAGTGGGATTTCAATGCTACCACAATGTTCTATCAATATTCTAACTTGCTACTTCTTCCTTGTGCACTATGATGCTTGGATCTATATACAGATAAGTTAGTTTTGTTAATAACATGTGCAGATTGAAATGCAATCAAAGAGATATATGTGATAATGATCTTGAAAGAGGAAATGTATAATAGATGATGTAAAACTATTCCAAATGCTACCAAAACTTAGGATCATGCATATAATGTACTCTGGAAATGATCTAAGCAAGAATAAAAAGAAAATTACACACAAATTTATGGTCATCCTTGGGTGTGCCATTTAGAACTACAAAACAAGAAATTCATAATAATTGATGCAAAACAGCTTAAAATTGCACCAAAACATGATAGAAGTCATAAAATCTACTCTAGAATTGATCTATGCAAAAATAGAAAATTAATTGTGCTTAGATTTATGTTCATCCGTGTGTGTGCCATTTAAGACTACTAACCATCCCAGGTGGGGATGGCCACCAAATCTGGTGGTTTTTACCACCAATTCCTTTGTGATTTGGTCCAAACTACTCCTAGGGGTGTTGTCAAATTTTAGGATCTAGTTCACTCAAATGGGTAAATTTTTTAAATGGATTGCGTGTTTTGGAATCACTTGAAAACCTCCTTCGCTTGATGGAGATTTCAATGGAAAACACATAGTGAATTGGGGATAAATCTTGGTAGCACTTCATTGAAAAATATTGTCAGGACATCTCTTTGAAATTAGGTGGAATGACTCCACTTTATAGCTCAAGTGAGCATATGGTCAAATTGGCTTGCTTGGCCATGCGATGTAGGTGTCACCATTTTTCCAAACCTTGCCATATGTTGGAGGGGGAAGAATCTCCAATTTGGGCCTCCAATTTACAACTTGGCATGAGAGTTATGTGTCCTAAGACTAACATGCTTTAATGGGTGGGGTAAATAGAATAACCTGAGTGTCATTTGTCTCACATTTGACTTTTTAATGGTCCAAGGCCATGGTTGTCCCACCCAAGGATGGTTGTTGGTGGTCTTCCATGGGTGGGATGACCATGAACTATGGCCATCCTTGGGTGGGATGGCCATGCCTACATGACCCATAAATTCCCAAAAGTGAGCTAGAACTTCCCAAAAATTTTCTAGGACCACTATTTAACCTTTGAGGGTTGCTCAAGGGGACCATACGGTATTTATTAGAATGCATCTTGGCATTCTAATTGGATTGATATGATTTTAGTGTCTAAAGATAGACAAACATGATTTTCATGATTGAGTGTTTGATTATTGATTTTTATTATGAATTTATTATTATGACGACCCCCTCAAGTGGTGATTCTATGAGATAATGTCCAATGATGAAATTTAAGAGTCGCTTCACCCATATGACTTGGTTGGGGTTCCTTCAACTTTACCCATTGTAAAATTGCTCAGTTTTGTGAAGATTTTGATTATTTTGTTAATATTTAATGGAAGAAAGGAAATGAATACCTCATTCCCATGGAGTGGTCCAACCATAGTGGTTTTATTATGGAATGAAGTAGATAATTTTCCATTCATCCATGAACCATTTGGCTTAATCTTGATCTAGTACAAATTTTATCACATTTGACTTCTTTTTGGTGTTTTTGAAGCCATGTTTGTTGTTTTTTCTGTTATTTTGAGGTGTTTTTTGGTGGTCATTATAGGGTGGGATGGTTTCATAGTCTATGGCCATCCTAGGGTGGGACAGTCACTATATTTTTTGACTATCCCACCCTGGGATGGCCATGCCTTTTTTAGGGCTATTTACGCTCAACATTTGAACAATGGGCTCATTTGTAAACTTTTGATTTGGCATTTTTAGAGGTGAGGAGTAGGAGAGTGATTTTATGAAGCAGAGCACTACAAAAACCATACCACAATCACCATGATATATCATGTGGACTCATCAAGTGGCGGAGCCAACACGGTATGGGTAAGGGCTGAATTTGCTATTGCACTTTGTTACTTTTGGAAGTGTAATTATCTTCACTTTTTGTAAATGAAACACACTAAATATTAATAAATAAAACCTTGTTAGTGATGAGATTTGATTTTTTGTACCTTATTTTATGTTTTTGTGCATTTTTGTTACATTTTTGGTATTTTTGTTAGGTTATTTTCTTGTTTTTGGTGGCCAGGAAGGCCATTTTTGGGTAATTTTGGGTGTTGTCCCTAGGAGGAATGACCGTCTTGAGAAGTTTAGGGACCATCCCTTGGTGGGATGGACACAAAATTGGGGGCCATATTTGGGTGGGACAAATCATAATTTTACAAGAAAAAATGCCATTTTTTAGGTGTTTTTGTGTTTCTTTTTTCTTCTTTTTGTTTTGTTTGTATTTTTTTTGTAAGCTTGTTTGCCTCTTCCAGGTGATCAAGAGTTGGTATAAATTTTTTACTCTATTTAGGACCACTTATGGAATACTAATAGAGGATGACTAGAAATGGCTTGATGTCATTGGTATTAAGAAATTGACATGGCTAGAGCAAGTGATGGGAGATAGAGCCTACCTGACTGTGTTGATAGATCTGTGGGACCCTAATACTAACACCTTCCACTTGCCAACTAGGGATATGACAAAAAACCTAGAGAATGTCTACCAGACTACCTATTATGATAGTGGGATATTTGATTATATCTACTCATCAATATCTTAGAGATAAGATTTTGTAGAGATACTTTAGAGATTACTGGCCTGAGGTTCTACGTAATTTACCTAGCAGAGGCATCCTAGTGGATCTATGGTATGAGGCAAAGGTATTGAATATGAGACATGCCCTTCTAATGATGATTATTTCTAATGTGCTACTGCTAGAGTCATCAAGAGCGAGGCTACCATGAAACCTTTTGGAGTTGGTGTTTTCACTGGTGTAGTGCACCATAGAGAGATTGTTAGTGTTGTCATGGGGTACTACATTGCTAGCACAAATCTACGATGAGCTCTACGAGATTCACTATTATGGGTAGAAAGGATTGGGCTATAGCTTTCTATTCTAAATATGGGATGGTAGCATATTATCGTGGATTGACCATGGTGCCTACCTTGGATGATGTTAGCACATCTCACAGATAGGGGGATAGGATATGGGATCATATGGCAATAGTACCAAGAGATGGATCAAAGCCATCCCGATGCATGTTTTATTGATCATTATGTAGATTACTTTACATGGCTCAGGGTATATGCGATTATCTAGAGACCATACAAATATTTTCCAGTATGGCATGAGGATGACACATAGCTTCGATGGTTACAAGGAGGGAGGTTGTTGGTTGGGAAACATAGGAAAAAGTGAGAGTAATTCCCCTATGCTTGAGTGCTATGGTAGTTTGGGCTACACCATGGATTACCTAGTGAGATAGTTATCTATCGACAATGTGGTAATTAGAGGACACTAGCTTGACTTGTAGTGGAGGCAGTTGGGGAGGAGGTAGATCCTATGGAAGCTACCTTTGAGAGAAATGATGTTGGGACCACAATAGAGTATTAATCTTGGTGGGTGATGCACCGGTGGCATAGGGATGGACCACTAGAGGGTGATATGGCTACAAGGGTAGATGAGGCTCATGGGGAGGCTCTAGATAAGGCTCCAGCTAAAAAGGAGCCATACTTAGATGAATGACCTTACGAGGGGGTAGAATTATGGAAGTGATATGTGCAATGTTGGATAGATGATGAGTGGATGGATTTCATATAATTATAATTCCAATAGGGGGACTATGGTGGGGATGATTGGGATGAGCATGGGGAGTAGGTATAGGTGGTAGCATGTGATGCCAATATTGCATATCTATATGGTGATCTTATCATAGGGATACATGAGTGGTGGGTCTATGCTGAGGAGAGGGCTCTCCTAAAGGAATAGATGTAGACTACACAAGTAGAGCTTAATCGATAGGCACTAGTAATTGAAGAGTAGGGGATCATGATTGTGGAGCAGGAGGTAGAGTTGGCCATACGTTGGTCATAAGTTATGGCAAGAATATTGGGATAGGGGGCATCTAGTAGTGATGAGGTAGCAATGCTATGGTATGAGGTGACATAGCTCTAATATTTATTTGGGTACTACCAGGCTCATCATTGAGAGGAGCTATCATACACACAAGATTGGGAGGATGAACTAGTGTGTCTTAAAAGGCACTTACCAGCTTGTCCTTATGCTAGTGTGTCCCAGTAGAGTAGGAGGGGTGGTACAAGGTAGTCATCTATGAGGATGGGACCTCCTAGATCTATGTGGAGGGTAGAAATGGTAGTGGGTAGTAGATATGGTAACTCTCGATAGATGATGGTTGAGGGTAGAGGTGAGAGTCATGGTGTCGATCCTGCGTGATTGTGGCTTTTAAGACTGTAATTTTTTTTTTTTGGATTTTTTTAGTGTGAGGTCTGGGGACCCACTTTATTGTAGCCTACGGGATGTTTTTGGATCATTATGTAGCTTTTTACCCCATACATATACATATATATGAGTTTTTTTACTATCATAATGCATTTCCTTATTGCTTTATTGGATGTATGAAATGCTTATGTTTGCTTTACTGATGCTTTTATGGATGCATGTATTGTAATATGATGTTTTTGATGATATGGATATGTGTGTATGCATAATGAGATGGATGATTTTTTATTTGTACTGAGGAATTGTGACTACTATTTGATATACTATGTTAGCACCATAGACTGTATAACATTCATCAATTCATTTGTAATGTTGTCATGAGACTATGATATGGATTTGTGAAATGTAAATTGACAAAAATGTGATAAAATAGTATGGAATGGAATGAATAGTAAGATGTTATAGAATTTCCTTGAGGTTTTCATAAGACTCAAACACTCCAGTCAACTAGTCAAAAGTTATATATTAACCATGCAAGACTTTTTGGCAAGGTATAAATTTGCTAGGATAACCAATATATTCAATATCCCTATGTGTGCATATGAGTTCATTGTTATGATAATATATAAAGTTACCTTAGTACTAAACAGGATTTATGTAGCCTACCTGTACTAAAGATCACCCTATAAATATCATGATCCTAAATTTTGTATGTAGTTGGATTAGACCACTAGGTAATAAAGGCTACCGAAAGCTATCTCATCTGCATGAAAACATTGGTATGTAAAAAATTAGGATGCTAATGTGGTATATGTATAATCATGTGTAAGGATATTGTAATTACCAGGTAGGATTTATGCCACCTAACCTATAATGAGGATCACCTCATAGTTTTTCAAATGTTAAGAATTCCAGGGATTCATGTTCCATACCCCATTATTTTATTTTATTTTTGAATTATTGTATGTATTTGATCATTTTTTTTTGGTGAGCAAGGCATTTAGGGGGTGGTGATAACCACTATTTATTTTTATTTTTGATTTTGTTAGTGGTGAAAACCACTGTTTATTTTTGAGATTTTTGGTAGTGGTGAAAACCACTATTTATTTTGTGTTTGGGAAGGGTAGAACTTGTCCTTTTGTAAATTCTAAACATTTTTAAACCATGCACAAGGGGGGGATGAGCAAGGTAAAATTTTCACTTAACTTGGACCACTTTGTGGGTTTCATATTTCCTTGTGCAAAACATGGATTTTTTGTGAAATGTGTTGGGATTTTGACGTATACAAGGTATAATCAGAGTAAGTCTCTACCTTCTAAAAATCAGGATAGCTTTCTACACAATCTGAAAAAGAATACTAGAGACGGTTGAGTGACCGAAAACCCTAAAAAAACCCTATAACAAATGACTAGGTGAAGGGAAGCAAACACAAATATGAAAGGTGGGAAATGTAGCTGGAAATGATAATTATAATGTAGATGGGTGTGAATGATGACTTTTGACAAATTTGACTGTGAAGGATGTCTATTATACATACCTAGTGCTAAACATTTATGAGCAACTCTAGAATATAAAATGCAATGATGGGTATGCCTAATGCAAGTGATTATAGAATGCAACTGTATGAAATGTAATGTAATATTTTTATTTTTTTAATGATGTTTTTGGATTTTGATTAATATATATGTATATACATTTGACCAATGGGCTTATTGGATGCCATTGGGGTATTTTGGGTGACCAATGGGTTTATGGATACCTTTGGAGCTTTTTTGGGTGACCAAAGAGTTTATGGATACCTTTGGGGCTTTTTGAGTGACCAAAGGGTTTATGTAAACCTTTGGGGATTTTTGGGTGATCAAAGGGTTTATGGATACCTTTGGATATTTTTGGATGACCAAAGATTTTATGGAAACCTTAAGGGCTTTTTGGGTAACTAAAGGGTTTGTGGATACCTTTAGGGCTTTCTGGGTGATCAAAGTGGGTGACCAAAAGGTTTATGGATACCTTTGGGACTTTTTACATGACCAAAGGGTTTATGGATGCATTTAGGGATTTTTGGTGACCAAATGGTTTATGGAAAATTTTGAGCTTTTTGGGTAACCAAAGGGTTTATTAATACCTTTGGGGATTTTGAATGACCAAAGGGTTTATGTATACCTTTTGGGATTTTGCATGACCAAAGAATTTATGGATACCTTTGGGTCTTTTGGGTGACCAAAGGATTTATGGATACTTTTGGGGATTTTGATAGGGAATGGTGTTTTAAGTATGAAAAGGTCATAGATGAAGGATATTAAAGGATTTAGGCTCCTCAAATACTTGAATGGAGGCTACACAATAAGTTCTAGGTCCAATCTAATTAGTTATAATGAATGGACCTAACCAGTTTACCGTAAAATTGTCTCGAAAATGGGGTGACAAGTTAGAATTTTATTGGTTCTCTTTTAGAGCAAGGTCATCAACCTAAACGTCTCTACGATGGACTTTCATGTTATAGGTTATCTTAATCCACTCTTTATAAACACGTATGTGCTCGAGAGAATTAACATGCTATTAAGCAAGTAACGTTGATGGATCTAGGTTAGCGTGTCATACGGTGTCATAACCGATGAACTCTTGCATGGATATGCATAGCGATATGATTTCCATATCTAAGGTTATGACTACCTCAGTACCATACACTAGTGAAATTGGAGTTTCTCTAGTGGGTATATCAATACTAGTGTGGTAGAACCAAAGAGCAAGATGTAATTGAGTATGCCAAAATTTGTGATTATCCTTAACGATTTCATTTAATATGATAATCACTATTTTGTTTGATGCCTCATCTGGCCCATTGGCTTGTGGATAATACGACGTAGAAAAGTTGTGCTGGATGTTATACTTAGATATCAAATCATGCCCATATTTACTCTTGAAATGTGACCCATTATTTGAAATGATTTTTGATGGAATACCATAATGATAGATGATGTTATGTATCATAAACTCCGCAATGTAGGGTCTAGTTGTAGTGGTAAGGGAATTAATTCTACCCATGTTTTTGAAATACTCTATTGCCATAATGATAAACATGTTATGTCCCAAGGAAGAGGTGAGATCTTACCAAATATATCAAACCCCCATTGCAAAAAATGACAAACTGATTAAATTGGTTGTAAGGCCTAAGAAGGTACGTGTGTCAAATTAGCATGGTGTTGACACTTTGTGCACTTCTTAACATAAGCACAACAATCCCACTCTAAATATGGCCAATAATAGCCCATGCGAAGAATGCACTTTGTGATGGCCATGTCACTAAAATGGTCACCACATGTATTATTGTGTGCCTAGGTGATCACCCAAAATGACTCTTGAGGTTCTAAGAAACGAAGGAGGATACCCTCATATCCCTGACAATACAAAATATCTCCAAGTAAGACATATTTTTCCACTTTTTTCTTGAACGTCCATTTGGTGGTATGTGATAGTCTAGAAGGGATATTACCAAAATTTAGGTAATATTTTATCTGAGTGGACCAACATTTGTTTGAAGAAGCCTCAATTGCATGAATTGCTTGATCGTTTCGAATTTTATCTCTCGGGAATACTAATCAGGAGAGAACTTGTAAGATAGCATTGTGCTACTATCAAAAGAGTTTGAGGGAATAAATCCCCCAAAGTGGCATTATTTAGGCGATTATGAATTTGTGAGAATCATTCATGACAAGTTCAATTTGAATCATGTAGACTTTTGGCTTGGAGAGGATATTCTCACACTCAATCACAGATTGTGATAGCATTTTAACTTGAATGGTGGTTATATCATCAAGAATATCCATGCTAAGACGCTAATTATCCTAGAGAGGAGCCTCTATGACTTGATTGGTGATGACTTGATATTTCAATGATTTTTATATAATGAATTTGAGGTAAAATATCATCAATAGAATAATCCACTTCACTGTGCGATTGTTATGGTAAGTACGACTCATCATATATTGCAATGTATTATCCTTGGATACTACATATATGGTATGACTGAGCATATAATGGCATAGCTTTTTAGTGGTGAAAACCACTGATAAAGATAGCTTCACAACGTATGCATATTTTATTTAGTAAATTACCAGGGTGTGTCTAATATTTTAAGTAGCCTATTCTTTGTGCAATTCATTATTTTGGGTTAATGTGATTCCCAATGCAAGCTTAGTAGCTGAGATGTATAAATAGAATGGAACTCCTGGTTAGGGAGGAGCTAATACTGGTGGTGAAGCTAGATATTGTTGATTTCATAAAAGGTATCTTGAAACTCATCATACTAGTTGAATGCAACCCCCTTGTGTAACAATTTATTCATCGATAGACACTTATGTGATAAATGTACTATGAAGCACTTGATACATGTGACCCTACCTTGCAGACTACACAACTGCTTGATGGTAGTAGGAGGCATCTCAAGTATTACCTTAAATTTGTTTGGATCAACTTTGATGCCTCATTTAGAGTGTATGAATCCCAAGAGTTTTCTAGATGTGGCACCGAATATGCACTTCTTAGAGTTTAATCTAACATTGTGTTCAATAAGGTGATCAACAGATTTGTGCAATCCATTGTTGTACATTGATGGGCCTCTAATTTGTAACTTGGCATGAGATTTATGTGCCCTCAGACTGGCATGCTTCAATGGATTGGGTAAATAGAAAAACCTAAGTGCCATTTGTATCATATTTGACTTTTTAAGGATCCAAGGCCATGGATGTCCCACCCAAGGATAGTTGCTAGTGGTCATCCCTAGGTAGGACAACCATAAATGGTGGCTATCCTAGGGTGGTATGGCCATGCCTAAATGGCCCAAAAATTTTCAAAAGTGAGGTAGACCTTTACAAAAAGTTGCTACGACCTCTATTTAACCTTTAAGGCTTTCTCAAGGGGCAATATGGTGTTGATTAGAATGTATCTTGGAATTCTAATTGGATTGACACAATTTTAGTGTCTACAGACTAAACAACGTGATTTGCATGATTGAGTGTTTGATTATTGATTTTGATTATGAATTTTTTATTATGACTACACCTTCAAATAATGATTCGATGAGATAATGACCAATGATAAAAGTGTTGTGTCGCTTGACCCATATAAATTGGTTGGGCTTCCTTCAACTTTACCCATTGTAAAATTGCTCAGTTTTACAAATATTTTGATGATTTTGTTAATATTTCATGGAAGAAATGAAATGAATACCTCATTCCCATGGAGTGGCCCAACCATAGTGGTTTTACTGTGGAATGAAGTAGAGAATTTTCCATTCATCCATGAACCATTTGGCTCAATCTTGATCTAGTATGAATTTTATCATATTTGACTTCTTTTTGGTGGTTTTGAAGACATTTGTGTTGTTTTTTATTCTATTTTTGAGGTATTTTTTGGTGGTCATTCCAAGGTGTGATGGTTGCATAGTCTATGTCATCCCAGTGTGGTATGACCACTATATTTTTTTACTGTCCCACCCTGGTATGGCCATGCCTTTTGAAAGTCTATTTAAGCTCAAATTTTGAAAAATGGGTTCATTTGTGGACTTTTGATTTGGCAGTTTGAGATGTGAAAAGTAGGAGAGTGATTTTACAAAGTGGAGCACTGCTAAAACAATATTTTAAATTACCATGATCTAGCATGTGGACTCATTGAGCGACAGAGTTGGCATGAGACAGGTAAGGGCTAAATTTGCTATTACACTTTGTTACTTTTTGAAGTGTAATTATCTTCACTTTTTGTTAATCTAACACACTAAATATGAGCAGATAAACCTTGTTAGTGATGATATTTGATATTTTGTACCTTATTTTATGTTTTTGTGCATTTTTTTTACATTATATATATATATTTTTTATTTTTCTTATTTTTGGTGGCCAAGAAGGCCATTTTTGGGTAATTTTGGGGGTCATCCTTGGGAGGGACCGCCGTCTTGAGCTATTTGGGGACCATACATGGTGGGATGGCCACCAATTTGGGTGCCATATCTAGCTGGGACGACCATAATTTTACAAGAAAAAGTGCCATTTTTTAGGTGTTTTTGTGTTTCTTTTTTATTTTTTTTTGTTTTTTTGTATTTTTTTGTAAGTTTGTTTGCCTCTACCAAGGTGATCAAGAGTCGATATATATTTTTAACTCTATTTAGAACAACTCATGGACTAATAACAGAGGATTACTAGAAATGTCTTGATGTTATTAGTCTCAAACAAGTGACACGACTAGAGCAAGCGATGAGAGATAGAGCCTACCTGATTGTGTTGATAGATCTGTGGGACCCTCACACTAACACCTTCCACTTGAAAATTGGGGATATGAAAGTAACCCTAGAGGATACTACTAGATTCTACATATTTCCATAGTGGAGATTCTAATTAAATGTACTCATAGATATCTTAGAGATAATATTTTGCATAGATACTTCAAAAATGACTGGCCTAAGGTGCTACGAGATTTGCCTAGCGGAGGCATCCTAGTGGATATATGGTATGAGGTAGAGGTTTTGACTATGAGATATGCCCTATTGATAATGCTTATGTCTAACATTCTATGAACAAACTCATCAAGAGCTAGGTTCCCATGGAACCTTTTGGAGTTGGTGTTTTCACTGGTGGAGTACACCATAGAGAGACCATTAGTGATGGCATGGGGTACTACATTGCTAGCACAACTTTATGATGAGATGTATGATATTTTTTTCTATGGGTAGAAATAATTGGGCTATATATTTCTATTGCAGGTGTGGAATATCAACATATTATCGTGGATCATCCATGGGGCATACCTTGGACGATGTGAGCATAGCTCATAGATAGGAAGATAGGATATGGGATCATATGGCAATAGTACCAAGAGATGGTTCAGAACCATACTGATGTAGGTTTGATTGAACATTATGTAGATTTATTTGCATGGCTCAGGGTAGATGCGGTTATCTAGAGACCATACAAATATTTTCCAGCATGGCATGAGGATGACACACAACTTTGGTGGGTACAATGAGGGAGGTGGTTGGTTGGGCAACATAGGACCAATTGAGATTATTTCCCCTATCCTCGAATGCTATGGTGGTTTGTACTACACCATGGATTACCTAGTGAGGTAGTTATCTATTGATGATGTTGTAATGAGAGGACAATGGCTTGTCCTATAGTGGAGGTAGTTAGGAAGGAGGTAGATCCTATGGAGGCTACCTTTGAGAGAGATGATGTTGGGACCACAATAAAGTATGACTCCTGGTGGTTGATTCACTGATGTCACATGGATGGACCATTAGAGGGTGCTATTACTACAAGGGTAGAGGAGACTCACAGGGATTCTCCAGATGATGCTCTAGATAAGGAGGAGATATACTTAGGTGAATTACCTGATGAGGGGGTAGATTCAGGGGAGTGACATGTGCATCATTGTATAGATGATGAGTGCATGGATTGCACATATTTAGAGGGCTATTAGGGGGACTATGATGGGGATGAGTGGGATGATCAGGGGGTGTAGGTATAGGTAGCAGCACATGATGCCACAATTGCAGATCTACAAGGTGGAATTATCATAGGGAGACACATGTTTTGGGGCTATACTAAGGAGAGGAATCTACTACAAGCATAGGTGTAGACTATACAAGCAAAGATGTATCAATAGGAACTAGTGATTTAGAAGTATGGGATCACGATTGTGGGGTAGGAGGCATATCTAATTATGCTTCAATCACATGTTAGGACAAGGAGCTCAGGCCAAGGGGCATCTAGCAGTGATGAGGTAGCAAGGCTATGGGAGGAGGTGACATAACTTCATACTTTATTGGGGGACTACTAGGCTCATCATTGAGAGGAGTTATCATAGACACAAGATTTGGAGGATGAGGTACCGCATCCTAGAGGGCACTTACCAGTTTATCCTTATGCTAGTGGGTCCCAATAGAGTAGGAGTAGTGGTAAAAGTTAGTGATATATGAGGATAGGATCTCCTAGATCTCGGTGGAGGGTAGATAGGGTAGGTGGTAGTAGATCTGGGAACTCTCAATATACGATGACTAAGGATAGGGGTGAGATTCATGGTATCGATCCTACGTGACTATGGGTTTTGATACTCTATAGTCATTTTTTTTTTGGATTTTTGTAGTGTGAGGTATGAGGACCCACTTTATTATAGCCTATGGGCAGTTTTTGGATCATGATGTAGCTTTTTACCCCATACATATACATATATATGAGTTGTTTTATTGTCATCATGCATTTCCTTATTACTTTATTGGATGTATGCAATGCTTATGTTTTCTTTACAAATGATTTTATATATGCATGTATTGTAGTATGATGTTTTTTAGGATATGGATATGTGTGTATGCATAATGAGATGGATGATTTTTTTATTTGTACTAAGGAATTGTGACTACTATTTGAAATGCTATGTTAGCACCATAGACTATATAATATTAATCGATTCATTTGTAATGTTGTCATGAGACTATGTGATGGATATATGAAAATGTAAATTGAAAAAAAATTGATAAAATGGTAGGGAAAGGAATGAATAGTAATATGTTATATAATTTCCTTGAGGTTTTCATAATACTCAAACACTCTAGTCAACTAGTTAAAAGATATATACTAACCATGCAAGACTTTTTGGCAAGGTATAAATTTGCTATGATGACAAACATATCCAATATCCTTGTGTGTGCATGTGATTTGATTGTTATGATAATATATAAAGTTACCCCAGTGCCAAATAGGATTGATGTAGCCACTTGTACTAAAGATCACCCTATGAGTATCATGATCCTGAGTTTTGTATGTAGTTGGATTAGACCACTAGGTAATACAAGCTACCAAAAGCTAGCTCATCTGCATGTAAATATTAGTCTATACAAAAGTAGGATGCTAATGTGATAGACGTATCATCATGTGTAAGGATACCAAAATTACCAGGGAGGCTTGATTCCACCTAACCTACAATGAGGATCACCTCATGGTTTTTCAAATACTGAGAATTCCAACGATTCGAGTTTCATACCCCTTATTTTCTTTTATTTTTGAATTGTTCTAGGGATTTTCTCATTTTTGTTTGGTGAGCAAGGGATTTGGGGATTTGTGATAACCACTATTTATTTTTATTTTTGCTTTTGTTAATGGTGAAAACCACTATTTATTTTATATTTGGGTAGGGAGGAGCTTGTCCTTTTGTCAATTCTCAACATTTTTAAACCATGTGCACAGGGGGATGAGAAAGGTAAACTTTTCACTTAAGGTAATCCGAACCACTTTATAGGTTTCCTATTTCCATGTGCAAAACATGGACTTAATGTGAAAATGTGTTGGTATTTTGATGTATACAAGGTATAATCAGAGCAAGTCTCTACCTTCTAAAATCAGGATAGCTTTTTACAAAATCTAAAAATAATACTAGAGACGATTAAGTGATCGAAAACCCTAAAAATAACCTATAACAAATGACTAGGTGAAGGGAATCAGACACAAATATGAAAGGTGGGAAATGTAACTAGAAATGATAATTGTAATGTAGACGGGTGTGAATGATGACTTTTGATAAAGTCGATGCTAAAGGATGTCTAGTATACATACCTGGTGCTAGAAACTTAGGAGCAACTCTAGAATACAAGTGCCTAATGCAAGTGATTATAGAATGCAGTGATATGAAATGTGATGTAATTTTTTATATTTTTGTTGTTTTAATGATTTTTTTGGAGTTTGATTAA
The DNA here is from genome assembly GCA_028583015.1 of Wollemia nobilis. Taxonomy (NCBI): domain Eukaryota; kingdom Viridiplantae; phylum Streptophyta; class Pinopsida; order Araucariales; family Araucariaceae; genus Wollemia; species Wollemia nobilis. The sequence goes on along the minus strand of JAQPPZ010011065.1, from coordinate 444,006 downwards.
TACATATGTATATACATTTCACCAATGGGCTTATTGGATGCCATTGGGGCTTTTTGTGTGACCAAAGGGTTTATGGATACCTTTGGAGCCTTTTTGGTACACCAAAGCATTTATGGATACCTTTGGGGCTTTTTGAGTGACTAAAGAGTTTATGGAAACCTTTGGGGATTTTTGGGTGACCAAAGAGTTTATGGATACCTTTGGGCCTTTTTGGATGACCAAAGGGTTTATGGAAACCTTTGGGGCATTTTGGGTGACTAAAGGGTTTATGGATACCTTTGGGGATTTTTGGGTGAACAAAGGGTTTAGGGATAACTTTGGGGCTTTTGGGTGATCAAAGGGTTTATGGATACCTTTGGGGATTTTTGGCTGACCAAAGAGTTTATGGATACCTTTGGGGATTTTGGGTAACCAAAGGGTTTATGGAAACCTTTGGAGATGTTTGGGTGACCAAACGGTTTATGAATACCTTTGGGTATTTTGGGTGACCAAAGGGTTTATGGATACCTTTAGGGTTTTTTGGATGACCTAAGAATTTATGGATACCTTTGGGAATTTTGTGTGACCAAAGGATTTATGGATACCTTTGGGGCTTTTGTTAGGGAAAAATTCTTTAAGTGTTAAAAGGTTGTAGACGAAGGATATTCAAGGGTTTAGGTTCCTCAATTCCTTGAATAGAGGCTAGGTGATAAATTCCAAGTCCAATATAAGTAGTGATAATGAATGGACCTAACTAGTTTACCACAAACGTGTCTCGCAAATGGGGTGGCAAGTTAGAATTTTGTTGTTTCTATTTTAGAGAAAGGTTGTCAACCTAAAAGTCTCTAGGATGGACTTTCATGTTATAGGATCTCTTAAGCCACTATTTATAAATGTGTGGGTGCTCGATATCATTAACACATTGTTCAAAAAGCAATGTTAGTTTATATAGGTTAGCCTACCATGTGATGTCATCATCGATGAACTCTTGCATGGATATGCACAACAAAATGATTTCCATATCTAAGGTCATTACTACCCTAGTACCATACACTACTAAAAATAGAGTTTCCCTAGTGGGTATCTCAATACTAGTGTGGTAGACCCAAAGGGCAAGAGGCAATTGAGTATGTCAATATTTGTGATTATCCTTAATGGTTTTATTTAAAATGACAATCATTGTTTTATTTGATGCCTTAGTTGGCCCGTTGGCTTGTGGATTATAGGGCATAGAAAAGTTGTATTGGATGTTATACTTAGCTATCAAATCACGCACATATTTATTATTTAAAGATGGCCCATTATTTTAAATTATTTTGGATGGAATACCAAAATGATAGATGATATTATTTAACATAAACTCCACAATGTAGGTTCTAGTCGTAGTGGTAAGGGGAATTAATTCCACCCATTTTTTGAAATACCCTTTGATCGTAATGATAAAAATGTGATGTCTTGAGGAATAGGGTGAGATATTCCCAACTAGATAAAACCCCCATTGTAAAAAAGGCTGAATTGATTGAATTGGTTTTAAGGCATGAGAAGGTACATGTGTCAAATTAGCATGGTGTTGACACTTTAGCACTTCTTAACATAAGTGTAGCAATACCACTCTAAAGTTAGCCAATAATAGCCCATGTAGAGAATACTCTTTTTGATGGCCATGCCATTGAAATGGCCACCACATGTACTATTGTGTGCTTGGGTGATCACCCAAACTGACTCTTGAGGTTCTAAGAAATGAAGGAGGATACCCTCGTAGCCATGAAAATACAAAATATATCCAAGTAAGACATATTTTACCACTTTTTTATTGAACTTCCATTTGGTGGTATGAGATATTATAGAAGGGATATTATCAAACACTAAGTAATTTTTTATCTTAGTGTATCAATATTTATTTGAAGAAGCCTCAATTGCATGAATTGGTTGATCCTTTTGAATTTCATCTCTCATGAATGCTAATAGGGAGTGAACTTGTAAATATAGCATTGTGCTGCTATCAAAAGGAGTTTAATATAATAAAGTCCCCCAAGTGGCATTATTTAGGTGAATGTGAATTTATGAGAACCATTCATGATAAGGTTCAATTTGAATCATGTGGAATTTTAGCTTTAAGTGGATGTTATCATGCTCAGTCATATATTGCGATAGCATTTTAACTTGAATGGTGGATATATTATTGAGAAGCTCTATGCTAAGAGGCTAATTATCTTGGAGAGAAGCCTCTATGAGTTTATCGGTTATGGCTTAACCTTTCATTTATTTTTATCTAATTAATTCGAGGTAAAATTTTGTCAACAACATAATCCACTTCATTATGCGACTATTATGGTAAGTATGACTCATCATATGTTGTAATGGATTTTATTTGGATATTACATACATGGTATGACTAAGCATATAATGACGTAGCTTTTTAGTGGTGAAAACCACTGATAAGAATAGCTGTGCAACGTATGCATATTTTATTTTGTAACTAACTAGGTTGTGACTAATATAGAAAGTAGTTTATTCTTTGTGCAGTTCATTATTTTGGGTTAACATGATGCCAATGCAAGCTCAATAGCTAAGATATATAAATAGAATTTCACTCCATGTTAAGGAGGATCCAATACTTGTGGTGAAGCTAGATATTGTTATATTTAATCAAAGGTAGCTTGAAACTCGTCATCCTAGTTGAATGTGACCCCCTTGTGTAACAATTTGTTCATCGATCAACACTTATCTAATAACTACACTATGAAGAACTTGATATATGTTACCTTACCTTGTAGACTACATAGCTTCTTGATGGTAGTAGGAAGAGATATCTCAAGGATTACCTTGATTTAGTTTATATCAACTTTGATGCCTTGTTTAGAGTATATGAATCCCAAGTGTTTTCTAGATGTGGCATAGAAGACGCACTTCTTGGGGTTTAGTCTAATATTGTGTTTGATGAGGTGATCAAGCATTTTACGCAATACATCGATGTGCTCATAGCATAGTAAAGACTTATCTAATACGTCATCCATGTAATATTCCAAAAATTTGTGCTTGTAGTCATGGAAGATGTAAGTCATAGCCCACTGGTAAGTAGAATCAATTTTTTTGAGGCCAAAATGCATGAATTTATAATAAAATATTCCCCAATGCATTATGAGCATCATTTTGAGTTGATCCTATAGATTAATACAAATTTTTTTGTATCTAGATAAAACGTCCATCAGCGATAACATCTCGTGGCATGCTATGGCATATACCAAGACATCAATATTTGAAAAAGAGAATTCATCCTTCAGAATCACTTTGTATAGATCACAAAAATTAGTGCAAATATGAATCCTCCCATTAGGTTTATTTATGGGAACCATATTGGAAAGCCATGGCGGATAATCCACTGATATAATGAGATTGGCATCTAATAATTTTTGCAATTCGTCTTTCACCATTAAGGCTATTGTTGGATGCAATTTGCATAGATTTTTCTTGAATGGTTTTGCATTTGGGTCAACCATAAGATTACGCATGACTAAATTTGGATCTAGTCCTAGTATGTCTTTATAGAACCACACTAAATATTCCCTCTTCTATTTTAGAAGTGTTGTGAAATCGGCTTGCTCAGTGAGGGATAAGCCTTCCCCTAACTTGATGAATTGAGGATTTTTAGGATCTATGTCTATATCACTATCAATTGTTGGCTCAATTGACATATGAGATCACTCTTCTAACTGTTGTGGAGTAGGGATCAAATGAATGTTGTCATCTAGGTTTATGTCATTGATTGGAAATTCAGGCTCATCCTCAACGTGAAAGATATCTTGAGTAGATCTCAAAGAAAAATGAAATGGTTGTAATATTTCATCGTAAGGTCAATACTTTGAAGGATACATTGGAGAATCTCCTCGATCAAAGTTGATTGTGTCCAATTCAATGTTTAGTGGTTTTGATGGGTTATTAGGATCATGCAAAGGTGCAAAAATATCTATGGAAATCATGTTGATATATGGATGATTTATTCAAGGTGTTTTATGGGGTCTATTGACAATAGGTTGTCACAATACTTATGGAGGTGGTTGTGGTGGAAGAGGAATGATAGGAGGTGGTCAATATGGAAGTGGGTAAGCTTGTTCTTCTAAGAGTAGAAGTTGTCATTAGATGAGATGTGGTAATGGGAACACATGCAGGTAGAACTCATATTCATCATCCAAGGGGATGATTCATGCATATTCCTTATCTAAACTAGAGGTTCATTATCCTAGAGATGAGCCTCTATGAGTTGATTTACGATGACCTAACCTTTAGTTTATTTTTATTTGATGAATTCAAGGTCAAATTCTTTCAAAAACATAATCCACTTCATCGTGTGACTATTATAGTAAGTATGAATCATCATATATCACAATAGATTCTATTTGGATACTACATACGTGGTATGACTAATCATATAATGGTGTAGCTTTTTAGAGGTGCAAACCACTACTAAACATATTTTCTCAATGTATGCATATTTTATTTCATAACTAACCAGGGTGAGGCTAATATAGTAAGTAGCCTGCTCTTTGTGCAATTCGTTCTTTTGGGCTAACATGATTCCCAATGTAACCTCAGTAGTTGAGATGTATAAATAGAATGAAACTCCTATTCGAGGATGAGCCACTACTAGTGGTGAAGGCATATATTGTTTGATTTCATCAAAGGTGGCTTGACACTCATCATACCAATTGCATGCAACCCCCTTGTGTAATAATTTTTTCATCGGTCAACACTTATTTGATAACTGAGCTATGAAGCACTTGATAGATGCAACCTTACCTTGTAGACTATGCAACTACTTGATGGTAGTAGGAGGAGGTATCTCAAGGATTGCCTTAAATTTGTTTAGATCGACTTCGATGCCTCGTTTAGAGACTATGAATCCCAAGAGTTTTCTAGATGTGGAATCGAAGACACACTTCTTGGAATTTATTCTAACATTATGTTCAATGAGGTGATCAAGAAATTTGTGTAATACATTGATGTACTCATGGCATGTAGTCGTAGAAGATGTAAGTCATAGCCCACTTGTAAGTAGCGCTAGTTTTTTTGAGACCGAAAGGCATGGATTTATAACAAAATGTTCTCTAAGGCATTTTTAATGATTTTTTGAGTTGGTCCTTTGGATTAATATGAATTTTATTGTATCCATAGAAACTTTCCATTAGGGATAACATCTCATGGCCTATTGTGGCATCTTCTAGGGCATCAATTTTTGGCAATGAGAGTTCATCCTTAGGAATCACTTTGTTTATATCATGAAAGTTGATGAAAATATGAATCCTCCTACTAGGTTTCTTGATAGGAACCATATTCAAAAACCATGGTGGATAATCCATTGATATAATTATATTGGCATCTAAAAATTTTTACAATTCATATTTACCATTAGGGCTATTGTTGGATGTATTTTGTGTAGCTTTTTCTTTACGGGTTTTGCATTTGGATCAATTCTAATATTATGCATGGCTAAGTTTGGATCTAGCCCTGACATATCTTTATAGGACCATGCAAAAGCTTCCATCTTCTCTTTTAGAAGAGTTATAAAATTAGCCTGCTCAGTGAGGAATAAGAGTTCCCCTAACTTGATGAATTAAGGATTTTTAGGATATGTACTAATATCACTATCAATTATTGGCTCAAATGACATATGATATCCCTCTTACAACTTGTGTGGCATAGGGATCAAATGAATGTCATCATCTAGGTTCATGTTATCGATTGGAAATTTAGGCTCAACCGTAGTATGAAAGATATCTTGAGGAGACCTTACAGAAAAATGAAATGGCTATAAAATTTCATTGCAAGGCCAATACTCTAAAGGAGACGGTGGAGAATATCCTTGGTAAAATTCAATTACTTTTAAGTTGATGTGCAATGGATTTGATGGGTTATTCAGATCATGTAGGGGCGCAAAAAGATCTATGGAAATCATGTTGATGGATGGATGATCTCCTCTAGGTGGTTGATGGGATCTATTGACAACATGTTGTCACAAGACTTGTGTATGGGTTTATGGTGGAAGAATAATGACCAAAGGTGATTGATATATAAGTATGTGAGCTTGTTCTTCTAGGGGTAGAAGTTGTCACTAGATGGGATGTGGTAACGGGAACTCATGTAGGTATAACTTATCTTCATCATCCAAAGGAACGATCCATGCATATTCCTTATCTAAAATCAAAGATTCGATAAGTGCTACTTTGTAATTTGATTCATCATAAGTTTTCCACTCATAGGGAGGACCTTGATCTTCTTATTCATTGTCGTGTGGAAGAGTATGCAAAATTTCACCTTCTTCATAGGATTGGATGAAAACAAGAGATATCACTTCATCCATCATATTTATGGGAAATAATCCCCCAATGAATGGACATGATTAATATTGGTCTATGTATAACATGTAATATCATCCCTATAGTCCAAATCCAGGTGCTATAAACTATCAATGAGGATGTCGAGAGGGCACATGCTTGTTTTTCCTAAACCAAACTTATCATACAACATTTGATATTATGATTGGAAAGTAACATGAATACCATGTTCATACAACCCCAAACCATAACCATTGCAATTGCAAATATGGAGATATCTCATGGTAAATTTGGGAGTGGACATGTAATTGTTATCCTTAGAAAAGGGCTCTTCGTCCTCTTATTTCTACTGATATGGTTCTATGACATATTCAATAACCCCATAAATGAAGTTCATTTTATTAAGAACTAAGCCTAAAGGTATCATGACACCTATGGAAATATGAGTTTGACCCATGTTTTACACTGTCTCAATGGTAGGAGTTGTAATTTTCCTTACTAGGTATTCACCTAAGCTAGTGGTATCTAGATGAACTATGACTTGTGGTGATGTAGATGGATGAGATGGAACTGAGGCTTGATTTGAATCAATGGTAGCCTCATTATATGGTTCCTCATTTGTTGGAATAGGAATCTCTTTTGTGGATATGGTAGAGATGGTTGGAGGGATCTCGTAAATAGACCTCTTTCCCATGTTCCTCTATGAAGGATTCAATGATGATGAAGGCATATCTAAAGGTGTTGATGATAAGGATGGTATGGAAGAAGATGATAATGGATTAATGGAAGGTTATGGTGAAATATTCAAACCTTGGCTTGATGTATTTAGTTGGAAGTGCAGATGGGTTGATGGTAAGGTCAAATCAAGGATGTGTTGCACTAAGTTTCAGTATTTGAAAGTCTCAAGGTCTGTAGAGACAATATGCATTTGCCCTTCGTAAGTGTACTTCAAATATTGGTGAGATATGGATGGAATGTACTTCATGTCCCTAATCTAGGGTCAACCCAACAAGACATTGTGGGACATTTCACCCTCTAAGATGTGACACAACATTGGTATGGTATTTTGTCCCACCTGAATAGGTGAGACTATAGTACCAACCATTGAGCACAAAGCATCATTAAATGCTTGGAGGATATACGTCGATACATCAATGTGGGTTTCTAGAAGCCCTAGATATTTGATAGTAGTCATGATGATGATATTGTTGGAGGAACCAATATCAATCAAAACTCTCTTGTAAGGTGTTACATTTACACATGCAATAATATGCAGGGGAGGATCCACCATATTTTTTGGTACTAGTTTGAGTTCGTGCTCATGAAATGTGATTATTGGTTTTGTGTATTGTCGATCATGCCCCACAAAATGCTAAAAGAGTTAGAATCCTAGGGCTATAATTCAATTGACTTGAGTATATCCATGAGAGCTTCTTGATGAGGTGGAGACTGTTGGATAAGCTCATAGATAGAGAGCTAAGGTGATATTGTTTGCAATCTCTAAGTAAGCTTATTATTTATTTTGACCACCATATGAGGTGGAAGATTTTGCACTGGAGGTGGTAGAGGCTGTGACGTTGAAGGAATGTTATTTGAAGCTACAGGTAGTGCGACTTGACTTGGGTAACACTTATTCCTTCTCATGATGCTAACCATTTCGATGAACCCTTATTTAGGGGGTTACATATGGACCTATTTCACCTATTATTTTAGATTTCCCTAATCCTCATAAGTGGGCAAAGGGTCTTTAAAAAAAACCATTTTTAAATTGTTTTTTATGATAGGATTGTTGACCTGAATATCATTCCTATTGATCATGTCCTATACTAGGTGTTTGAACCTAAAGCACCTATGCACATCATGCCCATTCTACATATGGTACTTGTAGTATAGGTCTTTTTGATATCTTGGGGCTTTGGTGTATTCGAATCTACAGGTAAAATTTTAGGTAGATTAATTGCCTTGACATCACAGAGGTGGTAAAATAGAGAATCCATTAACTTAGCAATGGGCATAAATTGTCACTTAGGGTGATGTTGTTGGTTTTTCCCTTTATTTATTTTATTTTTTTTGTCGTAGTTTCTAGGTGTGGCCTAATAGTTGGGCTTCTAAGGCAACATTGGTTGCATTGGCCCTAGAATACTGATAGCAAATTGGTTATTTGCTACAATATTTGGTTGCACTAGATTTTTCTTAGTGTTCTTAGATTACTTCTGGCAAGGTTTTGAAATTTACCTCTCTTGAATTTTAATATTTTTGATTGTTCTAGCTTATGCTAGAGCATATTCAAGAGTTTGATATTATTGGAGTTGTAGAAATAATAAAATTTGTTTTAAATAAATCTTAGGAAACCTGCAAGTCAACTCTGTTATTAGAAGTAGGTATGGTAGCTTAGCAAGAAGTATTCTCCACTTGTTCTAATAGTTAGTGTTTGACTCATCATCATATTGCTTCATCCCTGTGATGATTGTTAAAGTCACATTTCACTTAGTGTTAAAGGCAAAGTGTTCTAGGAATACATCTACAAATTGTTCAAAGTTATGGATGTTGTGCCTTAGGAGTTGATTGTACCACTTTATTGTAGGGCCAAAGAGGGTAAGAAGAAATTTTCTCAATAGTAAGGCATAATTATCCTAAATACAAAAGCATTGGTTCAAAAAATCTAGTGACATGCTCTTGCACATATTCCTCTCCTTTAAATTTATCCATCTTGGGAATATTAAAATTATCTAGATAGAGAGTTGAAGGTATTAATAGGTGAAGCAATTTATTATGAAGTTAGAGTAAAGTGGGATTCTAAGGCCTAGACATCTTGTTCTCTATTGATTCCATACATTCTAGCAATGCTTTGTACACATTAGAGGATTTTATCTCCTCTTCTTTGCTTCGACCCTATGGGGGGGTGAGGAACATCAAGCCTATTACATGGTGGTTGAATGTCATCCACCTTGCCTCCATAAGGTGCTTCAGGATATTCCTCTTCTGGTTCAAGCTTAGTGTAGATCCCATAATATATCTCTTAAATGACATACAAGGTAAAGTAAGTGTCTATGGAAGGTGATCTATGTTTGTCTTGGGAGTAAAGTCTTGATTAGGTCTAGAAGGTCAAGGAGGTAGGATTTGGTTAGGCTTGGGAGGCCTATCGTGATTGAAAGTAGATTTCCTATGATGAACCCTCTTTCTATGAGTACTTGGGATAGAGGCCCTATCATGTAAAGTCTCTTCAAATAGCTCTTTGGTTTTCTACTCAATTATTTTTATTTTCTAATTTATGCTAGTGGTCCAAGAGTTCTTTATCCTACTGAAGTTGATTAAATTGCACTTGGTGCTCAACATATATCTTGACCACTTGATTTATCTATTCTACTATACAAGGCCTGTAAGCCCTAGTAGTATCACCCTAGGGTTTATCTACTTTAGTATGATCTGAAATATTGACTATGAGCTTCCATCGATCGATGAAAGTCGTGTTTACTTGAGGCTTAGTCCTAGACAAGCAATATGTGTACTCAGCCGATGCAGAGGCACATCGTTCTTGCATGGTATAATGGAAATAAGGGTAATAAAAAATTTCCTCATGCCTTCCTTCATTGATGAGGAAGGGAAGGGCTAACTTCAGTCACCCTGAGTGATAAGTATCATACTAATCTTGGTACTTAGGTTTTTGTAATCTATTAGGGTTATTTAAGGGTGTAGTTTGATCATTTAGTCTTTTCCATTATGTGTACTCTTGATATTGCCCATAGGTGAATGTGGTAGACCTAGCATGCATGCAGATGCATGGTATTTCTCTATTTTTTAGTGCCTCAATATGTAGTTTCTATTCTTGAAAGAAGGCGTGTGAAGTGTCTACATATAGGAAGTACATTTCCTGATTAGGACCAAAACTTGTAGGGTTGTCCTATGTAGTGGTCCCTTGTATGTGAAGTTCCTTACTTTCTATTCTAGGACTTGTGCTAGTAGAATATTTACAAGGAGGTATGAATATGTTCTTAGGGCTAAATCAGAGATCATTTATGTCTCCTTATCTACACTCTATAGTTTCAACCCTTAAATGGGCTTGGATGCTGGTGCACACCATAGCTACTTTGTATAAAAGCCTACATGATTATATCCTTTACAAATTTTAATGATGCAACACACAATAATAGAAACACACAATAAGACAAGTGTTTATATCTTTTAAATATTTATGTGTGTTCCCTAAAACTATTTTGTGTGTTTTGATTCATTATTTGCAAGGAGACATTTTATCATGTGTTTGAATATTTTTGATGTAATTATCAATTTGTTAAAAGGATTTCACCTGTATACTCATAGATCGATAACTCGTAATGAAATTTAGGTCATTTGTACCAACCAAAGTATGGATATGAAGCCCATACCCGATCATGGAGCACATGTCCTACCATTTATCACCCATATTGATCGTGGGTAATGATACACCCTTCGAATATTAATACATGCTATTTTACATGGCTAATATGATTCTTGGAGCTAGCTTTGGCCAATAAAATAGGGTTCATATCAATCATGTGACCCAACATATCGAGATTAATCTGACCGTTGTTTGTCTTAATTAGTGTTTAGGGATGAATTCCAACTCACTATTGTTAATATGTGATATGGTGTGTGTGTGGTTCCTTTTGTAAATTAAAAAATTAAAACAAGAGAGCACTAAATGATAATTCACTAAATGTAAAAAAATGTTTCACTTTCAGAATTATTAAATAGAAATTGAACCTAAAAAATGCATGCCCTAAATGGCAACCTACCCATTAGGTATGTCACAAGTAATCAAACCACATAGATGCATTCCTATTGATTCTTTTTTTATTTTTCTTATTTTTTGTTGTTGTTTTTGCGATCAAAGAAAAGTAAAATATACCTTTAAAGAAAAAAAGTGGAGAAATAAAAACTAAATTTGACATTTTTTTATCTCTAAAAATGCAAAAGCAAGGTGCAATTACTTAACTTGAAAGCCTATGATTCTACTATTTCTATCAATTTGAGTTGCAGACCCTCCATTTTGTGGCCATCCTGAGGTGGGATGATTGCAAATTTAGGTGTTGTCCCTAGGTGGGACGGCTTTTGTGGACATACGAAGGTGTTCCAATTAGGAAATTAGGGGTTGTTTCAGGTAAGAATGACCAAAACCTACAACATTTCAAAAGCATAAATTGAGTCAAAACATAGCTAAATCAAATAGGACACGCGTCCCACTATGATCACCATTATAGAACATAAGAATGATGCACCTAACAATAGGAAATGAAATACATATATTGATCTATTGATCTAAGCACTACAAAAGCAACATTTTAAGTAAGCATGAAAGACAAATAAGTAAAATAAATGGGGGTCCTCTTTGTATTATTTGATTTGTCAAATTCATGATTACAAAATGTCCCCTTGAGGGCTCTAAATTAATACAATCATTACATATGTACCAAAGGAGTGAGTCCTTTTAGAAATTAATGTTTTTTTCAATGTCTTCCTTGCACTCACGAATCGTTCAAGAGCGGGCTTTTGATACCGCTGCAATTTTCTATCAATGTTCTAACCTAGTAATTATTCCTTGTGAACTATGATGCCTAGATCTACATACAGAGAAATTAGAATTGTTAATAGCATGTATGGATTGAAATGCAATCAAAGATATATATGCAATAATGATATTGAAAGAGGAAGTGTATAATAGATGATGCAAAATTGTTCCAAATGCTATCAAAACTTAGGATCATGCATATAATATGATCTAGAAATTATATAATCAAGAATAGAAATAAAATTGCACATAGATTTATGGTCATCCTTGGATGTGCCATTTAGGACTACAAAACAAGAAATGCATAATAACAGGTACAAAACAACTCAAAATTGCACCAAAAATTCACAGAAGGCATAAAATATACTTTATAATTGATCTATGTAAAAATAGAAGAGGAATTGTACTCAATTTCATGGCCATCCTAGGGTGTGCCATTTAAGACTACTAATCGTCCTAAGAGGGCATGGCCACCAAATATGGTGGTTTTTGCCACCAATTCATTTGTGATGTTGTCCAAACTACTCCTAGGGGTGTTTTCATCAAAATTTTGGATCTGATTCACTCAAATGGATCAGTTTTGTAAATGTATTACATGTTTTTGAAAAACTTGAAAACCTCCTTCGCTCAATGTATATCTTAAGAAAAAATGCATAGTGAATTGAGGATAAAATTTGAGTGCCATTTGTCTTGAATTTGACTTTTTAAGGGTCCAAGGCCATGGTCATCCCATCGAGGGATGATTACTGGTGGTCGTACCTGGGTGGGACGACCATGAACTATGACCATCCTAGGGTGGGACGACCTTGCCTACATGGCCCAAAACTTCCCAAAAGGATGGTAGAACCTCCAAAAAGTGATTAGGACCACTATTAAATCTTTGAGGGTTTCCTAAGGGGGCCATACAGTGTTTATTAGAATATGTCTTAGTAGTCTAATCAGATTGACATGATATTATTGTCTACAGGTGCACATATTACAACTAGTTCTAGATTGACAAGGCTATAAGGGCATATTTTTTACCTTATAATAACTTATGGTACATAAGTAGGAGAAATATGATATTCTAGTAGTTCCATTATGACCCCTTATCCAAAGGAGGTAGAAATCATTATTGGATTTAAATGAGAGGAAGTGAGTGTTGTACAATTTGGAGTTTGCCTTGCATAGTTTGTATGCTTTCTAGTGGGAAGGGAGATAATATTATTTGGGATAATATAGATATAGCTACACATAAATGAATACCTAGGGATGATCTAGTAAGATAAACATAAATAGGAAATAACTAAGGAATATGCCTCATTTAAAGGATAGTAATAGCAACCATGTTTTAAATATTTAGGTATAAATAGAATGTGGTTATCTTAAATGATAAAGGAGAAGATACATTATTATACATGATTTCATAGGTAAATATATTTACATCCTCAATGTCCACACCTAAGGATACTAAGAAGTGTTTTTACATTGTCATTGAGTATGTTAAATACATAAGTAAAAAATATGAATGTACATGTGATGTGATTGTGGAAATACTTATTTGTATCCTCATGTGTATACATTTAGTATTTAAAGGTATGTATCTATGAAATCATATCTAAAAATGTACCCTTATACATTACCATTTTTGATAACCACATCTATTTTTTTTATATATTTGAAATGGAACACTAAAAATGAAATAAACTAACAAGCCTATGTAGGGAACCTCTAATGGCTGGTAAGATATCATTATTAAAAGTATTTCATTTAATGCTACTAATAACTCATCCTTAGTTGTTATGTTTTTATCATATTATATATTTTCACATATTTTATGCATCCATGAATATGTATTGCTCCTCTTATGATGAAAGTGAGCTCCTTTGAAATTTTAAGAGTCAAGATAAAATGATGGTGTAGGTGCAATATCTAGAGGTTAATGTATATTATTAAACACTATATTTACTTATTTTTCATATTAATTTTATTTTTACTATTGTATTTAAGCATTTTCTTAATCTACCATAGTTTTATAAGCATGTGAATATTTTTCCCACAATGAATCTAAAAATTTCTAATGTATGAACATAATATTCTCATATGTATAATGAATATGATTATTATTATATAATGGAATAAATCAAATATATATTTTATAAAGCATTCATGTAGTTGGATAAGATAGGAATTTATAAAACTAGTTATACGAATATTAAGGGTCCCACAATTCATTAATTATTAAATTTACATCAAGGGATAAAACCTAGTTAATAAGAGCATTAAAAATTATTATAAAAGAAAAAATACTTTTTATTTTTAGAATCACGCTTTTAGTCTTCCTTAATTGATAGAATTTTGATACACTAAACTTCGTTTTAGCATAGTACAATTGTCATGTTTTTTATAATGCAAGATTAATGAGGATAGATTTTAAGTTTATACTTAATCAAAATTTTAGTTTTATTTGATATTTTAGGCTTTGAGATATTAGGTTAACTCCAAATTCCTGGCTAGAAACTAAAATTAGAGGTGGGATGATGACAATTTTAAAGACTATGTGGTCCATAGATGGCTCAAAGTATTTTCAAAAAATTAATATATAATCAAATGGAAGAACCCCCTATCATTATACCATTAATATAGTATTAACCATATATTATAATACCAAACCCATCAATAACCATCAGTACATGAAAAATACCTCCATTAATTGTCTAATTCCAATTTATTCCAATTTTTTGTTGATATAAATATATCCTAAGAAATTCTAAAGCAAATAATCCAAAAGTGATGTCACAATTGATAAGAGGAGTAAAAATTATAAATCAAATAATATAATTAGGTATGTGTGAATAGGGAGATATTAACATGATATTAAAAATTGAATGGGTCAATCACCAAAGTTTCAAAATATTTATTAGTTTATGACTTTAACAAATCAAACATGAATAGATTTGAAGTATTACATGCTTAGAATTTATTGTATTTTAAGAATTTTGTAAGTAGTTATAATTTGTCTTCTTCATCAAATAGAAATCAAACCTACTTTACCAATTCCACTCCAAGGACCTTCTCATAATAACATTTTTAAATACTAAATTTAACGGAATAAGGGGAAAAAGGAAGAAATAGAAGAATAATAAAAATTGTAATATGTGTGCATCTAAAATTGGGCCAAGACCTAGGTTTCACTTATAATGGTTTTATATACTACCCATTAATATAAATGGTTAATGTTATCCAATACAAAGTGGTTATATCATGTGCATTTACAAAATTGGTATAGGTAACTTGTTAATAGTTCTTAAAAATTGGTTGAGCGTCACATGCTTTCATGGATTACCTTGATATTCATTCCAATTATCAATGAGTCTAATCCTTTAAGCCCTTGTGTATGGCATTTCAACCAAAATATTATAAAATATTACATTATTTGGTACCTTTTAATGTACCCCCAATGTACCATTGCACATATGTAAATATTAGATTACAATGTAATTCTATAATTTAAGGTGTGTGATTTATATTTTCCCTAAAGTATGTGTTTATGTGTAGGATAAGTACAAGTGTCATCTATAATGTGTGCAAGTGTGAAGAGTGAGAAAGGGTTCAAGTGTGTGCAATGCAATATATAGTTTAATTAAGAGTTCTGTTTGTATGTGTCATGTAGTAAGTGAAGAGTCACATGTATGTGTCAAGATATAAATTCAATAGATATGAGAGTCTTATATGTGAAATGTGAAAGGTTGTATCTTATAAATATGTGAAAAGATCAATACTCAAGCATTGAGGAATTATCTTATATGGTTATATTACGGAGATAATTATCCATGTACTGTATCAATAATTTTATCAAGCATTGCTCCAGATAATGAAACTCTTCCATATTTGATTCATCAATAATATTGTCAGTATATTATTGATTAATATTATTATATTTAATGAATTTTATATTCACTAGCATTTATATTATGCTATGATTTAACTTTGATATATATTTTCTATAAATAATATGTGTTTCTAAATATTATGACCTATGATTACTCTGGCTAAAAAATATAATAGGGGTATTTTTGTTTTGATTGGTTGGAGGAGGGATTTTGAAAGGAACCCAAAACCATTTTACAAAGAAATGAAAAAAACATCATGTCATGTAGACCAAATACAAAAATAACATATGAAGATTCCACATAGCCACAAAAAAAGGAAAAATAGGTCATGTGAACATTTACATCAAAAAAATATTTAAGCCTGTGGAAGTCAATCCAGGAAGATGAAACAAACATGAAGAAAAAAATTAGCAGGATGATCCTGAAAGCTATGAAGATGATCTTGAGAAAAAAAGAGGCCATGACCTCACTCGAACTTGATGTTGTTGGCTGTATTTGCATCCTCGTTTTTTTGAAGTTCGATGATCTGGTAGAGGATTTCATCTAGAACCTTTCCATCCTAGTGATAAAGCATCCATGCAATCTTCATTGCATTCATAGTGATGACAAGGTCACCACGGTTCCAGAAAAAGGGTCTAAGATAATATTATGGAATAGGTTGGTGGTGAGCATGCCCAAGGGCTCAAATAATTTCATGTTAGGAAGACTATCCTCAATAGACACCTTTGAGGGTGAATTATCGATCTTAACTTGCATCAGGTGAGGAGACTCCCTCAATGTACCAGGTTTATATTTTCACTTGGCCTCTATCATCTTGGTTTTAGTGGATCAATGAATAGTAGACTATAGGGTGATACCAAACGATGGCCCAAAAGGTAGTTTTTTGTCCTATTTGGAAGAAATAGAGGATTCATTTTCTATTTCATTGTCATCGTCATCAATATTAATTTTAGGTATATCTTGGCTAGGGCTATGGATGGAGGTTTTTTTGGACATGATTAATGAGATAATAACTTTTTGGGATTATATTTGAATATAATCACAATATAAGATTATGTGGAGGCCTTAATGAATGGGCTAGGACAAGTTAATTTTTCTAATTTTGTCAATACAAATCTCAATGGAGTGGTAGAGATAATTGGTAATGTTAATGAACTTCACATTCTACAAGATAATAGGGGTATTAGAGATAATAGGGGTATTAGAGCTACCTTGATTATACTCTATTAGAGTTACATTAAGTAGACTCTATCAAAGCTATATTAAAATCAATTAGCGTAGAAAATATTCTATCAAATATATTCAATACAAGAAATATACTTGGAAAAATTGTGCTAACAAGAACCACATATCTATGAGAGGAATTTCAAGGCCAAAAGTTATAAAATAAAAGGCTAGCATTAGAGGGAAAATTTAGTATGAATTTAAATTAGAATAGACATAATTTATTATTGATAAATTATTGAAAAAAATTGAATGTTTGATACCTATCATTTATTGAAGAGAAAAGATTTGAGCTAGTGAATAATAGGATGAATTCCCACGTTTAAAAGCCAAGTATTGATAAATAATAGGTTGGTGACCTGAGAAGTTCAAGAGTATACAAATAAAAATAAAGAGAGGGTTGGACATGAGGTATTCAAAGGAGATTACTATAAAATAACCTTATGCAAAAAATAGCCTTAGTGAGTAAAAATTTGTTACCCAAAAGAAAATATATTTTCTAGAGTAAATTCATCATATGATTATCAAAGGAACCATTGAAGTTACCTGAGTCAAGTGAAATCTAATAGAAGATCTAAAAGAAGAGGGATTCAGTTGCATTGAGAGACATCCAAAATACACCATTAGAGAAATATCAAGGCTAAATTCATTTTGAAAATCATCTCTAGAGTGTATAAGTGAAGTGATAGTAGTCTAAATGCATAGAAAATTGCCATTAGAAGGATATTGAAGCACAATGAAGAATCAAACTATGAACCAAAATAGTTCCTAAGATGAACCAAAGAAGTTACACAAAGTAGACATTAAGGTGGAAGCCACCAAAAACTTGATTCACCAAGGATTGCTATGGAAAATCAAATAATCTTGAGAATTCAACTATCCACCAAGGTTAATTTGGAAAAAAAAAATAACATCTCCTACAAAGTAACATTCCTATTAGAGTCACAAAAAGTAATTACACAATTGTGGACATCGAGGTAAGGATTAATATTCCTTGAAGGTTACTTTGTAGCAGATATTACTATTTATTTAATACAATTTTTAAAGGATTATTGGGTGCTTAAATCTAAGTCAGAGATATTTGAATGTTAATTTATAAGACAATGACATTTTAAAATTTTGAAAAATATATAGGGAGATATAAGGTAGAAAATTAAATTGATTTTTTAATATTTTGGATAGATAAGAAAAACTAAAATAGAAGTTGAATTTGATAATTGATTGATTACATGAATGATTTGATGCAAAATTTGAATTTTGAAAAATTCAAAAATTTGAAAATTGATTGTTTATTGAAATTGATTATTGAAGAAGTTGATTATCCAAATAATTTGAAATTATTAATTGCTTGAATTATGTTTTGGAGAAATAAGGATTTTTACTCCAAAAAGATTTTAAAAATGATGATTTGGAACACTTACAGAATGAAAAACTGAAAAATTAATCATTTGAATAATTTAATTTATTTGAATATTGAATGTAAAATTATGTTTTTGCAAATTGAAATTTTATAATATCATGGCAAGGAAAAGCAAGAAAAAATAAAAATAAATGATAAAAAATAAGAAATACATGGATTGTCAAAGACAAGTGAAGAGAAAAATATGTTAAAATTTCATATTTTCAAAATATTGAGAAATTCCTAAAATATTAAGAATATGTGTTGTCAGTATTATATTATTTCAAGATATAATTCTTGAATAAGTAAACTATGAATATTTTTTAGCACATAAAAATTACTTCAATGTCCCTTTCAATGAAACAAATCTCGCTCTATCTCATTATCTATTGATATATGAAAGAAAGTAAATATAATATTTATCTTTCTAGAAGACAATACTAAATGATAATATTGAATTATTTAAATATTTTGAAGAGGAATATTATAGTGAAGGATATAAACTATGATAAGAAAGGTCGAAGGCCTATGATAGTGAGTGAATGTTGTTTTACCCTAAAATTAAAATCAATGATGATGGATACATGTTGTGATACTAATGATCTTAATTAAAATGCAAAAGAGAATTGTGACTCAAGTTATAATACTTGCAATCTAGGATCAAAATAAAAGAACTTGTTCAATAGAATATATTACATCTAACAAAAAGAATATGAACATGGTTTATGAAGACAAAGACTGTGTGGATAGTGTATGTGAAAAAGAACATTGTAATATTATAAGGTAGAATAATGAAGACTTAAAACAATAAAAAATATGTAACAATCCAAATCTACTCACTTGGTTGTCCCACGTAAAACAATCACTCTAATATATTTTTTTAATACAGTTACTCATAAGTTTACCTTCAAGTTCCTAGAAAACTTGCTTCACACAATTAAATTAAAAGTATAATATTTAACTTGGTATAGGTATAATACACCATTTTTGGGTTTAATACTACTGAAGATAGTCACCCAAGTGGATATGATTGGCCTTATCCCATAAAGGTGCCATTAGTAAAATTGACTTCTCTCATTTACTTCCTCTTGTTCTCGCATGAGGGTCAACCACAGTAGGGGTTATACTCTAGGGCCCATATCACTTAGAGGGTGGATGCTTTCTTCCCTATTCCTTTATCATTCCAAACCTTCAACATATTGTCATTCATGTTCTTTTACCGAATGATAATAAAATAGCGTACTTATACCCAATGTCTAACTTATTATCCTCTTGATGGAGTTAGTTACAATCATACCAATTTTTTGGCCTTAGAATTAGTCTCACATGCTCTTTATGACCCACATTAGTATGTACCATACCATACAATGTGGCTTAACCAGTTAAGATCAAAGATACATGAGATCTATCATAGTACTATTCTATATGCAACCTAGAGAATACATCCCATACCGCATATCGTTACTAGTCTTGAATTGGTCAAAATTCCTGACCATTTATGTCAATGTACGATTGCTCTAGACATTGTTGTGTGTCTTATCACACCCCAAAAACTCTTGGATAAATTCATTTTTCTTCGAGCACCCTTTTTACTCAATGCTCAATTTAAAAACTAGACCAAGACTTCTCAACATCACAAAAGTTTTTAATATCGATCATTTATTTTATAGTTTCTATCAAATAATAATTACTCAAGATTACCTTTAAACATCCCTAATCTTGGGAGATACCAAAGATACACATTTTTTATATAAACCTAAATAAAGATTGTTCACAAAATTCTATAGTATAGGTTATAAATATAAGTTCAATCTTAAAGGAAGATCAATTTTAAGTATATTTTCCTAAACATCTATTTGAGTTTTAAAAAAAATATATATCTCAAACATAGCCTCAAAACCCTTTTACTTTTCTTCTAACTACCTTTAGTTTTCGAATCCAAAAATTCCTCTACAAATTGCAATGATACATAATATCACATACTTATTGTTTAAACAAAACATAATATCACTTTTATTTCCAATTTCACTACCAGCCAATTGTTTAACCATGCTAGAAGGTAATTACAAGCAAATCCATAAACTCTTTATATCCAAGAATAAACAATATATTTCCAACTCAAGGATAAAGACACAACCCAAAATTATAATTCTTTAGCAAGATACAATAAACCCGATGCCCCCTAAAGCCATACAACATCACTTGGAGGAATAGATTTAATTTCCAAAGCATAAAAGAAACATTCTGGTCACATTGCCAGAATTTTGTTATTTACACGTAGTGCCAGGAAATGGTGGTTACAAGTTTAGCTTTTTCCTTGGCATGACTAAACTTGATTGGTTCTTCTTAAAAACAATTCACAGAAGGCTTCCTACCAGACTTAAGCTTTTCGAGAGAAATCTTATATGTATATAAATAAAAGTATAAGTGTGGAGATCAACACTCTAACTCATTACATTAAACTTACTTTACATGCCTCTAGAGAAAGGTTTTAAAATCTCTACGCTATTAATAAGGATTGCATTATGCTAAAAAAACATAGGGTACCTTTAACTTTTAGCTCAACATGCTAATATAAAACATTGAATCATTGAATATATTACCTTTTGAACAAATTTTTTTTGACTAGAAGATAATACAAAAAATATAAAATTAAACCGCGGTTGGTATTTATAAAATATTTGGGAACGTTCCTTTCATAACAAAACTGAACTAATAAATGAATCACTACTTGAGCTCGTCATTCCAAAAATGATTACAATAAAAACATAAAAGTGGATCTTTCCGGTACAATAATCATTTAGAATTTAGCTCACTCTTATAAGATTAAGAATATTACACAGTTCAGTATTAAATTTTGAAAGTTGAAAAGAATCCAAATAGTCTCCGAACCAGAAGATGACCAGAACTATTTTCCATACAAAAAAGCAACTGCAACATGTCTTGCTTCAGATATTCTTTTATGTGGCACTAATTTGATCTGCGATATTTTGATAAGTTCATTTAATTAGAGTCAAATGTTTTGATTCATTCAATTTTTATTTCCAACTCCTCATAAACATAATTTTATTACTCAATCGTCGTCAAGCTTGAAACCATCCTTACACTGCTTAGATAAGACTCCTCTCTCCATCACGCCAGTATAAGGTTTTTTAATAGAAGGGATCAAATTCTGGCTTCCTATTCATGAATGCATTCTACTATCACACAATCATGCATACATGCTAATGTTCCCAAAAATTCATATATCAATCGAGAATGCTATGCATGTGAGACTCAAAAACATTTCTTCAATTCTCGAATATCAACAATATTCACTACTCAAACAGAACTTATATTTTTAATTATGAGAGTTGCAGAATAATCACGCACACAACAATATTTCAAACAATCTCTTGCAAGGATTCTCCTATTTCTTTTTCATACAAGGCATACAAGCATTCATTCCAAATTTCCTTTCATCATTCAAAATAGATTCAATAAGTTTTTAAAATGATCTACCTAGAGTGTATTCGGAGTGCTCAGACCTTCAGAATACTGCTTTGCTCTTTCCCGAATTACCTTAGTCGTCTCCTTCATGTTGTTCTTTTTTCAAACTAAGCCAAACATTTCTCTATTCCCCTTCGATTCCCTGATGGTTTTCCTCTCTCCACTCCCTTACTTTCCCACTATGTCTATCCAAATTGATTTCTATCTTTCACTTCCTCCCTTCTCAGTTTGCGATTAAAGAGGGAATAAAAACATGATAAAAATGAACACCTTGCCAATGCGGATATGCTGGCCACTACTCCGTGCCATACTCATCCAGTTTGCCATGAAGAAAATTCATTTTCTTTTATCTTATATTTCACTACCACAAGCATAGCTCCATTCATTTATTTTTGAAAAAAGATCGAACATAATATTTGTTCACCTTTTTGACTAACGTCCATAACAATTTAACTATATATCAAACTTCTTTTAAAAAGAAACATACACCCATATTTTGTTTCTATTTGCATGCTATATATCTTTTAAATTATTTATATGCATATCAAACATAATCAATGGATCCCATCTCATCACCACTAAAACCAAATACAAAATTCACATAATCATAACATCTATATGATATGCAAGTATGTGAGCATCTATGTACTCACAAGCCGAATCATCACTTCCCTTGTTACCTTTCTCTTTTACATCAACTAACTTCTTCTCGTCGATTTTGAACCTGGTCTTGCATACACAATAGCAATCAACAATACCACAATTCACAATAAAGAATAAGGTTATTATCAATTTGCTTATTAAAAAATATCTGTGTGAGGAGGGTCATTACAAAATAGACATGAACATTATGTAAGGTATGGACACAAAATAGAAACATGTTTTTTTTTTGGTAGATAAGATACTATAGCATTAATACCGGGTTTTACAGGTTGAACCAAAACCTTTTACAAAAATCAACCCAGGGCTGTTGATGAACATATCCTTACTAAGGATCATATATATGTAAAATCTACATGTCGCCAAAGTCATTACATCCGGTAAGGCACATAGCCTGTTATAAAAAAGAAACCTCCCATACAACATTTTGGGTATACCCCGAGAAAACACACATGCATCATAATTACAAAAAAGAAACAGACACGGATCCCTTCCTTGAGACAATGGAGAAACAAAAATCTGCATACACACATAGCAGAGTACTGAAAAAACTCCCACAAGCTCTGTATTAACAGTTACTCTTAATAATTATTTGGTAATTGCTTTCTTCCGTAAATGACATGCTTTGGTACCACATACTATCTTGGCCAACAGGTTTGTTTTTGCCAAAATAGAAACATGTTGAAATCTTTATTGTTGTAAAATTTATGAAGGAACCAATCACCCTCAAATAAATTGTTGGTACAAAGAAAATGATAATATGAATCATGGATGAAAAATACATAAAAATTTAATATGATAGAATAAATTATTACAAGGATAACACTAAATGGATTTCTTTAAAATGTTATTTTAATTTCATATATGGACAAATAAAGAGTATGAAGTCCTATAGGAATCAATTCAAAAGAAACTTAGTACACAAAAATGTCAAAGTCAAAGTCAAAAAATTAAGATAAGATAAAGAAATAAGTCAAATATTGAAGAATAAAGTATTTACTAACCAAATAATGTAATACAGGGGGTCTTCGAGGGTATTACATTATTTTATCCATGTTAATGTACCTACATGGTACCATTATACATATGTAAATAGTAGATTAGGGTGTCAGTCTATAGTTTAGGGTGTGTGATTTATATTTCCCCTAAATTATATGTCTATGTGTAGGATGAGTACAAGTGTATAGAGTGAGAGAGTGTGCAAGTGTTATGCAATTTAGTATTCAAGTGTGTGCAATGTATGATATAGGTTAGTTAAGAGTCTTGTTTGTATATGCCATGTATGTAGGTTAATATTCATCTATATGTGAAAATATGTCAAGTCAAGAGATATGAGAGGTTTGTCTTATGTGTGGAATATGAAAGAATGCATCTTATAAATATGTGAGGAGAGCAATAGTCAAGTATTGAAGAGTCATCTTCTATGTTTATATTATGAAAACAAATATCCATGTATTGTATCAAGAAATGTATTAAGCTTTAATTTAGAGAAGAAAACACTTATATATTTTATTCATCAATAATATTGTGAGTATATTGTTGATTGATATTGTTATATTTATTAACATTGATATTATGATGTGATTGAGCCTTCATATATATTTTCTATGAATAATATTTGTTCCTAAATATTGAGACCTATGATTAATTTGGTTTAAAAGCCCAAAATATATCTTAATCCTTGTGCATTGGATTGATTGAAATTTTTATCTTACTTTATTTTTTGAGGTATAAAAAATCATTGATTGATGCTTGCAATAATTTGATTTGTGTATACTACTATGAAATTGCACAATTAAAAATATATATATAGGATATCATTCACCATATGTCGTACTAAAAAAGTAGAGAATAAAAATGAAGGATTAGTAGACGAAATAGAACTATTAATAGATTGAGAAGTAGAGAGGGGTGCTTTTGTGCACCCAAATATAGATCATATATTTTATAACATAGATGTGATAGATTAGTTGATTGATTTTTATATATAGCAAATCCTCAACACTAAAATTTACATAAATAAATAAAACATAAATAATCCTTTGAGTTATTCATGTTGCCAAGGCTAGACACATCATATCAAAGTAAAATTCCTAATGCAGTGAGTGTGTCATGATCCACCTTGATAGTACTAGCTACTCAAGATAAACTATGTATTAGCCAATGTTGTTTAATGCTTAGATTTTTTATTTTTATGGATATATGATTCTAATAGTGTGTCCATTTTATGCAAGAATACAATATTATTGATGCTCTACTTGGGTGTAGGATTAGGTACTCTCATGGGTGGAAAAGAGAATTATCCACAAGGAATGAAAGACCATATTGAAGGGGAAAACATGAATAAACAACTCAAGGTAACATGAACGAATACCCTTTTCATGTATATGCAATATGGTTTGTGCATGCTCATGTTTGTGCCATAAAACTATAAAATTTGTGTGCAAAGATTCTCCTTCACATGAACTAGTGACATCTTGGGTCTCTCTTAAATAAGGAGCCACTTATATAGGGATAAAAGGATGGTATGAAATATCAAGGGAGTGCTTTTTAGACTTGATATTTAGATCTTATTACTTTCTACATGTGATATAATGGTCTCCAAGATAGAATATATAGATTTAATCTAAGTTACTTATTAGGATTGGAGTGAAGGAGTATTTATGTTCACTTTGTTTGAATAACAAAGGTTCAATGTTATTCTAATGTTAGATTTAATATTAATCAAAGAAATGATTAATTTTAGTATTAAATTAATGTTATAATGATTAATATTTTT
Source organism: Wollemia nobilis (assembly GCA_028583015.1). Taxonomy (NCBI): domain Eukaryota; kingdom Viridiplantae; phylum Streptophyta; class Pinopsida; order Araucariales; family Araucariaceae; genus Wollemia; species Wollemia nobilis. The sequence goes on along the minus strand of JAQPPZ010011065.1, from coordinate 418,724 downwards.
CTAAATATAGTTTTAATATTAATTAAAGAAATGATTAAAGTTTTGTGGTATCTTTGAAATTATTGATTATTTTTGCTTAAGAACTTGGTCTATTCTTGATCTTGAGGATGTTGCTTTTGTGTGTTCATGGATTGTTTGATTCACCTTCAGTATTAGCAAATATGATAGTTTTTTAATGCTTTTGTGATGCATTGGGAGATCCACCCTTCATATTAAGTGTTTGCTTGTCACCTCCCTTAATGTCATAGTGGCTTCAAATGAGGGTTGAGCATTGGAAAAACACTCATGAGAGTTACACCATGAATCTTGCATGGTGGCACCCAAGAGTTGGCTTACCTATATATTTACATGCTCTATTTTGAAGTAGGGAAGCATAGGGGGGAAATACTTGCAAATGAGGAAAGGATAACAAATTGTTTCAGAAAATTGCAATATCGACAGAGCCTAGCTTCAGGAGATAGACATAACTATTAGGTAAGAATTGTATGCTTATTGGTCCTTTTGTTCACTATATTTATTTATGCCTTTATCTCCATATTAAAATTGTTGCTTCATATTATTTATGTTTTTTATTGGATTGTGTACTCCTATATTTTCTAAGTTGGATTGCTTGCAAGTTTGGTAGTTGTTTAGGTTTCATTGTCCATCTTTCACTACCTCTGGACCCATTACCCTTACACAGTGAGATATAGCATTCGATGATAGTGTTACCTCTAGATCACTTGATTCTTATAATACTAATCTATCCTATTATTACTTGTTTACTATATGTGTTGGGTAGTTTTAGGGTGTCATAGTTTGGTGTGCTTGACATCTTACCATAGGGTTTTGGGGTAGGCATTGCATACTAAGAATGGGGAAAAATATTATTTTAAGTTTTGTAATGCACTGGATCACTAGGGATCATCATGGGTATGGAACCCTACAAGCTAGCTATTACATAGCCTAGGAGATATTTTCACCTCCTTTCCTATGTTAGAAGTTGTTTTTTATCTACCCTTATTATGCAAGTGTAAGTTGGGTTTCATACATTAAAATGATTTAATCCATGAATGTTATTAGCTTTGAGTTAAGATTTTATAATATTAGATTTGATTTATTCAAATGAATGATTAAAAGATAGTTTATTATTTTATTAGATTTGAGTTAAACCTTTTACTAATGTTAGACTAAACAAATGTTAGATTAATCAAATGGATTTTTTAACTAATAATAGTCTAACCCAATGATAGATTAATCTAATGAATTGATTAACTAATGTTAGACTAAAATAATGTAATATTAATAAAATGGATTGATTAACTAATAATATTCTAACCCAATTATATATTAATCAAATTAATTGATTAACCAATGTTAGATTAATCAAATGGATTGATCAACTAATAATAGTCTAAACCAATGAGAGATTAATAAAACTAATTTATTAGCTAATGTTATACTAAACTAATGTTAGTTTTATCAAATGGATTTATTAACTAAGGATGGTCTAACCTAATACATCATAATATTTAGAATAAGTATGGCCTTATTTGTTTGAATGGTTTGCATAGGGTTGCAAGGCTTGTATTTTAGGCAAACATTGTGGAAAGTATTTTTCAAGTATGGGCTTCTTATCCATGTGTTACTATAATGGAATGAAATTTATATTAAAACATGGTTGAACTATGTTGGAAAAATATTTGTGGAAAATATTTTGAAAGTATGGGATTCTTTTGTTTGTGCATTTTCATGTATGAATCATATAGAAATGTATTAAAACATGCATATGATTTGTTTTGATCCCTTTATTTCCAATAAATTTCCATGGAGTCCAAATATAGAAGGTAGCAGATCAAGATGATGGGGTTTCTTTCTTTTATTTAGCAATGTAAAGAAAATCACTCTTGGTGAAAGATAATTTATTGTAATAGAATTAAAAGACTTATTTTGTATTAATTGCCATGTTGATAAATGTTTTTTGGTATATTATCCATGTTATTACTTTGATCTAATGGATATTTAGATTTAATTTGCAAGCTTAATAATATTAGATTTGCTTTCTTGATAGAAGATGCATTTGTTATATAATATTTCAGAGTGAGAGAGAGAGACAGAGTCATTTTTGGGTTTAGTGTCTTTCTTTGGGACAGGTTCTAAAGGGTACCCTTAACTAAAACACTCATTTTTATGACTTGGGTTATTTTTGGGTAGGAACACCTAGTTCTTGTGTCCATGAGAAGACAATCACATGGAGTGATTGTTGCTTAAAGACCCATCATAGATATTGGGAATACAAGCACTAAGTTTATGTAATCATTGTGGAGGTGTAGTTAAACTAGACTATGGCACCACACCTAAGGGATCCAACATATATTGAATTATGATTGGAAGAAAGAATTGGTCTCCCCTTCACTAAAGACTAAAAAGGGATAATCCTAATGCTAAGTTTAAAATATCTACATTCCTTGAGAATTTCAAAAAGGTGGGGATATATTTTTAGATAATCCTCTATACCATAAAGGTATATGAGGTAAACCCTATTTACTTATAGGATCTTGGCCTCTTCTCTCCACTCGAGTGATATTTGCAATATTATTGACTTGAAATGTGTCTATGTCTAGTCAACATGTGTATTTCATGGATACTCCTATGAACCTGTTGAGCAAGGTGCAGCGATAGTATTGTCATTATTGTCAACACAGTCAGATAGATCGGTTGATGCAGTGGATAAGAGTTCAGAGGTTACTCATAGTATGTACAGTGATGTTAAATGCTTATGAGGATGTTTACCCATATTTTTGCATATTTTCCAAGAATACCGAAGTGGCCCATATGCCAAAAGAGAAGAGAAAAAGCAAGGAGAAAAAAGTGTCGCGATATCGCGACATGTTGCATTTTCATGGTCCAAAGCAAAGAGAAAAATCAAGAAGAAAAAAGTGTCGCGATATCGCGACATGTTGCATTTTGCAGGCCAAAGCAAAGAGAAAGAGCAAGGAAAAAAAGTGTCGCGATATCGTGACATGTATTTTCATGGGCCAAAGCAAAGAGAAAGAGCAAGGAGAAAAAAGTGTCACGATATCGTGACATGTTGTATTTTCGTGGTCCAAAGCAAATAGAAAGAGCAAGAAGGAAAAAGTGTCGCGATATCACGACATGTCACATTTTTGTGACTCAAAAAGGGCAGGTAGGCAGAGAAACAAAAGTGTCGCGATATCATGACATGTCGCATTTTCACAACTCAAAAAGGGTAGGCAGGTAGAGAAACAAAAGTTTCACGATATCATGACATGTCGCATTTTCGTGACTCAAAAAGGGCAGGCAAGTAGAGAAACAAAAGTGTCACGATATCGCGACATGTTGCATTTTTGCCAAAGGAACAAAGTAGTTGACAGTGCGTCTGATATTAGTGATGAACACCAGGATGGTGAAACTAAAGACTGCATAGTGACATGGACCCATAAGGAATATTTAATGATTTGAAATCATTTAAGATGGTCATTACACATGGAAAGAAGCGGACGCATGCCCATGTGGAGAAAAGGAAACAAAGGGCCTCAAAATAGAAACAAAAAGCCTTTTCAGAAACCAAAACACATGCATGCACAAGGGAAAGAGAAAATGAACAGTCATGAAGGAGAAAATGAACAGTCATTGAAGGAGAAAACGAACATTCATGAAGGAGAAAATGAATAGTCATCGAAGGAGAAAATGAACAGTCATCGAAGGAGAAAATGAACAGTCATGAAGGAGAAAACAAACAGTCATCGAAGGAGAAAACGAATAGTCATGACCGAGAAAATGAACAGTCATGGTAGGAGAATATGGTGTCAATTATTTGCATGTGACGTGTTTGACGAAATGCCTTCTCAATATATACAAAAGGAGTTACATAAAGAAGGAGTTACAATTGACAAGTGGCATATGAGAATATGAAAGAAGGTGTTACAATTGACAAGTGGTGTATGAGAATATGAAATAAGGAGTTACAATTGGAGTTACAAAGAGAAAGGATAGTTATAAAAGGAGTGTTGCTTGGAGAATTTTAGTAGGGGATTTTATTTTGTGAAGTGCGATGAGTGTGTGTGTTTTGTGAATTATGGTAGACGTTGGGTAAGCAATAGACCAGTCAGGGTCTTGTAAAAGTGAAGGCATTTTTATGTCAATCTTCTAGTTTCAAAATTGAAGTCCAAGTTGGTGCTTGGCATCAGGGGTTGGTGCTCCTTCCAGTTGGTGCTAGGTAAATCAGGGGTTGATGCTCCTTCCAATGGGTTCTAGTAAATTGATTGTAAAGTTGGTGCTTTGCAAAGGCTGGATTTGGATGGGAGTCCAAATAGTCATTTTGAGGAGTAGCCAAATCGGTGAACCTCGGTACATCTTATGTTGTGTGATGTTATCTTGTTATATTTGCTTTATTTGGTTTTAATTTTTCATTGTTTTGGCTTTAAGAGTTGAATATACTTGATTCATCCCCCCCTCTCAGTGTCATTGTGAGACTAACAATTGGTATCAGATCCAGTTTCCCTTGTCAGGCTAAATCAGCTAGGGTTGATCTTGGATTAGTACGCAATGGGTAAGAAGAATAGATCCTCCTCCAATAAGGCATCTCAGTCAGTTTCAGTTCCTGTGGAAGAGAAAATTGAACTAGAAAAGATAGGAGTGAATTATGAAGTATGTGATGAAAACCTTGAGGTTGAAGTAGATCTAGAAGGTGAGTTGATCGCTGCACTTGAAGAGTTGGATATAGAAAGAAAAAATAACAAAAGACTTGTCCAAGAAGTTGGAAGAATATGGGGATAATATTGAAGATCTCTTCTTACAAATTCATAAAGCCAAGAAAATAGAAGAAGCCTTGAAGTCACACCTGGATGATAAAGGTGATGTATGTAGCAAACGTGAAGAGGAATCTAACAAAGTTATTAGTGATCTAAAGCTACAAGTAGAAGAGTCCAAAAGGATTGAAGAAACTCTTAGGTCACAGATCAATGAGAAAGAGATTGCTTGCTACAAACAAGAAGAGGAGATTGTTTTATTGAGGAAACAACTAGAAGAGGCCAATACAAATCTCAAATTTGAGAAGAGCACAAAGTTGCTAGATAAAATGATAAGGCAACAAAGAAGCTCCATGGCTAAGCTTGGTCTTGGATGTGAAGTTGAACAACCTTCATCTTCTAAATCTACAGAGAAGAAGAAGTCCACTGCTGAAGGATCAAAGCAAGAAAAGTTTGAAGCTGAATCTTCAAAAGGAAGAAAATCTCAAAGGAGATCTACAGACAAAGCAACCACAACAAAAGAGGTTCTATCACTCTCACTTTATTCATAATAATGCTTTTAATGGCTATTGTTTTAGATGCAACCATTATGGTCACAAGGCAATTTATTGTGGATTGAATAATAGATCAAAGAGTTATGCTGGTAGAAATACATCTATTTTTCCGATTGAACACCATGTGCAATGTTTTAAATGTAATGGTCATGGGCACATAGCAAGGTTTTGTCCAAGAAATTTTGTATCTAATCTAAGGCAAGATAGTAGATTTCATCAGACACAAAGAATGCAACACAAACAGGGAAGAAATCATGTGCATCAAAGAAAGGAAAATAATCATCCATCAAGGATGCACAAGAGACAACCACCCAAGAGAAATGTTCAAGTTCACGAAAAGGTTCAAAATAGGGATGTAGTTGAAAAACTCAAGCCCAAGTTCAAGAAAGTTTGGAGAAAGAAAGAAGAGAGGAAATCATGTCTCCTTGGACTGAAGGAGACTACTCCTCTATTGCACTAAGCAACTCCAGTTAGCACATCCTCGGGGGGAGCAATCTTAAAGTTTTATTTTAATGCTCCTATGTTGTTTGGTTATCTGAGGATGAAAGGCAAGTAGTCAGGGGGAGTTGTCGTATAGTTGTCAAAGTGTGTTTTAGTTCATGTAGTTGTTTGTGGAGGTGCCATGGAGGGTGGTGATTAAGTTGAGACTTGTCACCATTGGTAGTATTGCTATATGTCAGTGTTGTACTTTTGATGGTTCTTACTGCCATGGTTCAAAGTTATGGATTATAACAGTTCAAATAATTTGGTTTAGTGAAAGAATGTTGCCCTAAGCTGCATAGATGTGTTTTGATAAAAGCAGTGTGTATTTGTGTTGCACATTGATGTGAAGATTGTTAGATCTATTATGATGCTTTGGTGAAAATATTTAATTCATGTGCAAAATCAGAAAGCTCACATTTTATTATTGCATTCAAGGTGCCTACATGAGCAGGAAGTTACATCAATACAAATTGAGTACAAATATTCAGGGAGACAAATTCAGATCGATCCACATTTGATCGTTACACATTTTCTCAACTGCATGTGTAATGTTTTGTTCAATCACCATCGGGTCACCAATATCCGGGTATCCGATTTCTTTTGATTTGTATGAAGCAGGTTCATAGCCATTGTCACTATCATCACTGATGACAATGAAGGCAGGTTCTTCAGGTTCATAGTTGTTCTCAGCTACCTCCTCTTCATCATCACTAATGATGATAAGTTCAGGCTCTAAAAATGAAGGAAAGTACTCAACTACACTGTCACTATGACCGTTAGATGCATCATCACCTTTGTTATCAGTCACTTCTTGTGAAGTAAGTTCATCCGATTCATAGTCAGTCTATTTCTCGGTCACATGGTTCTGCAAGCTATGGAATATAGCATTGATGTCGAGTGTCTCGACTGCGTGATCAAATGCATGAGGATCCCAACTATCCAAAAATGTCAATGATTGGTGAACTTTCATATTTCCTCGGGTTGCAAGTTAATCAAAATGAGAAGGGCATATTTATTTCTCAAATTAAATATGTGAAAGAGATGTTAAAAAGTTCACAATGGAGGAGTGTAAGCCAGTTAGCACTCCCATGACGATAGGTTGCAAGTTGAGCAAGGATGACAAATCTCCACATGTTGATCAAACCATGTACAGATCTATGATTGGGAGCTTACTGTACTTGACAGCTACCAGACCAGATATTTTGCAGGTAGTATGCATGGTAGCACGATTTCAGGCTAGTCCCAAGGAGACTCATGTGACAATAGTGAAGAGGATTCTTCGGTACCTCAAGGGTACTATGGAGTATGGGTTATGGTATCCGAAAGGTAAGGACTTCACCCTTATTGCGTATTCAAATGCAGATTGGGCAGGATGTGTAGATGATAGAAAGAGTACCAGTGGAGGTGCATTCTATCTTGGAGATAGGTTGGTCGCATGGCACAGTAAGAAACAAGAGTCAGTCTCCTTATCCACAATAGAGGAAGAATATATTGCAGCGACAACGTGTTGTACGTAGGTATTATGGATGAAACAAACCCTGAAATATCTTGGTATTAACTTCAGTGAGCCAATTTCAGTTAAGTGTGATAACACCAGTGCCATTAACATCTCAAAGAATCCGGTTATGCATTCTCGCACAAAACATATTGCTATCCGGTATCACTTTTTGAAGGAGAAAGTTGTGGAAGGTGAGGTTAAGTTGGATTTTGTTCCAACAATAGAGCAAGTAGCGGATATCTTCACAAAACCATTGCCCAAGGAAGTCTTTGAGTACCTTCACAATAAATTGGGAGTGGTCACGCTTCCCAAGAATTGACTAGCTATCGGGACCACATTCTCAGGGGGAGCATTTGTGTATTTGTTTATCTTTTTGCTCATGTTTGTGATTTTTGCTAAGTGTAATAATTTTTTCTTGAGAATGTTGTGCATGGACTCAGGGGAGTTTGTAGTAGCCCTTTGATATTGTTGTCAAAGGGGGAGAAGAGTTACAGGAAATTGCACGTGTGTTGCCAACAATTCCAAAGGGGGAGATTGTTGAGCAAGGTGCAGCGACAGTATTGTCATTGTTGTCAACACAGTCAGATAGATCGGTTGATGTAGTGGACAGGAGTTCAGAGGTTACTCAGAGTATGTACAGTGATGTTAAATGCTTATGAGGATGTTTACCCACCTTTTTGCATATTTTCCAAGAAGACCGAAGTGGCCCATATGCAAAAGAGAAGCGAAAAAGCAAGAGAGAAAAAAGTGTCGCGATATCGCGACATGTTGCATTTTCGCAGTCCAAAGCAAAGAGAAAATGCAAGGAGAAAAAAGTGTCGCGATATCGCGACATGTTGCATTTTCACGGGCCAAAGAAAAGAGAAAGAGCAAAGAAAAAAAGTGTCGCGATATCGTGACATGTTGCATTTTTGCGTTCCAAAGCGAAGAGAAAGAGCAAGGAGAAAAAAGTGTCGCGATATCGCGACATGTTGTATTTTCGTGGGCCAAAGCAAAGAGAAAGAGCAAGGAGAAAAAGTGTCGCGATATCGCGACATGTTGTATTTTCGCGGGCCAAAGCAAAGAGAAAGAGCAAGGAGAAAAAAGTGTCGCGATATCGCGACATGTTGTATTTTCGTGGTCCAAAGCAAAGAGAAAGAGCAAGAAGAAAAAAGTGTCACGATATCGCGACATGTCGCATTTTCGTGACTCAAAAAGGGTAGGCAGGCAGAGAAACAAAAGTGTCACGATATCGTGACATGTCACATTTTCGTGACTCAAAAAGGGTAGGCAGGAAGAGAAACAAAAGTGTCGCGATATCGCGACATGTCACATTTTTGTGACTCAAAAAGGGTAGGCAGGTAGAGAAACAAAAGTGTCACGATATCGCGACATGTTGCATTTTTGCCAAAGGAACAGAGTAGTTGACAGTGCGTCTGATATTAGTGATGAACACCAGGATGGTGAAACTGAAGACTGCATAGTGATGTGGACCCATAAGGAATCTTTAATGATTTGAAATCATTTAAGATGGTCATTACACATGGAAAGAAGAGGACACATGCCCTGGAGAAAAGGAAACGAAGGGCCTCAAAATAGAAACGAAAAGCCTTTTCGAAAACCAAAACACATGCATGCACAAGGGAAAATAAAATGAACAGTCATGAAGGAGAAAACGAACAGTCATCGAAGGAGAAAACGAATAGTCATGAAGGAGAAAATGAACAGTCATCGAAGGAGAAAATGAACAGTCATCGAAGGAGAAAACAAACAGTCATGAAGGAGAAAATGAACAGTCATCGAAGGAGAAAATGAATAGTCATGACCGAGAAAATGAACAGTCATGGTAGGAGAATATGGTGTCAATTATTTGCATGTGACATGTTTGACGAAATGCCTTCTCAATATATACAAAAGGAGTTACAATTGACAAGTGGCATATGAGAATATGAAAGAAGGTGTTACAATTGACAAGTGGCATATGAGAATATGAAAGAAGGAGTTACAATTGGAGTTACAAAGAGAAAGGATAGTTATAAAAGGAGTGTTGCTTGGAGAATTTTAGTTGGGGATTTTATTTTGTGAAGTGCGATGAGTGTGTGTGTTTTGTGAATTGTGGTAGACATTGGGTAAGCAATAGACCAGTCAGGGTCTTGTAAAAGTGAAGGCATTTTTATGTCAATCTTCTAGTTTCAAAATTGAAGTCCAAGTTGGTGCTTGGCATCAGGGGTTGGTGCTCCTTCCAGTTGGTGCTGGTAAATCAGGGGTTGATGCTCCTTCCAGTGGGTGCTGGTAAATTGATTGTAAAGTTGGTGCTTTGCAAAGGCTGGATTTGGATGGGAGTCCAAAAAGTCATTTTGAGGAGTAGCCAAATCGGTGAACCTCGGTACATCTTATGTTGTGTGATGTTATCTTGTTATATTTGCTTTATTTGGTTTTAAGTTTTCATTGTTTTGGCTTTAAGAGTTGAAGATTTAAGTAACAAGAGATACATTAATTCACTCCCCCCCCTCTCAGTGTCATTGTGAGACTAACATAACCTTCTTAATTTTAAATAAAATTATCTCTTAGGTTGGTTAAAGTTATGGGTTGTTACAATTGGTATCAGAGCTCTAGGTTATAAGACTAGAAGCTTCCTTGGAAAAAGAACTTAGAGATGTTTTGACTTGATAAATGATTTTTGGGTAGATGCCATGTCCATAATTATTATCAATCGATGATAGTATATAGTTGTTATTACATTAGAGGATGTGACTAACTAGAAGGTAGTAGGTATAGAGCTACAACCTAACCTTGAGACTTTTGTGTGGCTAGGACAGTGGCACCAAAAATAAGGAGAGGAAGAAGAGGATCTTCCATGCCACCAAGATAGGCTAGGTAAAATAGTTTTGAGGCTAGCCCCCATGGATAATGTTTGGGGAATTCTAGCATAGAGGTGGAGAACCTCATTGCTACTATATCACTTTTACAAGAGCAACTAAAGCAACTATGAGAACAAATGGACCAATAGAGATAGAGGTTGGAAATATTTATGAGTCAAAATAGAAATATTGAGAGCAAACAAGAATGAAACCCTTCTAAAGATGAGCAAGTGGTTAGTATCTTATAGAGGTAGAATTATCCAAAGACATGAATAATATTAAGACCTCTAAATTCACTAAAAAAAGTGAGTGATTTAGCTAAATCTTGGCTAAATGAGTTGGAGACCTAGTTCTCCATGAAAATATATTCTTCAATGACCTAGACTTGTTCGGCCACTCTCCATTTACAGGAGTCTGGGTTAGAATGGTGGAACACTTTTAAATTCAATATAAAACTTTAGGCTATCAACCTATCATAGATAGGGTTTATGGAGGTCTTTAATAAAATATTCCTTACTGAACAATATTATGTGGAAATTTTTAGAAATGTTTTATTCTTTTCCAAGGAACAATATCAATAAATGTTTACAACCAAAGGTTTATAAAACTACTTAAATATGTATCGCTCTACAATTATGATGATCATATGAAGACATGAAAATTTATCTTAGGGACAAATCCTAAGATATGTTTAGTAGTAAATATGCATAAGCCTAAGACTTTATAGAAGGTATATGATTTTTTTTGTCAAGTTGATTCCAACCTACAGTTGAACAAGTCTCCTTTTAATTATGTAGTTTTTTTAGAAAGAGATCAATTATAATTAAGTAAAATGAAGAGTGTTGGCCTTATGAAATGGAAGCAGGAATAAGACAAGAAAAGTAAATATAGTCTAAATTTAAAAACAAAATGATAGGAAACAAGGGAATTATAAGAAGAAATTCTAGACGAGGAAGGATAATGGTACTCCTCAAGCACATAAACAACCTAAACCATCTTGGACAATCATATAGGATAAAAGATATAGGAAATACACCCAGGTCCCAAGGGTTGTTTCTATTATTGTGGGAGACCTCACTATGCAAAAAAGTGTCCAAATAAATCAGGACCAAGCAAGAAGAAAAAGGAACCCAACCACAAAATCTATGCTACAACTAAAAATAAGAATTTGGATGGTCAAGCCACACCTATGATTCTAGATGGTAAGTTGTTTGATAAGAAAGTTAAGATTTTGATAGATAGTGTAGCTATGGATAGTTTCATTCCTTCTAGTACACTTAGGAAATTTCTAGAAAGAACAAGATTTTTGGTACAAGGGTGGAAAGTTGAGTATAAGTTTCAATGGACCTACTCAGTGGATTAATGTTTTCCCTAGCTAATATCACCTTATCCAATATCTCTACCTTATGGCACTTATATGTAGCTCTGCTACATGCCTTTAACATCATCTTGGGAATGGACTAGTTAAAGGCTCATGGAGCCCTAATTAATTTCCAAGATAGATGGATTGACTATAGATAAGGACAAGAAAATACTAATATTACATAGAGAGCAAGGGGTTTTATGCCCTTATATGATCTCTATAATGGACCTAAAGACAAATATTAGGAAATATGGTAAGTTCTATACCATTAAATTGAACAACAAGACCAAGAATGATAAGAAGGAATAAATATTTGAGAAACACCCAATATTGTGGAATTTTGGGGATTTTTTCCTTGAATATCTTATCGGGCTACCACCTAAGCATGACATTGTCTTCACCATCAAACTTTTGCTAGGTTCGGAACCTCTTCATAGAACTCCTTATAAGATAAATCCTATATAAATATAGGAGTTTAGGGTGCAACTTTAGGGGTTACTAGAAGATGGTTTGACTAAACCTAGTGTATCACCATGGGGTGAACTAGATATTTTTATAAAAAATAATGATGATTCACTAAGGTTGTTCATATATTACAAAATGCTAAATAAAGGAAATGTTAAGAATATGTATCCTTTACCTAGGATTGAGGATTTGTTTAATAATTTTAAAGGTGCCACAATATTTTTAAATATTGACTTAAAATTAGGATACCATCAGTTAAAAATCCATGAGGAGGATACTCATCAGACTAATTTTAAAACTAGGTATGGGCATTATGGGTTCACAGTCCTAAATTTTGGTTTGACCAATGCCTTGAAAATATTCATGAATCTAATGAAAAATATGTTTAAGGAGAATCTAGATCATTTTGCCTTATTATTCGTGGAATATATTCTAATATATTCCTAAAATAAGGAGGAGCAGGATAAAAATTTAAGGATTGTTCTTGATTTGTTAAGGAGGAATCAACTCTATAAAAATATATCAAAATGTGTTTTTTATGTTCTTGAGGTGTATTACCTAGGACTTATCATATCCATTAAAAGGATAGAGTAAATGCAAATAATATAGAGGCCATTTTTATCTAGCCACCACGCACTAGTGTTCTTGAAGTGTGAAGCTTCATGTGCATGATAGGGTATTATAGGTTATTTATAAAGGATTTCTCCAAGATAACTAGTTCTATAACTGAAATTCAAAGAAAATGGGAGGAATATAAATGGATGGACAAGTGTGAGGCCATGTTTAAGATGCTTAAACATAAACTTACTATAGTACCTCTATTTAAGATTCTATATTTCGAAAGGAATTTTTAGTCTACACTAATGTGGAAGGTTTGGGAGGAGTTTTATCCTAGAATGATTCAGTCATGGCATATGAGTCAAGAAAAATTAAAAAGCATGAGTTCAATTATGCTACACATGATCCATAACTAGTATTTGTAGTGCATTCTCTTAATATTTGGTGTTATTACATGCTACAAAATCCTTTTAATTTAATAATCAACCACAAAATCTTAAAGTATGTTTTTACCCAACCAATGCTTAATGCAAGAAAGAGAATATGGAATGAGTTATTAGTGGGATATAATTTTGGTATAAAGTTTATCAAAGGTAAGGAAAATGAGTTTGTTGATGCCTTGAGCAGGAAAGGCATATAGAAACCTTGACCCGTTTTCACGTGGACTTTATGGAGAAAGTCAAGGATATGAAAGTACATGAGAACTAGTTTTGCAGTGATTTTTAGGCCAATATGGAAAGGAACTCTGAAAAGAGTAAGGATTTTTACATAAAATATAGAATTTCATATTTCAAGGATAGTGTGGTGATCCATGAAGTTGGTGATTTAAGTAAATTGATCATTCTAGAGGTACATATATCTCCTTACTACACTCACCCAAGAAGGGCTAAGATGAGTGAGAAAATGAAGAAGATATTCTATTGGTTGGGAATGAAGAAATATATCACTGATTTTGTGGCTTGATTTTTTAAATGATAGAAACTAAAGGCCGAACATAGACATCCAATAGGATATTTGTACCCACATGACATTCTAAGGAAAGAATGGTAGGTGATATCTATTGACTTCAGAGTGGGATTACCTAATACTGGGTACCAACATGATAAAATAATCATAGTGGTTGATAGATTGACCAAGGTTGCTCATTTTATTCTAGGAAACACCAAGGACAATGCCTTGATAGTGGCAAATAAATATGCCAAAGAAATTTTTAGGTTGCATGGTTTTCCTAAGATGATCATTTTAGATTAGGGAATCCAAAGGTACATCTTAGTTTTAGTAGGTCCTTCATTGTGCATTTGGCATGAAGTTGAATATTAACTCTATATATCATTCAAAAATAGATGGTCAAATAGAAAGGATGAACCAAATCTTGGAAGACATGATTCACATGTATTACATTAATTAAAAGTCTTGATGGGAGGAATTTTTGCATCTGCTTCAGTTTACTTTTAATAATGGATACATGCTTCCTTGAAAATGGCCCCGTTTGAAGCCTTGTATGATAGGAGATGCATAAATCCCCTAGCTTGGGATGACCTAGAGGATCGAGTTGTAAATAGGTTAGATACAATCAGAGAGATGAAGTAGCTCAATATTATTAGATAAAGGCTTAATAAAGCCATCGATCGTTAGAATATCTATGCTAATTTGAAGTGTAAACCTAGAGAATTATTTGTGGGAGACATATTTGTGGATATATATCCATAGGAGAAATATATCTCCTCTATTGATCTACTCCGAAGCCTGCTCTCAACTCTATCTCAAATCTACACCAAACCTTGTTACAAGGCTAGCACAAATCTGATCCAACTCTGCTCACAAATATCTATCTCAAATCTACACCATACCCCGTTACAAGGATAGCACAAATATTATTCAACTCTTCTCACAAAACTCTACCTCAAATCTACACCAAACCTTGTTACAAGGCTAGCACAAAATTTTTCCAACTTTTATCACAAATATCTGTCTTCAAATCTGCTTCAATTCTTCTTACAAGACTTTCTAAAATCTACCTTAATGTTACCTAAATTTTTCTCACAAGACTTTCTCAAATCTACCTCAATGCTACCTCAAGTCTTCTCATAAGACTTGCTCAAATATACTTCAATACTACCTCAAGCATTCTCACAAGACTTGCTCAAATCTGCCTCAATGTCACCTCAAGATTTCTCATGAGACTTTCTCAAATATACCTCAATAATGCTTCAAGAATTGCTCAAATATACTTCAATTTTGCTTCAAGTCTTCTCACAAGACTTCCTCAAATCTACCTCAATGTTGCTTCTTGAACTTGCTCAAGTATTTTCAAATCTTGCATACAATAAGTGCTTATATCTCTTTAAGAAATTCTTTCTTCAACTATGCAATTCAGACATATTCTACTTAGGATTCATATAACCTCTATAATATATAGAGAATGATATGTACTATCAAATACCCAATATGTTATTCACATTCACAAATATTGCATTCATATAATCCAATCTTTACCTCTTACAAAATCCCTTTCAAATCAAATCAAACTAGTGTATAACTTTGCTTCATAAAATTGGTTTCTATTCCTTGCAAATTTACTCTCAATAATCAACCACAATAATGCACAACTTTCTTTACAAAAATGGTTTCTAACACTTTCTATTTCACATTCAATTTCACTCACATGAATGCACAAATACTTCATAAATTCTTCCAAGAAGAATGCACAATTTGTTCTCAAAACCCTAACTCAAGTGTTTCTAGTTTCACTAGTCAGTTATGCACAATTTATTCTCAAAACATAGGTCAAATATTTCCAAAAATACACAATAATCAACAATTTTATATCCATATTATAATTCTAAAATATTTTCTCAACCAACTACTCTAGATAAGTAATAATGTCAACATACCTCTCAATTTGCTTTGATGAAAAATACCCTCAAAACCTATTCCAAAATAATTTTCTTTTTGCCACTTTAAGAGGTTAGCCAATATTCTTTTCAAATCAAACACAATAACCTTTCCTCAAAAATTTACACAAAATTATTGCTCTATCCTCTTTTTATTTTCTCAAAACAAGGCTTTTAATTAAAGAATAAAAACCTTTTAACTTTCCTTCACCATGCAAAAATTACACACAATAATTTTACCATGAAACACCTTATAACTTCTACTTTTAAAACACACAAAATAAAATCATACAATTAAATAATCCTTATCACATATTATTACTCCTTCTAAATAGATTTTAAATTATAATATCGAAAGACCCTTTTCATACATTATTTCTCCTTCTAAATAGATTTAACTTATAACACCAAAAAATGCTTTTCACAACTTACTTCTCCTATATCAAATGTGCAAATATTATATACCAACTTAACCTTATAACTCCACAAAATCAAAGTTGAATTTAAAAATTAAATACCTCATTTTATTCTGCCCTCAAAGTGACTCGAACCAAGGGTCCCAACCAAGGGGCCCTTAACTTATCCTTTTAAGTATCCTTGTTCTTGCTTTACTATGAGAATTTTGTAAACTCTCTTCTACACTTGGCCTTATGCCCAATATTTTTGCACTTGTAACACCTGACATTGTAGTTCTTGGAAGGTGCAAATGACTTGAAGTTCCTCTTGGTGAAGCCATAATCATTTCTATCATGAACCCTGTAGTGGATCACTTTATGACCAAAGTGATTACATGAGTAGCAATATCCTTGAAAGAAATATCCATCTTTGAATGAGTTGAATTTCATTTTAGTGATACCATACTCCGTTCAATGAACCATGCAATACATAAATTTGTGACCAAAATGATTACATGAAAAACAATGCCCTTTGAAGAAACATTCATCCTATGTTGGAACATTTGGTCTCTTAGTACTTTCTTTTACTTCTTTGTGATGATCCTTGTTTCTTGTTTATGCATTATTTCCTTTCTTATTGATGATTCTATTCTTCAACTTATCTGCATAGGCCTTAGTTTCTTCTTCACTCTCTTCCTCTAAACTTTCCTTTTCTGTTGAGCTTGAGCTTGACCCTTATTCGTGTTTCCCTTGTCCTTAAATACCAAGTCCTATTTTGATAAATGAAAATATTTGTGCATTGATAATTTTATCCAAAGTTTTTGAACTTTTACCAAACCTGTTTAGCTTATCCTTAGAATCTTTCACTTCCATCCTTAGAGAAACCAATTCATGTTCTAATCTTTCATATTATAACTCTTTTTCTTCTAAAATTTCCACCATGACCTTTTTAAATTTCCTTGTCTTAGCTTTTGATTTTGTGAGGTCTTGTAGAAGCTTTTCCTTTTCTTCCTCATGTTCTTGAAATTGAGCCTTTAGTCTTGAATTCTGCTTTCTAACTCTTTTTAATTCTATGAGAGTAATAATAAGTTCTTCTTATAGATCAACTGTGCTTCTTATTTTTTTGAATCTTTCTTTTCTTCTTGGTCTTCAAGAGCATCTTCATACTTTTCTACTTTATATTTTAGATAAGTATTTTCTTCCTCTTCTATTGTAAAAAATAGAATCTATTCTTCTTCACTATTTGGGAGTCTTTCATCACTATCACTTGAAGCACTGTTTGCATTATTAACATAGAAACTCTTCTTGTGCCTTTGAAAGAAATTATTTTCATGCTTACCTTGACCATATCTATTTTTATTTTCATACCTAAATTGTCTTCCTTCCTTTTTCTTAGAATATTTTTTCTCTTCACTGCTACTACTTCCAACTTGTGGAGAATTAGATGCATAGTGACCAAAGTCACAATAATTAAAGTATTTCATTGTCTTTATATCTTTGTGTCTTCTTGAGTCCTTATTATTTCTTCTCACATAGTTGGCTTTTTCATTATTGCTTGACTCATCACTTGATTCTCGTTTCTTATATTTTGTCTTATTTGAAGCTTTGAAAGTTACCTCTTTATTAAAATTGTGATTCTTTTCTATTCTTATCTCATAAGCTATGATAATTCCATGTAACGCATCCATAGTCAACTTATCAATATCCTTCATTTATTCTACAGCTAAAAAGTTTGCATCATACCTTATAGGGAGTGATCTTAATACATTTTGAGCAACATTGGAGTCCTTAATTTTGAATCCAAGTCCTCACATGGTATTAACAACTTCATCAACATGAAGTAAGTATTTAGAAATATATTCCTCATATTCCATATTCAATTATTAAAACTTGCTTTTGTGATTTTGTAGTTTTTCCATCTTAACCTTGTTATCTCCTTTATATGTTTGATTAAATTTATCCCATATCTCTTTTGTTGATTTGCATTCCATAACTTTCACAAATTATAGTTCACATAATCCATTTAGGATTCCATTCATAACATTGGCATTATTCAAATATAATTTCTTACCATCCTTTTATTTAGAAGGAGTAGTTGTAGGTGTGAATCCATCCTCAATAGATTATCATATTTCATAACCTTGTGCCATCATGTAATTCTTCATCCTCATACTCCAGAAAGCATAATTATTCCCATCAAACAATGCAGACTTATTTTTTGAAGATCCATTCTAAGATGCCATATGTGTTCCTATAATTATCTTTCTTCAAGATGTTAGACTTTCTGAAGGAACACGATCTAATACCAATTGAAGAACAAAAGCTTATACTGATAGGGGGGGTGAACAATATAAGGTAAACTTTTACTTTCTTTTCTCAAACAATTTATCCAATATTATCAATTTCAATATCAATAGCAATAACAAAAAAATGCATAAATCATAACACACATAAGAGACACAAATTTATTTTGGTTCACCCAATGTCAGTTATGTCCATGGAGAAAATATTTCTTCTAAATATTTTCAACAAATATCTTGAGAATCAATTCCCTATTACAATGTTTGTGGATCTATCTCCATAGGAGAACTCTATACCCTTTGTTATGGTTTGTGGATCTCTCTCTAAAGGATAACTATATCCCATTTGCTATGGTTTGTGGATATCTCTCCATAGGAGAACTCTACCCCCTTTGCTCTTGTTTGTAGATCTCATTTCATAGGAGAACTCTATCCCCTTTGCTATTATTTTTGGATATCTCTCCACAAGATAACTCTATCCAATTTGCTTTGGTTTATGGATCTCTCTCCACATGAGAACTCTATCCCCTCTGCTCTGGTATGATCCAAATACTGCTGTCAACTTTGTTTCAAATATGTACCAAACCTTGTTACAATGCTAGAACAAATATACTTCAACTCTGCTCACAAATATTTGTCTCAAATATACACCATACCTTGTTACAAGGCTATCACAAATCTGCTCCAAATCTGCTCATAAATCTCTACCTCAAATCTACACCAAACCTCATTATAAGGCTAGCACAAATTTATTCCAACTTTTATCACAAATATCTCTTAAAATCTGCTTCAATTCTTCTCACATGACTTGCTCAAATCTACCTCAATGCTACCTCAAGTCTTCTCACAAGAATTGGTTAGATCTGCCTCAATACTACCTCAAGTCTTCTCATAAGACTTGCTCAAGTCTACCTCAATACTACCTCAAATATTCTCACAAGACTTGCTCGAATATACCTCAATTCTATCTCAAGTCTTCTCATAATGCTTGCTCAAATATGCCTTTATACTACTTCAATACTTGCTCAAATCTACCTCAATGCTGCATCAAGTCTTCTCATAAGACTTTCTCAAATTTACCTCAATACTACTTCAATACTTGCTCAAATATATCTCAATGTTGCTTCAAGTCTTCTCATAATACTTGCTTAAATATGCCTCAATGTTGCTTCCTAAACCTAATCAAGCATTTCCATATCTCACATACAAACAATTATTATATCTCTTTCAAAAATTCTTTCTTCATCTAGGCAATTCAGACATATTCTACTTAGAATTCATTTAACCTCTACAACATATAGATAATGATATGTACTATAAAATGCCCAACATTTTCTTCACATTCACAAGTCTTGCATTCATATAATCCAATCTCTACCTCTTACAAAATCCCTTTCAAATCAAATCAAACAAGTGTATAAATTTACTTCACAAAATTGGTTTCTATTCCTTGCAAATTTACTCTCAATAATCAACCACAATAATGCACAACTTGCTTTACAAAACTGGTTTCTAACACTTTCTCTTTCACATTCAATGTCACTCACACCAATGCACTAATACTTTACAAATTCTTCCAAGAAGAATGCACAATTTACTTTCAAAACCCTAAGTTAAGTGTTTCAAATTTTACTAGTCAATGATGCATAATTTGTTCTCAAAACATAGCTCAAATATTTCCAAATATACATACTAATCAACCCTTTTATGTCCACCTTATAATTCTAAAATATTTTCTCAACCAACTACTCTAGAGAAGTAATAATGTCAACATACCTCTCAATTTTCTTTGATGAAAAATACCCTCAAAACCTATTCCAAAATAATTCTCTTTTTGCCACTTTAAGAGGTTAGCGAATATTCTTTTCAAATAAAACATAATAAACTTTCCTCAAAATTTTGCATAGAATTATTGCTCTATCCTCTCTTTTTTTTTCTCAAAATAAGGATTTTAATTAAATAATAAAAACCTTTTAACTTTCCTTCACCATGCAAAAATTACACACAATAATTTTACCATGAAACACCTTATAACTCCTACTTTTAAAACACACACAATCAACTCATACAATGAAAGAATCCTTATCACACCTTATTTCTCCTTCTAAATAGATTTTAAATTATAATATCAAAGGACCCTTTTCATACATTATTTCTATCCTCTTTTTTTTTTCTCAAAATAAGGCTTTTAATTAAATAATAAAAACCTTTTAACTTTCCTTCACCATGCAAAAATTACACACAATAATTTTACCATGAAACACCTTATAACTCCTACTTTTAAAACACACACAATCAACTCATACAATGAAAGAATCCTTATTACACCTTATTTCTCCTTTTAAATAGATTTTAAATTATAATATCAAAGGACCCTTTTCATACATTATTTCTCCTTTTAAAAAAAATTAAATTATAACACCAAAAGACCCTTTTCACAACTTATTTCTCCTTTATCAAATGTGCAAAGATCAAATACCAACTTAACCTTATAATTACAAAAAAATAAAAATACAATTTAAAAATTGAATACCTCCTTTTATTCTACCCTCAATGCGACTCAAACCTCTCACCTCATGAGAGCAAGGCACCCAACCAAGGGGCCATGACCGGCTGCGCCAATGTAGCTCGTGAGAGATCTAAGACATCAGTTACCTTTTATTTTCTCCAATCACGATCATAGGTAAATAACCTTAGGCACGGGTATTAGGAACGAATTACTTGCACAATTTTTGAACACCTTGCAAATGACCTTAGGCACGGGTATTAATATATTTTATTTGGTCTTCATCCAATGTTGGTGCCACCTTTGTTTTTATTTCACCCATATGGCGTTGGCCACTTTATTAGAAAATAATTTGAATTATATTCAATTTCTTGGTGCTCAAATATAATTCAAAAACTTTATATTATAATAAAAACATTATAATATTGCTCCTTTTGAACCTTTCCTTTATAATTAATATTATTGCCTTCAACAATATTAATAATATTAATTATTTTGAACCTTACCTTCATAATTAATATTATTGCCATCAATAATAGTAATTCTTTTGAACCTTGCCTTCATATTATTTTGAACCTTACCTTCATTTTAAATTGTTGTTCCAAAGAGCTTTTAAGGCTTTTATCCTTCATAATAATATTCAAAATGTAGATATTATAAATATTTTCTTCAACCAATATTATAACAATAAATATTATAATATTATCAATGATGACCAATGACATATCTTTTGACATCAACGTATGACATCAATCCTTTGACATCAATGACAACATACTATACTCAAAATTTCCAACACTAAGATCTTTGGTTTGTCCAATTAAGCAAACGAAGGATTAATCTAAATTAAATTAGAGATATATTTAATTGGTATTTAATCAAATGATAGAAAAAATTTAGTTTTGCAAGTGAATATCAAGACTTCCTTGTAGTGGCTAGATATTTTTTTAGCTGACAATGGATTGTTTTAATTATGATTTGTGACTAGAAAGAAGTATAGGATTCTTTTAGGGAATAAATGTGTTTTGAATTTCACAATTTAAAAATATTTGTGGAAAATTTTTTGGAAAGAATATTGGGCTTCTTTTATGGAATTGATGTGTTTGGTTTTAATATTTATGAAAAATATTTTTGAAAAAGTATTGTCTTCTCTATCCAAATTGTTTGCATAGGGTTGCAAGGCTTGTGTTTTAGAAAATATTTGTGGAAAATATTTTGGAAGAAGTATGGGCTTCTTATGCATGTGTTGCTATAATGGAATGAAACTTATTGTAAAACATGGTTGAACTATGATGGAGAAATATTTGTGGAAAATATTTTGAAATAAGTATAGGCTTCTTTCATTTATGCCTTTTCATGCATGCATCATTTAGAAAAGCATTAATATTTGCATATGACATGTTTTGATCCATTTATTTCCAACAAATCACCATGGATGCCAGAGAAATAAGGTAGCAGATCAATATGATGGGGTTCATTTGTTTTATATAGAAATGTAAAGTAATAGTTGAAAATCACTCTTGGTGAAAGAGGATTTATTATAATAGAATTAAAAGACTTATTTTAGGAAGTTTTATAGAGGAGAAGCATATAAGGGCCAAGTATTTGTATGTTGTGTTAGTCATGGGAGGAAAATATCACACATTTTTTAATCAGATGTCCTTTTCTCAACAGACTTGGTTGGGATATGAATAGATAACTGGAGTATAAAATATTTGGTAAGGAGAAACAATGGAAGTAGGCTTAAGACAATGGTTTTTGAAAAAAGAGTTGAAACAATTTCTTTATTTACCATGTCTTATATGTTGGGGTATATGGTGGAACAGAATATGGCTATTTTTGAAGGGAAGTTCATTCCCACATGTCAAGTCATATTTTAGGTGAGGACTTTGGTCTCAATCAACAAAGGTCTTGGAAAACATAAAAAAACTTGACAAATAAAAAATTTGTTCATTGAAATGTCTTAGCCATGGGTTTTTTTTGATGGGGCTAATCAAAGATAGTCATCTTCTAGTAGTGTTGGAGGTATTCTCTACTTCTTGGATACCCACTATATCAAATTTAAAGTAGGTCTTGGGACATTTTCCAACAATATTCCTAAGTTTTAGGCTTTGAGATTGTTAATGAAGTGTTCTTTGGAGAGAAATGTGAAAAAAATTAAAAAAATTGGAGGTTCCACTCTAGTCGTCAATTGGACAAATATATTTGCTCAATTAAAAATAATCTACGTAGACTAGTGGGAGATGAACTACTAGAGGTAATTTCCATTTTTGAAAATATAGTTTTTACACGTGTTTGTAGGGAATTAAATCAAGAAGCAAATAGGTCATCAAAATAAGTTTAATAGGTTTTAGAAGGTTTCTTTCAAATAGAAGAGAACAAGGATAGAGTTTCTTCTTTCATCCACATATCATATCCATAGTTTTTATGCTAGCTATGGGTTTTATACTTTGGGATTATTTCATTTGATTAGAACTTTATGGAAGTTTCTAACTATTTCTTCTCTATTCTGCTAGTTTCTTTTTTACTGATTTCTATCCAGGTTTTGGTCATGGAGGTTGTTTGGATGATTAAGTATTGATATAAAAGGATATTAATCCTTATTATCCCTATGCTATTTTGAACATGGGATTTTTCCTCTCTGATCATCCTAACTATAATTATATCTTGAATCCCAATAATCTACTTTTATCTGGGTTTCGTTTGTGCTAAGGCACTTGAGAAGTGTAATTTTCTTTCACTCTTGAAATAAAATTACATTTTTTTTCTTGTAAACAAAAAGCTAGACCTTTTATTAAGTGTCATATTGATAAATAGTTTTTGGTCTCTTATCCATGCTATTACTTTGATCTAATGGATAGTAATATTTAATTTGCAAGCTTAAGAATATTAGATTTGCTTTCTTCGTAGAGGATGAATTTGTTATTTAATATTTCCATAGTGATAGAGAGAGAGAGTTATATTTGGGTTTAAATATTTTTTTTCGGATAGGTTCTAAAGGGTAGCCTTGACTAAACTCTCCATTTTATGACTTGGATTATTTTTGAGTAGCAAAACCTAGTTTCTATGTCCATGATAAGATAATCATGTAGAGTAATTGTTGCTTAAACACCCATAACAGAGATGGGAAGACAAGTAACAAGTTTAAGGTATCACCACAGAGGTGAAATTAAACTAGACTAAGGCATCATGCTTGAGGGATCCAACATATATTAAAGTACAACTAGAAGAAGGAATTGATGTCCCCTTATCTAAATATTGGGAATAGATAATCCTAATGCTAAGGTCAAAAGGTCTAAATTCATGGAGAATGTTAGAAAGGTGGGGAGAAATGTTTAGAGTGTCCTCTCACTACACCAAAAAAGAGCTTTAACAATAGTTTTTAACTGCCCTTAAAGTCCTTTAAAGGTATTTATTCATCCACCATCTATGATGGCATCATAAAAAGTATGTGATATATGATAAGGACTAAAAAACACCTCAATAATCCATCCTCTTAGGGTCTAATAGGGTGGTTTATAACCACCCTCTTAGGGATATGAGGGTGGTTAGAAACACCCTCTTAGGTCTAAGAGGATGGATAAAAACCACCCTATTAGGGTTAAGACCTCTTAGGCCTAAGAGGGTGGTTTATAACCACCCTATTAGACCCTGAGAGGGTAGTTTTAAACCGCCATATTAGACCTAATATGATGGTTTTAAACCACCATCTTAGGTCACCCTAATATGGTGGTTTAAAACCACCATTTTAGGTCTAAGAGGGCATTTTAAAATTGCCTTGTTAGGGTCTCACCAAAAAAATATATAAATGGTGCCTTAGCTAAAATAACATAGCACTCAATAGTGGTTGTGCTATTCCAACTGAGGTATCCTTTATCTCTCATGGTCATTTCATGGACAAGGAAATTTTCCATTGGAATAAATGGGGACATAATTTAAAACTACCTCCAAGGGACATAATTTTCCATGGAACCATCTGAGTATGTATGAATTCATAACCAATGTGGTCCTAGGCATACCATGTTACAAATAATTTTACACTTGATAGATGACCACATGCATACTATCCTATGGGACGTGGAAATATACAATGTATGCATGTATAAAAGATCATGATAAGTAGTCATACAATGTTAGGATCCCATCCTAACCCTTAATGTAATAACTTCCATGATGTAATAATTCCTAAATAACATGGGTAGTAACCATGACTAATATTTTATAATGTTCTAAGTTTTAGCTTATATAGTGCCTATGAAAAATGGCACCCTTTTTATGTAACACATGGTAGATAGGTTATGTAATGTGGCCTTGTGCATGTAATTTGAGTGGCATTGTGCATGTAATTCGAGTGGCACTATGCATGTAATTCGGGTGGCATTATGCATGTAATCCAGGTGATATTTTGCATGTAAGCCAACCATGGAAGGGAACTCTTTAAATACCCGAGAAGGCACCAATGTATTCATATTTTTGCAAATTAATGAAGTGTTGAAGGAGGTTGCCCCCTCGAAGAGGCTTGTGATTCTATCTTATTGTGAGATTGTTCCTTTATGCAAATTTTTGTTATAATGTGTATTTTGTTCTTAATATTAATATGATGTTTATGTGAGTTAATTTCCAAGAAATTGTGTGAGAGTGTGTTTATTTGAGTTTATTTTATAGTAGGATCCTAACAAGTGGTATCAGAGAACTTTCCAGGGCCAAGTTCTACTACAACAGTAATGATTATTTCCTGTTAGGTATAATCCTCTATTATTTTTGTGTAATTGTTTTTACTATTATAAAAAAAAAAAAGACAAATACTAGTCAAAAAAAACAAAAAATAGTCCTTTTTAATTGAGTAGGTAGAAACCCTGTGTCGGGGGTTTTAAAATATCACGAAGGATATGTCATTATTGGCTAATCTAGATAACCCATACAACATCTAGTGAAGTGAGGGGCGATTAGTCTCCAATACCTAGGCCTCATACAGAACTCGTGCACGGACTTGAGCTCCCACTCATCTTTAGGTGTATCGGGAGACCATTCTAGGGTTAACAAAATTTTATCCAGTAGGAAGCTTATCGGCCTTGTATCATCCATAGTCTATAGGACATAGCATCCCGGACGATTACCTTCCTGTATTGTCAGAGAGGTAGATAGTGTGCTCAAGGGTATGTGTGGAATCCTCCTTGGGTAGTCGCCTGAAATATTGGTCCGAGCACTATTGTTCGTCACTACGGTATAACAGAGGGCCTATGGGTGTTACATACTCCTTTACTTAGCATACCATGGTTCTGTTAAAACTTCAACCTACAACAAAATCACAAACTAAAACTCCCTCTTTGTAAACTTGCATTCCAAATTCCCAAAAGTGAGCATATGAGAAAGGAATCCTCTACCAAAAAATAACATACATTGCATGGATTCGGGATAGAATATGAGGGTGATAGTTAAGTTGACAGTCTAGAGAATAACAGTCAAATTTACAATGGTAGTAACAGTGAGGTCAGTTAGGTCAGCACAGTCAGGTCAGAGACTATAGTTTTCAGTGTCAGAACATAATTGTCATAACAATAACCTACACAATACAGAGAATATTCAGACTAGTGAGGTAAGCAGTGTCATAGATACTGTCTAGGCTGAGAAAAATAGTGAGCGAGTGACTAGAGACCAATTATAGATAGTGCTGCAATACCCAACTTTTGCACTATAGCTCAAAATCAAAAACTGTAAACACTGTTAGACTCGGCAAAAAAAGAGATAAAATAAAAATTCTGGGGTACCCAAAAGTAGTGTTATGGGATATAGCTCATTGTGACCACATCTTCGAACTGATAATTTTGATATATAGCACCCAAGCACTTTTTTGGACACTTACTAAAAATAGTAAGTCCTGAAACCCAATTCTAATTTTAGTAACTGGTCACAAAAGGTTCCAAAATGGCCTAGGGTACCCGTGGACATCAAAAAGAGCTAGAACATATGGACTCCTTAACCAAAGCCATTGAGAATTTGAACTTGGAAATTTTCTCCATAAGGGAAGAGGTCCAAGGTATTCATCTAGATCATGAGGCCACTAGCGCTCATTTATAAGAAACATTGATAAATATGGGTAGCAAGTTATATAAGGGACCACTCAAAATAGAACACCAGGATAAAAACTCTACAAGGAATGACCATGACCCATCCTTTAAAATGCCAAAATTGGACTTACCTTAATTTAATGTGAAGGATGTTGATGGGTGGTTATGTAGGGTTGATCAATTTTTTAGACTTCTTAATGTTCCCATATATCATCGAGTTTAGATGGCTTCCTTCAATTTGGAATCTGAGGCTCTACACTAATTCCAGTGGTTACGTAATTCCAACCAAAATCTCTCTTGGGAGGAATTTGAGTCCCAACTACTGACCTAATTTGGGCCTAGTGAGTATGAGGACTTCATAGGGGCCTTGACCAAACTACAAAAAAATCCTCAGTCCGTGATTACCAAACTCAATTTGAAAAATTGGCCAATAAGACAAGAGGATTGATGAAAGGGTTCTTCACGAATTTTTTTATCAGTGGGTTAAAAGGGGATCTCCAAGATGAACTAAATATGTTGAAACCACATTTCATGATGGAAGCTATCAGTTTGGACCATCTGGCTGAATCTAAACTCTCAAACCAAAGGTGCCCCCCACGGTTTTCTCCAAATCGACCTTCATTTCCATTTCAAACCCAAAATTTAGTGGATAGTAAACCTACTACACCCAAGCTACTGACTACAGAGGATATGGATGCATGTCGTGCCCAAGGCTTATGTTATAATTATGATGAAAAGTTTTTTAAAGGACATAAGTGTGCAAACAAAATATTGTTCTTGATAGATGTTGAGTAACCTACTAACACTGACCAGAGTGATGAGGATGAGGACCCCCCTGACATACCTTCTCCATAGGAAGAATATACACAGGGGTCTGAGATAGATATTTCAGTCCATGCTCTTGTAGGAATTACCACTCCACAAACCATGAAAGTTGTGGGATTTTTCAAGGGCCAACATCTTACCATCCTTATTGATTCAGGTAGCACACACAACTTTATTGATCCTAGAGTTGCTAAGCAGGAAAATTGCTATATCCACACTTGTAATTCATTTGAGGTCATGGTAGCCAATGGGGGAATATTACCTTGTAAATGAAAATATCATAATTTAAAGATCAGGATAGGGGACTATGAACTCAAGCAGGACATGTTTGCCCTCCAATTGGGAGGATGTGATATTGTTTTGGGATATCAATGGTTGAGTACGTTGGGCACTATCAGTTGGAACTTTGCAGAACTCTGGATGCAATTCTCCCAAAATGGACAAACACACTTACTCAATGACTCCCCTATAGGAACACCTCACCTCATTAGTTCCAATCATATGGAGAAAGTGCTAAAGAAATCAAAATGTGGGGTCATTGCACAACTCTTCTCCATCCAACCAACCACTTCAGTAATGGCTAAAATTCCATGAAACCTACATATAGTTCTACACAAACATGATGTTGTCTTTTCATAACCAACTACACTACCACCGCATCGCTCTCATGACCATTCTATCCCATTGCTCCCGGGTAGTGCACCACCAAATATCAGGCCATACAGGTACCCTCATGCCATGAAATCAGAATTGGAAAAATTGGTACAAGAATTACTCAAGGTTGGTGTCATCCGGCCTAGTACTAGCCCCTACTCCTCACCTGTCCTACTTGTTCCCAAGAAATATGGCTCATGGTGCCTATGTATTGACTACTAGGAACTCAACAAGACTACGGTCAAGGATAAATTTCCTAGTCCAGTGGTTCATGAATTACTCGATGAACTACACGGGACCTTGTATTTCACCAAGCTTGATCTCTGCTCTGGCTAACATCAGATCCGAATCAAGGATGAGGACATCCCAAAAACTACCTTTCGCACTGATGAAGGTCATTATGAATTCTTGGTAATGTCATTTGGTCTCACAAATGCTCCTTCTACATTCCAAAGTCTTCTGAACAATATCTTTCAGCCCTTTCTGTGAAATTTCATCCTTGTGTTATTTGATGACATCTTGATATACAACCACACATGGGAAGAGCACCTCAATCATGTGGATCAAAAATTACAGCTAGTGGTCACCCATCACATTTTTTTCATAAGGTCCAACTATTCCTTTGGTCTTATTCAAGTAGAGTACCTGGGACACATTGTCTCACAGGATGGCATCAAGGTTGACCCTAAGAATATTCAAGCAGTTCAAGAGTGGCCGAAACCTCGCACCCTCAAGGGACTTCAAGGATTTTTTAGGGTTTACATGCTATTATCACAAATTTATCTACAATTATGGGAAGATAGCTGCCCCCGTCACCTCCATGTTGAAAAAATATTCCTTCACTTGGACAGGGCCTGCTGACCAAGCCTTCATTGAACTCAAGCATGCTATGACCACCACTCCCATATTAGCCATGCCAGATTTCTCTAAACCATTTTTCATTGAAAGTGATGCTTCTGGTCATGGTATTGGGGTAGTATTGATGCAAGAAGGACGACCTGTGGCTTTTACTAGCAAGGCACTCTTTGATCGTAATCTAGAGAAATCCACATATGCTAAGGAAATGTTAGCCATATTGCATGCAGTCATACATTGGTGACCTTACCTCATTGGGTGTCACTTCTCCATCAAAACCGACCATCAAAGTCTCAAATATTTTTTGGAACAAAGAGTTGCCATGCCTTACCAACAAAAGTGGGTGTCTAAACTCATGGGATATGATTATGATATCACCTACAAAAATGGAAAGGAGAATATTGTGGTTGATGCTCTTTCTCGCCAAATGGAGACCGTAAGTATGTTATGTGCCATGTCGGCACCACTTCCCCAATGGATTTATTCCTTGCATCAAGAAGCACGTCAGGATGCAGATTTGCAAGCTTTGATAGCCTCACTAATGGATGATCTGAAGAACATGGACTTATACTGAAAGGGGGGATGAACAGTATAAGACTTAACCAATTAATAATTTTAACTTTAGATAGCAGTGGCATCAACACAACATTAATCAAGACAGAAAGCATCACACATTGAAGACCCATTTTTAACGTGGTTCACCCAAAATGGCTGGGCTACGTCCACAAAACTTTTCTCTAAAAATTTCCTCAAAGTTCTTTGGGAATCCTTCCCAATTACAATATTTATGAGCCTCGGCCCAAAGGAGATACCTTCCCCTAATCATAATTTATGAGCCTCTGCTCAAAGGAGATACCTTCCCCTCTGCTCTGGAAATGATCCCTCAGAAGATCAACTGCCTCTACCTCTTGCCAGCACATGGAACTCCTTTCCACCGAAGACCTCCTGTCCTCAATGCTTAGCCTAAGAGACCTCTGCCTTCTATGATCACGTCCACAGTAGCTCAGCAACCTGTACCAAACATAGTCAATCGGTCTAGTACAAGTCTTCCTCTGTCTGTCAGATCTATCCAACGCTTAAGCTTGAACAAATCAATCCTCTGCACACAAGCCTTCTCAAAGACTTGCCAAATCTGTCCTCAGGTTCTTCTCAAAGAACCAGTGCACCTCTATCCTCAAGTTCTCTGATAGAACTATCAAACTCAGCTCACAAGTCCTCTGCTAGGACCTGTCCAAATCTGCTCACAAGTCCCCATCGGAACCTGTCCAAAACTTGGCCAACATCAAAAATCATGCTATGGAGAAATTGTGCACGAATTCTAACACCACCCGCTGCGTCCACTTCACGATGAAAAACCCTTTCACGTTATTCGAACGCGAAACCTCTCGTTCGGGTAGCGCGCCAACAGCCTAGCCGCTACCGGTGCGCCAAAGGCGCCCGATGAGGTTTAAACCTCATGTTGTTAGCCTTGTTCCTTTTGCACTAGGGATTAAATAAAACAACAGTGCCTCCCTTTCTTCTGATGCAAACACGAAGACGAAAACCTTACGACGGATTTACGACAAACGGCGAGTACAAAAAAATGAACAGTGGATTCACAAAAATGGCGAAGACACAGTCGAATAGTAGATCACGAATTCACAGTGAGCAACTCTTTTCAAAATGCGGATGGGATAATTCTTGATTTTCATCGAGGGAGATTTATATGCATTTTTACCATAAGCTCTTGACATCGGCGAGGAGTTTAACACGTCGACGGAGGTCTTGGCTAGCGCCCACAATCTTAAAACATAGCGCCATGGGTTAGGATAACCCATTGCAAACAATAATTTAATATTTATTTAAAAATAATTAAAGGGAACCTTAACAAGGTTTTTAATTATTTAAATAAATACTTCCTCTTGGACCCAAATGCATTAAACTAATGCATCCACCTATAATATTTAAACCTGCCAACTTGGGGTTTACAAAAGACCTTTGAAACTGTCATGCCGTAACCTTCATCAAAACAAATTATTTGACATCAAATCAAATTCCTTCAAGAGCTTCTTGACATCAATGACAACTTATACACTTGAGCAAAGGCAATGTACCCAAAGTACCCAAAATTGCCAACAATCTCCCCCTTTGTCATTGATGGCAAACCTTTACTGAAAACACTTCTCAAGAGCCAAAATTGAAACCAAGCTGTGCTAACAACCGACCAAGCTGTGCCCACAACTGAGAATCTTCCTTTGAAGTTTTTCTCCCCCTGACTTGAAGCTCTCCTCTTCACTTTGAAGCTCTCCCCCTTACTCATATCTCTCCCCCTTTGTCATCAATGGCAAAGGGTCACCTTTGGGGCTCGGGACTAAGAATGAGCCTCTTAGCTTAGTCCCTCCCCCACCTCCCCGATGAGGTGATTAATTTTGGGGTGGGAGTACAACTCCCAATTTCTCCCTTAGATACTCAAACGTATCTCTTGGAAGAGGTTTGGTGAAGATATCTGCAATCTGCTCTTTAGTAGACACATACTCTACCTTGACTTGCTTGTCTTGCACTTTCTCCCTTAGAAAGTGATACTTGATGGAAATATGCTTTGTCCTTGAGTGCATTACCGAATTTTTGGAAATACTTATGGCACTTGTATTATCACAAAGTATGGAGATGGGTTGTTCATGCTTGACTTTGAAATCCTCCAAGGTGGTTTTCATCCATAAAACCTGTGTACACCCAGCCACTGTTGCTATGTATTCAGCCTTCGCTGTAGATAAGGAAACTGAAGGTTGTTTCTTACTTAGCCAAGAAACCAAACTCTTTCCCGGAAAGAATGCTCCACCACTAGTGCTTTTCCTGTCATCAATACTGCCTGCCCAATCTGCATCTGTATAAGTTGTGAGAGTGAAATCATCACCTTTGGGATACCAAAGCCCAAAGTCCATAGTGCCCTTCAGATATCTGAATATCCTCTTAACTGCTATAACATGAGAATCTTTAGGAGCTGCTTGAAATCTTGCTACTAACCCAACTACCTGCATGATATCTGGTCTGGTAGCTGTAACATATAATAAACTGCCAATCATTGATCTGTACAACCTCTGATCTGCCACTGGAGATTCATCATCTTTACTCATCTTGCACCCTATAATCATTGGAGTACACACTGGTTTGCTGTCCATCATCCCAAATTTCTTCAACATTTCTTTGATATACTTTCCTTGAGAGAGAAATATACCATCTTTTGATTGAGCAATCTGAAGACCTAAAAATAATGACAACTCTCCAATCATAGACATCTCAAATTCCTTCTGCATGGTGTTAGCAAAATCTTTGCACATCTGAGTATTATTTCCCCCAAAAATAATATCATCAACATAGACAACCATAATCAACATATCATCACCTTCATTCTTAATATACAAATTGCTATCTGCCACACCTTTCCTGAAGCCTTGCTCATGAAGATACCTGTCAAGTCTTGAGTACCAAGCCCTAGGTGCTTGCTTTAACCCATACAAGGCCTTTTTTAGTTTACACACATAGTCTGACTGTTCCGAGAGAGACACTCCTTCTGGCTGTTCTATGTAGACTTCTTCTACCAACACCCCATTTAGAAAAGCTGACTTTACATCCATTTGATATACCTTGAATGATTTGAAGCTTGAAAGGGCCAAAAACATTCTGATAGCTTCAAGACGAGCAACAGGAGAAAACGTCTCTTCGAAATCAACACCTTCTACTTGAGCATAACCTTTGCAGACTAACCTAGCTTTGTTTCTGACAATATTTCCATCCTCATTGAGTTTATTTCTGAATATCCATTTTGTGCCAATGACATTCTTGTCCTTAGGTCTTGGAACCAATTCCCAAGTTTCACTTTTCTCTATTTTATTTAGCTCTTCATCCATTGCTTTTACCCAAAACTTATCTGCACATGCTTCACTGAAATATTTTGGCTCAATCTGAGATAATAATGAAACATTTGTAGAATCATGTGAGGGAATGACTCTTCTTCTTGTTTTCCTGCTATTTGGATCACCAATGATCAAATCTTTGGGATGATGTTTCTGAACATATCGTGAAGGAGTTTTGGGAAGCGATTGTTGTCTTTCCTCTTCTTCATCTCGAAACCTCTCCGAATTCTTCTTGACAAATTTCATCACCGAGTTCCTGGACTGGTTCTCTTATCCCTATATTTTCATCAACTGTTACATTTATGCTCTCTACAACTGTATGAGTTCTTTTGTTGAAGCATCTGTAGGCCTTGCTTCTACTGGAATACCCAAGAAAGATTCCCTCATCACATCTAGGATCAAACTTACCCAAATTCTGATCTTCCCTTCTGATGAAGCACTTACTCCCAAACACTTTGAAGTATTTTATTGTAGCTGGTCTTCCTTTCCACAACTCATAAGGAGTTTTATGATGATTGACTCTAAGTTGGGCCCTGGTGATAATGTAGACTGTTGTACTGACTGCCTCTTTCCAAAAGCCATCTGAAAGTTTTGACTCATTTAACATAGCTCTAGCCATATTTTCAATAGTTCTGTTTTTCCTTTCAACTACTCCATTTTGTTGAGGAGTTCTTGCTACTGAATATTCTCTTTTGATTCCTTGTTGCTCATAGTATTCCACAAATTCATTTGAAGTGAACTCTCCTCCTCTATCTGATCTTAAGCATTTGATTCTCTTGTGAGTCTCATTTTCAATCATTTCTTTGAAAGCTTTAAATTTTTCAAAAGCTTCAGATTTTTCTTTGAGAAAAGTAACCCAAGTCATTCTAGAATAATCATCTATAAACAACATGAAGTAGCTTTCTCCCTGAATGCTCTGAGTTCTGGTAGGGCCACATAAATCAGTATGAATAAGATCCAATGGTTTTGAAGAAGTATACCCTTTTGATTTGAAACTGGTTCTGGTCTATTTTCCATGTTGACAAGGACCGCAAACGATGTTATGGGGCCTTTTTATTTTGGGCAAGTCTCTATCTGCTTCCTTGTTACTAATATTGACAAGATTATCAAAGCTCAAATGCCCCAATATTTTATGCCATAACCAACTCTCATCTTCTTGAGTTAGAAAACACTTTTCCTTTTTTATCTCACTTAGCATGTAAAGATTGTTTGGAGTCCTTGTAGCACTAGCAATGAGTTTTCCATTTTTTTCTTTACTTATCTCACATCTATCTGAAAAGAAAGATACTATGTGCCCTTGATCACAAAGTTGACTCACACTTAGAAGATTATGTCTTAGGCCTTCTACATAAAGCACATTTTCTATTTTGGATTTCCCATCCAAACTAAGAGTCCCTTTACCACAGATTTTAGCTGACTTGTTATCTCCAAAACTAACTGTTCCTCTGTTTGTTTCTTTTAAGACCAAAAACTTTTCCTTTTCACCAGTCATATGTTTTGAACAACCACTATCAAGATACCATTTCTCTACTTTGTCTTGAGCATGAAAAGTAGTTTGAACTATCATTGACTTAGATTTGATCTCATTTCTCTTTTTAGTGAACTCAAGGCTAGATCTATCCAAACTGCACATCCTTGCTATATGCCCAAAATTATTGCACTTGTAACACATGACATATTTATTCATAAGAGGTGCAAAAGAGTTAACATTTTCCTTACTATGGCTATTCACGGACTTATTGCAATGCATAGCTTTGTGACCAAATTTCTTGCAGGAAAAACAATAGCCATGGAAAGTATTATGTAACCTTGTTTTGATGCCTTGGATGATTGTTCTTCTTGTGACCAACTGGAATCCACCGCTCTTCGAGGATGAAGATTGATCTTGCTCGAAGCCCCTATTTCTTGAATG
Organism: Wollemia nobilis; assembly: GCA_028583015.1. Classification (NCBI taxonomy): domain Eukaryota; kingdom Viridiplantae; phylum Streptophyta; class Pinopsida; order Araucariales; family Araucariaceae; genus Wollemia; species Wollemia nobilis. Next base: position 383,910 of record JAQPPZ010011065.1, on the reverse strand, counting down.
GTGATACCATCCTTCTTTTTCTTTTCACATGGAGTATTATGTCTGAGAGCCAACTGTTCCAACTTCACTCTAAGAGACATAACCTCTTCTTCTAGTTTCTCGCAATCAACTTCCTTTCCTTTGAGAACCTCTGTCAGAACCTGTTCAACCTTCTTCCCTTCTTCGGCTAGAATTTTGAAGTCTATAACACTTTGAGACAATTTTGATCTTGCTATCTCTTCTTCCTGACATTGATGCTTGAGAACAGAATTCTCTTCCCTAAATTTCTCAAGCTTTCTTAAAGCCAAGAAGAATTCACCTTTGAGATCGAACTCAACCTCTTCATCTCTTTTTGAATCTGTATGTTCCTCTGATAGATCCTTCTCCAAGCTGTTAGGCTCTTTCTGGAGAGACCTGCTCTGATACCAATTGAAGAACATGGACTTATACTGAGAGGGGGGGTGAACAGTATAAGACTTAACCAATTAATAATTTTAACTTTAGATAGCAGTGGCATCAACACAACATTAATCAAGACAGAAAGCATCACACATTGAAGACCCATTTTTAACGTGGTTCACCCAAAATGGTTGGGCTACATCCACAAAACTTTTCTCTAAAAATTTCCTCAAAGTTCTTTGGGAATCCTTCCCAATTACAATATTTATGAGCCTCGGCCCAAAGGAGATACCTTCCCCTAATCAAAATTTATGAGCCTCTGCTCAAAGGAGATACCTTCCCCTCTACTCTGGAAATGATCCCTCAGAAGATCAACTGCCTCTACCTCTTGCCAGCACATGGAACTCCTTTCCACCGAAGACCTCCTGTCCTCAATGCTTAGCCTAAGAGACCTCTGCCTTCTATGATCATGTCCATAGTAGCTCAGCAACCTATACCAAACATAGTCAGTCGGTCTAGTACAAGTCTTCCTCTGTCTGTCAGATCTGTCCAACGCTTAAGCTTGAACAAATCAATCCTCTGCACACAAGCCTTCTCAAAGACTTGCCAAATCTGTCCTCAGGTTCTTCTCAAAGAACCAGTGCACCTCTGTCCTCAAGTTCTCTGATAGAACTATCAAACTCAGCTCACAAGTCCTCTGCTAGGACCTGTCCAAATCTGCTCACAAGTCCCCACCGGAACCTGTCCAAAACTCAGCAAGCTTGGCCAACATCAAAAATCATGCTATGGAGAAATTGCGCACAAATTCTAACACCACCCGCTGCGTCCACTTCACGATGAAAAACCCTTTCACGTTATTCGAATGTGGAACCTCCCGTTCGGGTAGCGCGCCAACAACCTAGCCGCTATCGGTGCGCCAAAGGCGCCCGGTGAGGTTTAAACCTCACGCTGTTAGCCTTGTTCCTTCTATGCCATAGGGATTAAATAAAACAATAGTGCCTCCCTTTCTTCTGACGCGAACACGAAGACAAAAACTTTACGATGGATTTACGACAAACGGCGAGTACAAAAAAATGAACAACGGATTCACGAAAACGGCGAAGACACAGTCGAACAGTAGATCACGAATTCACAACGAGCAACTCTTTTCAAAATGCGGATGGGATAATTCTTGATTTTCATCGAGGGAGATTTATATGCATTTTTACCATAAGCTCTTGACGTCGACGAGGAGTTTAACACGTCGGTGGAGGTCTTGGCTAGCGCCCACAATCTTAAAACATAGCGCCATGGGTTAGGATAACCCATTGCAAACAATAATTTAATATTTATTTAAAAATAATTAAAGGGAACCTTAACAAGGTTTTTAATTATTTAAATAAATACTTCCTCCTGGACCCAAATGCATTAAACTAATGCATCCACCTGTAATCTTTAAACCTGCCAACTTGGGGTTTACAAAAGACCTTTGAAACTGTCATGTCGTAACCTTCATCAAAACAAATTATTTGACATCAAATCAAATTCCTTCAAGAGCTTCTTGACATCAATGACAACTTATACACTTGAGCAAAGGCAATGTACCCAAAGTACCCAAAATTGCCAACATGATCCAGATTCTGCACCAAGATATTATTGGAATGGCCATGATCTATGCTACCATCAATGCCTAGTTCTACCTCATAAGTCCCCACTTCAAGAGCTCCTCATGAAGGAATTGCATGCCACTCCCTTTGCATGCAATTCAGGGTTCCTTAAAACATATGAGTGACTCAAGCGCACCTTCTTTTGGAAAGGTATGAAATGGGACATCCGCTCTTTTGTTGCTGCCTGTGACACATGTCAAAGGATGAAAGGTGAAATAGTGCGCTCTCCAGGCACTCTTCAGCCATTGCCTATCCCGGATCAGGTTTGGACCAACATTTCCATGGACTTTATAGAAGGGCTCCCTAAATCTGGAGGCAAGTCAGTTATTTTTGTGGTAGTGGACCGCCTTTCAAAATATGCTCACTTTTGTGCCCTTGCCCATCCTTATACAACATCCATTGTTGCACAAATTTTTCTTGACTCCATATTTTGCCTTCATGGCATGCCCACCTCCATTGTATTTGATTGTGATCCCACCTTCACTAGTCATTTCTGGCAAGAGTTGTTTAAGTTATAGGGGACTCAGCTCAAAATGAGTTCAACCTACCATCCACAAATGGATGGTCAAAAAGAAGTTTTTAATAAATTCTTGGAAACCTACCTTCGTTGCTTTGTCTTAGATCATCCCACTCAATGGGCCAAATTGCTATCCTTGGTTGAATGGTGGTACAATACTTCCGATCATACCACAACCAAACTCACACCATTTGAAGCAATCTATGGGCACCTTCCACATACGCCTTCCTCTTACATTATTGGCAGCTCCAAGGTCCAAGTCGTCGACAACACTCTGAGTCAACACACCAAGGTCCTTCGCCAACTTAAGCAAAATTTGAATATGGCCCAGAATCGGATGTGCCAACAAGCTGATCAACATTGTTCTAAGTTTATTTTTGATGTAGGTGATATGGTCTTCCTTTGATTGCAGTCATATAAAAAATCATCCCTACAACTTTGCAGGTGCCAAAATCTTGTTGCAAAATTCTATGGTCCTTACCAGGTTCTACAAAGGATTGGCCCGATAGCTTACAAATTGGTGCTCCCACCTACTTCTAAGCTTCATCCTATTTTTCATATTTCTGCTCTCAAGAAAGTTGTGGGCACATAGGTACAGGTTCAATCCAAACTTACTGAATTAGATGAAGAAGGCTCCATATTACTTGAACTTGAGCAGTTGTTGGATCATCAGACTCACACTCTTTGCAATCGTACAATTACAGAGATCCTGGTTTAGTTGCGTGGGCTTCAACCTTAAGATGCTACATGGGAATCTCTCCACCAACTCCAGCAACAGTTTCCTCATTTCAGTTTTGAGGAATAAGCTTCTTCAAGGGGAAGGACATGTTAGGATCCCATCCTAACCCTTAATGTAATAACTTTCATGATGTAATAATTCCTAAATAACATGGGTAGTACCCATGATTAATATTTTATAATGTTCTAAGTTTTAGATTATATAGTGCCTATGAAAAATGACACCCTTTTTATGTAACACATGGTAGATAGGTTATGTAAGGTGGCCTTGTGCATGTAATTCGAGTGGAATTGTGCATGTAATTCGAGTGGCACTATGCATGTAATTTGGGTGGCATTATGCATGTAATCCAGGTGGCATTTTGCATGTAAGCCAACCATGGAAGCGAACTCTTTAAATACCCAGGAAGGCACCAATGTATTCATCTTTTTGAAAATTAATGAAGTGTTAAAGGAGGTTTCCCCCTCGAAGAGGCCTACAATTCTATCTTATTGTGAGATTGTTTCTCTATGCAAATTTCGGTTATAATGTGTATTTTGTTCTGAATATTAATGTGATGTTTATGTGAGTTTATTTCCAAGCAATTGTGTGAGAGTGTGTTAATTTGAGTTTATTTTATAGTAGGATCCTAACATACAAACCCTTGGGTGCTGGAAATTATTTATAGTTTGTAGATAGTGTTAGTCAAAAGAATATTAATTTTAATAGACTAAAACTTACCAATGATAGAATTTGAACATATCAAGTTGTGGGGTAGAGACGTTTTTTGCAGGACTGTCCAAATTGCCAAACTCGTTTCGATCGTATCTCACTCATCCAAACTTGGATTGAGCTGAAATTTTGAGGGTAGATGCCTGAAAAACACTAGAACGTCTCCACAAATTTTCATATAATTTGGAGCAACATAGATCATAGTGCATCCCTATGTGTGAATGATATATTTGGCAAGTGGCTATGCGAGGGTTTCATCTGGGTTGAGTGCAAGCAGCTCCAGAGGTTGGTTTTTAGGGCCTTCGGGCCCTAGCGGCAAATATTTTTATGGTTTATGCTCAATATTTTAGCAAGAAATGTTGCAGGGGATATAAGATGGGTTAGAAATTTGTCTTTCAACAGATCATACTATGAACTTGAGTGACAACGGCTTCCAATTTGCTGCACAAAATAAAAGTGAAAGCCATACCTTTCCAGGGCGTCTAGGGCAAGGATTAAAGAGACCACGAAATAAGTTTCAATAATTTGATCAAAAAATGGCTCATATCTCAAGTGAATCTGGTGCTAAGGTGCACCCACAAAATAATTCTACTATGAAAACCCTTGTCAAGGGTAAGAATTTTGAAGACTCGGTCCAAAAAATGAATTTTAGGGATGCCCTTCATGGTGGACAACCTCAGCCCAATGCTAATATCAATACTAGGGCTTCTCATAAACCTCTAAGAATGCCTAAGATTGATCCCAAGAAAACGAAGTCAGGATGTCTTAAAGCAACTGATGGAACTCCTATTGTTAAGCTTGATATGGGTAACATTCAGACTGGATATGGGTAAAAATACATATCTAATTATTGGAGGCCTTGGATGGAGGAGCTTCATCAAGCTAACTGGATAAAGGTTGCTAATTACTATCCATACCATACTGGTATTTCAGAGGTTGGTAGATATTGGATACCTATTGAGGACTAGCCTATTCAAATGATAAAAAGGTAAAGAAAATATATCTAAAGCATCCTTCATATGAGATCTCTATCTTGGTACAATGATAAAGACTTTTTTGGATGGAAAAACACTAGTAAGGGTGAGTTTTCAATTGCTCAAGGTTATTTGGTCTTATGCCATAATAATTCCAACCAATCATATGATATATTTACTCAGTTGTGGGTTCAAAATATTTGGCTTAAGGTGAGGTTATTTACATGGATTTTATTACATTGTAGGGTGCTTATTGGTGAGCAACTTAAGAAATGTGGTTTTCGTGGCCTGTTTGGATGTAAAATGTGTGGATAGAAAGTACAAACTCTCAACCATATTTTTACTAAGTGTACCTTAGCCTTTGATCTATGGAGGAGAATGACAATATTACTTGGATTATAGTGGTCCAATTTTTTTACTTTTGAACAACTTTGGAGGAATTGGCTTAATCAGGAGGGTGTTGATCACTTTATTAGGCAACTAGTTTGGATGGGTTCTACCATTCTACCTTGGAATATCTAGAAAGAAATAAACAACTAGGATTTCAAACAATAAAGGAATAAAATTCACTATATCTAGAAAAATACGATTGCCAACTTAGTTAAATCAGTTCAACAACTCCTTAAACACCCCTAGAGCTCCCAAAAAATATAGGATCAAGTGATGCAAAGGTTGAAGATTAAATTTTTAAGGGCAACCAACTTAAAGAGGATGTGAGAAATCGAAAGATGGATAGAACAAGGAATTTGTGGCCTCCTAAGAATTTTGTAAAGGTCAATACAGATGGAGCCTCTAGGGGGAACCCTAGAAAATCTAGTGCAGGAGAAAATGGTAGACTTTCATATTGTTCCCTAGTATTCACTTTTTCTAAGAATTTTGGTATCCTTTCCAATAACCTTGTTGAGGGGTATGGTATCCTTAGAGGCATTTGAGAGGCTACTAAGGTCGGATGGAAAAAGGTGTTGGTTGAATTCGACTCTCAAGTCATTATTAATTTATTGAAGGCTCCTAAGAATCATAAGGTTTAGTGGAAAATAAAAATAATTGTTGAGAAAATTTAATTAATATAGATGGGATTTTTGAAAGTTGAATACAATTATATGGTCAAAAAATAAAACTAGAGTGCTAATGATTTAGCTAATTGGAAATTGCACAAAGGATATCTTACTTACTACGAACACCCTCTTGGATGGTGGGATTTGTAAACAAGTGCAGCAATTCTTTCTATCCTTTCTTTGGATGGATCCAATACTAAAGGTACCTAGTTACTTTTTTCTTTATTTTTGATTCTCTTTAGTTCATTCAAGGTATTTTAGTTCCCTGGATCATACTGATCATTCTTACGTCTTCTTTGTTTATTATTGCTTCAATAGCCTTTTGGTCTAGAAAGTCCAAACATGTATTCTATTTTTTCCTCCTTTTTTATTTTTTGGTGTGTGTATTATTTTGTATTGTTTTCATTGTAATTTATTTTTTGTGTTTTTCGTGTTGTTTTTATTTTTTATTTTTTGTGTTTTTGTTCTTCATGTGTGTGTGTGTGTGTGTGTGTGTGTGTGTTTTTGTTGTGTTTGTGTATTGTTTTGTTTTTTTCTGGTTTCTTTGTGTGTATTGTTATTGTTTGTTGTTTTTTATGTTTTATGTTTTTTGTTGTTTTTATGTTTTTTGTTGTTTTTATGTTTTGTGTTTGTTTTGTATTTTTTGTTGTTTTTTGTTGTTTTTGTGTTTTTGATTTTTATTTATTATTGTTTTTTGTTTCTTTTGTGTTTTTTGTGTTTTTTTGTATTTTTGTATTTTTTTTTTTGTGTTATTGTAATTTTAGGCATGATCTTTGACTGTGTTGAAGGGGATAGGTTAGGTGTGAGCCCTAGGCATTTTTGCTAGAATATATATCCTTACCTCTTTGGAACTTACCTGAAAGTGGCATCCCAATTGGGGTTTTTTCCACAAACTAACAAATAAATAAAAACGTTCCTTTTCCAATAATAAATTGATGTATCATTCCCTTTCCTATCTCTCCATTTTAAGTTCAACTCAAAAAATATTTATAGGTTTTGAAACAAGATCATATATGCCAGGAATGAAGGGTACTTGAAAATATTGGTTGATGCAAAATGTCTTAGACTATACCTTATTCACTAAATAACTAATTTAGTGAAATCCAATGTCTTTTATTCCTACCTCCTTCTATTCAAAATTTCCATCTGGGCAGTGTTGAAATTCTTGTCATGTTCAATGCCTAAGAGGAAGGCCATCATACTCAAGGTATCTCTTGATTTTTCTCCAAAAATATTGAGGGGAAGGGAACCCTGTGGAACTGGTTCCTTTTTTTATATGCCCTTATATTTTTACCTTAGCAAGGCCATATTCTCACTATTTGGTATTCTTTCAAAATATTCCTTATTTTTTTGGTATGTATTTCTCCATTTGATAGCAATAACATTACTTTGATAATGGAGCCATTAATATTTATTGTAAATTTTATACTTTAAAAGCTAATCTCAAAGGCAATGGGCTTATAGAATTTTGTACATGTTACCACCAACTCAAATCAACTATGTAACTTAGAGACCATTTATTATGCTAGGAAATTGGTCTTAACTTTTGTCCCAAATCTTGAAGATTTGATGACTTTGTAATGCTCCAAGGCTCTTGATCTTATATTATTAGTTCTTTTCAAGTTTCTTGGGTCTAAACAGTCATATGTTGGGTCACTCAATATTTTAATATTAGAAGAATAAATAGGTATAGGTACTTTTGGTGTTCCTACTACATGGGAGTCTTTTGGCATAGTCATACTAGACTTAGGGGTTATTGCTTGACTGGATACCCTATTATTTTCTATTTGATTGAATTCTAAAATTTTGTAGACCTCTACTCTTCGTTTATAACTATCCTAGGATTATATTATAGAATATTAAAATATCTCCTGCTCTTTTTAAAAATCCATGAACTTAAATGGTTATAATTTTCTTCCTTGTTCAACATGCTTTCTACCTTTTCCACCTACCATGCATTTATTATATTTATTTATTAATTTTACAGGGAATGTCTATGATCTACCTCTATTGGCTTAAAAACATTCCCATTTTTCAAGACATAATATCCTTATTATTTTCTTGTTAGCTTTCAATCATGGTTAATGTGGGCACCAATATATTCCCAATAAATATTTGTCTACAAGGTTTCCTTGCTTTATTTTCATTAGCTTATCTGTTTATTATATTTTTGAATCAATTTTGTTGTTGGAACCCTCATAACTATGAATTTGAATCTTGACCATTGATTATTTTGATTGGTGAGTGTTGGTTCTTGTGACTAATATATATAGAGAGAGAGGGAGAGGGAGAGAGATGGTTGTATTTCAGCCTATGCCTCTAATATTGATATTTCTTCTAGTTAGGATCCCATACCATAATTTTTCATTGGATATTTTTCCTACCTAACGTATGGAAAATTTTGGTTACTAGATCTCTCAACTTGGTTACCTTTTTCTTGCTCATAAAAATGTGATCAAGTACTATCCCTTAAAATATATTTCTATGGTATTTTGTATTCAAGGCATTAGCCCCTAGAGGTCCCTTCTCCCTTACAAATAGTATGCTTTTATGCATTAGTGAGGGTGGGGAGAAAAAAATCTTAATTGAAATTAATTTGGAATCCTCATTCCTTTTGTATCAAGTCCCATAATTTTGGTTTCCAAAACTAGTTCGAGATGAACCTTTCTCAACTCATTATTCTAGTGGGTCCATATCATGATAGGCCATTAGCTATTACTTAATTCTATATGGAAGATGGATAGAATGGGTACTTAATTTATTGCTTTAATTTATATGATAAGTAGGAGGTGCTCCTTCTTCTTGAGCCATATCATTTTCTATTTCAATCTTAGTTTCCTCCATATTTATTTTGAAATTCTAGATAAGTAAGGTAGCTAGTTGGTCCCATTATACAATTGAATATGGGGAAAGAGATTCATACTTTTTGAATGCTTTTCCTTTTGAAAATTCTACCAATAATATCAAGGCCACATTTTTCTCTATAATATTGTGTGTTTCATATATATATACCAATTCCTTTAGGTGCTCCATGGGAGTGATCATACCTTAACTAGTATACTCTAATAATATTGATAACACTAATTTAGGGAGATTTCCCAACATAAAATGTGGCCTTGTGTGTTATAGTGGACTTGGATTATCCAAACTTCAGAAAATTTTGGCTGAGATAACCATATCTTGAATTTGGTGTTTTAGATATAGCACCAAAAATTATAATATTAAGTTTTGCTTATGTACCTCTAGATTTTTTTGATGGATGCAAATTCACCAATTGAATATAGTTTATGATCTAAAAGTAGATATATTTAGGCATTCACCACATACTTAATATAGTATCTTAAAATAATGATTTTTTCTAGTATTCATTTCATACCCAAGTCATGAGGTGAGTGAAAATGTGTTTGAACAAGCAAGGGGTGGGCATAGAACCTCACTAAGTCTAAGCCTAACTTATTATTGAGATTGTGAGACAAATGATGTGTCACTAGGATCCAATTGGTTATGCCATTAAATTATTATCCTCTTTGATTATCTTAGTTGGAACAATCATACCTAATGTAGAGTGAAAGAATAGGGTCTCGATCGAGAGCATGGGGTTTGGATCAATTGAGGGCCTCTATCAGTTTTTTACAAGGTAAACTCCTTGTTAAGATGTGATATTTAGATACACTTTAATTCAAGTGGAATATAGATTAAAGAGATAAAAAAAAGAAAAAATAAAAAATAAACAAATATATAAGCTACTAGGGTGGTAATGTGCCAAAGATACAATAAGATCTCCCTACACCATAGACCTAAATATTACGTACCAACGGTGAACACTTTATTTGATTGAAATAGTTTGGATCACATTAGAGTTACTAGCATACATGTGTCAAGATATGGATTAGAATATGATAACCATAGATGTCACCCAAAACAACTAGACACATAGGCCTCCCATACATGCATGTATACAAAATAAAACATAAAATATGTACAACTTAAGAACATACACACATACAAAGATAGGTTAGCATGAGAAACTTAAGATTATATGTCTAGACAAATTTTATAGATATGATGCCAGAAGTGGGGGTATGATTTACCCATAAGCCACTTTAGATCCCACTACTATCTAAAGAGAAATAAAAAGAAATCTTGCAATAGTTATAGATGAAAACTCGTTGATCCCTTTTATAGTCTAAACTACTATTATTTATAGATATAATAGGAATATTTTCTATCCAAAATTATTTGCAAGTGGATCTAACAATCTTAGATACCTCTTCTAGGGATCCTAAAAATTTATAGAGGTACCCTTGGCCATGTCAGTCATCAGTTCTAGGATTGTCATCACTATATATATCTTAAATGAATATTTATATTTCTTAATTGATATGAGATTTTGTAGGTAGTCCTTGTTGTTTCTAGGTATGAGCACAATGATTCCACTTACCTAACTCTCCTATGATTCTATGTATTTTGGATCATTTAAGATGTTGGTGATAGATTCAAAAAATTTGGCATGTCCTTAGTTCTTTTAAAACCTATTGCATTCCTACATGTTGGTCAAAACATGTTTTCATTGGCCTTGGTCGAATATTACAAAATATTTGATATCAAAGTTATCTAAGAGGAAGCTTATTTACTTCCCTCACTATCATATTTTTGGGAGTTATATTTCCTGTATTTATAAGTTCCCATTACTTCTTATTATTGGAACTTATCTTGATATTTTGAAAATATATAAAAAAATTTCAAGTTTTAAGGTTGTCACCTATGCTTACCATCTTCAAAAAATAGTGAATTCCCTAGATCAAACATTTTCCCTCATTCAAGTGTTTTCCTTAGGTATAAATTAGTAATGAGGACTCCCTATAGGTACATGAAAAAATATTATATTTCAAAATTGTACTTGCTTGAGTCTTAGATATTCAAATACCAACAATAAAAGGCCTCCACACTAGTAGTCCAAATACAAGGTCTAGACACCTATGTGATATAGATATGCTAATTTATCCTTTAAGTTAATGATGTAATGCTACCAAACCCAAAATAGAGATATTGATATTCATTAAATTATAAACTTATGAGTAAAAAATATTAATCCCTATGATATTTTCTAATATATGTCAATTTTATGATGAGAAATTAAGGACAACTGATGAAGAAGTTTTATCGTATATTAAATAAGAGATAAAATATTTCAAGAGAAGTGGTGTTAGTGAGACTATAATGTGTGTCATGTATATTCAAAATAATTGTTGCATGAACACTAGCTAGTAAGATGAAAATATTGATTAAACTAATCTCCTTGTGTCTTTGATCATTATAAGGGACCATAATATTTCCCCTAAAAATAAAAATTATTTACTGACTATAAAAACTGTGATGTCTTGGTAAAACCATTGTTTAAATTGGTGATTAGATTAGATATTGAAAAATAGTTTAGTATAAGTTCTATTGAGTTATTGGTATTTGTTATCTCAAAAATATTTTTTTATACTTTCTAGCATCTTGTTGTCTTTAATTCCTAGAAATAAAAGAAAACTATAACTTTTTATAGCACCTTATCTATATTTTATATATTCATATATTCTCAATTTTTTTAACCATATAGGTTATTTGTGCACACTATATTACCTAAGATTGTATTACCTCAACTATTTTTACTTTCTTATGTAGAATGACTAAAATTGTTTGACTTCAAGTTCAATATCTATAAAAACATCAACTATCCCACTCCAAGTTGTTTAGATTTATGTAAACTAAGGAAATGTGGTGTATATTGTAGACATAGAAACCACCTAAGTGAATAATTTTCCCTAGAGCCTTGGAAAGACCCTTAAATTTATCCTAACACAATTTTAGGCCTTTCTTTCCCCTTTCCTTCCCTTTTGTTTGTTGTCTTCTACCCAAAGGTATTTACATCTTTATTTGATGCATTTATTAGGTCATAAATGTATCAAAGATGGGGAAAAATGTAGACATGGAAAATTTATGCATTTTTTATCAATTCTCATCAATTTATCCTCATATATCAACCATCTAACCCACCAAACCAATTCCACATTTTTATGACCTAGAATTGGGCATTTATTACTTTAAAAAGTAAGGTTGTATTTGATCCAACTTTCCCCCACCAAATATTCTCCATTATTATCAAAAATATTATCATTGGATTGGGCTCAAAAACACCTGTCTGATGGTATAATTTTTATCCCATTCTAACACCATTTGGTCCCCCAAAATGCAGGAAAACTACACATGGTTCTAAAGTCTAGGGTGTGATTTTGGTTTTCTAGAAGTTTCTTAAACTTCTAGTAACTTTTCATTTTCCTATATTTTAACCCTTCAAACCCTCTATAAAAGGGATTGTATTCCCCTTTTCACACCTTGGCTATTTTAGAAAATAGAATCTACGGATTCATTTTGGTAAACCTAAGTAATATCCTTTTGTAATCTTCTTCTAGTGCTCTTGGTGTTTTTTTTTTTGTTCTAGTTATTTACAAGTGGAGAAGACCTTTATGATGACTTATCTACTTAAATGAGTCTTCTGCCTTGGCTATTTTTGCTTCTACAATCTTATTAGCTCATCTATTTTATTCTACTATCTATGTAAATCATTTTTGTTCAACTATTATGGATTTTTCATCTCTATGTTAGGGTTTTTAACCCTCTTATGAAAATCCATGCTATGTATGCTATAGAGTATAGATTAGGTATAGATAGGTTAGGGAGCAAGCATTCATCCCCAAACCCTAAGGTTTCAGTTTATGTTATTGTTGCATGTTGCTCCAGTTTTTTTTTATGGTTTTTATCATTCTAGTTTGCTTGCATTTCATTGAATAAAATTTGTAACTTTATTTTAATTAAATATTTGCATTTCATTTAGTTAAATCTATGCATTTAATTTATTTAAATTTGTGCATTTCATTTAGTTAAATCTTTGCATTTCATTTAGTTAAATTTGTACATTGCATTTTAATTAAATATATGCATTTCATTTATTTAAATCTATGCATTTTATTTAGTTAAATATTTGCATTTCATTTAGTTAAATTTGTACATTGCATTTTAATTAAATTTATAAGTTTATTTTATTTAAATCTATGCATTTTATTTAATTAAATGTTTGAATTTTATTTAATTAAATCTGTGCATTTCATTTTATTAAATCTATGCATTTCATTTAGTTAAATATTCAATGTTGAATTAGCCTCAAAGGGAAACCTTCGTAGGGCTGGAGGAGGTGGATTTTTTAGAAATAGTCAAGGTAAAATCTTGTGCGCGTTTGCTGATTCCATGGGCAATCAAATCAATAATTTTGTTGAAGCTTGTGCACTATACCTTGGCCTCCTAATTTGCAAGTGACTTTGGTTTAAAATACTTATCATAGAGAGTAATTCTATGAATATCATTTGATGCATCCAAAAATGTCAGTTTCCTACCTGGAGCATGTTTAATGTTGCCCAAGAAATATTGAAGATAATTGAAGACATCAAACATGTTACAATTCAACATATTTACCAGGAAGGAAACAAAGTTGCTGACCTCCTTACCAATCAAGGAGTTGAACAGGATAACCTCCAAGTCTGGTATGATAATTTCCCTCAATGTATTATGGACCACACTGATACAAATGGAAATCTTAATCTTTAACTGGTTACTGGTGTTGATGTGGTTGATTTGGGGCCTAGTGGTTGGATATGGTTTTTCTGATATGAATTCCAACACATATCCTCTTTCCCTTATGCGCTTTTGTGCAATTCATCTTGGGTAATATTGAGGAGATATGGATAGTTCACAAGGCAATTGTCATCCATGAACCCAGGTGGAAAGGAATGTGGAAATTTCACAAGGCAACTATCACTCGTGAACCCATGTGGTAAGGAATGTGGAAATTTCACAAGGTAACTGTCACTCGTGAACCTAGGTGGTAAGGAATGGTTAATAAAACTACAAATTTCTAGTATAGTGGAAGTGGTTGCTCCAATAAGCTCACATATTGAACCTCATTGAGCCAAATGCTTTAATCTTGGTTGGACTTTCAATAGTTATTTTTTGTTTCCTTTTGGGTATCATTGTTGTAGTTTGGACCCTTATTCCTTTTTATTTCTATCTGCGCCTTCTTTCTAGTTTAAAGTTGGTTGTTTCATTCCCCTATGGGGTTGTTTATTTTTAGTTTAGTTAGTTTGCTTCTGGCTAGTTGTCTTTGCTACATTTGTGTAAAAGGTTTTAGGACCTTTCAAAAACCTTTTTATCAAGCAATATATATATATATTTACATTTCATTTAGGTTTTGGGACCTTTTTGCTATTATTTCAATTTTTACCTTGATCTTTAATGATTTGAAAATTAGATGATTATGATAAATTTATTATATGTACATTTTAATTTTTTTTATTACAATATGGTACTCTCGAGAATTAAGAGTGGCAACATAGAGATTTTTATGACTAGGTGAGAAGTCTTAGTGCAGTAGAGAGGAGGGTGATGGGTTAGGTGGGGCTTCTCCATGTAGTAGAGATGCCAAAAATGGATGTTGATTATTATCTGTTGATGACATTAGCAGAGAGATGGTATCCAAAATACTTTATATTATAGTTACATAGGGGAGATGATGGTAACTCTCATTGATGTGTGGAGGATCCTCCAAATTCTAATCAAGGGCTAATTTGTATACCAGTTGATGATATAGGCAAGGAAACTAGAGAAGTTGATTGAAGATCTAGACTTTTTAGTTAAGCAAAGTGGCATCAATGTAGAAAAAATGGTAGAGAAAGAGGGTATCTCTACACTGATAGTGGTGTTAACCAAGGTGGTGATTAGCCTATTAGCATACCATAAGAGTAGGTGACATCTTCCATAGGATCTTGTTGGAGTAGTGGCAGTGATGATGGACACCAAGATGCAATTCATATAGGGTCCTTTTGTGTTATACCACTTATATAATATATTATATAATATTATGTATAAGCGATGCTACGACCTCATCCTAACTACTCTACTTTAGGTGTGGAGTTGGGAGCATATAGTAGTGAGGAGACCTAATGGATTACCACATCAGTATGTGTATGCGAGGTGCCCATATGTATATCAATGGGCTCTGCTAGGAGTATGACATAGAGGGTGAGGTGGCAGGCTAGATGTCGCTAAAAGGTGATATATTACTTGCTTTACCATTGTATCATATGGATATCTTGGTGAAGACATCCAAGTTGGGATGAGGATGGGATAGAGCTAGCTCAGATGTGGTAGATATGATGGCCATGGTTTTAGAAGTGAGATATGGATCTATTCCACTCTGATCAGTTGCATCATAAATTTGGGTTGTGGTAGGACATACCAAAATTAGGAGACATTTGGTATCGATAGGTGACTAGGAAATCACCATATATATGTGGTGAGGTTGATGTGACTAGGTTTCTTGAGCCTAACATAGATGACCCTATATTGGTGCTTCTAAGGGAGTATGATGTAGGAGTGGAGTATGGATACCTCTAGTGATATAAGGATATCAAACCTATGAGGATTACTCATAAGTAGCCATGACCAGTGGTGGATCTTTGGATGTAGTTAGCATATCAATATGTTGCTCAATAGAGATGGATGACTCAATAATATGAAGGGAAGAGTTCTCAACCTTGTTAGGGTAGGGTGACTAGACTTATGATGAGGGGATGTAGATTGAGGTATATGCTACCTCAATAGTAGGAGGTACCTTAGTAAGATGAGGTACCTTGATAGGAGGAGGTATATCTGTAGGAGGTACCTTAACATGAGGAGGTATATCAATAGGAGAAGGTACTTCGACAACCACATGATAAGGTAGAGGTAGGTGGGATGAAGACAAATGATGTCATATGAGAAGGAAGTGGAGGATATCACGAGTGATTTATAGCACTATAGGTAGATATGACCACTTGAGAGTGCAAATATCTACTAAGATGACTTACATCCAATCATTGGAGGTACGATTTAAATAAGCATGATCTCAACTACAATAGTAGGCTAGGGATGAACCATATACAATTAGTCCAACCCACTCTATAAGTAGTAGCATGCATCATTATCTTCAAGATAATATTTGGATGACACAAGAAGAGGTAGGTAGGGCTACACAACAAAAGATATTCTATCAGGTTCTTTACTTCTAGGTGGTTCTAGAGGGATAGAGGGTGACCATACCAGAAGATTTGATAACTCTAAGTTAAAGTCACACATAGTTGAGTTCATAGATAATGATTCAGTATGTGACCATGCAACCACCTAGGCCACCACCAGATATGAGTGAGGGTCAGGGTTCTAGGGTGTGATGCCTAATTTCACCTTTTTTGTGGCATCCTCCCTTTGATGACTAAGTATACTAGTTTTTTATTGTGGCATACTAGTCTACTCTATATATGTACTCTTTATCTCAAGATATACCATACTGCACTTTTTTATTTTCACTTGTGTTATGCGTATGCAAATATTTTTGTTGTTGTTGATTTTTTAATGGATGATGTATGTTGTAAATATTCTAAATGATGATGTATATGATAATGCTTATAATTATGTTTGATGATTTCTAATGCACATCTATCATGCTTGTCAAAATTTGATCCATGGAAATAGAATGTGATTTAATGAATTATAATGGACATTATAAGGATGATGCACTGGGTGACATATTTTAGTAATAACCCTCGAGGATGTGTGCTTGCATAAGACCTGAATGGAGGCTACTCCTCGCTTGTGTTCATGAAGAGAATTTTGTATGAGAGGTATTGTTATGTTGACATCGTAGGTATATGATCCAAAAGATGATTGAATTTGATGGTCAGAAAGATATTTTGAATGATGGACGATGTATACCCTTAAAATTAATTTTGATTGAAAATTAAGGATGTGAAGAATGATGTAGATGACTTAGCATGAAGAATGCAATTTATCTTATGTAGGGGACTTGTGCTAGGCATGAGACTCCTAGCATGAAATAAAGTGTATATGAGAAAAAAAACTAAGTATTGTCTCATGCCATCATCACAAAGTCTTTATGCAACTATATGATCAAACAATGGATATGCAAAGTATGCAAAATATTTAAACCCTAACAGGCTATTATGCAATGTGACTAAGCAATCATGGAAATGTTTATATATGTAATGGATATGAATATAAATTGTAATACTAGCAATTGATTTTGTGACAAATGCTTGTGAGAATGGTCATACTTAATCGTAAATATATCATAAAATTGGATATTTAAGTTCATCAAAAGTATTGGATGTTCTTAAAATGAATTCAAGTCTTATCAAGAACCAATGTGTGTAACATGAGTTCTTTTCAAATCTCAAACTTGATTTTGATGCAAATATTTAAAGAAAAAATGTGTGGTTGTGGAGATCATTTACCAATTTTAAGTAAGGAAATGACACAGGCCACTCAAGAACCAATGTGCGTGCAAGTGAGTTCATTGACCAACCTTGAGCAAGGTAGAAGTAAACTAGTCATATAGAGAACCTAGAAACTAGCTTATCCTTATGTGCATCCAGAGATATCTTCAAGAGATATGTGTTGACATGCATGATTATAGTCCAATATTAGGATCTCCAATATTTTTGGAATTGGATTCTCATCCACCCGAATCGAGTCTTGATGAAAATTTTAGCCTATCCTTACTACTTGGAGGCTTTATTAGTATTATGTGTTTGTAAAATATTATTAGGGATTTGGGGAATCAAATTCTCAACCACTCGAATTGAGTCCTGATGAGAATTTTACCCTATCCTTACTACCCACTTTAATTATTATATGTTTTTGCTATGGGAAATTATATTCTCAACCACTCGAATCAAGTCCTAATGAGAATTTTATTCTATCCTTACTACCCACTCTTTTCATTTTTGTGATTTTTTTGTAAAGAATGTATATATATATATATATATATATATATATATATATATATATATATATATATATATATATATATATGCATAATGGGACAAGTAAGAATAATTGTTCACTTCAAGGTTCTATCCAATCATGGTGTCATATTCCCATATGCAAGGTTTTATTAATAAATGTGATAAGTGTTTGGTTCAAAAGTGGCATGGTCAAGTCTTAAAACTCAAAATGTTTCCTTAGTGAAAAAGTGCACTTTGGTTCAAGAAAGATTTTTAATCAATATCAAGAATCAAAATTTTATTAAATATGAATCATGTGATTGGTTCAATATGGGGTCTTAATCACTTGATAAAATCAAGATAAACTATGAACATGTCAACACTTTTCTAGAAAATAATGATGGATAAGTATGACTATATGGTGAAAGCAAATTGGCTAATCAAAATGCAAGGAGCAAACTAAAATTATAGGATGCCTGATACAAATTATAAGATGCATGATGATGGCGATGCAATGCAACTAAAACTAGGAAATAATATATGTACAATATTATTTTAAGCAAAATGATGATTTATGTACAATATATATACAAGACGTTTTATGTATAGTTATGGAATATGAATCATGCATAATATTTTTTTAAGTGTGTAAGATTTATTGGATATTTATGATATTTACCTTCGAGCGTAGCCAAACGATATGAACCTGACCCAAACTTGGTTGTTACAATGAAATGTCCTAGTGAATTGAGCTTAAATTTACCTTTAAGGTCTCTTCGAGCATTGGTGTTCTTTTTATTTTATTTGATAACTAAACAACCAACCTCAAAGGAATGATTGTGAATTTTCTTCAAATATGATATTTTAATATTTTATTGGTAAGCACAGAGGTGATCTAAAACATTGATAACATTTTTATCAAAATTATTTAATTAACACAAATGTCCAGTACAATACTCGTCTCCTACTTCAACATCTTGAAGTAAAATCCGTAAAGAAGGTACTTCAAGCTAAAAGGAAAATATGACTTATGCATCGTAGACCAAAATGAAAGGAGAAGCACTTGTAGGGCTTCATACATTGGTCTTGTATACCCATAATCTATGATATAGTTGAATGTTCTAATATCAACATAATTTATTAACCAATATTTTTATAATTTTGATTAGTGTTTTGTTAGATGCTTCCACTTGGTCATTACCTTGAGGATAGTATGGAGTAGACCATTTATGCTGAATCTTATATTTTGTGCACAATTTATGAATGTCCTTGTTCTTGAAACAAGTTCTATTATTCGAAATGAGGGTCGAAGGGACTCCAAATATACAAATTATTTTATTAAAAATTAATTTAGAGACATGAACCCCTGTGCAAGAAGCTAATGGTATGGCTTCAACCTACTTTATGAAGTACTCAATTTCTATGATTATGAAATTATGCCCATTGAAATATATGGGATTGACCTTCCCTATAGTGTTTAGGCCCCACATGGAAAAGGACCAAGGATGGGAGATAGCATGAAGCTCTTGAGAAGGAGCATGAACGAGGTTGGCATGGTGTTGACACTTGTCATATTTACACATAAAATCATTAGCATACTTTTCCATGGAGGGCTAGTAATAGCCCATTCCAAAGAGCATTTTAGAAATAGTGCTACCACTGAATTGACCTCCACATAAACCTTCATTATCTTCAATGAAAATGATATTAGACTCTTTAGAATTTAAACACCTTAAAATAATCCCTTTGAAAGAGCGTTGATATAAGGTTTTTCCCACAATAACAAATCAAGTGTCTCTTTTGCACAAGAGTTGAAATTCATTTTGGTCCAAACCCTTAGGGATTGAGTCTTTTTAAAGGAAAGTTTGAATATCTATGTACCATGGATCTAATTACAAATTTCCAATTGCAAAGACAAATATGGGTACAAGATTGGACTCTAGCGAAGAGGGCTCTTAGATTTGTCAAATGATGATGGTGGCATGATCATACTCTAACTCCAATGGAATTAACAAAATGAATTCTACCATAGCATCCATAGAACAATTGCTAGAATTCGGAATGCCCTCAATTGTCACCTTTTTGAACAAGGAGATTATTTTCAAAACATACTCCTTATAGGTGTGATTTTTTTTTTCATTAGTTTGCTACACTTTATTAATTTGGTTTACCACCAGTTAAGAGTCCCCAAATATAGATAAGACCTTAATCCATAATGCCAAGTATACACACAACTGAAGGATTAAATATTCATACTCTACTATATTATTGGTGCAAGCAAATTTTAATTTGAATGATAAGGGGATAAATTTATTTTGAGGTGACACAAATATGTTACCTACACTAGCATAACTCATGTAGTAGGCTCCATAAAAAAATAAAGGCCAAGATTTGGGATGATCAACTTCTAGGTTGAGACACTCGTCCAAAAATTCGACTATTAAAGGATGAGTTTATTGGAGAGGAGCATGAATGAGTTGATAAACTATAACCTATATTTTTTATGGAATTTTGGCTAATGAATATCAAATCAAATTCACTTAGGGTAAGAACACATGTTGTTGCTCATCCTGATAAGTAAGGTTGAGTCATCAAATAATGTAGTGGATACAATTTAGCGATGAGTGTGCTTTCACTAACCATATAATGGTAGAGCTTCTATGTACAAAATACTAATACAAGGTAAAGTTTCTCCAAGGGGGTGAAGTAAGTTTCATAACTTACTAACCTTATATTGATGTAGTAGATTGCTCGCTCCTTTTTTTCATCATCATGTTGGGCGAGCAATACCCCCAACGTGTGAACTATAGAAAATATGCACAGAATGAATGGTTAGTTGGGGTTTGGTGGAATAAGCAGAGGTGGTTTTAGAAGGTAGTGCTTCAATGCATCAAATGCCTTTTGGAACTCTTCATACCAATAAAAGAGAGTTCCTTTCTTGTGTAACTTAAGAAAGGGTTGGTATTTATTAGCGAATTGGGCAATGAAATGAGGAATATATTGGAGCTTTCCATGTAAGCTTTGTAGATTAGTTAGTTTAGTTGGTGGTGAAATATCTACAATGTATTTAATCTTAGTGTTGCCTATTTATATTCCTCATATTGACAAAATAAATCCTTACAATTTTCTATATTTGACTCCAAATATACATTTGTTAGGATTTATATGGACCTTATTCTCGTGAAGTCTATCAAAAATTCATCTTAGATAATTTAAGAAAGGGTTGGTATTTATTAGCGAATTGGGCAATGAAACGAGGAATATATTGGAGCTTTCCATGTAAGCTTTGTAGATTAGTTAGTTTAGTTGGTGGTGAAATATCTACAATGTATTTAATCTTAGTGTGGCTTATTTATATTCCTCATATTGACAAAATAAATCCTTACAATTTTCTATATTTGACTCCAAATATACATTTGTTAGGATTTATATGGACCTTATTCTCGTGAAGTCTATCAAAAATTCATCTTAGATAATGAATGTAATCTTCTTCCTCGATAAAATGCCTAATAATGTCATCTACATAATCTTACATAATTTTATTCATCATATGATGGAAAACATATGTCATGGTTCTCTGATAAGTAGCACCTGCATTTTTCAAGCTAAAGGGCATTACCTTCCAACAAAAGGTACCCCATGGTGTAATAAAAGTGGTTTTAGGTTGATCTTTAGGTGCAATGTAAATCTAGTTATATCCATAAAATCCATCCATGATGGATAGCATCCCACTATGAGCTATAAAATCAACTTTTTAATACATATTAGGAAGAAGGAAGTCATCATTAGGACATGTTGCATTAATTTCCGTAAAATATATGCATACCCTAATTTTTTCCGCTTCCTTATTTACCACAAGAATGGTGTTTGATATCCAATAAGAATAGTTGATGGCTTTAAGAAAATCAACATCTAAGAGCTTTTGATGCTCTTATTTTACCAAAAGGGCAACTTTAGAGTGCATTTTCCCGAGCTTTTATTTTACGTGTTTTACATAAGGATGAACCACTAAGTGGTGCATGACCACAGATGCATCTAGACCTAGCATGTCTGTGTAAGACCATGAAAAAACATCTAGGTATTTTGATAAGAATTTCATAAATTTAACTTGTTTTTATTTCTTCAACATAGCTCATATTATGACCATGTGAGGATTGGCTTCAGTACCAAGATTGATATTTATAGTTTCCTCAATTACTATTTGGGATTATCTCTCAAAATTAGGAGTGGGTGAAACACCCATTTGTCTTTGGTCTTCAAGAGAGAAGTCAACATGTTCATATTGTGAACTAGAAGCTTCAATGTACACTATGTAGGGAATATAATTATCAAATAAAAGACCATTATGCACAACATCATCGTGTACCATGTCACAAAGAACATCCTATTTAGCACACTCTTTAGGTCTTACAATACGGTCAGGATAAACCAATAAAAGAATATTGCATTAAATGTTTGACGAAGAAAGTATTCTCTCATCTTATTCCAACCATTCTAATTGTCGATGATTCTCTAAATATTCAATATAGGTTATTAAACAATCGTCACCATCAAAGGGTAAGGGTTGGCCTTTTGAAGGGATGTAGCCTAGACCACACCATGTTGGCCAAATATCGATATCAAGTGAATCACATATGCTATTTTATATGCAACCCAAACCTTTATCTTTGTAGACCATGCTACACATTATTTGCTTAAGAATAAAAAATCATCTTATAAATAGTAGTGGGCAAAATTAATTTCATCAAAAATTAGATTCTTACCAAAAATGGTCTCATATTTAGTATATCCAGTAGTGATGAAAGTGCAATTACCAACATGGTGCACATCTCCTCTCTTGTGGGGTAAACCCATAGTTGAAGTAGATGGTTGTACTTTAGACAAGATAAGAGAATCTTATGGGAAAACATCCTTATGATATGATATTCGTATGGTGTACACATTAGTTAAGGGTTTGTTTGTGAGAGAATATTATGTGGATGAATAATTTGTATTAGATGAATGTCTATGGGGAGTAGTTGTAGAAGGGTGTGATGAAGAATATTTATGAGATGAATATGGTTTATGAGATGAAGATGATGTTGATGATAAATAAGGATAGAAAGGAACACCAATGGGCTCAGTCATTGCACATAAATCAAATGGTTTAGAGTCACCATGGATGGTGATCAACTAATTTTTAAACTCAAATTTGACACATTGATGTAAGGAAGAGGGAACTACCCTCATTGCATTAATATAAAGACAACCTAGAAGGATATTGTAAAATATTGGGCATGGCACAAAATAAATACAAGTATACAAAATTCTAGGGCTGACTTGTAGAGGAATGGACATCATGCCACATGCATATTGAGTTTCATCATTTAAAGCTTTAATTATTAAGTCTATTTTATTTAAGAATTCATATTTGAACCCAAATATCTTGAGGAAATCATATTTACAAATATTAAGTAAGGCCTCATTATCAATCAATACTCTCTTAAGACAAAAAACCTCGATCAATGTTGATATGTATAGAATATTCTCTCTATAAACTATGAGGAGTTATATCTTGATCATCAAATTCTATATAATAAACTCCAAGAGATACTACAACATTGACTAAAACACTCAGATTGATGTCTAGGGGCACCATCATATAACTTAAGGAATTCATGAACTCCTCCCTATGAATAGGGGATGATATGAGTAATTCCAAAAGAGAAATTTTGGCTGGTGTTTGAGCAAGTTGATCATTGATGTCAAAATATTTTTGTTGAAATTTAGTTACATTGTTACCCTTTTGAGGTACCCTCAAGATCAAAGGAGCTTGAATAGGTTCACTTGGTTGTGATGATGAATATTGTGGTTGAGTTATTATTGTTTGAGTTTTTTTGTGATGCATGGGCTTGAGCATGTTGTTTAGTTATGGCTTCAATCATACCTACCAAGTCATTAGGTTGTGAAAGAATTTTGATGATAATGGGGAGAAAAGGTGGATTTTTTGGATGGTATGGACTCTAGGATGGTTGGGTTTCTCCAAGGGAAGAAATTGGTGCATAGGTATGAAATTTGGTACCAAACCCACACATGATCCCTCGAGATCTAATAGGTCTGTGATAGGCACTATAGGATCAGATTCTTACTTTGAGCTATCAGAGGGAAATGAACTAATATCAAATTATTTTTTGAATCACTTTGAAAGTGATTTAAATATGAAGGTTGAGGTTCCTTATCTTCATCACTCTCAATTGTAATATGATATTATGGGGACATAGATGTATTTGGTTGAGGTTGAAATATTGAAAAATAGAAATCATACCAACTCTTCACCATGATTGGGTAGTGGATTTTAAAATATGTCTAAATTTGTTATTTGCATTCTATGCTTGTTGTGTAGGAGTTTTGCAGTGGCAAGTGGGTTCAAATTTGGAGTAGAGCCTTCTACCTCCAACTTACCACTATCAATTAAATCTTGCACTAGATGCTTTAACCTCTTGCATGTATTTGTTGCATGTCCATAAACTCTATGAAAGTCACAATATTTTCTAGGTAGGGTTATGCATAAGAGATCAGACCCAAAATGTATTTATAAAAATTTGGTGAATCAGTTTCAAAATCTAGGTGAATAGTGTCCAAATGCATGTAGAAGGTTCACTATTATTAGGGGCAATGTTGGAAATTTAAACTTAAAATGGTTAAATTATTATAAAATTGAGGCGAATAAAACCAAAAAAAAACTTGCACCCAAATTTTTTTGGCTAATGGACCTTGGTCAAGGGTCCCAAATATTAGCCAATTTCGAATTTTAAAAATCCTAATTTTGGCTAATTTGGTAATAAATAACCGCTATGCATGTCCATGTTTCCACTTCCATACCACTTGGTAGTGGTATCTGGTTGTTTAATCTTGGGTAACTCTATCATACCCATTTCTAAAAAAATTGGTAGAACCATATACAATGAATGGTTTAATTTTAAGAAGTTTCATGGAGGATTTTTGTGGGGTTCCTTCAACACAATCTATTACAAAATATTGGCTACATTTACATTCCTAGAAGGCGTATTATACGTAACTCCATATCGTACCATGTACTTATTTTTATACTAATTTTTGGATGTTTTTTCCTGTTATTTTTTCTTTAATTACCCTCTTCTTATAAGGGCATCTTCCACTATTCTTTCCAAGTTAATGGCTTGATCGAAGGAGGTGAGAGTGGCAGTCACTAACTCATAAGAAAGTTTTTTTTTATTTGTGGAAAACATCCCAAAAGGGATGCCACTTTCGGGTAAGACCCAAGGAGGCAGGGGTATCCATTCTGCCAAAAATGCCTGGGACTCGGACCTGGCCTACCACCTTTGACATACTCAAGGAGCAAACAAACACACAAAACCAATTTAAAAATAAGTAAATAACAACAAAAATAATAAAATAAAATAAAAAACATGCTCCTTGAGTGTGTCAAAAACAAAAGCACAACCAAACACGCACAATAAGATAAAAGAAACCACAACACAAACCACATAGAAAAACACAAGAACCACATAACAAAACACAAACAAGACAAAAACAACAGAACACTACAAAGACATAACCCAAAAAAAACATGAAAAATAAACACAACCAAAACCTAAAAAATTAAAAAATAAAATAAAATAAAATAAAAATAAAAAACAACCAACAACAGACAATAAACAAAAACAAAAAACATAGAAAACACTCACACATAAAAACACGAAATAACACAAACAAAGAGAAACCCAAGAACAAGAACGAAAAAAACACAAGAACAATAACAAAAAACATTAAAAAAAACACAAAACAACAAAAACACATGAACAACAAAAAACAACACAAAGAACACAAAAACAAAACAAAACAAAAGAACCCACCCACCTTAAAAAACTAAACAAAAAAAAAAAAGAAAAAAAAAATTGAACATAACAATGACCTATCTAGACCAGAAGACTATTAAGGCAAGAATCAACAGAGGAAACAAAATAAAGAATAGAATGAGCTAGGGAACTAAAAAAAACTGAATGAACCAAAGAGAAGCAAAAAAAAAAAGCAAGAAGAAACTAGGTACCTTCGAAGCTGGAGCCATCCAAAGAAATGATAGAAAGAAGAGCTTCCCTAATTTGAGAAGCCCACCATATAGGAGGGTGGCCATAACAAGTAAGATCACCTTTGTCCAAAGCCCAATTAGCTAAAGCATCAACACTCTTGTTTTGATCTCCGACCACATGATTGTAATCAACTTTCAAAAATCCCATCTGGATTAATTGAATCTTCTCAATAATTCTTTTTATTCTCCAATCCACCTTATGATTCTTAGAAGGAGTCTTCAAGAGATTAATCATAAGTTGAGAGTCGAACTCAACTAACACCTTTTCCCATCCAACCTTAGTAGCCTCCTGAAGGCCTCCGAGGATACCATACCCCTCAGCAAGGTTATTGGAAAGAATACCCAAATTCTCAGCAAAAGTAAAAACCAGGGAGCCATCTGAAAGTCTACCAATTCCTCCCACCTTGGCTTTTCCAGGGTTCCCTCTAGAGGCTCCATCGGTATTGACTTTTCCAAAATCCTTAGGAGGAGGTTGCCAATTTCTAGTCCTATCCATCTTACTAATACTCACATTCCCTTTAAGTTGGTTGCCCTTAGAAGATTTAATCTTCAATATTTGCATCACTTGATCCCATCTTTGGTGGGAGTTTTGGGGGTGATTAAGGAGTTGATGGACTGATTCAACTAAGTTGGCTATGGTCTTTTGCCAAATATAGTGAATATCCTTCCTATCTTGATTAAAAATTTGGTTGTTCCTTTCATTCCAAATATTCCAAAGAAGAATGGTAGAACCCATCCAAACTAACTCCCTAATAAAATGATCAACACCCTCTTGATTAGGCCAATCCCTCCAAAGTTGTTCAAAAGTAAAAAAATTGGACCACTTGTAAGCCAAGTAAAGTGGCCATTCTCCTCCATAGCTCGGAGGCTAAAGTACACTCAATAAAAATATGGTTGAGATTTTCTACATTCTCTTCACACATTTCACATCTAAAAGGGCCATGAAAACCACGCTTCATAAGTTGCTCACCGGTAAGCACCCTACGATGCAATAAAAGCCAATTAAAGAACCTCACCTTAGGCCAGAGCTTTTGAGCCCACAATCGAGAAAATATGTCAGAAGAATGGTTGGGATTATTATGGCATAAGGTCAAATAACCTTGAGCAACTGAATACTCACCCTTAGTAGTGTTGTTCCATCCAAAACAATCTTTTTCATGGGACCAAGAGAGGGATCTCATATGAAGGATGCCTTGGATATCTTGTCTTTGCCTTTCTAGGATTTGAATAGGCCAGTCCTCAATAGGGATCCAATATCTACCAACCTTTGAATTACCGGTATGGTACCGATAGTAATTAGCCACCTTTATCCAATTAGCTCGGTGAAGCTCCTCCATCCAAGGCCTCCAATCGGGAAACTGAGTTATCAAAGGCTTGTGACCATCCCAAGAATCTATCCAAAAATTTGCATGTTGACCATTATGAATGATCCAAAATAATTTTTTCTTTATCAAATCCTCACCGAGTCTTAAGAAGCTGCTAAAATGGGAGAACCTTTGGTAGGAAGTTGATAGCGAACAAGGTCTTCAGGACTTTTGTTCTCAGCATATTTAGCACGGAGATTATTGGCCCAAAGAGCATTGGGGTTATGCAACATCCTCCAATATAATTTAGCAGCTAAAGCTTTGTTGTTATTAATAGAAGACCGGAATCCTAACCCCCCTTCACTCTTAGGAAGACATAAAGTATCCCATTTCACCAAGGCCCATTTTCTTTTCTCCTTAGTACCACTCCAAAGGAAACGATGACTGATTTGATCCAATTCTCGAAGAACAGCCTTTGGGATATTCAAAATGGAAGAAACATAAATAGGAATAGCTTGAAGGACTGATTTTACCAAGGTGATTCTACCCCCAGGAAGAAAGCCACTTGTTGGTCCACTTTCCAATTTTCTTCTTGACTTTGTCCAACAACCAATTCCAATATTTATTTTTCTGCCTTTGAATATTTATGGGAATACCTAAATAAGTGATTGGAAGAGAGGTCTTCTTATATCTTAATTTATCCAAGACCATGGATTCTTGTCTAGCAGAGCAGTGAAAGAAAATAACTTTAGATTTGTCTTCATTGATCAACTGCCTAGTAGCCTTAGAAAAATAGCTAATGATTTGCTTAATATTAGAAGCTTCCTTAATTGTAGCTTTACCTAAAAGAGTAGAGTCATCCACAAATTGAAGATGAGAGATAGGTCTAGCTCCATGAGCAATGGTAACTCCCTCAAGGGTTTTGTTTTCCCTCTTTTTGGTTATAGTCCTACCCAAGCATTCAGCAAGAATGATGAATAAATAAGGGGATAGCGGGTCACCTTGCCTAATACCTCTGGAAGCTGGGAATGACTGAGAAGGCCTGCCATTGATAAGAACTAAGTAGGAAACTGAAGAGATACATCCCATAATCCAATCCATCCAATCCTTAGAGAAACCAAATTGCCTCAAAACTTTGATAAGGAAGTGCCAATCCACTCTGTCATAAGCTTTGGATAAGTCTAACCGAATGAACATGGAAGGAGAATTTTGCATATCCATGGAATGGATGGCTTCCTGAGCAAGAACTATCTCATCTACTATTTGACGTCCTTCCACATAACCCCCTTGCTCTGGGAAATAATCTTATGCAAAAGAGGCTTCAACCTTTCTGCCATGATTTTAGTAATGATTTTGAGAAGAACATTACATAAAGCAATAGGTCTAAAAGCTGAGATATGATCAACCTCTTGAGCTTTTGGAACAAGAGTAATATAAGTTTTATTGATAACCTTCAAAATTTCTTTGGCTTTCTTGGCTTCTTCCACCACCTCTAATAAATCAACATGAAGGATATCCCAGAACTCTTGGTAGAACTCAATGGGAAAACCATCAGGACCTGGGGTTTTCCCTTTTTGCATTTTAAAAACTACTTGTTGAAGCTCATTGATAGTAACAGGAGCAGTCAAAATAGAGTTCTCCTCGAAAGTGATAAGAGAAGGGATTGCTTGAAGAACATTTTGTTGTGAAGCTGAGTCAAGAGGAGTAGCAACAAAAATATTGGAAAAGTAATCAACAACAATAGAGTTCATGCCATCCCAAGTATAAACAACATCTCCAGAATCTGATTTTAAGGAAGAAATAAAGTTGTGAGATCTTCGAGCTAGAAGATATTTGTGGAAGAAATTTGTGTTTCGATCTCCTTCTTTGAGCCATTGAATTCTAGATTTTTGCTTCCATAAGATTTCTTCTCTTTTTTCCCATTCCTCTAACTGAGTTGTGAGTTTAATTTCATCTGCACTTCTCTTCTCTGTGAGGCCATCTAAATGGATTTTCTTATTCAAATTTTCAAGATGAGCAATAACTTCATGTTTTTTTATGAACATCCCCAAACTCTTTCCAGTTCCAAGTCTTGATTTTGGATTTAATGTATTGCAGTCTTTTGGCAAAATAGAACATCTTAGTCCCATGCCTAGGTTTACCTTCCTTCCACCATTGTTGCACATGAGGTCTGAAGGAAATGTCTCTAAGCCACATTAATTGAAAACGAAAAGGAGAGAAACTCACATTGGTTTTCCACATTTCCACCATGAATGGCCAATGATCCGAACCAACATTATTAAGAGTCTTCACTTTAGGAATGTGACCATGGATTAAGAAATTTTCAGAGAGCAAAAACCTATCCAATCTCTCCATTATACAAGCTAAGCCTTGCCTTCTGTTAGACCAAGTCATAAGGCCATTATCTGGTTGGATATCCACAAGATGGAGGTTTGCAATATATTCGCTCATGAGGTCGGTGCTTTTGTCCAAATTTCTATTTCCCCCCTTTTCTCATCCAGAGAGAGGATGGTATTGAAATCTCCTCCGATCAAGATCCAAGCTTTAGGAAAATGAGAGATAATATGAGTAATATCCTTCCACTGTCTTCTTTTTTCCTCCAAAGAAGTCGGAGCATAAACAGTAATGCAGAGCATAATCTGGTTGGAATGTCTACTTTGAATAGCTATAGCCAACAAACCCCAACTGCCAACCATATGGTGAATAACTACCTCTTTTGGGTCCCAAAGACAAGCAATGCCACCCGAAGTCCCTTGGGAGCCGAGGAAAACCACTTTTCAAGTGGCCAAATTTTACTGGCAATTGAGTCCATATCCTCCATTGACATCTTTGTTTCTTGAAGGAAAACAAGATGTGGATGATTTATCTGAATCATTCTTCTAATTTCATTTTGTTTTGAAAGACTCCCTTTGAGTCCTCTAATATTCCAAGTGATGATCTTCATTAATACCAGGGCTAAAAAATTTGGGAAGGGCATTAATCTTACCTTCCTCTACAAGCTTTTCACCTTCTTTTACCATATGATATTGATTGGTCTTGCGACCTGCTTTTTGATTAGAATCCATCTTCAATTTTTTTCCCTATTTCTTGACTTATTCCAATTGAATCTGAGATGGCTTCTAACCTTGAAGAATGCTCGTACACAGCCAAAATTTTACTAGATGGTTCAACGGAGTCTATATTGGGACCTGCATTATTTGAAGTTTTGACATTTGAAAGATTGTTTTTCTTGTGTAAATTTTCTCCTTTTTTTTCTGTTGAAAACCTTTGATTTGTTGGTTTGTCTCTGAGTTCTTCCCTTCATATTTAAATTGTGTTTCTAAGATTTCAGTTTCCATTATTTCCTCTTCCTCACTTGGGACATCATTTGTGGAAAGGATTTCAAACATATTAGCGAGATGACTTTGATTGATCCTTCATAAGCTAGTTTTTTAGAGTGTTCTTCTTCTTAGGTATTTGGAAACTTGCTTGAGTTTATATCTTCTTTCTTTTGATCAGGAATTTTATTTGGGCAAGCACTGGCCAAATGACCATATTCATGGCAAATTCTACAACGAAAAGGAATGTTCTCATAGTCCACTACTTGCTCCCAAGTGTCTTCCCCAAATTGTAATGTGATCTTTTTAGGTAGGGGTTTGTCAAAATCCATTAAAACACAAATCCGAGCATAAATAATATGTTCAAAATTTTGAGTACAATCAGCAGTCATCATAAAAGTTCCTAAAGAGTTTCCAATTGAAGAAAAAATAGTAGGATTCCAAAATTCAATAGGGAGGCCAAAGAGTCTAACCCACACGGGAGCTATAGAAGGCATCTCTTCTTCGGCTTTAAATTTAGTATGCCGGGGCTTCATGAAAAGCCCTGCCCTTCCAAAAAACCAAGGACCCCCTTGAAAAGTTTTCTCTCTATCTTCATTATTAGCAAATAAAACAAGAAAATAACCATTTGGATAAATAGAGATTTGTAACTCACCTTTAGTTTTCCAGCTTTTTGCAGCCCAGACTTTGAAAGCAGATAGACTCGGACGAAAACCCACGAACCGACAAATTAGTCCTCTTTTTTCCAAATCTTCAATGCCAGTCTGAATGTTACCCATATCAAGCTTAACAATAGGAGTTCCATCAGCTGCTTTAAGACATCCTGACTCCATTTTCCTGGGATCAATCTTAGGCATTCTTAGAGGTTTATGGGAAGCCCTAAGATTGATATTAGCATTGGGTTGAGGCTGTCCACCATGAAGGGCATCCCTAAAATTCATTTTTGGGACTGAGTCTTCGAAATTCTTACCCTTGACAGGGGTTTTCATAGTAGAATTATTTTGTGGGTGCACCTTAGCACCAGATTCACTTGAGATATGAGCCATTTTTTGATCAACTACTTGAAACTTGTTTCGTGATCTCTTTAATCCTTGCCCTAGACGTCGTGGAAAGGTATGGTTTTCACTTTTCTTTTGTGCAGCAAATTGGAAGTCGTTGTCACTCAAGTTCACAGTATGATCTGTTGAAAGATAAATTTCTAACCCATATTGGATCCCCTGCAACATTTCCTGCTAAAATATTGAGCATAAACCACAAAAATATTGGCCGCTAGGGCCCGAAGGCCCTAAAAACCAACCTCTGGAGCTGCTTGCACTCAACCCAGATGAAACCCTCGCATAGCCGCTTGCCAAATATCTCGTTCACACATAGGGATGCGCTAGGATCTGTGTTGCTCCAAATGATATGAAAATTGGTGGAGACGTTCTAGGGTTTTTAGGCATCTACCCTCAAAATTTTAGCTCAATCCGAGTCCGGATGAGTGAGATATGGCCGAAACGAGTTCGGCAGTTTGGGCAGTCCTACGAAAAACGTCTAGTGAATCAATCCGACTAACTTCCCAACTCATAAGAAAGTTGCTCTTGTAAATTCCCAATGATTATTTCGAGAATTTACCTAAGAGGTAGGTAAAGATTTAATTTCCATACAAATTTCCTCTATCATGCCAAGAATTCAATAAAACTCTATTCTCTTCCTTGTTTTAAATTGTATAAATACTTTATTGTCACATGTATTTCAATGTAGCCTCCAAATTTGTGCACAAATAATTTTGTTGTTTCCTCAATATTTCTTAGGGAATGTGTTGGTATTTGGTAATACCATTCTAGGGCCATACCCATAAGACTCTTAGAAAACATCTTCAATAACAACATATCATCATAGGTAATGTCATGGCACACTGTTTTAAATATTTGAAGATGCTCAATAGGGTATTTAGTCCCCTTGTAGATGGGGAGAACTAGCATATGGAAATATTTTGGGTATGGTATGGCTGCAACTATAGGATCCAAAGGTTTATTAAACATTTCTTTATAACTATATGTAGGATGATATGGGTCCATGTGATCCAATCGTGAAGCCAATTTTTTTACTATAGTTTCAAGATGATGCGTTTGTGCATTATGAACACTTGGTGCTACTATATTTCCATTAGAAGGATAGTATTTATATTGTGTGACTTGATAATAATTCATGGAAGGGAATATGATACTATTATGCAAATGATTTGAGAAAGAAGTATTAAATTGTTTATGTAGTTGTGGTATATTATATGAAGTAGGTGGGATGTGAGAAGAATGTGGAATATAAGATGAATGTGGAACTTTTTGTGATTGTAATAGATATAGAATGGAT
This sequence comes from Wollemia nobilis, assembly GCA_028583015.1. Lineage (NCBI taxonomy): Eukaryota > Viridiplantae > Streptophyta > Pinopsida > Araucariales > Araucariaceae > Wollemia > Wollemia nobilis. The sequence goes on along the minus strand of JAQPPZ010011065.1, from coordinate 350,934 downwards.
TTTTTTGGAGGATTTGATTGGAGAATTTGTGAATTATTTGGTTGAAATGAAAGATTTAATTGTGATGTAGAATCTTGTGTATATAGACTATGAAATTGACCAGTCAGATAAACCTATGGGATTTCCTCGACATTGAATAGTTGTACCAGTAGTATAGATTGGATTGTGTTGTAATACATTTTGGACATGGATATATGAGTAAGCATCTACAACTTGTGTGGAATAAGTTGTGTCAATCAAAATATCACTTGAATATATCTCAGGAAGAGGTTGAGAGGAGGTGAGGTGATGTTGAGAAGTCTCACCCAAATATGATTTAGCCAAAGTCTCACCCCTTTTGAGGTGGTCTGCTTCCTCAAATACTTGAGTGAGGGTGGCATGATTAGATTTCATGAATCCCCAAATATGTTCCATGGTTTGAAAGTTAATATCTCCCTTAGGTTTTTTCTAAGGTTCAAAGTGAATTCTTTTAGTGTGTATAATTTTTTCATTTTTTTCTTCCTTGTTCTTTTCTTTCATTTCAATATTTTCATCATTAGTATTTTTAGTGTCGAGTTCATCCCCTAGGGGGCTTGCAATATCCTTACCATTTCTTAAAGTCATGGGATTCCCTTGATGATTCCTTAGTTGTTTTAATACTATCAAGATTCTCACTAGATCCTCCTCTAGAGTTTTCTTCTTGTTTTTCATTGCATTTTTTCCTTTTTTTTGTAGCATTTTCTTTTGAATATTTTTTTTTTAGGTTAAAATTAAAATAAAGTGGGTTTTTATCAAGGGACCCAAAACCTGATTACAAAAAGTCATCAAAATTCAATAGGAAAATCCATAGGAAAGGCCGCAGGAAAGCCCAAGGAAGGACAATAGGAAAGACTTGAGGAAATCCCGTAGGAAAATATTTAGGAAGGCAAAAGGAAAGCCTTTAGGAAGGAAAGTGAGGAAGAAGTGGGAGACCAAAATTTGAAATTATCGCCTAGAAGAAAAATTAAAGGACCACAAAATAAAATGGACATTCCCACCTAAAAAAAAATTGAAAAAATCCAAAGGTAAGAAAAGGAAATAGGATCCAACCCACACGGGGGAAACCATAAACTAGGCGAGTTCAAATTCTATGCAGGGTAAAACTAGCAATTACAGAAAAACTCCCAACACTAGGGGTGGAGCATAGATACTAGAAATATAGTAAGTCCAATCCAATAAAGGATACGATATAAATAGGCACTAGCATTTACAAAAAATCACCCTCAACAACATGGTGGAGCAGAGAATCCACAAAAGGGATGATTAGAAACCATCATGGATGCCAGAAGAAACCATAAAACTAAAATATAACCACATCCTGCACAACCCTGGAAGTGGAACAACAAACTAAGGATCCTTGTAGGCCATGAAATCCCCACGCAACAAGAAAAACTACTTAGCAACTAGAGAAAATAGAGGAAGTAGTAGATGCTGAATCACAACCATGAGAAAGAGACATGATGGTTTTGGGTAACCCCAAAAGAAGTATCCTCGAGGCACCGAACTACAACCATTAAGAAAATATCTCCATAAGACCGAAGAAATATAGTCAGAATCCCAAAGACAACATCCAAACTTGCCTATAAAGAGCTTTAGGGAACTAGAAAAGGAAACATAGTAGGATTTTAGTAGCATGAAAACCAAAGGCCCCTCAAGCCATAAAAAAATTGAAAACCCACCATGAATACCACAACCAGAAACCCAAAGAGAAGCACCATAGGAATAAGCACGTGGTCATCCAAGCCATTAAAAAACTATGAAGAGCTGGTTCCAAAGCCACACTCCCAAGTTGCAGTAGACCACCAAAAGAACCCTTGGACTCTAGCTCTAAGAATAATCCTACAAAAATGTGGGAAATAGCTGAGAGATCCAAGGAAAATATCCCTAAAACAACCCAAAAATCCTAGGGAATATCCCAGGGAGGATCCTAGGGATGTCCTAAATCCAAGGTACACAAAAGGACCCTTAAAATAGGTAAGTAAAGATGTATACAAGAGGAACATTGATCTCCCAGCCTAAGGAGATCATCTTCAAAGAAATACAACCCAGAAGGAAAGGTCAAGGAAGTGCCAGGGACTAGGAACAGGACTAGGGGGGAAGCAGGGAAGTGGAGCAAGACTTCCCAAGGAAGTCTCTCACAGTTCCCTCCTTTTAAACATCTTAGATCAATTCACAAAACTCTTAATTATTTGTAATAAACTTTGGTGCATCATTTAATTCTCTTTTAGTAGTTTGTAAATATCATTAATTGGTTCTAACTATTTTGGGGTTGTGTAGTGTTCTTATTCAAATGTGAAGTATTTTTTAGAAGAGTAATCAATTGGATAACAAATAATTGTCCTTGAATAGTGCTAGTATTTTCAAATTATAAATTGTGACATAATTCTTTAAAAAGTACAAGTCTATATGTTTTATGATATGTTCTATTATACTTCAAACACACCTCTTTGTTTTCTATTTCTTCCAAGAAGTTGTGAACAAACTGGAAGTCTTTAAAGTAATGCTCCCAAGGATAATTTGTTGAGTTAACACTTGCCCTTCTATCCCCCAACCAATGTTCACAACTTTTTAAGAGGTCAAAGTAGGGTGAGTGGTAATTTGCACCTAATGCCTTAGCTATGTTGATCCTCTTAATTTTGCTCAACTCTCCTGATCTCTCCCTAATAATATCAAGGTGTCCCAAAAATTGGTTCAACTCTTCCTAAGATAATATATATCTTTCTTAAAAAAATAAGGTGGTTTCCTAATCTATCAATAATTATTTCAGGTCTATTAATGTGGACTAGCTAATACAGTTTTCTATTGTTGGCAACGTGCACTCCCTCTATTTTTTTTTTTGGTTTTGCATTGTTTTTTGTTTTTGTTTTTATTAAAAATAAATGCTTCACACAAAATATTTTTCTTACTCTAATGATCACAATCACACATAAGCAAGTTAAATACTTTATTTTAAGATCTTCTTTTAGTAATGGAAAATTATTTTGGATTTTAGCTTGTTTATGTGCCTAAGTTATTTCCAAAAATTGATTATGTAATATTTGATTAAGTGAAAATAAATTAAAAAAATTATGAAAATAAAGATGTCCCTTCCAACCAAAAGCATTTTTCAAGCTAGTCTAGTCTGGTATAATCTTAGTCGTATCTAGTTGTCCCAAGAGTAGGAGGTGTACACCACTTAATACCTAACTTTGCAAGTTGGAGGGTTCAACCTCAAACCCACACAAAATCTTGACACCACTTGATGCCAATGGTGGGATGAAACCAGAACAATGTTAGTATGTACTATCACTAGAAAATATTGAAAGGGAGAGTGAAAAGAATATAAGTTTAACAAATTTAAGCCCTTAATGATATTTCACATCGGGTTCACCAAATAATGTATGCAAAAACATTTGCAACCCTTTCCCTTAGGTTGATGGATCCATGCCTAGAAGGGGGATGGGAAGTCAAAATCCCACACCTCAATGTGAGGGGTACCTAATGTCATACCTCCTTTGGTGATGGTTGATTGATTTGGGGGTTCACCAAGAAATGTTTAAAGACCATTTCTATGTTTGGCCAAGGTATATGTTTTGATGTGTTGTTTTATTAACAAACACCTATATTAAGGATAAAATGCAACTAGTTCTAAGCTTAAATGCAATTCAATTTCATTGAAAAAAGCATACAACACGCAATATTTTTCTAAGCTAACTACATTGTTATTTCATTTTTTTTTATTTCTTAGGTTTATAAATAGTCTTATGAAAACAAGATAAGAATAAAATGGGAAAAAAAAAATAGAGTTAAAAAAAATCATATCAAAAACCTACCTAAACCGGATGGCGGATCCATGAAAATTCAAGGTATATTTTACGAATTCGAGAGTTGTAATCGAATTTGGGACCTATAAATGAATTCGGGGATCTAAGCCTAAATTTATGAAAAACATGTAATCAATAACACAAAACATTGGAGATTATGATTAGTGATTGGGATTTTCTTGGGCCACTATTAAATGGATCTTAATGGTGCAACAATCAAATCCCCTTGGTCCTTTTAGCAAACCATATGTAAAAAGCAAGAATTTGTAGATCTATTGCAAACATATAAAGGATTGAAAGGAAATTATGAAACAATATAAAATATAAAGTGAAATGCCAATGCAAATGATCAAGATGCAATGTGCAAGATACAATGATAGATATAGAAGCAAAAATTTACCCCCTATCTATGCCTATGTAAATTTGGGACTAGCAAGCGATTCTAGGCCCTAAGCAATTTCAGGGAACTATTTTTGGATTCATGAGATGTATGAAAATATGAACATGATAATAGAAAAATAACATGTGAGATGCTAAAATAAATGAAATGATATGCTTACAATGATGGTATACCGGATTCAATCATCTAATGTTACGATAATGATGATAGTAAGGCATCTTTGTTTGATCTTGTATTGATGATGATGTAAAACAACCCCTTAGCTACAAATATGGGCTCTAGAGAATTATTCACCTTGAAATAACTTGTTATGAATATTCAACCTACAACAAAACTCATCAGTTTACAAACCCTCTCAATTCAAACATGCTTGCTCTAAATCACCATTAGCCTTTTTTGGGAGGCAAATTGTCATTTTTAAATATGGTATAAGAAAAACATTGCAGGATTCAAGGCGTCGAGTTAGGGAATTTAAGATAAATTGGGAAAAATACTAATTTAGGAAAATTAAGGACTCTAAATTTAGAGGCTCAAATTTTGGAACTTTTATAAATGGTCCAAATTTGGATCAAAACCAAACGGTCGCTGATAGGGGAGGTTGGCACTCAAATTTAGCAAATTGAGGAGCTATTTTTATCATTATTGAATTCACTAAAAATGATAAAAAAAACAAGTTTAGAGGTTAGAAAATAGTTGCAATGGCATATAAAAAAAGGAAGGCTAATGAGGGGTGAGGTTATGTGAGTCAGAGGGGTTAGAGAATTTTGAAATGAGTCAAAATTATCTTTCTATAATTTATCTGCTTGTAATTTAAAAAAATACAACCCTTGTTGACTTCTTCTTTTGTTGTGTGTATGTGTGTGTGTATACTCATATCATTTAGTATGTTTATAGAATCCATGACCATATAGATTGAAAGGGGCTCATTGAATTGTTTGATAACTTGTATATCTCAAAATCAATGGATATATAGATTCCAATGACCATCCAAAGGAGCGAGTACATACATATTGTATGGAACACAAGCATAAATATAAATTATATATAATTATATCATAAAGGAAATTGAAGAAGCTTCTAGGAGAGGTGAAGGTGATACATCCTCCTTTATTGCTTGAGGGAATGGCAATAATAGTAACACTCACTTGGAATAATTTACATTTTATATAATGTATTTTGCTTTTATATCCCCATGAGTGTGAATTATTGGGATATGTGGTGTTAAGATTAATTTTAGATCATAGTTGACTTTCATATTATATCTATTATACAACCTCTTGGGGTATTATAGAACTTAGATAGGTGAATGCACTATAATAATTTATTATTTAATGTAAATGTTTGTTAATATGTCTCTTATAATTTGGTATTTATGGTACTTTCTACGAATCATTCCAATATGATGAATAGTGGTGAATCATCATTAATTCACAAAAATTAGGATTTCCAAAATTTAAAATTGACTAATCTCAAGATCTTTCACTAGGGCCATTTGTCCAAATTTTTTGGGGTTGGCTCACCCAACCATGATAATAAGTTTTTTGTTTAATATTAATATGCAAAACACTTTTTCCCAAATCCATAGAGCTTTTTACCTTCATATTATAAATTATTTTTTCTTTCCCACCAAATTTACCTCCTATACCACTAGTATATATACCTAACATGACAACGATACTCATATACCCAAAAAATGACTTGTTGCACTGAAAAATCTACAATGGTGAAAAAAATATCTAAAGTAGCAAAAAACCACCTCTAGCTATGAAAAACCATCTAAAAAATCAAAAAGTGACCTATCATGCATACCCATAGTAATTTGTGCCTACCCATAATAGATAAATATCAGGTAGTTAATATCCATAATCCATAGCAATTTTAGTCTATATTCACCTAATGTAGAGTGCCTGAATTGGAATATTATAGTTTCTAGGCAACACTGACAAAGTTGTTGGTCTCTTGGGCTACCGAATCCATGATACATTTGTACCTTACAGAGACTATGGATGCCACCACCATACATCAGTAGTACTTGTAGGTTATTGATGTATTGTAGCACTGGTAGTATGTAGAGAGTATTGGTGCCACTATCATGCATTAGTAGCCTCTAAAAGCTATCAATTCCATGATACATTGGTAGCCTATATAGACTACCAATACTGTGATAGCCAATAGTCCTTATAGACTACAATCATATTACTACTGAGGTATCATGGTTCTAGTAGTCCCTATAGACTACTAGTGTATCATGGTACAAGTAGCCTTAAGAGGCTATCATTACATGATAGTGGCATCGATACTCTCTACAGGCTACTAGTGCCACAATACGTTGGTAACCTATTAGTCCTACCAGTGCCATGTTAATTTGGTAGTCAATAGGGACTACTGATGTATGAATGAATCATTTCATTCTCTTAGCACATTCACTGATACTATGAAGTAGCATTAAACAATAGATTTTTGGAATGCAAGGTGTAGAATGCAATGGAAGGCTATGCGAGCACTCATCTCTCTTGATTTTTGGAATTAAGCAGCATATAGACAGTTATTAAACCACTTGTCTTCCCCAAATATCTTACTTATTTCCTAGTGTGGTCTTTCATGATGTGAATAATAAAATACTACAATTAGTTAGAACTTGGATTAAATCCAATTGGTTGCAATAAAATTTGTACAATAATAAAATTACATTATAAGAAATTGTTCAATGATTATAAATTATAAAATTTGTGTACAATACCCAAATATTAAAGTTCTTGGGGATTAATTTTATAGCATGAAACACATTTTCCTATATAGATACAATGGCACCTACACCAAATCTAAGTAAGGTAAATCTTCTGAAATAAAAACTATCCTAAAATAATTTAGCCAAATATCCAAATCCATGGAGGCATCGACATCTCAATAAATTCAAGGTACATATCTATTGTTTGTACAAAAGAGTAATTTTTTTAATGTAATTTTAAAAAATAATGTAGAACCCCTTTGTATGCAGAATACCCAATTGACCCTGACATGCCTCCACTTGAAGATGTTCCCCAGGAAGAGATATGTCAACCTGATAATTTTCATAACAATGACATTCAAAAAATTGAAGATAATCCTCAATATGGAATTCCAATCAAGAAAGAAAACAACCATTCTAACCAAATATCAACTTTAAGAGAATATTCTACTAAAAAATCTAAACGTAGAAATTTAACTAGGTGGACTATTGGAAGAAAATTTAATCTTGAATGGTCATCCAAACATCCATTTATTAATCTAGTACAACCAAATAACAACAATGATATACCAATAGAATTTATGTGCATTATTTTTAGTTGGAAATTAGGGAAGGATCATAAAATACAACATAAGTTGGATACATTAGAAAAATATTTTCAGAAAGTTTATGTGACAAAAAATGAAATTGATGGAACAGTTAAGAAAATAATTAGGTAGAAGAATTCATCGAAATGCAATCATGTCAGATATACAAAATACAATGACAAAGATATTAAACAACAAAAAATACTAATTCAAGAAGGTGGAACAATTGTGGCACAATTTGAAAAAATTCATAAAACAAATTTAGTGTCTACAAGTTTACAGTTTGTTGCCGTATATACTATTATTAAGAAGGGAAGGCTAATATATGATTTTATTTATTATAATAATCTATTTCACATTGTTGATGTACAAAACCTTCCTTGTACCCATTGGTCAGATAGAAGTGGTTGGTAAATGGTAAAATGTCTCTCTTTCATTGAGAAATATGACTTGAGAGAGAAAGTTAACGCAATATTTATTTCAATTTTTATTTATGAAGTAAATATTGTTGACAATACATATTAGTTTTGTATGCATGTTTACACATTTGAGAATCATTTAAGGAGACCTCATTTTCTAGCATTACATGAAATGATGGAAAATTCTAATGAAAAAATATTTACAATGTTGTTGTAACTAGTTTAAAGGAAATTGCGAGAATAGATGATATAACAATAGCTAATAAATTAATATGTGTTGGAGTTGATGGTATTTATATAATGCAAGGTCATACGAATGGGCTTTATATTCGAATATAGACAACAATTACCCCATATTTGATCCCCATTCATTTCATGGCTCACAAAATAAATTTTGCATACAAAATTATAAACACATTTGAAAATTTTGCTATAGTTGAAGAACTCGTTCATGAAATACATGCTTGTTTTCATACAATCTGAAAAGATTTGCAGAGTTTCAAATGTTTACACTTGGAGTTACTGAAGGTAAAAAGTTGTTAAAATATGTAGACACTAGATGGATTTCACTTTTCCAACCTATATGTAGAGTTTTCAAAGGATATAAATCCTTAGTAGGCTTTATGAATGCTAATAGGGGGGTCGTTGATAAGGCAAAATATTTGTTGTACCAAATGACAAACTTAGAGACACTGCTCACTTTATGTGCTATTCTTCCAATGTTTCAAGAAATGAATGCTTTGACAAAACTTGCCCAAGAAAGATCAATTTATATTTTGTATTTCATCAGGATTAGAAAATAAATGTGTGTATTTATAATTTATACTTATCTATTAAAAGTTACATGGACCCTTCTTTTGATGATTGGATAATTCTTATGAATTGCAATGATTCGAAAAATTCTTTGAAGATCAACATCAATGATCATCTTTCCATTCTAGTTAATGAAAAAGAGATACCATTATATTATTTTAAAAAACGAATGGGAATAGTTACAAACAATATTAAACAACTACCCATAAAATATAGCAGATTTTATGTAGTTTTGTAGGATACAATTATTAAAATGAGAAGAATAGTAAAAATATTAACAAAATAAATAAGATACCATTTTCAAAGAGACAATTTTCTTGAGGTCATGGCTATGGTTAGCCCCATGTTTTAGGATCCATGTATTAACCAAAATATTATAAATGAAATATTCATTAAATATATGCATACCATTATTACACATTTTCAAAACATGTGGAAGTTAATAGTATAAATATGAATGGTACTCTCAATAAAGAACATTTAACAAATCAATAAGCTTATTTTGGATTAACAATGGTCAATCAAATTTCTCATTTGACTAATCCGTATGAAGCAGGTTCAATTAGACACATTTGGAAAAAATGTATCGTAGTATTATTTTGCAGTATACCATGAGTGAATATTTCCACTTATATGAATTATGTCAAACAATTATTTTGGTATCAGTAGAATATGAAAGGGTGTTTAGTGCATTATCTTTTGTGAAATCTAAATTTTGTAATAAGGTTGGATAAAATTTAAAATAATTTGAGAATATATGTGCCAACATATGAAGTGGACAATTTTCCTTATGAAAGAGTATTGGTATACTAGAAATCTCTTGTAGACATAAGAGTTATTACTAATATCTATAATGACAAGGATAATGAGAATCTCATTGTTGATTTTGGATGGGCAGATAATTGCTTGTTTGAACTTCCACCATTTTGGTTCATGATTGTCCATATTTATATTTTGGAAATAATTATTTTTTATGGAATATTGATTTTATCAAAAAATATATTGGTGATTTTTTACGAAATGTTAATTTTTACATTGTATATTATTATGCTCTTTGTAAAATGATGTAACTTATATCATAGCATTCATAATAAAAAAATTTATTACATTTTATAGACTTATATTTTTATGATTGAGCATTGTAAATATTATTTATTTACTTGTTAAAGTGATTTTATGATTATATTACAATGCAAGTTTGAGTAATAAGAAATAAATCATTCAACAATACTTTATAAAATATTGATAAATAGAATAGAAAGCAAGTTTCATTGATTATATAAATCATTCAAAATTTATTTAGAAAATACCAATCATTCAACATTACATAAAAATAAAAAATATCATCATATTTGAAAAAACATTTTTCATTAATAGAAATAATGTCTTGTTACATAATTCTTAAAAAACTAGTGAACATAAGTCCACTTAGTCACTATTTTGCTACATGGTATGAATTAGTTGTTGTCTCTAAAGGATGCTAAGGATCTACAAAAACTATCTATAAAGAAATATCGAATATTGTTAATGGATATAAGCTTTGATCTGGCTCATCATACAGTTGCATAGAAGTTACTAGTATTACACCAACTCTGATCAAGCTCTCCTCTATTTTCTCCAAGCTCTTTATCAATACCAATTCGTCCTTAGAAGGGTATTATTTACATTCTTAGGTCAATTATTTTTCTTTGATATTTAGCAAAAATTTTGGATCCATGTTATGTTCTACAATAATCCTCCAAAAACATTATTCTCTGCAATGACATTGGCTAATCTATTTTTTAGATCACATCGATAATTAGATTCTTCTTTGCCATCGCCCAAAACACATTCAAACTTTCCACTTGATTCTTAAGATTCTCAAAATTTGATTGCAAAATAGAAAAGTAAAAAATTATTAGTTTCAAATATTATTACATATAAATCAAATTATAAACAATAATTACTATAACTTACATATTCTTTTACTTTTTCTGCCTCTAAAACTTAAACATTTTTCTTATCTTTAGCCCATTGATTGTAATAGGCTTGGGATTAATAATTTATATTCTCTAATCTATTCAAAAGAACATCTAAAATTTCATCATCATATAAATTTTTGGTCTTCACATTGCCATATTTAGCTTGAATTAACAAATAATTAAGCTTTTCTAGTTTATGTTCAACCAAAGAATATAAATTCTCTCTTTTATCAAAATTTTTGTATCACACACTTATTTCTACAAGTTAAATTTTTGCATGATTATCCCAATATCTCAATTCAGAAAAATCATCCAAGAGTAAGTCTTTTATGGTCACCTTAGTACTATCATAAAAAAAGTATTTGATGAAAATCCTAACTTTTCTATTTTTTTCAACTTGTCTCGAAAGTCTCTATTTTTTCAACTCCCGATCCATATCCTTTTATCCTCTCCATTTCTCCACCACACCAATCCATTCTAGCTTCATTACCCCTTTCCAACCTTTCATATTTTCCACCCACGTCATTCCCTTCCCACTTATCTCTCCTTGTGTTTTGTTGCTCCACTTTGTTCTTTTCCTCATGTGGGATTTTGGTTTGGATTCTCACACAATCCTCTTTGGCGATTGGAATTACCTTGTCTACCAGGATTGCCTTGGGTCGTGTAGTCTTACTCATCACCATTCTATGCAGTACTTTTGTTGAGATTGTTGTTGGTTTATTGTTGCTTTTGCCTTCCTGGATGTTTCCTTTTATATTGGTCAAGTCTCATATTTCCTCCATTGTTGTGCTCTTCAATTGTTCATCCAAAAGTGGTCTCATTTTTGTGTGGCCATCATGATTTTTTTCGAACCATCCAAGGTTTGTTTGGAATCCATTGCAAATTTATCCTTTAAGGTAAAGGTTTCCTCCAATTATTCCAAAAATTCAAAGAGGAGGACCTTGAAATTACTCTGGCGTTCATGGAGACATGGGACAATGGAAGGGTCACCATCTACAACAAGACTGATATCATCGACATCAAATTTTTAACTGAATTGATTGGGAAACAACCTAAGGGATGATACATAAAGAGAGAGAAGCATAATTGGGATGCCGAATTGAAGGATGTCAAGGACAAGGATATTTGCAGAAAATCTTGTTTGGGTATGCGGCATGATGAGCTACCTTTTTCATGGGGGAGCATCTTAAAGCCCATTATGGAGTATGTAACTGTTGATGATCCAGATAATCCCCTTTGTAGTTTTTATTTCACCTTTTACAATCACTTTCATGATGTAAGTGTAGTCAATATACTTCAGCTTTTATTTAACTTTGTTAGTTATACCATTGAGCATTGTAGGGAAAAAATAGGTCAAAATTACCCACCCATCGTAGCCTTTTTAATGCATTGTTTAAACACTGTTTAATTCACTGACCTGAAGGTATTGTTGTGACCTCCCCTAAAAAACCCAAGTAGATCCCATGAAACCCAACTCTTCTCAAACCATGCCTCAATCCTCATGCACCCCTAGGCTATCCGTAAAAAAAAAAAAATTGTTGAGGCTATTAGCCAATTAAGGAAGAGACCCTCCAATGCCTCCCCTGAACCTGAAATAGATCCTAAGAAAAAACCTTTGCTCTCCTCTATGTGTTTGAAGAACAAATCTATGCAGAAAGAATCACTAGTCATTGAGTCTGAAGATGAGGACAAGGATAACCACGATCTTTGTATGCAAATGTTCATCATCAAATCTATAATAAACTGCATTACCCAACTTGTTGACCTGTGTAATGCCCTTAATTTGTGGTTCTTTAGGAAGTCCTTTATTTAGGGTGTGGGAGGCATTCCTACTTAAAATATAAAGGTGACTGGTTTTCCTAAGGACATCCCTACTAAAGAAAATGTTGTTGAAATACTTTCAATGATGGACTCCAAGATGTTGGTGCTGAACCTGGCACGGAAATTTAAGTGTTTCTCTTCCATTTTTGAAGGTTGTTGGTTGTATTTTTGTTGTTTAATACCTTTTATTATTTTTTGGGTCTTTTCAACAACTTATTTTGTTAAGTCTTGTTGTTATTACTACCTGTTGAGGACAACCTTAATGTATGAGAATTTTGAAGGTTGGCACCATGTTATGAACTTTACTGCCTTTCTAGCACTTGTTGCCATTTTGTAATTAGGTTTTGGGACCCTGTTAAAACCCATATGAAATATAATATCTTTAACTGATAAAAATAAAATAAAATCCTAACTTTTCATCATTATAGAAAGGAACAAAACCATCGTTACGATGAGGGGAGCTCCCACTAGTTGTTGGTACCTCTACAACCTATGTTTGTTATTATGGTCCTTGTAATATTTTAGAAGCTTTGAAATATTGTGAAATGCTACCTTGAAAAATATAATCCTCTTCAAGAGGTGGTTCCCCCATTTCTATCAAACCACGTATATTTTAAATATTCCCAATTGAAATATTGCGAAGGGCTAAAAGAGTCAGGGTTTGCATTATTCCCCAACTCCTTGCAATAAATAATTATTTTCTAGTCATACATTGACCCCTCATATTTGGTGAGCATGGTGGAGGTGGTGGCGGTATCATTTTCTTTTCGTGATGAGGTGCTCAAACCAATGCCTCTAAAAAATAGTAAATCTATTAATAAATGCCAAAAAAATATTTTAAAAATCTAACTAGTTGCGCATACCATATGTCAATACCAACTCTATTATATTGGTATTTTGTTTCCCTAAAAGCTAAAAGTAAAAAAAAAAAATGAACCTAAAACTTTTGAATCAAATCACAATAATAGTGAATTTCATTTAAAGTTATAAAAGATAAACATTACTTGTTGTGGGATCATGCTAGAAAACTTCTTCAAGATCTATTTATACACTTCATGCAACTCTTGATGTAGTTGCACGAGGAGTAGGCGATGTGGTTTGACGAGGAGTAGATGATGCAGCTAGACAAGGAGAAGGGTATGCATGTGAATGAATAACAGGAGATGCAACCACAAAGTTCTTCAAATGTTTAGACCTCTAAAAATATAGGGGTTTATCTGATTCTAATGGATCTTCAAAATATGTTGTTGCCTTTGGAAACATTCCCCTAATTGCAACCTCTATTTTAGATGAGGCTAAATAATATTTCTTCTGCATTCACATATAGGTCAAAATTTAATTTAGTAAAAAGACATTTTTAAAGCAATACAAATAAATTTTACTAAAAATTGTAATTTACTTGCAACTCTTCATTTTTCAAGCCAAGTAACCTTAGTTTTGGGTGGAGAGTGGTTGGAAACAAGGAATTTTTAGCATTAAAAAATGATTCATAGTAAAATGCAAGAAGAAAATTTGTGGTACAAAGAGTAGTACCAACTTTTGACTTGGTAACATTTAGTTCAATTTTAATTTTGTTTGAAAGATATATTCACTAGTTGAACTTTTCAAAACCAATGTAATTAACCAAGTACCCCAATGCCCACAATGGAATATCTATTGAACTTCCTTGTAAAATAATATAGGCTTGGAAGAACTCGATCACTACCTGAAGGAACTTGTTGTTAACATGTGTCAAGGCAAGACCCCTCCTGGATGGATTTGCATGAACTACAAAAAAGAACATAAAATTAATAACTTAAAAGTAATAACATATAATTAGAAAAAAATAGATGTACTTGACAATGAATCTAATGAAAATTTTAAATTCATCTCGAGGTACTCTTTCTATTTATCAGTTAAAGAGAACTTAGATGTGACCATTGAATAACCCATATGTGGGATCCCAATCAATATCTCGATATTCGAAGGCTTTACTATGAAGAATAGTGTCCCATTTTTATCAACATCAATCTAGAAGACACCAGTGTCACTATTGTAACATCTAATAATCTTCAAGAATAAATTTGTGTTTGCATTAAATTACAACATTGACACCAACTTGAAAAGACCTGCATTTGTTACCCATGTAAGATCGTATCTAGATGTGGTGAGAATCCTTGATATGGTTGTGCAATACTGGTTCTTGAATTGAATGTTTGATATAGGATAGGAGGTTTAGGTGGCCATTATTACTATAGATCTAGCATTTTGAAGGGTTTTTGAGGCTCTAAAAGGCTTCGATAGGCTTTGAGAATGTGATTGTAAAGTGAAAATTAGAGGGATTTTGGTCTTCTATAGACAATCTAAAGCCATGCATGTTCGAAACCTATCATAATTAAGTTATATGTTGATACATGGTGATTTCAAGCCTCATTTTAGGATGGTAGCCTACATAAACTACCATCCACATACATACATCAGTAGCATTTGCAGGATATCAATACCACTGATACACCAATAACTTGTAGAGGCTATCGATCCAACATATATGTTGATAGCCTACATTGGATATCAATGCTACACATATTCTAGTAGACTCTGAAGGATTTTGGTTCCACTTATACATGGGTAGCCTTCACAGGCTATTGATGCCACACATACATCGATAGCCTCTATTGCTACCATTGCCACTAATACATTGTTAGCTTGCAGAGGCTACTGATGCTACACATACATCGATAGCCTCTACATACTACCAAAACCATTGATATGTTGATATATTTCAAAGTCTACTAGTTCCACACATATGTTAATAGCCTCTACTACTATCAATACCATTTATACATCGATAGCATATAGAGGCTACCAGTGTCACATGGTAGCCTTTGCATGCTATCAGTGTTATTGATACACTAATAACCTTTAGATAATATTGGTGTCATACATACACCGATAGGCTTTGCTTGCTACTGGTTCCACTAATACATTGATAGATTTTAGAAGCTATCGGTGCCACAAATACATATGTTTTTGGTAGCTATAGCTATTTTAATATTATGCTAATGGTAGTTTTACACAACAGTTAAATTGTCCTACCGATAGTCTTTTAATATTGTTTAATTTTTTTCCAAATATTAACAAAAATTCACCCCATTATTATAATTTTTGGTGGAAAAAAAATGCAATTCGCCATGACTTCTACATGAGTTTAGACCCTATTTGCCTTGGTTTTCAAACTTATTTGCCCTATTTTTATAAATACATTTCGGGTTTGATCCCTTATGCATAAACCTCTATCACTTCATTATAAGTTAGAGTGTAATTCATTTTCTTTAGTGAAATTAATTTTGTGCCTATGGACACCCTTCATATTATGTGCATTATTTTGGATATATTGTTGTGTTTTGGGATAATATATTGATTTCATTGACTTTTAGAAAGTATTATAAAATCCAATATAGTATTAGATCGAGTTTAGATACAAGTTATATGATCGTTCACTCTAGACATTATTTTTCTTCTATGGTCATTTAAAGGAGAAATAAAAACTTTTGGAAGATTCATGTATTATCAACAATTTCTTTTAGAGTTATCTTACAAAAGATTATATGTGGACTTGGATGACAAGGATCTCATTAGATTACATCAAACTTGTTTCAAGATAAATTTTCATTCATATTTTCATCTTTCCTTTTCTTTTATTTAGTTTTTTTCTTGGATTTTCATGACAAGATAGGTTCCTTAGTTGTGAAATTTATTTTTTCAAGGCTACCTAAAAATATCATGCCTTTCATGTATCTTTTACAAAAACTATTTCCTTATATCCTTTTGTATTTTATGTTTATGTGTAACATAAATAACATAATTGTTTGGTTTATTGCTAAACAATAAATGAAAAGGCTAAATTATGTTTAGAAATATTTTTTTAAATAGATGCCATGGATAAAATATTATGCATGGAAAAAACCTCTCAACTATTGGAAATTTGAGGTAATTTGAGGCATTTTATGTTGTCATTGATGTCACATGGATCATTGATGTCACATGGATCACATTGAGTTTTGGTGGCCAAAATATTTCATAAATAAGCATTTATGATATTTTGGAAAGCATGGCTATTTACAGGGTTTTTGTGAAAACCAAGGCAAGCAAAATAAAAGGTTTTATTTAAAACCATGGATGGCAGATTTGAAATGGGTTTTTCTTAAAACCCAGGTTGGCTTTTCGTTTCATCAAAAAAGGTGCCCCGATGAAGGAGATAATTAATTTTAAATATTTAAGTTTAAATTTTAATCATTTAAAATTAAAATTTAAAATTAAAATTAAAATTAATATTTTAATATTGCCGACGTCAAAAAGGAGGAGGCAAATAATATTAAGTCATAGCCGACGTCAAAAGAAAAAGGTGGGCATATATAAATATGCCACTAAAATTTTTATTTTCCCTAAGTCCTCGATGAAGATAATCCGTTCGAAGCGCTAAGGGAGCAAAAGTGTCGTATTCGTTCGAAAACCAGCGAAGAGAAGAGGGAACAAAGGTAAGGGAGGTTCCTTACCTATCACCATAGGTGCTTGTGGCCTAGCGGCAAGAGGAAGGCACGTAAGGTGTTTAAGCGCCAACAGATCCGAAGTTCGAATCCCGCTAGTGCTGGTTTTTGCAAGGTAAAAAGGGAGAACCTTTTGCGCACGTGGTTTTTGAGGGCAAGTTCGGAGGAAGCAAGAAGGAGGTCTTGCGCTCTTGGTTTCTATGTGAGCGGTTGGCTCACGTGGTTGTTGGCACCATGGTTTGAGTGGTGCAGGGGCAGCGACAGGGGATCGAATCCCCGCTGAGGTTAAAGGCAAGTTATTAATTTTTCCAAATATTTTATTTTTCTAAGGTTGCCCTAGGAGAGATAAGGTTTGTGGTGCATGTTGTGAAAAGGAAATATTTCTGGTGATTTTCCTTTTAAGAAGTATATCATATTATATATCGTTGGAAAGCTTATTTCGAGGGCTATTTGATTATTTTGTTTAGAAGGAGAAATAAGGTGTACATAAAGAGATATTTCTATTTTTGTAAAAGGGTTCAAGTGAAGGTTGTTTTGTTCTTTTCAAAGTGTGTTGAGTGTGGCAATATTTTCCAAAGGGGTTTCTTCATCTTCATAAAAGGTATGGGCACATTCTCCTATTGATTGTCTATGGTGGTTGATTTCTGAAATATCATTGGAGGGAAAAGGATTGTTTGTGGTTTCCTTTTCGAAAGTGGTTGATTGAATGCTTCAAGGTTTTCTGAATTGAGAGTTGTGTTTAAACCTTGTTTTATAAGCATAGTTGTTGAAGCCCATTGGTTGTGAAAGAACATGAGTTAGAAAAGAACATGAGTATCATTGTTATGTGAGATTTGTAATTGAGCATTGTTGGAAACATTTGAGTTGGTTGATACATACTTGGACTAGGGTTGTGTGAGGAAGAATTGTCCCTTGTGGTGATTAGTTGAGATTGAGTTTAGAACATATTGAGTCTCTAACAATTCTCTTTATGGTTCTATAAGACTTGGGTTGAGTTGAGTTGAATAAGCCTAGTCAAGTGATGTGTGAAGTGATTGTTCAAGTCCTATGAAACAAACTATTCTTATTTGATTTGAGTTGAGTTGAGATTGAGCCTAGAACATATTGAGTCTCTAACAATTCTCTTTATGCTTCTATGAGTTGATATGAGTTGAGTTGAGTTGAGATCATTGTGGATCATTGTTGTCATCCATTGAAGAGTACATTGCCATTCATTGTTGAGTTCATATTTGAGCTTTGCCTTGATAGATTTGTGGATGAGATTTGAGTGCTACTTGAGCATGATTGATTGAGCCTTTGAGAAGGCATTTGTGGATAGTTTTGAGAAAGCTTTGTGGATAGTTTTGGGGCAGATTTGTGGGTAGATTTGTGGATAGATTTGGGATAGTTTTGGGCAAGTTCTTGGTGAGCTTGCTAGAGTATATTTGGACAAGTTCTTAGTGAGCTTGTTGGAGCAGTTTTGGGCAAGTTCTTGGTGAGCTTGCTAGAGCATATTTGGACAAGTTCTTAGTGAGCTTGTTGGAGCAGTTTTGGGCAAGTTCTTGGTGAGCTTGCTAGAGAGATTTGGACAAGTTTGTGTGAGCTTGTTATTATGGAAGTGTATTATTTGGACAAGTTCTATGTGAGCTTGTTATTCAGATTTGGACAAGTTCTGTGTGAGCTTGTTATTCAAATTTGGACAAGTTCTATGTGAGCTTGTTATTCAGATTTGGACAAGTTCTGTGTGAACTTGTTATTGCCTAGCTTTGAGCAGATCAAAGAAATCATTGTATTGGATATTTTTGTGTGAAATATTATAAGGAGATCAGCTTGTGGAGTACCCCACATTGGGGGAACCACGTTAAATCTTGTGTCTCAATTGTGTGTGGTGACTTGTGCTCTTGCTTACTACTGCTATCTGAGTTATTAATGCACACTGCTATATTTGGTTATTGCAATTAAGGACATTAATTGATATTGATTTGGAAAGAAAGTAAAAAGTGGTCTTATATTGTTCACCCCCTCTCTTAGTATAAGCTTGTGTTCTTCAATTGGTATCAGAGTGGGTTCCTTCGAAAAGGCTAACAACTTGAGGGCAGATTCTATAAGAACACAGATGGCTTCATAGAATGGATCATCTACAAATAAGGCTCCATTGTTTGATGGTAACAATTATGCTTTCTGGAGCATGAGGATGAAGAACTACTTGATATCACAAGGATATGAGGTATGGAAAATGGTTGAAAAAGAGTATAGGGTTGAAGGTGATCCCGAGGTAGATAAGACTATCAGGAAATTGGTTGAGATCAATGCAAGAGCAATGAATTGTATTTTGAGTGGGCTTCATGAGATAGATTTTGCAAAATTCATGGTATGTACTTCAGCTAATGAGATGTGGACCAAGTTGTGGAATACTTATGAAGGAGATTCCAAGGTAAAGTTGGCAAAACTACAAACTCATAGAAAAATATTTGAGGAATTGAAAATGGAAGATTCTGAAGATATTGCAAAGTTCTTACTTCGAGTTGATGAGATTACTAACACCATGAGAGGCCTAGGTTTTGAGATGAAAGAATCAGAAGTTACTCAAAAGGTTTTGAGATCACTTCCCATGAAATATGATTCTAAGGTTTCAACAATAGAAGAGACAATGGATATCAACAAGTTAACAATGGAAGAATTGCAAGGTACTCTCACAGCTTATGAGATGAGGGTAAGTAAGCATCAGGTTCCAATAAAAGAGATTGCATTCAAGGCTTCAGAAAAAGAGAAAGGGAAAGTTTCAGAGATGGATAGAGTTTTAGATAATGATGAGGAAGCTAACTTCATCAAAAGGAATAAGGACTCAAGGAATTTCAGGGATATAAGGAAAGTCAGATGCTACAAGTGTGGTGATCTTGGTCACTATGCATACAAGTGTCCACATGAAGAAAATAGTGATGATGAAAAATAGGGTCATAAAAGAAAAGAAGATGGAAAGCATAAGCATGACAAAGATGACAGATTCAAGCAAAACAGGTATGAGAAGAAGAAAATTTTTTGTAAGGCAAAGAAATCTTACTACATTGTAGATGCAAGTGATAGTTCAGATTACAGTGATAGAAACCAGTCAGATGAAGAAGAATGTACATTCTTTGGAATAAGTGAAGAAAGGCAAGAACACCTATTCCTAGGTATTGAAGTTAAAGAAGAGGATATATCTATTGAAGAAAGACATGAAGAGCTTGCCATAGCCATTGAGCAAGAAAATAGGTACAAGAAAGGTCTAAGGATACTAAAATGCTTCATATGCAGAGATTTTGGGCATATAGATGATGATTGCACATACTACAACAATTGCAACAAGGAAAGTTTATTTGTTGAAAAAGAAAGCAACATTTTCAGTAATAGTTCTAGCAGCAGTTGTAGTGACAATTCCAGCAGCAGTGATGATGAAGAAGAGAATTCCACAAAACAAGAAAATAAAATCAGGAGGTTGGAAAAGAAAATCAAGAGGCTTGAAAATAAGGTTCATGAAAATGAAAAGGTCAATATGATGCTTAATCAACACATTCAAGATTTGGAAAAAGAGCTTCAAGAATCAAAAGAGCTTGGCATCACTATTTCTGAGAAACTAAAGGAGAGGAAAGAAATATGTGATCAGTTAAAAGAAGAAGATCAGAAAAGTTTGGGGACCTACATAAATGAGTTAGCACGATTTCAAAGGAATTCAAAAACTCTGGATAATATTTTGGATTTACAACGAGATCCATTTATAAAGACAGGGCTTGGTTATGAAGAAGGGAAATCAAAAATAAGTACACAAGGTCCTATATTTGTATCAGGAGGTTTTGTTTCAGAAATCTATAAGGAAGAACCAGTTCCCAAAGAAAAAGAAGCAACAGAAATGGATACTTGCATTTCAGAGGCTATAGAGATGTGTGCCAATTTGCTACTTGACACAAATAAAGAGAAAGAAGAGGAAGTTTCCAAAGCACCAAAGGTCTCATATTTCAGGTTTGGGGAATCACACTCAAAAGGAAAGGAAGTGCTAAAATATGAAAGCAAGGAAGCACCTAAGATTTGTGAGGAAAGTTCCAAAGTTCCTATGGCTCCAAATATTCAGTTTGGTTCTTGTTTTGAGATAGGTGAATCAAGTTCAAAAGGAAAATAAATTCTTGAAGAGAAAAGCAAGGAAGAAACTAAGGAAGAAGTTTTAGATACTACAAAGAAGGTTCAAGGATGCAATGCACAAGTTGAAAATGATCATAAGGATAATGGTCAAGAAAGATATGAAGAACCAAGGCATGAACAAAGGGCTTTTCAAGGACATTGTTTTTCTTGTAATAGATTTGGACACAGGGCTATACATTGCAGGATCCATGGATCAAAGAAGTTTGATTTTTCTAGAAGGAACTTCAAAGGAAGAAGGTATGGTTTTTAGGGACATTGCTTCTCATGTAACAGGATTGGTCATAAAGATTTTTAGTGCAAAGGAAATGAGCAACATGGTTTTGGTTTTAGAGCTACACAATTCAGAAGTCATAATGGTCATGAAAACAGAGCTTCACAATACAGGGTTCAGGAAAGGAATGGATATGGAAATTATTTTAAGAATGAATTCAAGATATGGGCACCATCCAAAGGCTACAATATCAAGTGTTTTAATTGCAATAACTTTGGGCATATTGCAAAATGGTGTAGGACTCAATTCCAAACAGGTTCAAGAAAGTTAGACAAGAAGATCAAGTAATTCATCAAGAGAAGGATATCATAAAAACATGGAAGGAAGTTGATAGAGGAAATAATCAATGTAATATGGGAGTAAAAGTACTCCCACCCCAAAATTAATCACCTCAAGAGAGAAGGGGGTGAGGGGGCTAAGCTTAAGAGTCATATCTTTTAGCCCCATAGGTGTCCCTTTTGCCATTGATGTCAAAGGGGGAGAGATTTGAGTAAGGGGGAGAGCATTGAGTTAGGGGGAGCAGCCTCCAAAGAGAGTATTGAGTTAGGGGGAGCAGCCTCCATAGAGAGTATTGAGTCAGGGGAGCAACTTTGATTCTCAAAGTTGGTTTTTGCAATGATTGTGGTGATTTGCATTAGAGGTGTTGCCATCAATGACAAAGGGGGAGATTGTTGGAAATTTGAGGTAATTTGAGGCATTTTATGTTGTCAATGATGTCACATGGATCACATTGAGTTTTGGTGGCCAAAATATTTCATAAATAAGCATTTATGATATTTTGGAAAGCATGGCTATTTACAGGTTTTTTTGTGAAAACCAAGGTAGGCAAAATAAAAGGTTTTATTTAAAACCATGGATGGCAGATTTGAAATGGGTTTTTCTTAAAACCCAGGTTGGCTTTTCGTTTCATCAAAAAAGGTGCCCCGGTGAAGGAGATAATTAATTTTAAATATTTAAGTTTAAATTTTAATCATTTAAAATTTAAATTTAAATTTAAAATTAAAATTAAAATTAATATTTTATTATTGCCGACGTCAAAAAGGAGGAGGCAAATAATATTAAGTCATAGCCGACGTCAAAATAAAAATGTGGGCATATATAAATATGCCACTAAACTTTTTATTTTCCCTAAGTCCTCGATGAAGATAATCCGTTCGAAGCGCTAAGGGAGCATAAGTGTCGTATTCGTTCGAAAACCAACGAAGAGAAGAGGGAACAAAGGTAAGGGAGGTTCCTTACCTATCACCATAGGTGCTTGTGGCCTAGCGGCAAGAGGAAGGTGCATAAGGTGTTTAAGCGCCAACAGATCCGAAGTTCGAATCCCGTTGGCACTGGTTTTTGCAAGGTAAAAAGGGAGAACCTTTTGCGCACGTGGTTTTTGAGGGCAAGTTCGGAGGAAGCAAGAAGGAGGTCTTGCGCTCTTGGTTTCTATGTGAGTGGTTGGCTCACGTGGTTGTTGGCACCATGGTTTGAGTGGTGCAAGGGTAGTGATAGGGGATCGAATCCTGCTGAGGTTAAAGGCAAGTTATTAATTTTTCCAAATATTTTATTTTTCTAAGGTTGCCCTAGGAGAGATAAGGTTTGTGGTGCATGTTGTGAAAAGGAAATATTTCTGGTGATTTTCCTTTTAGAAGTATATCATATTATATATCGTTGGAAAGCTTATTTCGAGGGCTATTTGATTATTTTTTTTAGAAGGAGAAATAAGGTGTACATAAAGAGATATTTCTATTTTTGTAAAAGGGTTCAAGTGAAGGTTGTTTTGTTCTTTTCAAAGTGTGTTGAGTGTGGCAGATTTTCCAAAGGGGTTTCTTCATCTTCATAAAAGGTATGGGCACATTCTCCTATTGATTGTCTATGGTGGTTGATTTCTGAAATATCATTGGAGGGAAAAGGATTGTTTGTGGTTTCCTTTTCGAAAGTGGTTGATTGAATGCTTCAAGGTTTTCTGAATTGAGAGTTGTGTTTAAACCTTGTTTTATAAGCATAGTTGTTGAAGCCCATTGGTTGTGAAAGAACTTGAGTTAGAAAAGAACATGAGTATCATTGTTATGTGAGATTTGTAATTGAGCATTGTTGGAAACATTTGAGTTGGTTGATACATACTTGGACTAGGGTTGTGTGAGGAAGAATTGTCCCTTGTGGTGATTAGTTGAGATTGAGTTTAGAACATATTGAGTCTCTAACAATTCTCTTTATGGTTCTATAAGACTTGGGTTGAGTTGAGTTGAATAAGTCAAGTGATGTGTGAAGTGATTGTTCAAGTCCTATGAAAAACTATTTTGAGTTGAGATTGAGCCTAGAACATATTGAGTCTCTAACAATTCTCTTTATGCTTCTATGAGTTGAGTTGAGTTGAGTTGAGATTGAGCCTAGAACATATTGAGTCTCTAACAATTCTCTTTATGCTTCTATGAGTTGATTTGAGTTGAGTTGAGTTGAGATCATTGTGGATCATTGTTGTCATCCATTGAAGAGTACATTGCCATTCATTGTTGAGTTCATCTTTGAGCTTTGCCTTGATAGATTTGTGGATGAGATTTGAGTGCTACTTGAGCATGATTGATTGAGCCTTTGAGAAGGCATTTGTGGATAGTTTTGAGAAAGCTTTGTGGACAGTTTTGGGGCAGATTTGTGGGCAGATTTGTGGATAGATTTGGGATAGTTTTGGGCAAGTTCTTGGTGAGCTTGCTAGAGTAGATTTGGACAAGTTCTTAGTGAGCTTGTTGGAGCAGTTTTGGGAAAGTTCTTGGTGAGCTTGCTAGAGCAGATTTGGACAAGTTCTTAGTGAGCTTGTTGGAGCAGTTTTGGGCAAGTTCTTGGTGAGCTTGCTAGAGCAGATTTGGACAAGTTCTGTGTGAGCTTGTTATTCAGATTTGGACAAGTTCTGTGTGAGCTTGTTATTCAGATTTGGACAAGTTCTGTGTGAGCTTGTTATTCAGATTTGGACAAGTTCTATGTGAGCTTGTTATTCAGCTTTGGACAAGTTCTGTGTGAGCTTGTTATTCAGATTTGGACAAGTTCTGTGTGAACTTGTTATTGCCTAGCTTTGAGCAGATCAAAGAAATCATTGTATTGGATATTTCTGTGTGAAATATTATAAGGAGATCAGCTTGTGGAGTACCCCACATTGGGGGAACCACGTTAAATCTTGTGTCTCAATTGTGTGTGGTGACTTGTGCTCTTGCTTACTACTGCTATCCGAGTTATTAATGCACACTGCTATATTTGGTTATTGCAATTAAGGACATTAATTGATATTGATTTGGAAAGAAAGTAAAAAGTGGTCTTATACTGTTCACCCTCCCATCTCAGTATAAGCTTGTGTTCTTCATCAACCTCTTAAAATTTTTCTTAGAAAGGTACAAAAAAGAGGATGGATTGATTAGTACTTGTTTATGAAACATTATGTAGGGAAATTTATAGAATATATGAAATAACCACAATTGCTTTTAGATTATTTGTAAATTTTCATGTGAGGTGATCACATTTAAATAATTTTCAACATTTCATATCTAGCCCTTTTTACTATGTTGAATAAATGTGTTTCTACTCTTTTTTAAACACTTGAATCTCAATTATGGAAAATTCCTTAGAATATTCTTGTGGGGATAACAAAAATTCATAAAATATTTCAAAAAATGAGGTATCACTCCATTTTATGCCATAGGGCCAAATGGAATAAGAGATAATGAATATATATTCATGTATTGGTTAGTGTACCACACCATAAGGTATTTTATACCGTGTTGATTTGTTCGTTCAAAAGCTCATGCGATGTGCTAAATTCAAATGTCCTTGGCATAGGAATTGTGATGTTGTTTGAGGGCATATGATTAATTTTTTGGTTTGTATGTATTCCCTTAGTGTCTTTAATGGAGGAGAGAATGTAATTAGTTTTTCCCAAGGAGGTCCAAGGTTGAAACCTCATACCTAAATTTGTGACGGATGATCTAGTATTATGGCACCTAAACCAATGTGATCTAATCATGTGTCACTTGATGAATGGTTCACATTGGATGATGACGTGACACTTTATAATGTGGCATGTGATGATGTGATAATGGTATATGTAGAAACATTTACATGGTGGACACAAAATTTTATGTCTAATACAAAATTCCACTAATCAAATCAAGCCAACACATCAAAACCAATGTACTTGTGCTTACATAGTTAGAAGTAGATGTGGAGGATAATAGTTCACTCTGTATATTAGAAGCTGACACGTGTTAAAATTTAGTTTAATGATACCTTGTGATACCTCTTCGCATAGAATGACACTTTCTTGCAATCAATTCATTCTCTTCATGCTAGTGGTAGACTAGTCATTGTTCAATTTAAACACCTTAATTACCCAATAAAAAACACATAGAAAAATTCCACTCATTAGAGAATTAATTTTTTTTGTGGAATTTTGTGTAATTATTGGGCCAATTATCTAGGGGTCATAACTATTACATAATGCATTTTGACCCAAATTTTAAATTGCATGGTTTTTCAAACTCTTTGCATTGTTAGTATTGGTTCTAATAATTACTACATACAAACTATTATACTTTTTGAGGGATTCCATGGATCAATATTTACCTTTTCTCAATGGACAAAATTATGCCACCTAGAAAAACAAATTGAACCTTAGTTCTAAAATAATGGAATTTTCAAATATGTGAATGAGGTGTCATGATATAGTGATTCTATTTAGAGATAGTATTTATTGAAGGATAACAAGGATGAGGATCTTGGTGTGATTTCTCTTCATGTTGGCATGGTGTTCATGTCCATAACTATTAATATTCTAAGTAACTAGTAGATAGGTTTTAGAAATTTTATCATATTATTAACACTTCATAATTTAATCCACTGAAGGTAGAGCTCGTTCTCTTAAACATAGGGATATATGATATTATATATGAATACATAATCCAATTCAAGAAGGTGGAAGAGGATATTTGCATTGGTAGAGAAGTTCATAGTATACACAAGGAAACAAATGGTAGTGGAAAGGGCATTCAAATTATTAACTTTAATTTTAATAATATTTTTACAATATATTATAGTTTTTATTGTGTTGAACATTCTTCATATTTAGTTTTACATAGATGACACTCCTTTTGTTGATAATGTATTCAAGTACCTTCTTCACAATTGGGATCATCCAAAGGAATTAATTGAGGAAAATATTATTAAAATATTAAAATAAGGAGAGATGAAAGCTAAGAAGCCCTTGAAAAATCCTATTTTTACTTTTTTTAAGGACATAATTCCTAGTCTTATTACATACAAATTAAAAATATTGAGGAAGCATCCAAAATGAAGGTGTTAATTATGGTTTGTTTTATGCTCATGGTGAGGATGATAATGATGGAAAGAAAACATATGAAAAATTAGTTGTCCATTCAACATATTAGTCATCCACATCTTGTGGATTACATATTTAGAGAAAACCAAACACATATCTAAGCATCATGATCTCTCACATGACTATAAAACATAATATTCTAGAGTGTGTGTTGTCATTGGGGATGATTCATTTTTATTTATTTATGTATTTTGTGATCTAACAACCAATTCTTCTTCATTTAATTAAGTCCTTCGTGTTTCGACTATGGTCACCAATATTTTATATATTTACCAACTTGATTAGATTGATGCATGATGAATGACATTAAAAGTAGTTTTAAGCAAAGGGCTACATTGGAAACTGGGAAATGGAAGAAACATTGATTTCTGGGACCACAAATGGTTAAAGGACTATCCCCTCTCTACAGACCCCATCATTTCAACCCTTAGAGCTTGGACAATTGAAGTTTTTGGCACCAAAGTTGCAGATTTTATTACTGTGTCAAACAATAGAAGGGTATGGAAGCCAATAATGAACAATGATCTACCGGGGGCATTAATAATATTGGAGAATGAATTAAGACAGTATTTACTCCCTTCTGGCATTCTTGAGGACCAGCTTATCTGGGAAGCTTCAGACAATGGGGAATTTTTTGTCAAGACTGCTTATCTGATGATTATTGATAATGATGAACCTACTTTCCCTCACTTGGAAGTTTGGCCCAAAAGCATTGTTCCAAAGGTTGGGTTTTTGCATGGTCGGCCATCCAAAATAAGATCCTCACCATGGATAACTTAATAAAAAGAGGTGTGATTGTTGTTAATAGGTGTTATCTCCGTATGTCCGAGTGGGAGTTTGTTGATCATTTATTTTTGTATTGTAATTTTTTTGTCTCAATCTTGTTAGGTCTATTACAAGTGTTTCATATTTATTGGGTCCATCCTCAGTCCATTTTTGACTTATTTGTCCAGTGGCCTTCTCCATTTTTGAATAGGCATCTTAGGTATATGTGGAAGATCTGCCTTCATCACTACTTGTGGCAGATATGGTTGGAAAGGAATCGTCGGGCCTTCTTGGATAAGGTTTCTCAGTCATCCTCTGTCCTGTAAAAAATTTTAGTATATGCTAATGAGAATGCTTGTTTATTGCCTGCAGCATCTAGACCTCCAAATCCTTTTGAAGCTTCATTAGGCCAGTCATTAAACTTACCTCTCACCGATGGCCTCAATCATCCTCAAGTCTGTCCTAGAACCATGATCACATGGACCCCACCCCCCCTAGGGTGGATTAAGTTAAATTTTGATGGAGCATCTAGGGGCAACCCAGGTGAAGCTGGGGCTGGTGGCTTACTTAGAGACCATAAGGGTGAGGTGCTAATAGCTTTTGTTGAACATCTTGGAGCTCAAACTAACAATGTTGCTGAAGTGAGGGCGGTTTGGAGGAGCCTAAAGGTGGCAGAGAATTATCCAGGGAAACCGTTGGTGGAAGGTGATTCTCTTATTATTATAAATCTTCTAAAGAACACTAAGAGAGCTCCTTGGATATTTTATGACTACATCCACGAAGCAAGGGCTCTAATTCATGATTGACCTGAGGCCATAATTTTGCATACCTTCCGGGAAGCAAACATGGCAGCTGATAGGCTGGAAAATGAAGGCATTGTAGCAGCAAATTTGATCACGTGGACTGAAAATATTCCTCATGCAGTCTCAATGGTGATAGATAATGAAAAATTTTAGATTGGAAGGCTCAAAGTGGATCAATGACAGAAAATGGGGGCATTTTTAAAAATATTTTTTTGAACCTTATAATGGCTTTTGTCATATTTGTTTTTTTTGTTCATGTGACTAGTGTTTTTTGCAATTGGTGGGGCACTGATATAGGTTTTTTATCTACAAATTCATACATGGGAAACATCTGCTTTGGCCTCAAGTATTTCCCAAGGTGTGTTTGGATTCGATGTCACAAAAAGGCCCTAGCAAGAAATAACAAAGTGTTGGAGATCCCTGACAATGAGGTACCAGACCCCACCATAATAGTCTTGGACAAGATGACAATTTCATTAGCCTCCAACAAGTATCAACCAGTTGAAGAGTCTATCTGGCCTCATCAGTGCAAGCTTGTTGATTTGTGTGATTCTCTAAATCTTTTGTTTTATAGCCGGTAGTTCCGGTGGGAACAAGGAGTCGAAGGCAAAATCTAAAGATGATGGCAAGGAGGATGATAAGAAGTTAGATGAGGACTACAAGGAAGACTGCATGGCCTCTTGGCTGTCCATTCTATGGGATGTTTTTTTTTTTACCATATTCTATTATTTTATATGGGCACA
Source organism: Wollemia nobilis (assembly GCA_028583015.1). Classification (NCBI taxonomy): domain Eukaryota; kingdom Viridiplantae; phylum Streptophyta; class Pinopsida; order Araucariales; family Araucariaceae; genus Wollemia; species Wollemia nobilis. Next base: position 321,762 of record JAQPPZ010011065.1, on the reverse strand, counting down.
AGCTACTTTGCATGGTGCTTGCATGATTAGTTTTTGTCTTTGTTAGTTCTATTTTGCGTCTTTCTTTTCTGATGGCCATAATATTAGGCTTCCATAGTTTAGTTTGGCTGTATTCTGATGGAAGAGTAGGTCTTGGCCCTTTTTGTTGTCAGTTTAAACTTTTAGGGCTTGGCCTTTGTCCAGTTGGTCAGTGGACCCTATTTTGTAAAATGGTTTTGGGTCAACCAGTTAAAACCCGGTGTTAATTATAATATTCTCTTACTTACCAAAAAAAAAATAGTAGTTTTAAGATAATTTTCGTACGAATTTATAACAAGTCAAATCAAATATGGAAGCCTAGTGATCATATGACTCCTTCCTTTTCCTATTTTATTAGGAAATACTTTATGGGTATTAAAAAATAGTTGTATGATATTAGTCAATGATGGCATCATAGAGATGGACATATTTTCTATAAAATTCTTGTGAACCATGATTTTATTTGACTTTATCATATTATCTATTATCATGTAATTATTACATTTTGGGGGATAATTATTTCACATTATATGTGGGTGAATAGAAATATCTCAAAAGAATGAGAAAATGAAAAATTCATGATGAAGCTGAAACACTAAAGGATCTCTTTAAACTAAGAGACACCATATTATATACATATAATGACCATACATGTATTTTATTTGATGGAAAATATATGTACTATTATTCTTGCTTACTTTCCCCATGATTACATATTTGATTAGAGCTAAGCATGGATAGTTTGGATATTTTTTGTAAGTAGGGAGAATAATTGCCATACAATGACATGTCGTATTTTTATATATGTTCAAAAAATAACAAGTTGTGACATGACACTACAAAATTGAATGCATAAGAAAAATGTTTAAGCAATAAGACGTCGAAGAAAGAGCAAGAGGATTCACAACAGCTAGAGCATAGCCCTTCTATTCTTGAGATTTTCTATTTGTAGCTAAATAAAATATGCTACATATCATATCTATTTTTTAGGCAAAATTAAGAGATTGATGTCATGCATTTAAATTGAAGCTCATTCATATCTTAATATTTGGAATGAAACTCATTGAAATTAGTAGTTCTCATAATGCTTGTTTAGAAGGATACAATCAAGAAGTACCACTTTGTAGTGATAAATTACTTCTACAAGGAAGGAGTAATTTTAGGTGAAGAAAGACGTAAGAAAAACATAATAAAGAGAGTGAAGACAAAATATATTAGGTGTAGAAAGTTTGGAAATGAATTTGGAAAAACAATGTGATTAACCTAAGATTATATGATCTTTGGAGGAGATAGTGACTTGTTTATATATTTGATGTGTGAAATCAAAGGAAATATTGACCCAATTATGCATCAAAATTTGAATCCAGCAAATGATCTTCAAAATTGCTCTCAGTATTTTTTAGAATGCCAATAAAACTAAAGAAAATATTTTGTATTGCCTAAGGAACAATTTGGTGACACATTACATTTTAAAGGAACACATGGAAAAAGGTTGTGTTGAGGTGATATTTTAAAGAAAGGGGGCAATATTAATCATCGATATTTAGAAGGTACCTCTTATTAATTCTTTCTCCACTATCATTTTGTTAAATTATTTTTATTGCCACCTACAAGTAGCATAGGGAGAAAATTGGTTATTGCAAGAAAAATTAAAATTTGAAGGAAGGGTCACAAGTTCAACTCTCCTAGGGGGAAATTATTTTGAATGGAAAATTTTATTTATTTAATTTTTTATTATTGTGCATATTTTCTATATTTTGAAAAGAGAAGAAGAAAATTTGTGAAAATACATATATCAATTATAAAAAATATTTTGCAAAAGTTAAAATAACAAATTTATTTTTGTAAGAGGTGCATTTAAGGAGTTTAAAAAGTGTATAGTTGTATTTTAATTTTTAAGTGGCAATTTTTTTTAAGTCATAAAATAAAAGTGATGAAGTTGATATTTAGAAAAAGGAATTGTGTCCAAGAATGGTAGTTATTGTTTTCTAAAAGGTGGATTTTCAATAGTGATTGACACCTTATTTTCCTAATAAATCTTTGCATTAAAAAATTTGCTATAAATGATGCCTCTGAATTACATTTATAGGATTTGTTTTCACATTAAGTTGTTGCATCTAAATCCTAATATAGTTGTCATAATGTTGTCTATACATTGTCCCTATAAATAATCAAGGAGAAATAAGGACACATTTTAATAAAACTTTCACTCAATTTTTACCCAATTCATTACTATTATTAGAAATAAATTCTAATATTGAGAAATCCAAGTAAAAATGGAAGTTATGCCCATGCATGAGAATTTCTCTTTAAACAAGTATCATTGATATAAAAAATCTTGTATCTAGCTCTTTTGTGTACCATAAGGTCGCTCTTATGTATGACCACATATATCAAGAGGTATAACTTCTTCCATTTACCAATGGATATATAGGAAGGATGAGTATATTGAAAGCATTGATATATATCACTAGTGGTATATAGAAAAGGGGACCATTTTTGGATATATAAGGAAAATTTGCCACATCTAAAATATTTCTCACAAAATCCTAATTTCTCATTTTTTAATTTTTTTTGCCATGGAAAACAAAAAATGAGAACAATACTAGTGGTCATACTACTTTGGAATATAGTTAGTGGTGATAAAATTCCACATGAAGATATTGCAATTAGATAAATGTAAGACTAAGGATATGCAAGGGAATTTATGCTCATAATTTTTGGAGCGGTAGATGAATTACAATCACAAATTAGTGAGGAAAAATTATAAAATGATGCATGGGATACAATTTGTACTATATTTGAAGGAAACAAAACCATGATCCTTCATCTCCAACTACTAGTTCATACATTAAGGGTCTAGGTTTGTGAGAGTATTGAACAATTTCTTTGAAGAATTATTGACTTGAAGGGAAACTTGAACAACATGGGAAAAAAAGTGGATGAAAAGTTGTTAGTCTCAATTGTACTTACAACTCCCCCTTAGTAATTTTTCCAAGTATCAAAGAGAAGGGTGCCATTTGATGAATTCGTAAATATCCTTTAACAATTTTAAGTAGAAAATTAGTTTAGAGATGAGTTTTTCAATAATTCCCTTGTATCCAAAAAGAAATAAAAAAAACACTCAAAGGGTACTTCCACCATATCTTCAATATAAAAAAATTTCAATTGCAAAGGGGGTATTGTCATATTTGTAAAACAAAGGATATGACACTAAGGTTTGTAAATACAACTTGATGACTAATGGAACTCAATTTCAAGACCTATTCAATAGAATCCATGGTTTATGGCACAACATCAAGGATAAGAAAAATAACAACAAAGGTATATTGTTTGGAAGGAACTTGAATTCAATTGTGAATAAGAGTTTGAAACAACACATTAGGTACTCTTTTCCAAGGAAGTGATAAAACCAAGAAATAAAGGAGATAGTAAGAAATCCAAGTAACAAGATGAAATTCAAAAGTATGTGCCATAAAAAGGTAGTGAAGGTGAAGGATTTTTAAAACTTAGATCTTATTATAATAAATACTCAGACAAAAATTATGATTTATAACATAAAATTAATAAAAAATAATGAGTTAGAATGGATCTTACTAATTCACATCACCTTGTGAATAGGGATAAACTCAACCATTCACCTTGAGTGTAGCATGGTCCTTCTCTTAATACATCAATTACAATTTGAGTAAGAGTTACAACTATATTGAAACATCCCCTTGTGAATAGGGATACACATGATTATTTATAGAAAATAATCTTAAATTAATGCAATAAATATATTCTAACTTACAATCCTAATGAAGAGTGTCTTTATTATGTGTTGCAAGACCACATTCTTCATTATTATCTTCATTTGCAAATATTGACATTGTTATTTTTTATTTTTCATCTATTAGGTGTTTGAATCGGTGGATGTAGTTCATCACTATATGACCCTATTGTTTACAATCAAAGCACACAAGTCTGTCCTTAGATGTAGAAACCTTACTATTTTGCTTGTTCTTTACAAACAATACATTTTTTTCATCAATTGAGTCATTTTTATTAACTCTATTTTCTTTTTCAATCAAAGATGAAATTATAGGTATAAATTTTACCTCTTAGAAGAAGAAGAAGTGAAAACTAGATTTGCATAATTTTGTTAGTTTTATCAATTTTGTTAGATGTATAGTTTGTCAAAATATACACATGTAGGGTTTTATCTAATTGTACAAATGAGAAGTTATAAAACATACAATTGGGTGTAATTATATGATTTTTCATTGATAATTTCATAAACATATTCAACCATAATAATGAAAGCAACATTGTAGTTGTGAGTTATTGTGAATTTTGTTGTGCATGTGATGGTGAATCCAAATTATGTATTCTATGCAAGTATGGCCAAAATGGTGTGGAATATGGACATTGTGGCAATGGAATTACACTAATTATGAACCCTTAACCCTGGAGAATGCTAAGGAATTGACTCTGAACATTATTATTTTTGTACATGAACATCATTATGTTGTTGTATGATTTTTGGAAATGTTAGTTATGATAATAATTCAATGGTAGTGAATAAGGGTTTTCTTGTTATAAAACTATGTTGGTAATTGCACTAGAATGATAACCCAAATATTTTCTAGAGAAGAATGATGTGTGTCTATATTTTCAAGATAATCATTTAATTATCAATCCAAGTTAATTCTATTTAAAGAATAGACAACCCCATATAGAATTTTCCAAGACAATAATCAACTTACTTAGTTTATTTCCTTAATATCATGTTACAGAGAAATAAAATATTTAAATGCAATATGAAATTGATTTAATAGATATGAAATATAACCTAGTGTGTGTGGATCCATGTGCAACTAATTATGATTTAACTATTTACTTTAGAAATAAATAATGCAGATTAATTTCTTATTAATTCTACTTTATACTAATCTACTCTTATTCTATTGCAGGAGCGGGAGAGTAGGGACTGGTCTTCTAAAAGTGGGCCTTGCCTTCGAAAATATCAGTATATTCTCTTCTCCTCTACACTTTTTTTACTTTAGTAACTACTTATTTCATCTAACCTATTCTAACTATTAATTACTCATTGATTGTAGGAAAATAAAAGGTACTACAGATAAAAATAAATTATTATAGAAAACATAATAACATTAAGAGAGAAAATAGAAAAATAACTCTATTTTATTGCTGGAATTTGATCATGTACATTACTGGAGAAATAAACTACAATGTGACTTCTTCAAATTTCATTATAGAATGCAATTCGTAGGACAAGATCGAGGACAAGAGCAAAGAAAAGAGCGAGGAACATTTTAATGCCTCCTCATTGTAATTTATACATTAATGTTCAAGGAAGCCCTTTCCGTATCACACTCTGTTTATTCCAACTAATCAAATCTAAATCCTAACTTTCAATCCTAACTACATACTAACAATTTTATAAATAAATAGGATTTCATAACAAGACAAAACTTTGACTAATCAGCACAAACACACGTGCTAATGACTTATTCTAATAAAATACAACTTTATAACAAAATAGGACATTAGACTAATCGTCGTGTACCCAAGTGGTAACCAGTTAAAAACTTCTTAATTCAAGAAATAATGATAAAAAATCTTGTGCCCTATTCTGAAGGAAAGAGAATATGAGTTGGTGAAATAAATCAACAATTTGGATTCTTTTCAACTTTAATATAACTTTATAACTTTTATCACTAAATTAAATATGCCAAATATTCTTTTGGCCATGTTTTTAGTTGAATGGGTGACTGTGTAAAATGTAATCATACTAGTTTTGATGTGGCAATAGAATTTAGTCAACTTTGACTCAGCTCTTCCATAGCAGTTCTCTCTATAGATGCATCAGTAGCACTTCACTGTAGTATTTTGTCCATAGTGTCTATAAGTGTGCCATACGTCCAACCCTACTGCATACATCAACCTTCTAGTTCAAAGCGTATGGACTTTATCCAGCTCCATACACCTTTACCTAACAACACAATAACTTACACAAATTTCATGTAAAATATACGAATAAATAAATTTTATAATGATTCATCCAATTGATGCATAAATGATAGTATTAAAGTGAAATAATAATAAAAATAATTTATATCCATTCAATTGCAAAGGAAAATGTAAGTAAATTAGATACATATATTGTAACATTATGACACTCATCATTCCCCCAAACTGAACATGATGCATGTCCTCATGCATATAAGTTCATATATTCAAAAACCATATGTATCTTAACCTGATTTACTAAATTTTATAAACAATACTCATTTTAAAACTGTAATAGTTCATCTGAAAGGATAATCCAGATATAGTTTGATTTCACAAAATAATTTGATGTTTCTGAATGCTCTAATAATATAAATACAATTATTATTTTCTGAATGCTATGAGAGATAATGAAATAGTTTTGAATACAATTTTATATTTTCAAACAACTTTGCACAAACATAAACTTATTTCTATAAGTTATCATAGTTTTTGAATTCATATTAGTTGTTGAGGAAAAATAACAATATTTTAATCCTCCTTTTCAGAAACAAAAAATATTTCATTCAAAATTAATGACTCTTCCTTTCGAAATTCATATGGTAAATCAATCACATTAATATTAGTCCACAACACTATGTACATATTTTTCATCACATGCATCCTAAAAATGTATTGTAGAATATTCAAAATAATCAACATCTAATTTGAGATAGAGCAATTCATGCATGATCAAAGTTCTACAGAACTACACTACTTGTTTTTATCTAAGAAAAATATTTTTTTATGCAATAAGCATGCTATATATATATTTAAAAAATTATTCCTGCAAGTAAAATGTTTGAAATAATTCAAACATACGTACATGTCTATACATATATCAAAATATTATAAAAGTCGTAATAATAATAATGATTAAGTTTATGAGCCAAATATATAAAATAATAAATCTGTTTTTCTATCCCTATCATCTTCCAATAATCCTATTGATGTCCAGACCAGATCTAGCCCTAATACAAGATGAAATTAATAAAGGTTGTGGTCTAGCTAGGATATTTCTCTCTTCCTTTACATTCTATACTTGTGTCCCTCTTCATGCTGGATCTATTGGAATATCTACAATTATGGTTTTGATATGCTCTACATCCTTGGATCCACTGCTGTGAGACTCACCCTATGTTTCCTATGTATTTGGAGGTGGACCTTCTATGTTTGTAGCATGATTGATAATCTCATCAATGTTGATGGGCATACCTATCTTAAGCACTAGTTCATTTGGTCATATTTCTATTTCATGGGTTTGTTCTAAATTTTACGGTTGACTTGGCTGAGGTAATTTATATTGTGGTGCTAAGTTATCCTCTTCTAACACTTTGGCAAAATCAATAACCTTAATGAATTTGACTGACTTCCTTTGTTTCCTACCAACTTTAGCACTTTTCTAGGGAGATGGACTAATAGTCATTGGTGGAATGACTGAATCATTCAGTTTCACTGTTGGAAATATTGAGTTGTCATTGATGGCAAAGGAACATGGTATTCAAGGAAGAAATATTCTTCAAGGGTGATGTATTTATAAGGATGGATGATTTCAAGTATGTATTTAGTAAATAGAAAACCATGGAAAATTATTCTAGGTTGGACAATTATTCAAGGTAAGGTATATCTCCAAGCAAGGAAAATATTTTTAAGAGAAGGGTTATAATATTTAAATGTCAATTTAAAATAGCATAAATAAGGACAAAAAATTGGTACAAAAATGTTTAAAAAGGTTTAAAGTTGCATGGGACAAAATTTAAGAGTTAAAATAGGAGGCACTAAAGTTCATGGATGTAATATAAATTTGAAAAATTATATATGCACCAAAGTCCTTGAATATTGAAGGTAAAAATTATATATGGGGTAAAAATATTTTATTTTTAATGTGGTTTTTGATGTGCAATATGATGGATTTTGTATGAAATTTGAAGTAAAAATAATAAGATGCAGATACCATGTGTTTCAAAGTACTGAGCAAAAAGGAATAAATATTTATTTCTGAAATGATTGGGTGTCTAGCCCAGATGGTCGTTGAGCCACCACTAAGGCACTACGTGGTAGGAAGTATTGAGGTCAAATCTGGGAAGCGTAGTTTTTGTTTTATGGTAGAGAAAATAGGGATATTGTGTTTAAGTAATTCGTATTGAGCCCTTATTTCTACCTACTAGGGTAGCCCAGTTGGCTGCCTAGATTTTACTAGGGTGTTGCAATGGTAGAGGTTGTGAATTTGATTCTCTTCATGTTTGTGGGGGCTTTTTGTGTGAGGTAAGAACAAATATTTTATTATTAATTTAATTTTAGTGGGAGTTATAATGTGTATGGTGGACAAAGTCATTTGTAATTTTTACATATTTAAAAAGAAGAAATAGAGTGTACTATGGACAAATTTATTTGTATTTTTGAATATAATAAAAAGGAGAAATAAGGTTTATTATGGTCAATTTTACTTGTATTCTTGCATATTAGAAATTGGAGAAATAAGGTGTATTGTGGTTAAATTTATTTATATTATTTGCATGTTAGAGAAAGGGTATTTAAGGGTTTAGTTATTATTAAATATTTATTTTATGAGATTAAAAAGGATATATAAGGTATTATTCTTGTTAAGCTTTATTATGCTTATTTTGACAAGGGTTTTTAAATGAGAATGATTTGATATCTATTAAAGAAAAAGAGATTTTATAACCAATTTTGAAGTGGCAAAATAAAATAAAATTATTTTTGTCAAGACAAGCACATACAAAAGAAGACTATCATAATTGAGATAGATTTAGAGTTATGGTGATTTAATTCCTTTCTCAAGGGTGGTTTTGTTTGAGGAGAATATTTTTGATGTCATATGGTTGGAGGTATAATTATGGATTTGATGTGCATTAGTGTTGATTGAAATTAGGATTAAATGTGCAAAGGTTATAGGTCAGATTTGTGAGTAAACTTGTACATTGGTTTTGATTGATATTGGGAGTAAATATGCAAGGGTTATAAAAAAAAATTGAAAGCGAAAGGTGTGCATTGTGTATGATTGGGAGTAGATGAGTATGATAGATTTGTTGATTTTTATATTTGGTTTTGAGTATATATGAGCATTGTTTGTATACATTATTTTGGATAATATTTGAGCAATTTTTATGAGCATATTTGAGTAGAGTAATGAGAAGGATTGAGCAGAATTATGAGCAAGTTTTTTGAGAAGATTTGAGTAGAGTTGTGAGCAGGTTTTGTGAGTATATTTGAGTAGAATTATGGGAAGGTTTTGGAGAAGACTAGAGCAAATGGGATTGGTGTATCCTATGGATAGAGGTCAATGAACCAGAGTATGTGGGATTGGTGTCTCCTATGGATAGAGGTCCATGAACCAGATCAGAGGGGATTGGTGTCTCCTATAGATTGAGGTCCACAAATATTGTAATAGGGAATTGGTTCCCAAGAAATTTATTGAGAAATTTATAAGAAATATTTCTCTGTGGATGTAGCCCACATTGGGTGAACCATGTTAAATATGTGTCTCTTATGTGTGTGGTTATTTATGCATTGTTTTATTATTGAAATTTATAATATTGGATAATATTACTTTGGAAAGAAATTAAAAGTTATATCTTATACTATACACCCTCCCATATTAATATAAGCTTGTATTCTTCAATTGATATCAGAGCAGGTTCCTTCATGAAAGCCTAACAACTTGATGGAAGACATTAAAAGAACACACATGACCACTAAAGTGATACAAGATGCTCCTATGGTTGAATTTAACAAGAGAGATCCTGAAAATGAAGAAGAAACCATGTTTAACATAGAGGAGGAACTTATTGTTGCTCTTGAAGAATTGAAAAGGGTTATAAAGAAAAATTCAATATTGAAGGCTCAAGTTCAAGAGGATGAGGAAACAAAGATAAAGCTTCTACGAGATCTCATAGACTTAAAAGTGAAGGTTAAGAGGCAAAAATAATTGAAGAAATTATGGTTGAAAAATTAAAGGCAAAAGAGTTAGAATGTGAAAAATTGTAACATGAAGTTGTCTCTCTAAGAAATAAAGTAGAAATGTCTAAGGATAAGTTGCAAAATATAATGTTAGAGAAACATAAACAGTTGTCAAGATCAAAAGGAACAAAGACATCAAATAAAGTAAGTAAATAAGAGCCCATGACTTATGTTGATGTATTTTAGGGTAAAAGTATCAAGGAGAAAAAAAATAGAGAATCATCACGGACAAATGTCATTCACATGAACATAAATGAAAGAACCAGATGATCATATCATCCAAGGCAATCAAATAGGTTTAAATATTTCTTCCGTAGTTATTGTTTTTCATGTAACAAATCTGGTCATAAAGTTGTACATTGCATGGTCTATGTGAAAAATAATGTTGGAATCATCAGTATAAATTACAATTCTTTTACACATCTCATGAATAGCAATGTCATCTATTACAAATGTAATAATTTTGGGCACAAATCTAGATGGTGTAAAATAATATTTCTTGAACTTCCTAAATCAAGGAAGAATGAGGAAAGTCAAATAGTTTAGAAGGAGATGCCCTCAAAAGTGTGGAAAAGTAAAAAGGAACAAGAAAAAGAAAATTCCTTGTTGGTAAAAACAAATCTTCATGTGCAAAATAAATAGAATTAGTGGTATATTGATAGTGGTTGTTCAAGTCATATGACAGGTGACAAAAGCAAATTTCTTTCTCTCAAGAAAATAAATGGAGGAATAGTAAAATTTGGTGATAATGCTTCTGCTAAAATTATTGGAAAAGGGACTTTGAGTTTGGATAATGGAAGATCAAGGACATAAAATGTGTTATATGTTGAAGGATTGAAGCACAACCTACTAAGTGTAAGTCATTTATGTGATTAAGTGCACACTCTAACATTTCACCCAAATGGTTGTGACATCGGAAAATCCAAGATAGGAAAGCTTATTACAGATGCCAATAGAACTACAAATAATTTCTACATGTTGAGCGAAATCAAGGGAGAAAAATGCTTTTTATCACAAGAGGATGAGAGCTGGTTATGGCATAGAAGGATGGGTCACTTGAAATTTGACAACATAGTGAAAATAAGCAACAAATAGGTAGTCAGAGATTTTCCCAGGATAATAAAACCCCCAAGTATGATTTGTACATAATGTTAGCATGGTAAGCAAACAAGATCAAGTTTAAAATCAAAGGATTTTTCTTCATCCAAGCCTTTGGAACTAGTTCACATCGATCTATGTGGTAGGACAAAGAGTTTACAAGGTGAGAAATATTTCATGTTATTTATTGATGATTTTTCTAGAATAACTTGGGTAACATTCTTAAAGGAAAAATCATAAGCATTTAAAAAGTTCAAGGTATTCAAGGCACTTGTAGAAAATAAAATAGGAAAAAATATCAAGTATCTAAGATCATATGTAGGAGGAGAATTTTATTTAGGTGAATTTGTAGAATTATGTTAAGATTATGGAATCACGAGACAATACTCAGCAACAAGAACTCCAAAAAAAATAGAGTAGTTGAAAATAAAAACAAAACTATTCAAGGTATGGCTAGGAATATGTTAAATGAATCTAAGATCTCTAATAATTTTTGGAAAGAGGTAATTCATACAGTTGTCTATATCATAAATAGAGCTCAAGTAAGAGTAAATCACCATAAAACCCCTTATGAGCTTTGGAAGGGAAGACTAGCTACTATGAAGTACTTCAAAATTTTTGGAATCAAATGCTACATTAGATGAGAAGAGAAAATTTTGGACAATTTTGATTCCATGTTTGATGAGGGTATCTTCCTTGGTTATTCCACTAAGAGAAAAGCCTATATATGCTACAATAAAAGATCACATACAAGTGGAAAGTGTAAATGTAAGAGTTGATGAAGAAATATGTCCAAGAGAACCAGCTCAAGAGATTATGTATCAAGAAGGAGAAAGTTACAAAGAAGGAGAAGGTGAAGAAACTGAAGAAGATGAGACACAAAGGGCACCAACTAACACACCATCCAGGTATGTCCAAAAGAATCATTTGATAGAATTGATTATTTGGAATCTAGATGAGATATAGACAAGGAGGAATATAACAGGAAAGAGTAAACATGCAAACTATTTTTTTCTATATAAATTTGAGCCCAAAGATTTTAATGAAGTAAGTGAAGAAACATATTGTATTAAAGCTATGGAAGAAGAGTTAGAAAAAATAGAAAAGAGTGAGAATTGGGAACTTGTACCATGTCCAAAAGACAAGAATGTAATTGGCACCAAATGGGTCTATGGAAATAAGTTGAATGAATATGGTCAGGTTGACAAAAATAAAGGGCTTATGTGCAAAGGCTACGTATAAGTTCAAGGGATTGAATTTGAAGAGACATTTTCTCCAGTTGCATGTCTTGAATCCACAAGACTATTCCTATATTTCTCAAACTTCAAAAACTTTAAGATGTATCAAATGAATGTAAATCAGTATTTCTCAATGGTTACTTAGAGAAAGAGGTCTACATAGAGAAACTAGATGGTTTTAGCCTGATAGATAAGTCAAAATATGTATGCAAATTAAAGAAGGTTCTCTATGGACTAAAGCAAGTCCCTAGGGCTTGGTACTCAAGATTGGATAAGTATCTCCAAGATCAGAGTTTCAGAAAAGGTATAGCTGATAGCAATCTATAAATAAAAAATGAAGGAAATAACTTGTTGATTGTAGTGGTCTATGTGGATGATATCATTTTTGGAGGCAGTAATGACAAGATGTGTCAAAAATGTGTAAATTTTAAGCAAAATGAATTTGATATGTCTATGCTTGGTGAGTTATTTTTCTTTCTTGGGATGCAAATTTCACAATCAGAGATAGGTATATTTTTCACTTAGACCAAGTATATGAAAGAAATGTTGAAAAAATTTAGGATGGAGGATTCCAATCATGTGAGTACCCCCATGGTTACAAGATGTAAGTTAAGTAAATATGATGAGTCTCCTGAAGAAAATTAGACATTGTATAGATCCATGATTGGAATTTTACTATATGTCATAGCTACTAGACCAGATATAATGTAGATAGTCGTATTGGTGGTAAGATTTCAATCTGCACCAAAAGAAGCATATGTACAGGTAGTAAAGAGAATATTTAAGTATTTGAAAGGAACTATGATTTTTGTATTGTGGTACCCCAAATTTAATAATTTTACACTCACTGCATATACATATGTGGATTGGGCAAGCAATGTTGATGACAAAAAAAACACAAGTGGAGGAGCATTCTTTCTTGGAAATTGTTTGGTCTCTTGGCTAAGCAAGAAATAAGCATCAGTATCTTTATCCACTATAGAGTACATTGCACCAGTTGCATGTTGTACACAAAATTTATGGATGTAGTAGACTTTAAGTTATTTTAAAATAGAACATGATCATCCTATCCCCATATTGTGTGATAATATAAGTGTCATTAATATTTTAAAGAATATGATGATGCATTCAAGGACCAAGTACACTTCAATCAAATGTTATTTTTTGAGAGAGCAAGTGACTAATCAACAATTCAAATTGGAATACATTACTATAAATGAACATATTGCTGACATATTTACCAAGCCAATTCCAAAGGAAACTTTTGAGTATATCGAAGGAAAGTTGGAGTAACTTCACTCCCATATCAAAATTGATCACCTCAAGAAAATAATGTGGTGAGTGGGTTGTGCTAATTGTATTATTTTTATCCCAAAGGAGCCCTTTGCCATTGATGTCAAAAGGTGAGAATTCAGTGAGGGGGAGCAGCTTGTTAGGGGAAGCAGATTGAGAATCTAGTTGCAGTAAAATAATTTTTTTTGAAGGGTTGCAATCAATGACAAAGGGGGAGATTGTTGGAAATATTGATTTGTCATTGATATCAAAGGAACATGGTATTAAATGCAGAAATATTCATCAAGGATGGATGATGTCAAGGATGGATTTAGTAAATAGCAAACGAGGGACAATTATTCTAGGTTGGAAAATTATTCAAAGCAAGGTATATCCCAAGCAAGAAAATTATTTTAAGAGAAAGATTATAATATTTAAATGTCAAATATAAATATTATAAAGAATGGCAAATTATTGGGACACAAAGGTTTTAAAAAGTTTAAATTTGCATGGGAAAAAAAGAATTAAATATTCCAAGAGAAGGAAAATTATTTAAAGTTGCATGGGATACAATTTAAGAGTTAATATTATAATATTTAAAATATTATAATATAACGTTTTGAAAAATAGGAGGCACCAAAGTTCATGGAGGTAATATAAATTTGAAAAATTATATGCGCCAACATCCAAGAATATTGAAGGTAAACCATATATAAGGGGAAAAAATATTTCATTTTTAATGAGGTTTTCGATATGCAATTTGATGGCTTTTGTGTGAAATTCAAAGTAAAAATAATAAGATGTAGACACCATGTGTTTCAGAATACTAAGTGAAAAGGAATAAATATTTATTGTTGAAACGATTGGTCGTGTCTGGGTGGCTAGCCCAGATGGTCATTAAGCCATCAGTAAGGTGCTACATGGCAGGGAGTCTCAAGGTCAAATTCGAGTGACACAGTTTTCATTTTGTGGTAGAGAAAATATGGAGATAGTGTTGAAGTAATTTGTGTTGAGCTCTTTTTTCTACCGCTGGGGCAGCCTAGCTGTCTTCCTAGCTTTTTCTAGGGTGCTACATTTGTAGAGGTTGTGAATTCGATTCTCTTCACGTTCGTGGGGGCTTGTTGTGTGAGGTAAGAGAAAATATTTTATTATTAATTTAATTTTAGTGGGAGTTATAAGGTGTATGGTGGACAAAGGCATTTGTAATTTTTGCATATTAACAAATGAGAAATAGAGTGTACTACGGATAAATTTATTTGTATTTTTGAATATTATAAAAAGGATAAATAAGGTGTATTATGGTCAAATTTAGTTGTATTCTTGCATATTAGAAATTGGAGAAATATGGTGTATTGTGGTTAAATTTATTTGTATTATTTGCATGTTAGAGAAAGGGGATTTAATATTTTAGTTATTATTAAAGCTTTATTTTGTGAGATTAAATATAAGGTATTATTATTTTTAAGCATTCTTATGCACATTTTGTCAAGGGTTTTTAAATGAGAATGATTTGATATCTATTCAAGAAAAAGAGATTTGGTAACCGATTTTAAATTTGCAAAAGAAAAGAAAATTAGTATTTTCAATATAGGCACATGCAAAAGAAGACTATAATCATTGAGGCAGAATTAGAGGTATGGTGATTTAATTCCTTTCTCAAAGGTTTTTTTTTCTTGAGGAAAATATTTTTGATGTCATATGGTTGGAGGTATAAGGATTGATTTTATGTGCATTATTGTTGATTGAAATTACGAGTAAATGTCCAAAGGTTACAAGTCATATTTGTGAATAAAATACTACATTAGTTTTGATTGATATTGGGAGCAAATGTGCAAGGGTTTTAGAACATATTTGAAAGAAAAAGGTATGCATTGTATATGATTGGGAGTAGATGAGCATGGCAAATTTTGTGGTTTGTTATATTTAGTTTTGTGTATAGATGAGCATTGTTTATATGCAAGATTTTAGATCAAATTTTATATTTGTTTTTGTGAGCAAAGTTGAGAAGATTTGTGATCAATATTGAGTAGAATTTTGAGAAGGTTTGATCAGGTTTTATGAGTAGATTGGAGCAGAGTTGACAATATTTTGTGAGCAAATTTGAGCAGAATTCTGAGCAAGTTTGGAGTAGACTAGAGCAAAGGGGATTTGTGTCTCATATGGATAGAGTTCCATGAACTATAGTAGAGGGGATTTTTATCTCTTGTAGATAGAGGTCCATAAACTAGATTAGAGGGTATTGGTTTCTCCTATGGATAGAGGTCCACAAACCAAAGTAGAGGGGATTGTTATCCTCTATGGATTGAAATCCACAAACATTATAATAGGGAATTGGATCCCAAGAAAATTATTGAGAAATTTAGTTGAAATATTTCTCCATGGATGTAGCCCACATTGGGTGAACCACGTTAAATTTGTGTCTCTTATGTGTGTGGTGATTTGTGCATTGTTTCATTATTGCAATTGATAATATTGGATGATATTACTTTGGAAATAAATGTAAAAGTTTTATCTTATACTATTCACCCCCATATCAGTTTAATCTTGTGCTCTTCATTCACCACCTTTATCTCCATCAGTTTCCTAAGGATATTGCTTTGGATGGTAAGGGATTTGGTCACCATTAAAGCATGTTTTTCAACCAGTTTTGTGAGTTGATCCATTTTGATATGCAGTAAAGTCTACTATGTTTTAGGAAATTTAATATATTTGGATGGCCTTGTAATAGGTGAGTGTAAAGTGGGCCTAGGTGTTTCTTGAGGTGATTTTGTTATAGGAGATGACTCACTCAGAAAAAATTATCATGTTTTGATTTTCTAGCAGATTTAGAGGTTGTGGCTGATTTGGAGGTTGTGGGTCACTTTTGAGCAGGGAGATCTTCTTCTATACTTATGTCATTAGACTCAAATTTCTGAATTTGTTTAGAATCACTAGGTTCATCTATCATAGAAGCATTATCCCCCTTGACCAAGGTATCAAACGAAATATTTTTTGTAGAAGCTTGGTGTAAGTCTAATAACTTGATTAAGCCATGATAGAAGATAAGATTTAGTGTAGGGGTTTCATACTCATTTAATTTCTACACTCAATGAATGGTGGCTTTCAAATAATTTAATAGATAATAATGCAAGTTAATTATGTAGTCTTACTTCTTGGGAAATTTCAAATTTAGGAGCATCTTTATATGGTATCCATAGCAAACAAACAGTCTGCCCTCAAGGGTAAATATTTTCATAATAATTGTAACTGTCTCCTACCAATTTATTGGTAGAGAGGAGGTAGTTATCCCCTTTATCCAACATTTCCTATCCTTGATGACTAAACACCTTTTCCTAAATATTTTGACCAACTTATTCAACCCCTTGTAGGTATTTTGGAAGTATCTTTACCCCGTATCTGAAAAACTTAATACTTGTACAATTAAACTAGGAGAAACTTCTATTTGGAATTACCTGACATGGGTTTTCATGGAAGGATGATCACAATTCATAATGAATTGTTTTACGACTCCCAGACCATGACCTTGCTATTTTGTCAAGGCAGTCCACCATCAGGCATCCTGAAATAACTTGTTCACTACATCACTTGGGTTTTAGGTTTCAATTAATGAGGGTATGCTTTTCTTGTGAAACATAGCCCTAGGCATAATGGTAGTTTTAAGGGAAGTAATATTTTTAGTAGGAGGACGCAGTAGAAGGAACCCTACATCATGAGAAATAGAATGAATGCATTGTATATAAAAACAAAATTTCAATTACTTTTTTTCTTTTTCTTTTTTTTTACAAGGAAATAATAGAATAATTGAAGTTTTATTTTCCTAAAAAATTGAGATAGATATATATTTTCTACAAAAAAATTATGAAATATTCTATATCTCTACAAAGTGATAAATATGTAAGATATTTGTAGAGAAATTTCGAAATGTTCCAAGGTTTTAGGGAGTTTTGTAAATATTTTTTTTTAAATATCTGTAAAAGAAAAACAAGAGGAATTTCAAAATTGAAACCCTTAAAAAACATTTGCAGAGGAAATGCAAGGAAAATTTTGAAATACTTCAGGAGTTTTAAAGAGAGTTTAGAACAAAATGACTTCTATCGAAAACATGAGATTCTATATATTTTTTTAAAATTCAACGAAAATTTGTAAGTTTTTGAGTGAGAACCAGAGAACCTTTTAAAATTTCATGCCTCAAAAAGAAATTTAGAAACAAATTTTTATTATATATTTTTTCATACGTTCATAGAAATTCTTAGAGGGTTTCTGAATTTTCCTCAGAGACACAGATTTACAGGAAGAGTTTTTGACTTCCCTTATTTCTTATGGCTCCCAAATACATTTACAGACAATTAAAAAAAAGTTCCCTTTGATTTCTACATGCAATTCCTAAAACAATTTTATCAACACCAAATCATTTACTTTAAGTAAAATTCTTAAAAATTTGGCAGAGTTTACCTTGCATCTAGTATCGTTTCTTGTTTCTACCTCAGTTCCTAATTTGTTTGTCACATGCAACTTGGATTCATCATCCTTCTATAGTTGTAGATATTCCCAAACCATTTACTTCATCTGCAACGAAAATTGGGCACAAGGTGGCAAAGTTAGGGTTTTTATTCCCTAAGTTAATATTTAATTATTTATTAAGTCTGTATCATTGGATTATTTCCAATTCAATGGAGGATATATCATGCTGATGTTGACCCTTATGCTAATGCAGTATTATCAACACACATCGAGTTTCCAACCATAGATTACCTTGCTATTTGAAGGTTGAGATTTTGATCCATGGCTTGGCCTCATATACGTTGCATGGGAACAATGGCATTGATTGAGGCACCTCATTTTGCCACCATACCTTAGTTCATTTGATGTAGGTTTAATTGCCAACAATTTGAAGAATGGGGTCCATATGTCATCACCATAAATTAATTTTCTCATTGCATCATCAAATATTTACCATGTTGTGTTGCTAGTTAACCCTGATGTGGTATCATTTTCTCCCATTAAGTTTCTCTACGACCTTCATGTGGCATATAGGATTTTTATACTAGGTTTAAATTTGTGAGTAAACCTCCATCATTGATTTTAACCAATAGTGGAGAGCAACATTATAAATTTTCCACACAGATTTCCATATGTCATGCACATCAATTGCATCGTCCAATCATAGTGGTGACATGTCATCACTATTGATGCCTTTTAATCGATGGCTTAGATTGTTATTAATTTATTTCTTAGGTTTGACCCCCACTCTTTTGTTTTATCTTTTACCCCCTTTGTATTTCTTTACCCATAGACTATATGAATCCCATGGATTAATACATGATCGCTCTAACCCACGTGACATGACTTTTAATACTTGCATGGCCATGATGTGGTGGTGTAATATCTTTTCTTGTGCCCAACACGTCGATTACCTAGCCATATTCAAAATTCAAAGCATGTTCCTCTTATATTTTAATGTTTTTTTTTTTTTTTAACATGGTGGAATCGGTAGCCACCACGAATCCAGATAGGCTGTCCAAATTTTATGGTCGCCACAGTATTTTGCATTGTCCGCCCCGGAAGTTGCCATACAAATCTTCGCGTAGTTCACCCCTATAACTGCCATGCAACAATCATTTTAAACCTTTTACATTGTTGAAAGCACTAGGAAAGGGACAAGCATTCAGTCCGGTGAGGCCTGAGATTTGAACCTTGGACCTCCGCCCCCCTTATGGGGTTTGGAAGAACCATCTTAGATTTTAATGTTGTCCAAGTGTAGTAGACAAGATTTTGCAATAGGGGATAAATATTATCATTCATGCCAAAAATAATGTCCTCTCACCCCTTTTCATATTTTAATTAAAATGATGATTATTTATTATTTTAACTTATTCCTATCAAAGTAAATTTAAAATTTTTTGGAGCCCAGTGGAGAGGTTTTATGATTGTGATGGGTTTTAAGAAAATTTCAGGTCCAATGCATAGTTCACATCATTTGGCGGATTTAAAATCTTTTTCAAAGTCCAATGTATAAATTTTAAAATTAAAACAAATTTAAAATTTATTTTATGTCCAATGCTTAGACTTTAGGTTTTCCCACCAAAACGATGCTTCCTTCAAATTTAATTTTCCCTCCAAAATACTTAGGATTTTTCAAATGCAAATCTACGGAAAGCTTGCTACCGAAACATTTGCTATGGAAAACTATATTATTATTAAGGAAATTTTATTTTATTGTGTAGACACCAAAACAACACCAATCCGATTATGTGACTGCAAACACTGATCGCTTTGACACACACACAGCCCCCAGGGCAGCCCTCAGAGGTTAAACAATGGTCCTAACCACTTTTATAGCAATTTTGTAAGGTCAAAAGGCAATTTGGCACATTCAGGCACTTTGCTCAGTATTCGTCTCACCCAGGGACGAATTCAAACTTGGATCCGTCTCACCCAGGGACGAATTCTTAATTCGTCTTTGGTCAAGACGAATTCCAGGTTTAACGGGCAAAAAGAAGAATGGCGCCAAGTGGCAGCCAAAGACAGTCAATTGATGACTCTTGCTTCGCACGCGCGTGTAGGTGGGCAGATGGGCCGTTAGAGGACTGTCACAAGGGCATTCATGAAAGCCCAAGTCATGGAGGACCTTCCTCTCCCATGAGAAGACATGACCGCCACATGGCACCTATGACCACCACATGGCGCTTATGCATGTCTCTCCAAAGAGACCCCCTGGGTCTATAAAATGGTGGACTTTTCCCACCCAAAGAAGAAGTAGGAGGCATTTTCAAGCAACGAAGTGCTGCCGATTTGATACCACGCCTTTACCCTTTTGATTTGCATTTTCCACATCCTTAATCTCTTTCGCAAGAGAGGTTATTGGGTGGCTATTGGAAGTGTGAATTCGGACCCAAAAACCCGACATTTGGCCACTTTAATCCACCAATTTGCTGACAACCCCATCCTAAGAGATTTTGGGCCCATCCCAAGTGGATTGGTGCCAAAATCAAGTTCCAACGGTGGGCGGCCCACTTGGGCGCCCCGCACCTTTTAAGTTTCATTCTAATTGGTTCTTTTGTCATTTGTTCATCTTTCATTTCATTTTATGCTGTCTAGATAGTTCATATGTTCGATTCCATAATGTTTTGATCAGATTTCATCATGTTCTCGTCGCTTTTGTTATCCCACTAACTTGCAGGTAGCGACGCCAAATTCCCGCTGATGGAGGTCAAATTGGGAGAATCCGACCATCTGGGTCATCCCAAAATGCCCCCAATTAGCTAACCCCTCTATTTGTAGGTCATTTGGAGATCCCGAGGTGTGACATTTGAGCGGCATCAACTCGGCATTTTAACACAGTCGAATTCGTCCTACCCGAGGACGAATAACAGTCGAATTCGTCCTACCCGAGGATGAATTACAGTCGAATTCATCCTGACCAGGGACGAATTGCAGTTGAGTGCGAATTGGCCGACTGTTTCGATGGCAGTGGCCTTCTGGTAATGTTTTCCGGTCTCTGTCGAGTTTGCAGGTCATTTAGAGTCATTTTGTCTATCGATTTGGCTAATCTTTTACATGCATCTTTCATTAATTTTAGAGAACAAACGTTTCTTATTTGCAGCAGGTGCTACTAACATCTTTGTTGTTTCTTTGATCGCAGGAGGAGCAACGAAGGTTAAGGACTCATCAACACCAGCGACGGCAACGTCTTGGCCCGCCCATTTCAAATGTGGGCACGCGGAAGGAGGAACATTAAGTCTTGATTGTAACCAAATTCATTTAACGCTCCTAGCCCCTGAAAAGGGAGGAGGCATCTTTGTAACCGAGATCAAGAGAGTTAAATAAAAGGGCTGTGATTTCTCCATTTTCTTGTATCTCATTTCAATGCGTCTCTTTCATTTCATGCATTCTACATTTCTAGGACTTAAGCGTGTTTGATTTTGAATACATCGCAATTAGTGTTTCCTTCACCCGAAATCTCGTGCTTTCAGTGGCGATCACGGTGGGACCCAGTCCCCTAGTTTTAAGATCAAGAAACTGATCAGATTTTTGTGTTTTGTGCTTGACAGGTACCTTTTTCAATTTTTGACTGTTATTCGTCTTTGCCCGTGGCGATTACTTTACTGCAATTCGTCTGACCCTGAGACGAATTCTAATTCGTCTCTGGGAGGGACGAATTCTGTTCTGTAATTCGTCTCACAGAGGGACGAATTTTTGTCTGTGAATTTTTAGAGCCGAAGATCAGAAACAACAGGTTTAGGCAGAGAAAGGTAAGGGTTTCAAAACTGTTCCTGTCATTTTTTGCTTTTCTGTTTCTATTTTCTGTCAATTTTGCTTTCTTAGGGAAAGTAGTTGCTTCTGCATGTTTCATTTTTCAAATAAAAAGAATCACACACACTTCACGCAACATCTTTAAACCAAGGAGCTGGTCGTAAAACCCCAGCCCTTGATCAAGACCTTCGGTGGATTTCATCACCACCTTGGCTTGATTTTGCATCCATTTCCCCGATTGTCACTGTTGTTAGGCGTAAATCCTGATGAAAGCTGACCGAGTGTCACTGGGGTGATTCCCAGTGCACGAGGATAAGTCTTCTATGGTAGGTGTCATTAACAGGACAATCCCCCTTCCGTACCGCCTACGTACCATGTACCATCCGCTCTCACGTACCTATAGTCTCCCTCTCGTAAGGGCGGGTATATAGAGAGGTTGGTATATCGGCCTGGTTGGTATATTGAAGGGGCGACCATTTATGGGAGTTATATGAGCCTTCATTACGCATTTAAACGTTCTTCAAAACTTTCAAAAACAAAACAAAATCATCAAAATGCACTAAAACCAGTTTAGGACACACCATTAATCTTTAAAAGAGATAATCACCGTTTGTGTATGTGTGTGTTCATTTCTGCTTAGTGTAACAAAAAAAAAATCAAAAATCATAAACGAAAAGATAAAAATCTGCTTAGCTAGTAGAAAGGTACCACAATGGTGTACACCCGTAGCCAAGCCCAATCAAGGGCAGAAGCTCCGAAGGGTGCACAAGAAGCGGGCACAAGTCGCCTTCGCTTTAGCCCTGAAGACTTGGTCATACCGCCTTGGCGGTCTGGGCCACAAGAGAATCCACATCATTCCATGTCTAGGTGGAATTACAGGGACACCCCTCTGGGGGATACGCCCATTCAGAATAGCCCCTTTCGGGAAGAAGCTTTACATGTAGCACTCAACGCAAATAGAAAACCGCCTTTTGAGGCTAGATATGAGTGGCCACAGCACGATGAAGCGCTAGAGAGGCACAGTGTCCATGAGGAGAGACAACGTGAATATGGCATCTCTCCTTTGCCTCCCATTAGAACTGAAAGACAAAACCCAGAGCGTAGGGCTCTCCACACAGGGCGAGCTAACTCCGCCCGCCCCTTTCACACCCATGAAAGGGAGTACGAGGAAGATCATCGCATTCCTCGAGAGCAACATACAGCGTGGGAGCCTTGCACTTCCGCACCTGCTAGATATCATGATCACCCATTAAGGCCAGAGCCTCAAGTAAATGCCACCAATCTCGACAGAGGGAAGCACCACATAGAAGTCTCGGATCCTCAAAACCGAGATAGATACATCGGAGAGGCGACTAGGCCTCCTAGAATCAAAATGATAGAGCAAATTGACTTATCATTTGCTAGACATGCCACCCGCCAAGCGCAGATCAAGCAGCTTGAGCAGGATCAACAACAGCTAGAACAATTATATCACCTTAATAAAGAGCGCATTCGACGCCAAACAAATGAGCTGCTCCGCACCACTGTGCCTGAAAAGGTTCAGACCCCCCAAACATAGAGGGCGAAAAGGTACGAGAGGCACAACCTCATAGTGCATGATAGGTCTCCAAGACCTCACCAAGAGGTGCCTTTAAGACACCCGAGACATGAGCGGGAGGCCACTCCCAGGAATGACGATGGGCACCCTCCGCGGGCGCCCACCCCTGTTCATCGAGCTCACCCAATAACTCCTCGAGAAGCTTATGAGGAGTATGAACAAGAAGAACGGGCCGAAATGCCCTATCAAGGCAGAGGAGGTGCTATCCAGCCACCCCTCCATAGGCCCCCAGTTGCCCGTAACACACAACGGGAACGAGTTACGGAGGAAGAGATTAAATCTTTCGATGCATACAAAGCGCTATTAGAGCGTTTGGAGTCTATGGAGACTAAAGCTTCTGGGCACCAAAAGCCCACGCTACGACAACTCCGCAGTCATCCGGTGCATCCGTCAGTGCCCACACCTCTTTATCCCGAACATTTCAAGTTGCCTCAGTTGGCAGTCTTTAAGGGTGAAGAAGATGCTCAAGAGCACGTGACAAGATTCCTGAGCCAATGCTTTGGCATTCAGGATAATGATGCGCTGTTGCTAAGGACTTTCATAACCACATTCGTAGGTCCTGCCTCGGATTGGTTCACATAGTTGTCGAAGCACAACATAAATAACTTGGATCAATTAGTAGATGCGTTCCTGGAATGCTTTGCCTTCAACACCAAGAAGAAGGCATCACCGAGTGATCCGGCCAGCCTCAGGCAATATGAGGAAGAGACAATGGCGGCTTACGGGAATCGATGGAGGGCTCTACTTTCTAAGCTACCTTACCTTCCCCCTATGTCCGACCTCACACAAATGTTTTCACGGAGTTGTCCGAGATCGATCTCTGGGCTATTGCAGCTGCAACAATACGCCAGCCTAGAAGAAGCTTTGGCGCAAGCCGCAGTTATCGAAGAGATCAAAATACAGGAAGGCAAAATCGCCAAGCCTAAAAAGAAAGAGTGGAACAAAAACACTAAGACAGGGACTACGCAACCAAAACCTGCTACGGTTAATCAAGTTGCGATAAATGTTCCCAAGCCTGTGCAAGAAATACAGCCTCAAAAGGCTAATTATCAGGCAGTGCCTCCTAATTATGAAAGAGAAAATAAAAAATAGGAGCAAAATCAGCAGCGTCGCCCTAGGCGACAATTCACTCCTTATACGGAGTCCAGGGACTCCCTATTTGACCGCTTGTCAGCGGCAAATCTAATCACCCTTCCAGAAATCCAAACCATAGATCCTAACGCTCCCAAGCCTAAGGGATACAGAGAGGATTTATATTGTAGGTTCCATAGGCGAAGGGGACATGACCTGAATGGATGTTGGAAATTCAAGGGCTTGATACAAGATTTGATTGATAATCAAACATTGGCAGTGGACAACCCCATAGCACCAAATAATCAGCAGATGGGGGTATTCAAGGACCCTTTGCCTACCCACGAGGCACAGGCAAAACCTCTTCAGGTTAATGAGGTGCGACAGAATCTTCCCATGCAAGGGTATGTGGGAATGATCAACATAGTAACAAGGAACAAGAAATACCCAGGAGTTGCCACTGAGGCAGCTACAAGAGAAGTTCCTTCAACGTCGCACCCTCAACAACACCCTGTGCAGTTGCCTCCGCCTAGACCCGAGGTCACGATACGGACCAAACTCACGCAGAGTTTGTGGACCACATCGGCTAGGCTTTCCATTTATGAGCTTATACAACAGTCAGCGCCCCATCGAGAAGCTCTCATGGAAATTTTGAAAGCCATCGAGTTACAGCCTCACGAAGCGAATTCCTTCAATAACTTCGTGGGACATGTAAAATGATGTACGAAGCCAGTCATTACCTTCAGAGAGGATGAAGTTAAAATAATATCGAATGACATGGCAGATCCACCCCTGCACGTTATCGCACGGGTCAACGGGATCCCGTACAAGAGAGTGTTGGTAGATACTGGCTCGTCCAGTAACATCATTACCACTGCAGCATTAAAACATCTGAAGCTGCCAGCCTCTCATATCACGGCTTCCACATACACACTGCGAGCATTCAACGATGCGATATGCTCGATAGTCGACACAATTGTTCTACCCGTCCAGGTAGGACAAAAGACGATACCCACATTGTGCCATATTTTGGAAGGCGAGATGGCATACAACATATTGCTAGGGCGACCATGGATCAGGGACATGAAGTGTGTCCCTTCGATAGCTCACCAGTGTCTGAAGTATGCATTTGAAGGAGAAATACATGTAGTCCCGATGGACTTAGAACCCTTCAAATATTGCAATGCAATGCAATTGATGCCGCAATCGACCCTCCCATCGACGCACTTGGATTTCCAGTTAAATCCATCTAGACAGGGTCCGATGCCGCGGGCACCACTGGTGACTAATCCATCAAAACCCCAGCCAGGTGCATCTTCATCATCTGCTCCTTCATTACCAATGCCACCTGTCATGGCTAAACAGAAGGACAAAGGAAAACAGATCCTGGAAGAGGCTCAACCCCTAGAAGAGGTGTTGCCAACGATATCAACTGTCTCAATAGAAGAAATACCTAGCACAATGGAAGCTGAAGCTCCTAATCCACCCAACATGGAATGGACTCAGGAAGGCCTTCCATTTCCTCCCTCTCAATCATCAACAATTACCGTTGAAATAGCCAGTACGGGCCTGGGGGAATATCTAGTGCAGAATGTTGTAGCAACGCCCATGCTAGAATCAGTGCAGGACATGGGGAGACCTCGCCTTCCCATAGGGACAGTTGTTCCTTTAGGTTACCCACCAAACCAGACAAATTTTGTGTATGGGGGCCTTGATCATGGTATCGAACCATGCAAGCAAAAGGACGAGGACGAAGAGCCTTTTGCCAAAAATATCAATTATCTGTCGAACCCGAACTTCGCTCTGAGATATCTCGGCCAATGCAATTGGCACGGATACGGGTTAGGCAGGTATGAGCAAGGGGTGCATGTCCTTTGCCAGCCAAGATATCAAATGCCTTATGATAAGTCGGGAGTAGGGTTCAACCACCCCCTGCCCTTAGACATCTTGGTGGAAAACATGCAAGGCCTAGGAATAGGCAACAAGGGTGGATTGGCATCAGATCCTTATGCCAACCCAAACACAACGTACACATTGGGAGATTATCTCCCATGGTCAACAACCACCCTTGGTAACATCAATGACCCTTCTCCGTTGATAGAGAGAGGTGAAAGTTCGGACACTAACTTCCAAGGAGAGCATAAACAATGTCCAGATATCTTTTTGAAATTGTTCCCTTTAGAGGTTCCAATTGAACCAATGCAATGTCAAGAGAATCAGGTCCCCCCATCGAGTGTGGAACAACCGCAATGGGATCAGATTAATTTGCTCGAACAAGATGAGCATAATATGTCGCAGACAGCTGTCGGGGCCAACGAGGGCCTTTGGATCATCGACAATGATTACATAGATGAAACTGAGATGGACTATCTTAATCATGCACGATGACACAATCACCCTGTAACCCATGAACAACTGATGGCACAACTAGGCATAAGATTAGGGCATGAATGGCACGTAGACCCAGCAGGGTGGGACCAAGTGTTGGATCAATGGCTCCAAGTTTACGATGAGCACCGTCCACCCCGAGACCCTATAATGACATCAGTGCCGAGGGAAGACCCTGTCTTCCTATCAACCCATAGGGCCGATCCGTTCATGCCCGTCCCTACAGAGCCAGATCCAGAGCATAGGGAGCATCCAGAATGTTCGAGTTATCACACCCACGGTAATGGAGACCAAATTCATTTCATCCACATGATCTCCATTGATTTGACCGCACCCATCCGCAATCCGACCGATCCAAGCATGGTCATTGCATCTAGACATAGATGCCATCGACTGGGATCACGTCAATTCACCGCTCTCCCCATCAGAGTATTGGCCTTTCGATAAAATGCCTCATTTTACCCCAGGGACAACTCAAGATATTTTTCAAGCTGAAGAGGGACCCGAGGTTCCAAACGTAGATTTAAACTCAGCTAATGATATCCATTTGATCCCGACTCCACATCGCTTGGAGGACGGATCCCACATGTCAGTCGAGGAGACGACTGACGTAGACATCGGCTTAGACCCAATGAATCCACAGATTATCAAGCTAGGGGTAAGCTTATCCCCTGAAGAGCAAGCCGACTACATTGCCCTTCTCAAAGAGAAGAAGGAGGTTTTTGCATGGTCATACAGAGACATGCCGGGACTAGATCCATAGCTAGTCACGCATAATCTAACGCTTGACCCGACAATCAAGCCAGTTAAGCAAAAACTACGAAAGATGCACCCAACAAGTGGCCTTGATGGTCAAAGACGAATTGCAAAAGCTTTTGGATGCACAGTTTGTCATCTGCATGGATTATCCGCCATGGCTGTCCAACATGGTGCCCATCAAAAATCCCGACGGGAGGATTCGCATATGCACCGATTTTCGAGATCTAAACAAAGCGAGTCCTAAGGATGATTTCCCCTTGCCAAGCATCGACGCGTTGGTAGACGCTACAGCAGGTCACGAAATGCTATCCCTCATGGATGGTTTCTCAGGATACAATCAGATTCGTATCAATCCTGAGGATCAACTCAAAACGGCATTCACAATGCCTTGGGGGACATTTTGTTATAAGGTCATGCCTTTTGGCCTTAAAAATGCTGGCGCCACCTACCAACGTGCCATGACATACATCTTCCATGATTACATGCATAAAACTTTGGAAGATTACATGGATGATCTGTTAGCCAAGTCTCTTTTGCGCTCAAATCATATCAATGACTTAAGCAAGATTCTCGATCGCCTCATAGAGCATAAGGTCAGACTGAATCCCAAGAAGTGCGTATTCGGCGTCACATCTGGAAAACTCTTGGGTTTTATAGTCTCAAAGCGAGGCATCGAGGTGGACCCAAAGAAAGTCAAGGCAATCCTTGAAATGCCTCCCCCAACTACTATTAAGCAGCTCAGAAGTTTGCAAGGAAAGGTCACGTCGATTAAGCGCTTCATAGCGCAGCTATCTGACAAATGCCGACCAATGAACAAATTATTGCACAAGGGGGTTACATTTCACTGGGATGACGAGTGCCAGTCAGCCTTTGATGAAATCAAACAATACTTGGCTTCACCACCAGTATTGGCACCACCTAGACCAGGAGTGTCGTTCTACTTATACATCTCAGCTATTGAGGTGGCACTGGGCGCCATGCTGGCCCAGAAGAATGAACTTCACAAAGAATAGGCTACTTACTATCTTAGCCGCACCCTGGTCAGTTATGAACTTAACTATGCATACGTCGAGAAACTCTGCTTGGCAGTGGTGTTTGCTACCAAGAAGCTACGCCACTACATGCTGAGCAACACTACGTATGTTGTGTCTAAGGAGAATCCATTGCGATACATGATGAGTCGTACTTATCATAGTAGTCGCACGACGAAATGGATCATGTTGTTGATGAAATTTGACATAGAGTTTATTGGACAAAAATCTATCAAAGGACAAGTCATAGCCGATCAACTAGCAGAGGCTCCTCTTGAAGACGATCAGCCTCTAGTCATAGAACTACCCGATGATGGGGTCTTCCATGTCTCAGAATCGCCAGATTCTGATGAGCCTGAGTCACAGGCCGACATAACCTTATTTTTTGATGGTTCTAAGTGTGAGCAAGGTGGTGGCATGGGAATAGTATTCTTCACACCGTAGGGCGCTCCAATGCCCCTGTCATTTAAATTAAACTTCCCATGCACCAACAATAATGCAGAGTATGAAGCCTTGCTCATAGGTCTTCAGACAACAATCGCCATGAACATCAAATGACTGAACATCTTTGGTGATTCGCTGTTAATTGTCAATCAAGTCAAAGGGGTATACCAATGCAAATGCCCAGTTCTACAGGCTTATAAAGCCCTTGTGGACAAATTCTTGGCAAAACTTGAATGGTACGACATCGAGGCACTCCCTCGATCATCGAATCATTTTGCGGACACAATGGCCTCCTTGGGGTCACTAATCCCGCAAGACCATGACAACCATTCAAGTCAAAACCCTATCGCAATCCATGATGGAGCATGCAAGCTCTAACTTGACGTCATGAATCCACATGATCCAGATTGAACCATCCTCGGATAAGTTCTCTCGAATCCATGATCATCTGAAACATGCCAACCGGGGGTCCTTGTTCTCCCCTACTCCCATTAATAGCAACACAACGCTGTTCTTACAAGTTCTATCCCGCTCAGCATTTGTTAGGGATGAACTTCAAGAGGGATTGGCTGTTCATACTATCGAGGTTTCTGATCAACAGGACTGGTATTTACCCATTAGAGACTACCTCAAGTTAGGTAATCTCCCGCTTGGATTGACGCATGCCGCAAAATGAACATTCAAGCGGAAAGCGGCTAAGTATGTCTTGATAGGAGACATTTTGTATCGTCGCAGCTATGAAGGGATCCTCCTTCGTTGCTTGGACCAACAAGAGTCCACTTGGGCAGTCGCCCAAGCGCACGATGGTACATGTGGTGGCCACTTCAGTGGTATGGCCATCGCAAAGCGCATTCTTCGCATGGGCTATTATTGGCCATCTTTAGAGCGAGATTGTTGCGCATATGTCAAGAAGTGCGTGAAGTGTCAACATCATGCCAATTTGATGCACGTACCTTCCCAAGCCTTGCAGACAGTCCAGTCTGCTTGGCCATTTTCGTAGTGGGGCTTCGATCTAATTGGAAAGATCTCCCCTACGTCGTCAAGCCGTCACACGTTTATCATAACGGCCACAGAGTATTTTACCAAGTGGGTGGAAGCAATTCCGCTGACCTCTACGATAGGACCCCGCATTGTGGAGTTCATTTTGCATAACATCATATGTCATTTTGGTATTCCATCCAAAATAATCTCGGATAATGGGCCACCATTCAAGAACAAAGACGTGCGTGCTTTGACCACAAAGTACAAAATTCAGCACAGTTTTTTGACACCCTATTATCCGCAGGCAAATGGGCAAGCAGAGGCGTCAAACAAAATGCTAGTTGCCATCCTTAAAAATACGGTCGCAGATAGTCATAAGGATTGGCACATCCAAATTCCACTTGCCCTTTGGGCTTATCGCACTAGCATTCGGACGCCCACTGGGGCTACTCCATTTTCGCTCGTGTATGGCTCCGAGGCAGTCATGCCTCTAGAGTTGGAAATTCCTTCCCTACGCATATCAATGCAAGAGTTCATCAATGATGACGCTGCATGGTAGGCCCGGTTAGACCAACTTACGTTGCTTGACGAACGACGCGTTAATGCTCTCGAGCACTTACGTATCTATCAAGAGCGACTTAAGAAAGCTTACAACATGAAAGTTCACCTAAGGGACTTCCAGGTTGGTGATTTGGTTTTGAAGGAAAACCAACAGAACTCTAATTTGCCGTCCCACCTAAGGGACAAGTTCACGGCAAATTGGTTAGGTCCATATGTCATTGATAGCAAAATAGGACCCGAGACGTACCGGCTAGCCTCTCTTGATGGAATCAAGGAAACAGAACCCTTGAATATCAGTCATTTGCGACCATTCTATATCTAAGAGAGCCATATCCCAAAAAGGCTCCAAGGATTCTTGAAATCGCTTGGTCAATCCCAAAAAGCTCCAAGGATTCTGAAATCGCTTGGTCAATTCCAAAAGGCTCCAAGGATTCCTGAAATCGCTTGGTCAAATCCCAAAAAGGCTCCAAGGATTCTTGAAATCGCTTGGTCAAATCCCAAAAAGGCTCCAAGGATTCTTGAAATCGCTTGGTCAAATCCCAAAAAGCTCCAAGGATTCTTGAAATCGCTTGGTCAATCCCAAAAATGCTCCAAGGATTCCTGCAATCGCTTGGTCAATCCCAAAAAGCTCCAAGGATTCCCGCAATCGCTTGGTCAAACCCAAAAAGCTCCAAGGATTCCCGCAATCGCTTGGTCAACCCAAAAAGCTCCAAAGGATTCCCGCAATCGCTTGGTCAAACTCAAAAAAAAAAAAAAAATAAAATCATCAAAAATAACAAAAATTTGCATCTCATTTCTAGGCATGCTCAAATTCATCAATACAAAGCTCTTCTCGCATCTCATCTTCATATTCACAAAAAAAATCAATCCATCAAAAATACAAAAATATGTAGCTGCATTAAGCATCACACCCATACATTGCATATTTGTGGTCGTACAGGTCAAAGGCACCATAGACCGTAATTATTCTGCTAGTCCATCTTGTTCCATAATTTTCCATCTTACATAAACAAACAAACAAACGCCATTTACTGTTGTTTACCACAATAGAGTCAGTGGTCTTATAATGTATCAAGAGTTTTCATCTTTCAGTCATCATTTTACTTTCTAGCCACGTACTGTACCAAGTCAAAGAGATTTTACGAAGGTAGAGTTCTACTTGAAATACGCCTTGTTACGTAACATCCTATCACAAGCTAAAACACATAAAACAATTCCTAAGTTGTATGAACGAAAGATGAAACCTGCATAGTAATCTAGGTCACCATAAGCGAAATGGTTATCTTGCTTATCCCTTGTGTAAATGACCCAAAGAATGCTGAGAGTTGGCAAAAGGACAAGCATCCTCCCTACCCAATTCCCCAAGAATCCCAAATTTCTCTATAGTTGCAAAACATCAAAAAAAATTGCAAACGTCAAAAACTCCAAAATTTGACATCCAACAATGCACACATCAAAAGCACTTACAATAGTGACTCTTATCACTAAAATCCAAATCCCTTGCTCGAAAGAAAAATATATAAAAATAAACAGTGATTTTTATCACTACAATTGAGCAAGTATCCCAATACAATTGAAGAAAAAAGGGAGTCGAACTTGAATCCCTGGAACTCTCAAGATTTCGAAAGGTCATGAGGTAAGCCTCAGTACCGGTTTGGTTGACAGCCTATTGGTCATCGGCGGTAAACCTCCCGCATGACGATATATCTGTCACATTAACTTGTGTACAGATCAATGTTTGCATGTGGATGAGCTAGCTTATGGTATCCTAGAAAACACCGCAGATTAATCTGACTAAGTACAATAAAGGAGTTAGTGGAGCTAATTAGGTGATCCTCAGTACAGGTTCGGTTGAAAGCCCATCTGGCACTGGCGGTATCCTAATAAATACCACATAAATGAACTCAATTGCACACACAGGGATGTGAAATAACTTGGTCAAAAACAAGTCCGATTCATACCTTGTTCAAAAGTCTTGTAAGATAAAGTACAATCGTGGCTAGTGAGTTAAAAACGTCAGAGTTTCGGAAAACCATAGCTACATTTCTAAACCAACTGCGCTACTTTTCATCTTTGCAATACCATCAAAAAATACAAAAAAAGAAAAAACCACATGTATACATACAAAGTCATGCATCACAACAATGGCTTAAAAACAAAATAAACAAAGTCCTAAACAGTCTATGGTGCCCTAACCAAACATCACAAATTCCATTCATCCACTTCATTCTTGCATATCACATATAAATCAAAAACACTTGCACTCAACATAACATATGCATCCATCAAAATAAATTAACATGCATACATCCATATTCATCAACCATCATACATAAGATCAAATCATCACATATGCATCAACAAAATAAAGTCGGTATATATATATATATCATCAAAAAAATGCCCGTAGGCTACAAAACTGGTCCTCTGACCCCGCAATCACATAACAAAACCACCCAGCCTAAGGCATCGGCCACCATGATCACGCAGGATCGGTGCGACGGGAACTACCCCCCATGGTGTGGGTCCTATGGGACCCCGTAGGGCGGCTACTGCTAGCCCCAACATCACGCCTACTGCCGCCTCCCTCATCCAATCGCCTACGATGAGATGATGTTGACTGCTCAGTAACACTGTCCCTCGTTCGACATGAAGATCCACCTCCCGATGGCTCAGGTAGCCGCCCACCAAGGTGGATGATCTCCCTCTCCAAATCTAGCCGATGTCGACACCACTCGACCTCCCACCGATGGTAGTAAGACTACTGCATCATCGCACTTGCCAAAACCCTATCCCACTCCTAGCTGAGCCGTAGAGAGATCCCTCTCTCGTAGCGATCCCCCTCCATCCCCACTCCTCCATCTCGCCTCCATAGTAGCTCTGCCAATCATGCATTCTCAATGCATACCCTGGACTCCATCTCCTCCGCATACGCCGGAGGCATGGGACTCTCTAGAATAGCAACCTGCTCTGGCTCCCACTGCTTCGCCATGTCCTGCATCTCCGGCTGATCCGGAGCCCCCAAATCTACATCAACACCCTCCACCTCCACCATGTCCTCCAAAGGAGCTCCCCAATCATCCCCTGGTGCCTCAACACCCTCCCCACCCATCGCTGCCACCTCCGCGCCTCCCAGTGGCCCCTCTCCCCGCCATCGCCGTAGTACCCACCACTGGTCATACTCTGTAGTAGTCCCGACGTCATCCACGTCCGGGACGTCGATCATCGCATCCGAATCCTCACCCAATGGTATGATGATCGGTCGGTCTAGAGTCCTCTCATCCCCCCGGCATCGATAGACCACGGGCTCACCAGGCAACCCCTGGCGCACCCCAAACTATCGTGTAACCTGATTGTATGAGAAGAACTCATGCTCGGTCCCATGCCGCCCAATCAACCATCGCTCTCTGCGTACCCGTCGAAGCCACTCTCCAGCCTTCGACCAGGCTGGACAGTCTCGATAAGGATGCCAAACCACCTCCTCGAGAGTGAGCCGAGAGAAGGTATCGACATAGTGCCCTACGACACCTGCCCAACGTCGACTCTGTCCCTGCTCTTCGGACCGCCGCCACAAAATTGCATACCCTATCTCCTTATCCTCCATCGCCGCCCGAGTCATCCATGGTAACCCGGTTGGCCTCTCAACTGCTATGTGCTGCCAACCCCAACACTGCAATAGATAACTACAACTGATCCCCTTCCACCGTCGACAGCGGACCTCATACAGCTCCCCATAGAGCTGTGCCAACAATGTCTGTCCCCATCTCAAGATAAGCGGTGCCTCTATCGGGCACTCTACCAACTGCCAAACCAAATCCAGCAGGTTCCATGGGAACCTCGCACCTGAAGAGTCAGGTAATAGCATGTTGGAAATGAGGCCCATAAGGAATGCGTGCCTCACTCCCAACACCCCCCTCTCCTGCCACCATCGAACAAAAATCCCACCAACCTGACAGTCAATCTCGACCGTCTCCACTGGGCTCTCTACGCCCAAACGCTCCCCATGGCCGAAGCATCTCGTCAGTACAGCTGTCCGCTGATCACGCGGCGATGTCCTGATGGGCAGTCCATCTATCGAAATCCGTAGAAGCCGATAGATATCCTCCAAGGTAACAGTCATCTCCCCTGTCGGGAGATGGAAGGTGTTGGTCCATGGATCCCAAAGATTGATCAGGGCCATCAAATAGGCCTGATCCATGACCACTGGCTCTAGACGAGCCACCTGCTTGAGCCCAAGGGCATCAAGCCACTCCCAGTCAGCCTCAGTCAGCGCCCCACGCGCTTCAGCAAAAGCAATGGATACACGGTACCGGCTCCTAACAACCTGCAAAAGAAAACAATTCAAAAAAAAAGAAATTAAAATCATGGAAAAGAACTGTACAACAAAAACATGCATATAAAACATTGCCTATCAATGTACAAAACAAAAAAAAAAAAATTAAACAAAAATTAAATATTCAGTTCTAGGGTTTCTAATCCTAACTGATTAATTTAAAACAAAAAAAACAAAAATTCAAAAAAAATTAAATTTCAGTCTAGGGTTTCTAATCCTAACTGATTAATTTAAAACAAAAACAAAAAAAATTAAAGAAAAAATTAAATTTTAGTTCTAGGGTTTCTAATCCTAATTGATTAATTTAAAAACAAAAATAAAAATTAAATTAATTTTTAGTCTAGGGTTTCTAATCCTAATTGATTAATTTAAAAAAAAAAAATTAAAAAAATTAAATTTTAGTAGGTTAAATAAATGTTTAAGTTTTAAAAACAAAACAAAAAAATTCAAAAATACAAACATTACGTCTTAGGGTTTAAGTTCGTTATCCTAGGGTTTAGTTGTAAGCAAAAAATTCTTTACCTAGGTTTTACGCTACGTTTAGTTGTACACTAAGTCTTAGTTGTCTTCAATTCAGTTTCAGGGTTTAAGTTTTAAAATTTTTGAAAAACATCATCACAAAAATAATCAAATAAAACAATTGCAATTTTAAACAAAAATAAACTCTAGGGAGCACTTACTGGTCTCGCTTCGGCTCCGCCGCTCGATCCGGTTTGTGCACTCATGATGGCAGGGAAAATCCGGCAATGCTTCGCTTCGCAGAATTAACCTCCTCCTCCCCAGAGCTCCAAATCGCAAGAAAAATCAAATGAAAATGAGCCCAAACTCAAGTTTTGGCCCTTAAATAGGCCTTTTGAGCTTCAATTCGTCCTTCCCTGGGACGAGCGCTCTGGTTAGCGCTCGTCTCACCCAGGGACGAATTCTAAAGCTGGAATTCGTCCCACCCCGGGACGAATTCAGGCCAAAACTTCAAAAACATCAAAAATTGGACAAAAATGCACTAAAACAGATAATAAATTTGCCCGATGAGAGTGTTGTTGCACTTGACATCCCGGGCATACAAAATAGACGTTGGGGTCACAAATTGTCATTATCCTACTCCCTAAGAAGGCTATCTTAGCCGGACCGCTCCATGGGAAGACGGATTTTCGCCAATTTCAGCTCCAAACAGCGTCGCAAAAAGGGTTAACACCCACCAAAAATAGGTCTAAATGTTGGAAAAATTGCACATGCTTAACGATAAACCATCTAAAGGCACCCTTGCACAAGTCATCTTGGGTCAAGCGACTCGTCGCTTTTCTCACGAAGGTCATTCCCTCATCGATTCGTCGCTTGAGGGGGTAGTCACACTTAGTCACCAATCAACAAACACACACCCAATCAAGGCAATGACATGCATTCAAAGAATCATTGACAAAGACAATTATGCTCCCGCTTGGGGCAGTAAACAAGCAACAATCACAAATTGATCAAACACTTGGCATTTTTTGAATCATGAACACAAGGTTCCCCCCGTGGACAAAAGGTTGCGCCCTTTGCCTATTCATGACTGATCAATGTCCAAGCTCAAGTCACACCTCACCAAAATAGGTTAATACTTGAAATTGAGTGCCTTCGCTCGTCAGAAGCAAGGATTCAAGAATGCATGCCCTTTCCATACTTGGGGCATCAAAAGTTGGTTAGGTTACCGAGAAACCCTAATCATTAGTGCTTTGGTTATCTATTTTTGCTCAGTGCTGCGCCATGCACAACGCATCCCAAAAAGGGGCATCTGTAGACACCAAAATAACACCAATCCGATTATGTGACTGCAAACACTGATCGCTTTGACACACACACCCCCCAGTGGCAGCCCTCAGAGGTTAAACAGTGGTCCTAACCACTTTTATAGCAATTTTGTAAGGTCAAAAGGCAATTTGGCACATTCAGGCACTTTGCTCAGTATTCGTCTCACCCAGGGACGAATTCAAACTTGGATTCGTCTCACCCAGGGATGAATTCTTAATTCGTCTTTGGTCAGGACGAATTCCAGGTTTAACGGGCAAAAAGAAGAATGGCGCCAAGTGGCAGCCAAAGACAGTCAATTGATGACTCTTGCTTCGCACGCGCGTGTAGGTGGGCAGATGGGCCGTTAGAGGACTGTCACAAGGGCATTCATGAAAGCCCAAGTCATGGAGGACCTTCCTCTCTCATGAGAAGACATGACCGCCACATGGCACCTATGACCACCACATGGCGCTTATGCATGTCTCTCCAAAGAGACCCCCTGGGTCTATAAAATGGTGGACTTTTCCCACCCAAAACAAGAAGGAGGAAGCATTTTCAAGCAACGAAGTGCTGCCGATTTGATACCACGCCTTTACCCTTTTGATTTGCATTTTCCACATCCTTAATCTCTTTCGCAAGAGAGGTTATTGGGTGGCTATTGGAAGTGTGAATTCGGACCCAAAAACCCGACATTTGGCCACTTTAATCCACCAATTTGCCGACAACCCCATCCTAAGAGATTTTGGGCCCATCCCAAGTGGATTGGTGCCAAAATCAAGTTCCAACGGTGGGCGGCCCACTTGGGCGCCCCGCACCTTTTAAGTTTCATTCTAATTGGTTCTTTTGTCATTTGTTCATCTTTCATTTCATTTTATGCTGTCTAGATAGTTCATATATTCGATTCCATAATGTTTTGATCAGATTTCATCATGTTCTCGTCGCTTTTGTTATCCCACTAACTTGCAGGTAGCGACGCCAAATTCCCGCTGATGGAGGTCAAATTGGGAGAATCCGACCATCTGGGTCATCCCAAAATGCCCCCAATTAGCTAACCCCTCTGTTTGCAGGTCATTTGGAGATCCCGAGGTGTGACATTTGAGCGGCATCAACTCGGCATTTTAACACAGTCGAATTCGTCCTACCCGAGGACGAATTACAGTCGGATTCGTCCTACCCGAGGACGAATTACAGTCGAATTCATCCTACCCAGGGACGAATTGCAGTTGAGTGCGAATTGGCCGACTGTTTCGATGGCAGTGGCCTTCTGGTAATGTTTTCTCGGTCTCTGTCGAGTTTGCAGGTCATTTAGAGTCATTTTGTCTATCGATTTGGCTAATCTTTTACATGCATCTTTCATTAATTTTAGAGAACAAACGTTTCTTATTTGCAGCAGGTGCTACTAACATCTTTGTTGTTTCTTTGATCGCAGGAGGAGCAGTGAAGGTTAAGGACTCATCAACACCAGCGGCGGCAACGTCTTGGCCCGCCCATTTCAAATGTGGGCACGTGGAAGGAGGAACATTAAGTCTTGATTGTAACCAAATTCATTTAACGCTCCTAGCCCCTGAAAAGGGAGGAGGCGTCTTTGTAACCGAGATCAAGAGAGTTAAATAAAAGGGCTGTGATTTCTCCATTTTCTTGTATCTCATTTCAATGCGTCTCTTTCATTTCATGCATTCTACATTTCTAGGACTTAAGCGTGTTTGATTTTGAATACATCGCAATTAGTGTTTCCTTCGCCCGAAATCTCGTGCTTTCATATTGCAATGTTTTTATACCCCCCACAAAATGTATTATGTTTTTAACCTTATATCTCCCCCAAACTGTAATTTTGGCTATATAGCCAAAAATTAAAATAGAGGGGAATATTTTATTTAAGAATGTTAATATTAATAGGGAATTTATATATATATATATTATTTTAAATGGTATGGGAGTAAATAGTCCTTAGGAATTATCTCATGACTCTTGCTTTCTTACAACAATCTAGGGTTGATTTACAAAGACTGAAACATCCTAGAGACTTTGAAAAAATGCATCTATTTGTCTCACAAATCAGTATGATGCCATGGATGTCCTTATTTTTTCAAGACTCTTGAGGACCAACTATGTTTGCAGTGAATTTTCATTCCTCATCATGAGTAGGAATTGAGTAAACCAATGGTTACTTATGCCAAAAAGCTAGCTTATATTTTAACATCCATACGTCTTGTCTAAACTTAGTGTTGCTGTGTAAGGATACCTTATTTCCAAATGAGTTTCATTCAACCCATTGTTGTAATGATGATCACACCATGGTTTTTGAAATACTAAGAATTCCAAGAATTCAATATATTCACCCTTATTTTATTTAACTTTATTTGGGATACTTTCTCATTTTGAGAGGAGGCAAGGGATTTTGATTGCTTTTTAGGATTCTTGCTCATTTTAAGAGGAAGCAAGAAGATAATTTTTGGAATACTTGATCGTTTAGAGAGAGAGAGAAAGGGATTTTTCTTCTCCTTTTTTTTCAAGGGTGAAGGGGGGTCCTATCCTTTTGCTAATTCATTATCTTTATAGACCATGTGCATAATTTGAATAAGCAGGGGGAAATCATTCACTCTTATGGCATTAGTAACTCATGTGTTAGTCTTTCCAAACTTCATAATATTTTATTTAATATAAATTATGTAGTCAAAAAGGAAACTTGATTGAATAAGAGAAACTTATAACATCCAAATATTGATTAATTTTCAATTAATATTTGCTCAAAACAGTAGTGGTGGTTGAGTAATGGAAAAAACCTAGATTTTGATTTAGCAAACAAAAGTGTTATGCAATATGTGGTAGTAACTTTCCTGTAAAATCACAAGATGATAAAAATAAAGAAATACCTTTTTAGGATCTTTGTGAAATAATATTGAGACTGAAAATAAGATGAGAGTATAAGGTAAGAGTGCTGCAAACATTGGAACTCCATTATGAAACAAAAAGAAGCATAATATTTTTTATTTTTATGTATATATATATATAGAAACAATTTATTTAATAGATAGTATGCTTGTTAAAGAGAAGTATTTATTCAATAGTAGCGATTTGCAGTTTAGATATACACTGCAAATTAGTTTGTTTCTTGAGATGGTGCATCAACTCTTCTTTAGAATGTCGCTTTTTATATAATTTAAGCCTATGTCCATTAACTAGCAATTTTTTGGTTGAGTCATCAATAGGCTTGAGTTTTACTGTACCATTTTTGAACATCTCTTTAATTTCATAGGGCCTAAGCCATTTTTCTCTTAAATTCCCTTGAAAATCATTGAAGCAGGAGTCAAATAGCAAAGCCCATTCTCCTGGTTAAAACATTCTAGGTAAAATGTTGTTATCATGCCATTTATTTCTTTGTTGTTGTGTTAATTCCATTCTATGAAGTTCTTCAAGTCTCCCTTCATCAAGAATATTTAATTTCTCTAACTTAGTCCTTTGTGTTTGATCTAAGTTCATATTGATTTATACTACTATGCAAAGAATCTCAATTTCAAAATCACTGGGCATGATGGCTTGCTTACCATAAACCATATCATAAGGTGTTAAACCAGTGGTAGTCTTCCAAGTTGTGTTATAGGCCCATACAACTTATTTTAATATTTCTACCCAATCTATTCTACTAGTGGTCACAATTTTAGTTATTATCTTTTCAAGCTCTCAATTGGTAACTTCCACTTGTATATTGGCTTGAGGATGATATGGTGAAGTTTTATG
Organism: Wollemia nobilis; assembly: GCA_028583015.1. Lineage (NCBI taxonomy): Eukaryota > Viridiplantae > Streptophyta > Pinopsida > Araucariales > Araucariaceae > Wollemia > Wollemia nobilis. Next base: position 281,178 of record JAQPPZ010011065.1, on the reverse strand, counting down.
TGTTTTATTTGATATATTGTGGTGAAATGTTCTATAATTTATAGAGAATTTTAGTTCCTTGATCTGAAACTAGTTCTCTAGGTGCTCCAAAGCGAAATATAATGTGTGAATAAAGAAAATCAACAACAGGTTCAGCTTGTGCTCATGGCATAGCTTCTACTTCAACCTATTTTGTAACATAATTTGTGCACACAAGTATATGTTTATTATTTGCACTCAGAGGGTCTACAGATCCAACAAAGTCAATTCCCCACTTATCAAATGCTTCAAACATAATTTGAGGCACCAAGGGCATCTCCATTGTAGGGGTTGGTTTGCTAGCACTTTGGCATACATCACATCTATCAACAAATTTATGAAAATACTTATTTATAGTTGGCCAAAATTATCTAGTTTGGTATATTTTACTAGATATCCTTTGGGCTACATAGCTACCTCCAAAGGTTCTTCATGTGCTACCCTAATGATATCATACACATCTTCATCATGCACACATCTCCTAACTACATGGTCTGGGTAAGACTTGAATACAATCCCATTAATCCACATATAAGGGATACTCTGATGTACTAACTTTCTTCACTAATAATGTGTGAAATTTTGATTCATCTTCCCCGTTACCAAGTAATTTACTATATCAACATACCATGGGGTGAAAATAGAAAGAGAAAACAAATATTCATCTAGAAAACTATCAGGAACTAATTCATGATCTGCAATGACATTGTCTTTGCCAGCTTTATATATGATTGTAAGATTAAATTCTTGAATCAAAAGAATCCATCTAACCACCCTACATCCTACTGTGGCTTTGTTCATTAAATACTTAATGGCAGAATGATTAGTATGAAAAAATACTTCATACCCTATTATGTAATATTTAAATTTATTATGTTATTGTAAAATGACAAATATTATGAGGTGGTAACATCATGAGAAAATAGGGAGCAGGAAAATGGGAGCGGGAACAGGAGCGGGAACGGGATCGGGAGCGGGACCAGGTGCGTCTGTGGACGATGGCGATGGCGATGGCGGGAATGGTGGGTCGATGGATAGTGCTGGTCTGGCAGCTTTGTCCTCGGGCCCTGCAGTTGGTGTTGGGCCTACTGCAGGCCCACTCAGCATTTGTCACGGTGAAGACCCAAACGGTGCGGTGAAGCCGACGTCTGTTAACGGTAGGGTTTCACCTTCCTCTCTTTCCAAAATGTGACCTTGGTCTTTGTCCTTTGCGGATAAAGTCAGGACCTCGACTGGAGCGTTCTCTTTTCAAACTCCTTTGCCCTTCTCTATTTTGGGCACTGAAGTTTCGTTTCCAAGCGAGGCTATGGAGCCACTAATCTTTCAAGAGTCCCTCTCTCTGGTTGGGAAATTTGTCGGTGCCCGACCTGATATGGAAACTATCCGTGAATGGGCCCTTTCTAAATGGCGTCTGTCTGGAAGCATGGAGCTCGTGGCCTTTCCTAGGGGGTTCTTTATGATAAGGCTAAACAATGCCCTCGACACCCAACGCATTCTCACTGGTGGACCCTGGTTTTTCGGTCGTCGAAGCCTATTTCTACGGAGATGGGGGGAAGATTTCGACCCTAAAACTCAGTCTATCAACATTGCTCCGATTTGGATCAAACTCCATGGGCTTCCCCCATAGTTCTTCTATAATGATGCTCTCAAAGGCATTACTCAACCGATTGGAGATTTAGTTGCCATCGACCCTGCTACCAGAGCAAGATCCAGAATGACTTATGCTCGTGTCTGTGTCATGGCTAATCTGGATTCGGCTCTGCCGACCTGCATTGGCATCAACGTCGAGAGCTTCAGAAGACGTCAAGGGGTTGAGTACGAGAACAAGCCCACTTTTTGTTTGGAGTGCAACACTCAGGGTCACTTGGCTTCTCAATGCCCTTCCCAAAAAAAAAGATATCCCCAGCGATTCAGGCAGGAAGAAGGATTCCCAGATCCCCAACGTTCAAAAAAAGGCTCCTGGCAGGGGCCGTGGCCGTTCTACAGGCCCCCCTAAAACATCTGCTCCTAACAATGTAAGTGCTCCGCCTTCTCGTTCCAATCATTTCGCTCCTTTAAATAATCTTCAAACTAGTGAGGACATCTCCGATGACCTTCCCATAGATCCAAACATCTCATCCACACCCTCTATGATTCAGTCTCCCTTGTCCAAGGGTAAGGCGGCAATGACCTCCCCAAACTCACCCTCAGATTTTGGTCCCTCTCACCTTCCTCTTCCCTTCCCACCCCTTCCCCCGACTCAGAACCGTCCTCTTACCCTCTCCCCTGAGTCTGTTGCCCTGTGCCAGTCTCCCCGTTCTCCATCCCCCCATAGGCCTGTTCCTGGGACCAACACCACCGTCATTCTTCAGTCATCCAGCCCTCTGAAATCTCCCATTCCCACCCCCAAAGCTGATGTCAACAAAGAGCAGAGAAGGGGAAGACCGTCCAATGCTGAAAAGCTTGCCAAAGCAGCTGAGATTGAAGCGGCTGATGGATCTGTGCCTACCTCCTTGGGCCCTACTTCCGAACAACCCACCCATCAAGATTTGGATGAGGTTAGACCTAAACTTACTCCGTCTCAAGGGAGAGGCAGAGGTCGCAAAGCAAATCCCAAGTCAAATCGATGAAGTTTGTCTCCTGGAATGTCAGAGGCCTCAACGAAACTGCCAAACAGAGGACTGTCAAGTCGGTGAGAAAAAACCTAAAACCAAATATCATGTTTCTTCAAGAATCTAAATTGGATGAGAATAGCAAGCAATCAAGTTTGCAAGCTAATCTGGGAAAATAGCAATTTCGCCTTTTGCCCCTCCTCAGGGGCATCCGGGGGTCTCCTTTGCTTGTGGGATCCGTCAACTATCGAGGGGAGAGTTCTTTCAGTCTCTGACAGAACCATCAACATTTTGTTCACTAATAAAGTCACCAACCTTCAATGGATTGCCACCAATGTTTATGGACCAAACAGTCTTGTCAACAGAAGATTGTTGTGGGATAACATTACCGCAATGCGCAATAACTTTCCTGACTTTCCTTGGATGCTCTGTGGCGACTTCAATACTCCCCTTCACCTGCTTGACAAGCAAGGAGGCAATCCGATCACTAGCCGCTGCATTGAAGATTTCAGCGAATTTGTCCACCTCAACGAGCTTATGGACTTACCGCTCCAAGGATCCAACTATACATGGAGCAACAGATGGGCGGGCATTCATCACATCCAAATTCGGCTTGACAGATTTCTCTTGTCCAAAGAACTCATTCCTATTTTTGGCGATGCCAGGCTTCATAGTCACCCAAAAATTGGATCTGATCACAACCCTATAATTATGGATTGTTCCCGACCCCAGAAAACCTTTAAAACCCCTTTCAGGTTTGAGAAGATGTGGCTCACTCATCCAGATTTAGGTCGGTGCATTCGACAATGGTGGCAGCAAAACCTTTGTCCAAACCCTATCTCGAATATTTTCCTCAAACTCAAAGCAGTCAAACTCAAGCTGAAATGCTGGAACAGGGAGGTTTTCGGCAACCTCTTTAGTGAAAAAAAGCTTCTGCTGGATGAGCTCATAAGGGTGGAAAATCTGATTCAGGGAGGGGATCAGAGGGTTGAAACGTTCATGGAAGAAAAACGCCTCCTTTCAAACCTTCACAATGTTTTGGCTAAGGAAGAGTCCTACTGGAGGCAAAAATCCAGAAGCCTCTGGCTCAAAGAAGGAGACACCAACACGAAGTTTTTCCACGCTTCCACCTTGCGCCACAGAGGTTCAAATAAAATCTCTGAGTTGACCAAGGCTGATGGTACCATTGTCTCTGATATCCATGCCATCAGACAGGAAGTTGTGCACCACTTCCAGGAAATCTTAGGTCCAAGTGTTGACTGCCACCCCCGCACAACAAGTTCTTTGCTTCAGAACATTCCAATGATGGTGTCTAACGATGATAATGAGAAATTGCTCCAATCCTACACTGAAGAGGAGATCAAAGATGCCCTGTTTGCAATGGAACCCGACAAGGCCCCTGGACCCGATGGCTTTCCACCCCAGTTTTTTCAACACTTTTGGGATATTGTGGGCCCTGATGTTGTTGCTGCGGTTAAATTCTTCCAGAGAGCCAAAAATATGCCGAGAGAAGCCAATTCCACCTTCATTGTTTTAATTCCCAAGTCTAATGATCGTGCTTCCCTCTCCGACTTCAGACCTATAAGTCTCTCGTAGTGTCATCTACAAACTTATCACCAAAGTTATGGCAAACAGGTTGAAAGACATCCTTCCCTCCATCATTGACCAGTGCCAAGGCAGCTCGGTCAAAGGCAGATTCATTGCTGATGGAGTGATAACCGTCCACGAGTTGGCTCATTCGGCATCTAAAAACAAAAAACCCAGTATGTTCCTTAAGCTTGACATGAACAAGGCTTTTGATCGGGTTTCATGGAAATTCCTGTTCGAGGTCCTTGAGAAGTTTGGGTTTCACAAAGAATGGGTTCAGATGGTTCGAGAATGTATCTCTACTGCTTGGTTCTCTGTTCTTATCAATGGTTCACCCGCTGGCTTTTTTCCAAGTTTTAAAGGCATTCGCCAAGGGGACCCTCTTGTCACCCTTCCTCTTCATCATTTTGGCCGAAACCCTTGGAAGGACCCTTTCTGCTGCCTGCATCAGTGGACTCGTCTCTGGGATCAAACCAGCCTCAACAACCAATGCCATTTCCCATCAACAGTTTGTGGATGATACTATTCTTTCCTCTCATGCTTCTGTCCCCGAAGCAAAAATTATTAAGAGCATCCTTGACTCTTATGAAGAGGCGGCTGGCCAGAAAGTCAATTACCGCAAAAGCAAGCTATACTTCCTCAATACTCCCATCCACAGGCAAAACAGGATTGCTGAGATCCTTGGGTGTATCATTGGGAGCCTTCCAACTACTTATCTCGGATTACCGCTTTTTCATGGCAAATCGGTCTCGGCTATGTGGAACCCTGTTCTAGATCGTCTCAACAAGAAGCTTGCAGGCTGGAAAAGTTCATTGCTCAGTCAGGCAGCCAAAGCCACTCTGGTCCAGGCTTGCTTGCAAAGTATTCCTATTTTTTTCTTATCCATATTCAAAGCTCCTGCTTCCATCTGCCAAAGAATTGAGCAAATTCAACGCAGATTCCTTTGGGCGGGAAACGAAAACAAGAACAAATTTCCCCTCGTTGCCTGGGACAAGGTTTGTTCCAAGAAAATGGATGGAGGTCTCGGCTTCAGGGACATCAAGCGAATGAACATGGCTCTCATTGCCAAGCAGTCCTGGAGACTTACCATCAACGAAAAAGCCACCTGGATTGACATCATCAAAGCTAAATACCTTCATCAAGTTCCCTTTCTTGGAGAGCACAACCTTCCTAGCGGATCTCATTTCTGGAATGGTGTCACTAAAACAAGGAAGATCATCATGGAAGGCTTAAGGTGGTGTCTTGGAAATGGATTGACCATTCATTTCTGGGATGACCCGTGGATCCGTGACAAACCTCTCAGCCAAGATCCTCATCTTGTTGTGCTCAAGACGGTGACCGAAGCCACCTTTGGAGATAAGGTGTGTCATTTCATTAACCCAGGCATTACAAGACCCGAATGGAAACACCTGGATCTGAATGGGCCTAGACATATCACCGAGGCGCTTAGGCGGTTACAAAACTTACTGAGGAGCTGCATAATCCCCAGCTCTCACAAAGATGACTCCATGGTTTGGAACCTTGAAGATTCAGGGCATTTCACTGTTAAATCTGCCTACTACAGCCAAGAAGTTCCCAGTGATGGCCGTGACTTATCTAATCTGGTCTGGGTTCCCAAGATCATTCCCAAGGTCAAATTCTTCTATTGGTTGGCCATCCAAAATAGAATCCTCACCACTGACAATTTGATAACCAGAGGGCTTCTCATCCCCAATTGGTGCATCCTGTGTAAAAATGCCTGTGAGTCTACTGCGCATGTTTTTCTGGAATGTCCCTTCTCCCTTGCAGTGCTCAACCAGGTTTTCAACACTTTCGCCATCTCCGTAGCCCTCCCTCATTCCATTCCCCTCCTTTTTCAACAATGGCCCAGGCCTTTCAAGAGCAGCCAACTCAAATTCATGTGGCAAGCTTGCCTTCACATTTTTCTGTGGCAGATTTGGCTTGAGAGAAATGCCAGAATTTTCAAAAACCTTGCCACGAATGAGAAGATTGTTGTTGCCAAAATCTTGGCCCTTGCTGTGGAGAATGCCTCTCTTGTCTCATCGTCCAAACCCCCCCCTCCGGGCCTTGAATTGGATTTAACAAATCATTTCAATCTTTTCAATTTTTTTGCAACTCCTCGTACTTCTGTCGATAGGTCTGTAATCAAGTGGGCCTTACCTCCTTCTGGGTGGCACAAGCTTAACTTCGATGGCGCGGCCAAAGGCAACCCTGGAGCGGCTGGCGGAGGTGGAATTCTCAGAAATCACAGAGGAGAAATAATTTTGGCCTTTGCTCAGAACTTAGGAATTCAGTCTAATAATATGGCCGAGGCTCGGGCCTTGCTCCAAAGCTTGATTCTCTTGGAAGGCTTGACTATCAATAAACTCATCATAGAAGGAGACTCATTGCATTGCATCAAGCGGCTCAAAGGAACCTCTGTGCCTCCCTGGGCCCTTGTTTCCATCTTCGAAGAATGCAAGACACTAATTGGCCTTTACCCAGAATTAATCATTCAACATCAATACCGGGAAGGAAACAAAGTTGTGGACTGGCTTGCTAACAAGGGAGTTGACGCAACAGACATTCAGGTTTGGAGAGATTCCTTCCCAATCGGCCTAAGGGACGCTTCTTCAAGTTCCAATGTTTGCACAATGTGAGTGGGTTTCTGGGCTTCGGGTTTTCCCCCTGTGGCTGCGTCTTGGCATCTTGGAGCATTTTCGCGTCACTTTTCACAGTTGGTTGCAAAATTTCAGCTTGCCGCGTTATCAAGACTTTTATCTATCTTCAACGGCGGTCTTCCATTCTGTCGCGATATCGCGACCTTTTTTCTCTCCGGGTGCTTTTTTGCAAACTTGTCGCGATATCGCGACACTTTTTGGCCTTCAGACGCTCCCTTGCTTCTTGTCGCGATATCGCGACACTTTTTCTCTCTCCAACGGCGGTCTTCCTTTTTGTCGCGATATCGCGACATTTTTTCTCTCTCCAACGGCGGTCTTCCTTTCTGTCGCGATATCGCGACCTTTTTTCTCTCCAACGGCGGTCTTCCATTTTTGTCGCGATATCGCGACACCTTTTCTCTCTCCAACGGCGGCCTTCCATTCTGTAGCGATATCGCGACCTTTTTTCTCTCCAACGGCGGTCTTCCATTTTTGTCGCGATATCGCGACACTTTTTCTCTCTTCAACGGCGGTCTTCCATTCTGTCGCGATATCGCGACCTTTTTTCTCTCCATCGGCGGTTTTCCATTTTTGTCGCGATATCGCGACACCTTTTCTTTCTCCAACGACGGCCTTCCATTCTGTAGCGATATCGCGACCTTTTTTCTCTCCAACGGCGGTCTTCCATTTTTGTCGCGATATCGCGACACTTTTTCTCTCTCCAATGGCGGCCTCCCATTCTGTCGCGATATCGCGACCTTTTTTCTCTCCAACGGCGGTCTTCCATTTTTGTCGCGATATCGCGACCTTTTTTCCCTCCAACGGCGGCCTTCCTTTTTGTCGCGATATCGCGACATTTTTTCTCTCCAACGGCGGTCTTCCTTTTTTGTCGCGATATCGCGACATCTTTTCTCTCCAACGGCGGTCTTCCTTCTTGTCGCGATTTCGCGACACTTTTCCTCCTAGGCTGCGGATCTTCAGATTGTCGCGATTTCGCTGCACTTTTTGTCCTCGGCTGCGGTCCTCCAGATTGTCGCGATTTCGTGACACTTTTTCGTCTTGGCAGCGGTCTCCTAATTTGTCGCGATATCGCGACAATTTTCCTCTTCGGCAGTGGTCTTCATTCTTGTCGCGATTTCGTGACACTTTCTCTTCTCGGCAGCAGGCTTCCACTTTCGTCGCGATTTCGTGACTCATTTTCCATTTCGGCTGCGGTCTTCATTCTTGTCGCGATTTCGTGACTCTTCTTCTCGTCCGGCTCCAACCTAGCAACTTGTCGCGATATCGCGACACCTTTCAACATGTCGCGATATCGCGACATCACCATTTTGGTCGCGATTTCGCGACACCTTCCCTAGTGCGAAGGTTTGCCAACTCTCTATTACTTTCTTCTTGGACCACCTCGGTCGTTATGGATTTCTTGTAATCTCTCTTGTACAAGGTTCAGGGACCTTTCAACACCCTTTCTACCAATCAAAAAAAATATTTAAATTTATTAATGGCATGAACTACAACCAATAATTCTTTCTCAGTGACTATATAATTTAGTTCAATCCCATGTAGATTCTTACTTGCATAATAGATAGTATAAGGCATTTTATTTTCTATTTGTTGAAGTACTTATCCTATTACATATGCTGAGGCATCACAATGGATATGAAAGAGTAAATTCTTGTTTGGATCTCTTTATTTTATGATCTCAATGCTTTAGTCCATTTAAAATTGATATCTTCAGTTAAGATTTTAAGCATAGGAGAAGGAGATTTGCTAAAATCCTTGATGAATATTTGGTAGTACCCTACATGCCCTAAAAATATTCTTACATATTTTTGAGTTTTTGGAGGTTGAAGGGACTGATTAACTTGTATTTTGTAGGATCTACCTTAACACCTTCTTCAAATATGCAATGTCCTAAAATAATTCCCCTCATAATCATTATGAAACACTTCTCATGACTTAGAGAAAGGTTTTGCTCTATGCATCTAGATAGATTTTTTTGTAAACTTGTTAGATTGTCTTCAAACGTGTTATTGTAGACTATAAATTCATCCATATAAACTTCTATGCATTCATTAATATCAGCGAAAATAGTGAGAACAACTCTTTGGAATGTAGCAGGTGCATTGCATAATCCAAAAGGTAATACCCTATAAGTATAATTTCCTATGGGACATGTAAAATTGGTCTTCTCTTGATCTTCTTAAGTGATGGAGACCTGATTATATCCACTAAATCCATCCAATAAATAGAAGTATTTATTACCAGTTAGAGTGTCAAGGACTTGATCAATGAAATACAATAGAAAATAGTCCTTCTTTGTCACTTTATTTAATTTTTTGTAGTCTACATAGATTCTCCAGTTCCTATTCTTTTTAGGAACTATTACCAATGGTGAAACCCATTGACTATTAAATATAAGGAATATAAATCCTGCGTTTAATAGCTTAATATTTTTTCTTGAACTATGTCTTTCATAGTTGGGTTTAATCTCCTTTGAGGTTGTCTTACTAGGTGACAACCTTCTTGAATGAAAAATTGATGGGTACAAACACTCGGATGTATTCCTTTCATGTCCTCATAATTCCATGCAAATACTATCCAATGTTTCTTTAGCACTTCTATTAATTGTGATTCATGTATATTTATGATCTCATTGCTTGTATTTAAGGTTGTTCTAGATGCAATATCTATTTATTTATAATTATTTTCTATACTCATTATTTCATGTTTAAGAGTGTTTAGTTGATAATTGTAAAGGACCATATGATGAGGGTAACTTGTGTTTGCTTCACTATTAGTCATGGTAATATCATTGGTACCTTGTTCCTCATCAAGAAGTGAAGATAAACATCCATCAATTTATTGTTGAAAACATTATCCTAGCATATTGATTGATAAGTTTTATAGATCATCTAAGTCTTCAAGAGAATCATACAACAATTGGTTATAAAAATCATTATCTTTTATTTATTTAGGAAATAAGATAAGATTTTTAGTATACTTACCATTTGAAATATTTGTATTCCCAGATCTACAACCAATATAAGCATTAGCTGTTGCAAGACATGGTCTTCCGAATATCAAGCATGTCCCCCTAAATTTATCTTTGGTTGTAATACTATAAATTTGATAGGGTATTCACATGAGTTTACGAAAACTATAATGTCTTTTAGTTTCTCTTCTGGTTTAATGGTATATCTATCTGCAATTTGAAGGACTATAGAGGTTGGTTGAATTATGTGTACCCCTAAATATTCTATTGTTTCCTTTGTCATGATGTTTATGGCAGTCCCTAATTCTACTAAGACATTCTGTAAGGTTTTCCTACAAATGTGAATTATGAGTATAGGCACTCTAGGTTTTGTATGCTTTGGGAACAATTTCTCACCCGTCATGATTTTATATAGTCACCCAATAACTTGAATAGTCCAAGGTTCATTCCTTTTTCTCCTTTGTGAATTTGTTATACTTTTTACCAACTTGGAGTATATGGAAATATATTTAATAGCTTGTAAAAGAGAAATTCTAATAGAGACAATTTCTAATACTCGAAGAAATTTGAAAGTTGGTTTATATGGTTCTTTAGGTATAGCCAATCTTTCAAGAAATGGAGCTCTTATTTATTTTTGAGAAATTTGATTTTCTTTCTATTGATCCAACACTTCTTCTGGGGAAATTTCTATTACTTCCTCACATTTAACATATTGTTCTATTTCTTTGCTCAATTTTTTGGTAGGTTCTTCAATTTCTATGAGGGTTTCTCTATGATCATCCAATACTTTTCTAGATCTTAATTGAATTTGTTGACAAGGCATTATAGATATTGAGCATACCTCATTTATTTCATAGACCTATTGAGTATTTTTATTATTATTGGTATTAGGTACATGTTGTTCTAGTAAAGGCATTTGTTGAGGAGGATTGTTGTTTGGAGGTGGAAGGAGTCTATTTTGAGGTACTTGACCCCTAAATTGATTTTGAAAATTCTATTATTGAGACTGTCCTTGAGACCAGCTAGGTCCTGCATGATTGTATTGGCCATTACAACTAGATGCATTTTTATTTTTGCCTGCAATCCATGGAGGTGAATTTCCATATGAATTGGGCATGAATTGTGCCCAAGGAGGCATGTTCTAATTTTGATTATACTGATTCCAATTTGACCAATTTGGATTATTTGACCAATAATTAGGTCTTTTTTGGTTGGAATAGTTAGAGTTTGACCAATTGGCTAGAACATTGAATGGACCATTATTTATTTGAGCTATAAAGTAGACATATTTTGCCTATTCGACCTCAGGATATTTGATAGTGATTTTGATAGCTGAGATATATTTGCAATTTTTAGTATTATGGTTTTTGTCACAAGTTTTGCAACATACAAAATTGTTGGAAATATTTATAACATTCAAAGGGTATTCCCTTAGATTATGTTTCTTTATGCATTTATGACAATATATCTCTTCAATATTTTTATCCTTTGGCTTCTTATCCATGAGGTCGAGGGATGATTTCAATGTGCTTAATAAATCAATTTTGATATTTTCTAGCATATTACCGATTTCAGCTCGTGTTACTCCTCTAGATGATGGGCATTTATTACTTCTTAAAGGTTTAGTTATTGAGTAATTTTTACAAATATTTATGATCTATCCTAACCCCATCTGATGGATATCTCCATTTTCTATAAGGTTTAGTATGTCTAAGACATCTTCCTTAAGCCCTTTTAGAAAAAGTTATTTCTGAACTTCCTCATCCCACTCTATGTTTACTCTTGATCCTACAATCTGAAATTTCTCAAGGTAATCCTCAAGGGATTCATCATATTTTTTATTCATATGAAATAATTCTGCTTTCTTATCCTGAACCTTGCAATAGTCTTTGTATCTTTCAAGGAATATGCCTTTTAATCCTCATTCTCCATCTCATTGGTTGTAAATATTTTCTCCTAGACCCATGAACCATATTAAGGCTACATCCTTAAGTGCAGAAGCGAATAGTCTTATTTTTTTCTCATCTATGGTGTAAAAGTAAGCCTAGCACACCACTTCAAATTCAAAAAGGAAAGCATCAAGATCCTCATGTCGTTTACCATGGAAAGTAGGTAAAATAGCAAAAGATACTAGTTTTGGTTCTCTTGTTAGTGTATCTTCAGGAGAAGGTATTGGAAAGGTAAAAGTATTTCTCTGTCTACCCCCCTTTTATTTTCTACTTCTTATTGATCTGTTGTTCTTTACCTTTGGTTTCTATTTACTTCCCCTCATTCACTACCATGATCAACCATGACTGAATATAAAATTTCAAGAATTTGACAAGGTATAGAGTCGGTAAAGATAGATGAGGGATCAATATGATCATCAAAATATGGTTCGAGGAGAAATATGTTTTGGGATCTTGTTCTAGAATTTTAATTTGCTTAGCTAATGTAGAATCTAAATATGCAGTTCTAGTCTCTTTTAACTCAGAAGTTTTAGATTTCTTACTATGGTTTTCTTGGCAATCTGCTTTTGGTTTACTAATTTTAATAAATCTACCCTTTGAGTCTCTAGGTCTATGCATAAAATTTTGAAACAAAATTCTAATCTTCCATGAACAACCTATGAATATCATTGATAAGTTAGAGTTGTTTGGGATTCATATAATGATCTTCGTTAAATTGACGCAGGAGCGTATCTTTAGAGGGTTTTTTTAAAAAGGATTTTTAAAATAATTTTTTTTATTACTCAAAATGGAATTATTTGACACAAACATAATTTGCCGAAAATGGTAGTTACTAAAAAAGGAAAATTTTGATGGAAAAATAATTTTTTGCAAATAGTAATTACTTAAAAAGGCAGTTTTTTGTGGAAAAATAAATTTGCCGAAAATAGTAATTTTTTATTTTTAGGGATTTAAGCTTTAGGGCTTTCTTTTAGGGCTTCAAGCTTTAGGGTTTCTTTGGGGATATATATTCCCTTGGTATTACATTGTAAAAGGGAGAAGTGAATCTAAGAATGACAAAAGAATATATTTATTGGCTTATTTCCATGTATTGCAGTTTTTATGTGAATGGAGGGTGTTATTGATTATTTCTATTTATTGCAATTTTATGTAAATAGAGGGTTTTACATATAATTTCCATTTATCATATTTTTTACATAATGGGAGGTATTTTTTTTTAACCTCTTGCAGCTTGATTTACATCATTTGGTATCAGAGCAAGTTGGATCTTGTTGGGAGGTGAAAATAGAAGAAAAAAAAAAAAAAAGGAGAGGAGAGCAAAGAGGCTGAAAAAAAATTGGCACTCTGTGCAATGCTTGCAGAAGGTTTATAAAACCTTGGAGAAAGAAATTGGAACTTTGTGTGGTGCTTACGGGAGGTTTTTTTTTATGTAAAGCCTCAGATAAAGAGATTGGCGTTTTGTGTAGTGCCTGCATAATGTTTGAAACACCTTGGAGAAATAAATTGGCACTCTGTGTAGTGCTTGCAAGAGGTTTTTTTATGTAAAACCTTAGAATGAGGAATTGGCACTTTGTGTAGTGCTTGCAAAAGGTTTGTAAAACCTTAGAGAATGAAATTAACACTATGTGTAGTGCTTGCAGGAAGTTTGAGATATAGAACCTCAGAAGGAGACTGGTACCTTGAGGAGTACTTACAGATGTGTGGCCCTATATGGAGAGCAATTATGAGTTTGATCAAAGAAACTCACAGGAGCAAAGTTCTTTTCAATGAGAGGAGAATGATGCACGAGCCTATCTTTACAGGATTTTTTTAAAAACAGTTTAAAAATATTTTTTTATTACTAAAAATGAAATTATTTGATGCAAAAATAAATTTCCGAAAATAGTAATTACTAAAAACTGTAAATTTTGATGGAAAAATAATTTGCCAAAAATAATAATTACTTAAAAAGGCAGTTTTTTGTGGAAAAATAAATTTGCCAAAAATAGTAATTTTTTTATTTTTAGGGCTTTAAGCTTTAGGGTTTTATTTTAGGGTTTCTTTTAGGGCTTCAAGCTTTATGGTTTTCTTTTAGGGTTTCTTTGGGGATATATATTCCTTTGGTATTGCATTGTAAAACGGGAAAGTAAATCCAATAATGAGAAGAGAATATATTTATTGGTTTATTTCCATGTATTGTAGTTTTTATGTGAATGGAGGAGGGTTTTATTGATTATTTTCATTTATTGCAATTTTTATTTAAATGAAGGGTTTTACATATTATTTCCATTTATCACAATTTTTACATAATGGGATGTATTTTGTTTTAACCTCTTGTAGCTAGATATACATCATAAATCCAAAGTCTTTTATTACCAGAGTAATCAATTGAACAATAAAAGCCTATTTTAAAATTGGATTAGGGATCTCGAGCTGCAGTTTGTAACACAAGTCTTGACACAGTTCTCTAAATAGTACTACTCCTAGTGTCGTATGGTATCTCCAGCTATATTCTAGGTTCACTTGCCTATCCTATATTTTTACTAAAAAAACTATGGATGGTAAGGGAATCTTTGAAATATTGATCCCACAGTAAGTTAATGAGTTTATTGTTGCTCTCCAATTCCTTATCCATCATTCACAACTCCTAATAAGTTCAAGATAGGATGAGTGATAGTTTAACCCTAGAATTTGAGCTATGTTTATCCTTTAGATTTGACCTTAGTTTATTTGATCTATATTTTATGGTATCAATATGTTTGCACAAGTGTTCCTAATCTTCCATAGATTTTTGGGGTTATTTTTCAAAAAGGAGGTTAACTTATTGATCTATTAGTAATTTTCTAAGGTGAATGGATGCAGACTGTTTATTATTTTTCACCATCTAGCAACTTCTACTTCTCTATATATTATTTTTGGTTTTGTTTTATTTTTAAATAGTTTCTACTATACTGAAACTAAATGGATTGGCCAGATAATTTTAGCATAATAAGAAAAAGTAAAACTATTTTAAAGCAGGTCTTACTAACTAAAATCAAATGGATTGGCTAGGTGATGAAAAGTGTTTTTGTTACCAGTTTGCTTCTAAGGGATGTTTTCATTGTGGTTGTGTCACTTGGTCACACCTACTTCTTGTACTAAATTGGATTTCTATAGGCTATAAATTCATAGATTTAAACTAGCAACAACCACACCATGTAGAGAAATAAATTGCTTAAAAATAAATTTTGAAAAGTAAATGCTGGAAAATAAATGCTAGAAAATAAATGATAAAAAATAAATTCTAGAAAACAAATGCTTGGAAAATAAATGACTAAATTCTAGAAACACAATTAAAACTATTTGTAATAAAATTGGAACATGATTGACCTAATATGGGGGATGCTTGGTGTGCATGCATATTGATCATTTCTTACACCACCCTCCACACACAAATCTATATGTGCGTTGATCACTACTTGCACCACCCTCCACATATAGGCCTACACATGCATTGATCACTACTTGCACCACCCTCCACATGTAGGTAGGCTTCCTTCCTTACATGGTCAAAAATATTGTAGATTAATGTAATGGAACTGCCCTCCCTAGCAACAATACTAAAAATTTCTAGCTTGTAATGCTAATCATTTAATTATCAATTCAGGTCAATTTGATTTAAAGAACAAACAACCCCGTATAGATTTTTCCAAGATAATAATCGTCTTAGTTCATTTCCTTAATATTAGGTTATAGAGAAATGAAATATTTAAATGCAATATGAAATTGATTTAATAGATATGAAATCTAACCTAGTGTGTGTGGATCCATGTGTAGCTAATTATGATTTAACTATTTACTTTAGAAATAAATAATGTAGATTAATTTCTTATTAATTCTACTTTCTACTAATCTACTCCTATTCTATTGCAGGAGCTGGAGAGTAGGGATTGGTCTTTCAGAAGTGGACCTTGCCTTTGAAAAGGTTAGTATATTCTCTTACGCTATACACTATTATTACTTCACTCACTACTTATTTCATCTAACCTATTTTAACTATTAATTACTCATTGATTGCAGGAAAATAAAAGGTACTACAGATGAAAATAAATCATTACAAAAAACATAAAAACATTGTGATAGAAAATAGGAAAATAATACTATTTTATTGCTAGAATTTGATTGTGTACATTGCTGGAGAAATCAACTATAATGCAAATTCTTCAACTTTCATTATAGAATACAATTCAAAGAACAAGAGCGAGGATAAGAGTGAGGACAATTTCAATGGCCTCCTCATTGTAATTTATACATTAATGTTCAAGGAATATTTTTTTATATCACACTCTATTTATTTCAACTAATAAAATATAAATCCTAACTTTAAATCCTAACTATATACTAACAATTTTCTAAATAAATAGGTTTTCATAACAAGACGAAACTTTGATTAATTAGCACAAACACATGTTTTAATAAATTATTTTAATCAAATATAAATTTATTACAAAATATGACTTTAGACTAATCATCATGTGCCCAAGTGGCAACCACTTAACAAATTTTTATTTCAAGAGATAACGAGAATAATATTGTGCCCTATTCTCAAGGAAATAGAAAATGAGTTGGTGAAATAAATCAATAATTTGGATTCTTTCCAAATTTAATATAACTTTAAAACTTTTATCAATAAATAAAATATACCAAATATTCTTTTTCTCATGTTGTCAATCGAATGGGTGACTATGTAAAATGTAATCATACTGGTTTTGATGTGGCAATAGGATTGAGTCAACTTTGACTCAACTCTTCCATAGTTTTCCTTTATGTAGACATATCAGGAGCACTTCACTATAGTAATTCATCCATAGCACCTGTAAGTGTGCCATACATCCAACCCTTCTACATACATCGACCTTCTGGTTCAAAAGCCCACGAACTTTATCCAACTCCATACAGCTTTACCTAACAACACATTAACTTACATAAAAGTCATGTAAAATATAAACATAAATAACTTTTATAATAATTAATCCAATTGATGCATAAATTATAGTATTAAAATCAAATAATAGTAAAAATCATTTATATCCATTCAATTGCAAAGGAAATTTTAAGTAAATCAGATACATATATTGTAACAATATGACACTCATCAACGTGAAAACTAGTAAATCTATGCATGAAGAATTCAGCAAGGATTTGATGAAATCATACATCCTACCCACCAAACTATACAATTGATTGTCTACGCAATATGGAAATACAATTGTGTAGTTTAAACTTGCCAATTAAGGAAAATCATGGTTCTAGAGAGAATGATTACAAAACTGACAGGTTTGGATTGCAAAATGACTCTCAAAAAAATTACCAAGTGGAAAATTGTACATGCCAACCTATTGTATAATATAAATCATACAATTGTATTATTTGGAGACCGTACAAGTTGTTTTGTGAAAGTCATAAATCATTTAAATGCAAATTGTACACCTGTACAATTTGGGAAAAAGTTAATATAAAATATTGGGATTCATATCCAAACCTACCAAATCACATCCCCCTCTAGGAATACTCTCCCCTATGCTACATAAATTACATATTCCAAGCTAGGATTAATTTTATTCAATGTGAACATAATATTATCATTACTAGAAGGCATGTTATTTAACAAAATAAATTTGGCACAATTACTTTCTACCACAACATTAATTCTAGCCTTTTGATTTAAGAAAGAGAAAAACTAAATTATGTGTTATATGATATCATCACCTTATATCGTCTTTAATCCAATAATTTTTTTCTTAAATGTCATATTTACACTTGATTCTTGTGAACCAAATAATGTATTGAGACAATCACAAACTTCTTTTACAACCTTTGAGAGATCTATGTGATGTAAGTATGTATATGAGAGACTGAAACCAACCATAATTTTTTTTTAATTCAAAGCAATTGAATATTGACTTGCCATGTATGGAAATATCCTCCATCAAAATTCTCAATCACCATTGTCATCTCCATGAGTATTAAGAGAATATATGATTATACCATCTTAATAAAAATAATTGATAAATATGTATACTACCACTGAGAATACACTTTAACTCAATTTTGATACTAAAAAAATAATTTGTCTTAAAAAAAATACTAAAATTGTCAACTATGTATATTTGCCTATTATATTTTAGGTCGCATAAAATTATTTTTCTTGGGATTGCTATCCTTTTCATTCTTGTTTTCCTATAGAATTATACCTACATTATGACAAGACATCACATACTCTAAAATTTTAAATCTCAAGTTAATAATAAATATTGCAACACTTGACATTCATGTTCCTATAGATCATTCTCATGGAAGACTAAAGGTGTACCAAAAGGTTTTTAAATCTTTTATTTTTAGGCCTTGTTGTAATTCAACCAAGCAATTGAGACCTTCAAGTTGTATGATGAAAATTACTAGATCAACCTCTTTCACATCCGTGTGGGTAATACCACATGACCCTATGGATTTGATGTATCACCAAAAAATTATGGGTGCTTCTAGAGACTGAAAACAACCACAACATGAGTGCCTTGGAAGTGAACTTAAACCTATTCTAAGTAGAGCAATAGAGTAGAGAAATATTAGGTATGAATTACCTATGGGTTAATCACTATGATATCAACCACATGAAAAGCTTTAAGGACATTAGGGTGATTATTATTGTCATCTAAGTGAAATTCATAAGAAAGATCCATAGAACCTTGGTGGGGGTCGAGTGCACCTGTATGGCTAAGGTTTTGGCTACCGTCTTAGCCTACTATATTACCATAAGGATTCTAGACATCGTGCCTTGATAGTAGATTATAACTCTATTATACAATTGATGTAGCCCATTCCCAATAAGGAAATGGTGCTGAGCTTGAACACAAACTTTGTTAAGTGCATGAGGCTTGTCAATGATATTGTTAATTTAATTTAATTATAATTGAAATACTCCCTCAATAGCATCAAGTTAGAGAGATAGGAAATGATATCCATTGAAATACTATAGTAGTTTCACTAGGAGGTCCTAAATTGTATCATCATGCTAGGTGCTATCCTTTTTTTGATACCACTAATAAAAAATTGCTTCTATATTTTTTATTGAGCAAGAGCATTTAAGTATAAAGTATGTTTATCAATATAGAGCAACAAAAATGGTAATGTGATTTCCATAATTGGTGGAAATCATAACTAACAACTCACACATAACTCTTATATAATAAGTCCTTATACGCTCGTGCATCATAGTTTCCATAGAATTGAGAGAACTTGCAAATGAATCATATCTATACTTTGAACCAATATAATATATTTTACATAAAAGTACATCATACTTTGGCATAGTTTCTCTATGTCCAACACCATATTCATGTTAAAGTATATCATATTATTTAGTACATGTCAATGTACCACCTTGGGTACAAAACTAGAGTAGGAGTTTATTTTAGAGTAAGGTTTATGTAGTTACTTCATGCAAGTAATAATTTCACAAGTGTTAGAATTTTCAATGATGTAAATGTGCATATAGTCCACATGTACATGAGTCATGGGTAGAGTAAATTCCAAGTAACATATCTTCCTATATATAGGTCTTTAAGGAGTGAGTGTTAGAGAGGTGATATATAGAGTGATAGAGGTGGTAGATAGAAAGTGGAAGAGGTGATAGTGAGTAGTGTGAGTAGGTAAAATGTAGTTATTCATTTGAAATTCTAGAGTGTTCTAGTCTTACATTATATTGCATTGTACTATTTTTGTGAGCTTTCGTTAAAGGTATATTACTGAGTTATTGTAGAAGTTTATCGAATTATTTTCATGCATATTATATTGCCATTATCATATAGTTATTATATCTTACATATTTCAAATATTGTGGTTACATTTTATTTAATATACATCCTCAAAATCTAACAATGGTATCAGAGAACACGATAGATCAATAGGAAATAGGAAGAGCCACAAGAGATATTGATAGGAGATTAGAAATATCATTTTTTAGAATTTCTAAAAATACATTTGGCTAGTATTTCCATAGAGTTGCAAAAATTTATGAAGAATAGGACTGAGCATTAATTCTTCTATATTGACAAATCAACTAGTGAAGATTAATTATCTCTAGATTTAGAGTTTCTCCAATTATATTCCTAATACTTTATTGCAAGAAAACTACATTCAAAGAAAGTTGAGAAGCTTCCTACAAGAAATTTAGGAATAATATATTATTTGGAATCAATCTAGTAGCTAAAGCAACAAAATATCATAAATTTGGATGTCTAAGGAGAAAGGTTCCATTACAATATTGCAGACCTACAAATTACAGAAGAGAGAAAATGCCAGAGGAGCCTTACTATAGCCTTGTAGAAGAAGAGACTCCAGAGAATATTCTAGGAGAATATTAAATATTGGTGATCTTCATTGAAGCTTGAAGAATCCAAATCAGGGAGGAGGTCCTAGAAAGAAGACCCCATTGAAGAAATAAGAGACTCCAAAGAAATGTCTAGGAGAAGATTGGAGGTTGGTGATCTCTATTAAAGACTAAAAATTGTATACATAGTAGGAGAAAATAACTCAAGAAATTGAAGAGACTAGAAATAGGTCCCATTAAATAATTTCTAGTATTTAAAGATTAAATATTAAGGACTAGCAAATATCCTATTCTAGATTATAGAAGTAACATATTTGAGATATCCAAGAAGGAGATCTCATTGCAAAACTTCCATAGGTGAATATTGAAAAAAAGATCTCATAAAGAAGAGTAGATAAGTTGTAGAAATTAAAAGGCCTTAGGAGAAGGCTTCAAGCTACTTGAAAGGAGAAACAAGGACAAGGATGGAAAAGCCTCATTGAAGGAGACTTGAAGAATTCCATTGGAGATGATTTGAGGAGAACTCGAGAAGTTTTTGATAAAGAAAATTTAGGAAAATTGTTGCCATCAGAAAACAAGACCAAAGAGAAGAATTTAGTAAGGAGTTTATCAAATTTTAAAGGAGAATAGTGAAGACCTGAATATGGTTAGAATATTGAGAAGAAGGCCACTAGATAGGCCAAGATTGAAGTTAGAATTTGACAAGGAGGTTGAAGGATAAAGGAGATAGAGAAGCCACAAAATATAAGATATTTGAGGATTATCATTGAAGTATTGAATATAATTTTGGATATAGGAGGTTGTTGATTTCACAATAGAAAAAGTGAAGGTTTATTGAAGGAAAATCTTAGTTACGATTTGGAGGAGTTTCCTACCAAATTTTAGAGATTCAAGAAAAATATTTCGAAGGTGAAATTAACTGCACAAGGGAAACACCTAGGCCATCATTACTAGCTACAAAAATTAAGATCTATAGAGTACATTCTTACAAAAGTGAAAAGCCACTAGACTATAGTTTTAGGGTAGCAAGTTAGAAGATGTCAAATCTGGAAATAGGTGAGTTAAAGAGTTGTTTACGACAAAAAGGAAGAGCTTTGATTTTATCCATTAAAATGCAACACTTAGGTGAATCTAATGACCATCACAACTATAATATACAAAGGTCATTAAGGTAAGAAACATTGGTGCAAAAGGTTCGTTACAATGAGAAGGTTGTATATTTAAGTCTTCAAGGGAGTGCAGAAGATAGTTTCTTATAATAATACTTGCACATCAAATTAGGAGTTAGATATATTTTTAAATAAATAAAATATCATATTCCTATTATCTAGTTATAGCAAAAAATACATTACTCTTAAGTGAAAATTACATAGATTATAGTGCATAATATGAGTTACTTTTACGGAGAAATAAGGTGAGATTAGTAGTGCACTATACTCATTACACGTAAGATATTTTTAAGGTGCATTAAGGATTGTTCAACGGTGGAAAATTAGTGCACAAGAAATATTAAGTTAGAGTGTCAAGAGACACTATTGAGCATACAAAACTTGCAACTTGTCTTGGTCAAAGCAAGTCACCAAAATAAGGGATTAGTTGCTTTAAATTATTATTGCAAGTTATGCAAGCAATTGAGTTAGAGGTTGGTATTGTCTAGTAAGAAAGAAAATATTAGATAACTATTTACCCTCAAGAAGCCAACTTATCAAATATGTTAGAGAGCTTGAAATAGAAGACATATGGCCTCAACATTTGGTGCAAGTTAAAGTGTTCTATTTATTCTACCATTATTAGCATTACATAAGTAGCACCATTTTTGTCCTTCCATAAATAACAAATAAAGCCAAAATATATAGCCTCTAAAAGGTATTACAATGGAAAACAAAAAATATTCTTTGAGTGGCCATTTTGAAGCGAGAGAGCAAATAAAGGGCTCATCAAACATTTTTTCAAGCCACTAGATTCAGTGCCAATTGGTTTCATATAAGCATCATTCATGGTGCAAGACAATATACATCACAAGGAGACCATGTCGGGTAGTGTAACCACATTAGCAAGGTAAGTCTAACACAATATTAGCAAGAGAAATAGTGTAACACAAAATAGTGAAATCAATGTGCAAGTAAGGAGCTTATTATCCAAGCGAACATTGTAAAAACCTTACAAGAATAATAGTATTAGGTTTAAAGCAAGTGCCTTCAAACCATTAGTAGTGAATCATCTTGGAACCACCTACATTGGAGAGTGCCACCATTATCTGGAGAAAACTAAGAAATAAACATTGAACAAATAACAAATAGTTGGAAAGAAATGTTGTTCTAATAAGAAAATTGAAGGGTATAGCTAAATGCAAGGTTGAGGACATCCACTTACCAACCTAAGTGAAGGAACCTAGTGCCACTTGGCACAAGTGTGAGGAGAAAAAAGGTGTCATCAGAATTATTTGTAACACCTTTATAACACATGCAAAAGGAAAGGAGTGCCCAAGAAACACTCAATGTAGACTAAAAATGTTTAATCATCATCATTTAGCATATACACATTGACATAACACCTATGATTGCCAAGATTGTATTCTTGTATCACACAGACCAATATCACCTATAAAGCGATTATAGGCTCAAACAATAGCATATATGTCATTCGAAATACATTGCATAAGGAGGTAAGTACAATTAAATACATTTTCCCAAATAAGAACATAAATATATTTGCATACTTATTCAAACAACGTTAAAGGAGGAAGAGATTATAGTTTATTAAACAATAGGAGGAATAAGGAGATAAAACCTTAGATATACTATTAAATTTTTAAAAAGAAAATTGAAGGGTGAAGTTTATATAGAAAAGAGCTTTTTCAAATTACATTGCTTGAATCTCTAATACCTTAGTATTTGTAAATATTATTATTTTCTAAAATTCTAAAATTAGATATTTATAAGTTATACTACAAATTTTAGTTTCTTGAAATTTAGAAAAATTAAACCATTGATAAATGAAGATTAAAAGAGGAAAAACGTTAATTGTTTAGAAGTTGGAAATTGCATTTTACATTAGTCTCTTACATTAATTTATGAGACATTAATCCAACTAAAAGGTCTTGAAGGAAAATAACCTTATTAAAACTTGAAGGTGCATCATCATTGATCTTTAGCTTTCTATTTACTATTCAATATGGAGACATAAGGCAAGAAAGTGAAATTGAACATAAGAAATTCAAAAGGAATTCAACTTAAACTAAGAAAGCTAAGCATACCATCAAGTTTTATAGTGAATTCAAACACTTGATAGTTGGAAGGTATTTTACAAAACTTGTAAAATTGAAAAGTTCTTAGCAAGGTAGAGCATATACTTAAAACTAGGGAGTTATAAGGCAGACAACTTAAAAAGTTTTTGAAATACAAAAATTCTACCAAGAATTATTTTCTTGTAATCAAACAAGATTACTATGGAAATTCTTTTTAATTATACAGGTCTCAATGAGTAAAAATGGTTCAAAGATATACTTGACTCTAGAAATGATAATAACAAAAGTACAATTAAAAGAGAAGAACCATTATGGTTTGGAGACACTTCTCAGAATTCACAAACCATCACAAAAATATCTATCAATGATAACAACTATACAAATGAAGATATTGAGAATCATATTCAAAAGGTAGAAAATAATATTCATCAAAAGGATATCATACAAATCTATGAAATAAGTAAAGATGAAATAGCTTCAATCGCACATAGATGGTTTAACTCTTTTATAAAGGAAATGATGGACATGATTCTCATAAAAATAATGATAAATAAATTGGGATATATCTACTATGCACTTATTGCAACAAATTTGGTCATGAGAAAACAAATTGTTAGAGTTTCCATTTATGTAAATATTTGAAGACAAGTACCATAAAATATTTAAAGAAAATTTGATATTTAGATTAGATTGTTTCTTTCAAGTTCTTATTTCAGAAACATCCACTATCAATGAACTCAAGCTTGATATTTTCGAAAATCAAAGAAAAAGGTCATATAAAAAATAAAGGAAAGAAAAGGAGGTAATTCATATCCACTTATGACTTGCAAGATCATCATATCTTTAGTTCATCAAGGTTACCTATAAGACTTCAAGGTCAATAATTCTACAAAACACTTCAGAATACCAAAAAATAGTGGAATGAAGAAAACATGGAAAAAATAACATGAATATTGAAGTAGAAGTAGAAGAAGATGAAGATACTTATCCAGATTCAAAAAAGTGGACAATGAATAAAGCAGGAGAAAAGAACTTCAATATTATAAAGACGAAGATCCATATTGGATACTAAGGTCTTCAATATCCAAGTAATATAATATAGGGGGTGTTAGAGTATATTACATTATTTTGTACATGTCAATGTACCTCCTTGGGTACATAACTAGAGTAGGAGTTTACTTTAGAGTAAGGTTTGAGTAGTTTTTTCATGCAAGTAAGAATTGCACAAGTGTTAGAATGTGCAACGATGTAAATATGCATGTGGTCCACATGTACATAAGTCATGGGTTGAGTAAAGACCAAGGCACATATCTTCCTATATATAGGCCTTTGAAGAGTGAGTGTTAGAGAGGTGATAGATAGAGTGAGAAAGGTGATAGTGAGTAGTGAGTAGGTACAATGTAGTTCTTCATTGAAAATTCTAGAGTGTTCAAGTCCTCCATTATATTGCATTGTACTATTTTTGTGAGCTTTCATTAATTGCATATTAATGGGTTATTGCAGAAGTTTATGTCATTATTTTATCGTATATTATAGTGCCATTATACTAGCTTACATATTTCAAACCTTGTGGTTGCATTTTTTTTGGTATACATCCTCAAAAACTAACAATTCAATCCTTTGGATGTCAAATCCTATGAACTTTTACCAATTGTATACTTGTAAAAAAATTCAAAAGGATAAAATAAATAATTTTTGTAACAATTTCTAAAATGCTACAATGTTTGATCCAAACTCATTCCCTAGTTGCTTCTATAATATAACATGTCTTTTGAATCTATCATATCAAAGAATAATAAATAAAATATCCATACAAGTGATAGAAAAATTATGACTTTTAGAAAATACTAAAGAGAAAATATAATCCCAAAATTGGCCTCTACCTCACAAGAACTACTTTCAAATTTCTACCACGTGAATTGAAGGGATAATCATTTGTATTGAGTAATGGTGATTCATGCCATATTTAACACCATGTAGATTTATGTATTATGTTCAAGAATGAATAGAATCAATTAAATTATTCAAAAAGGAGAAGAAATATATCATTCATTAACAATAATAGACATAATATGTAATAAGATGCCTTAATTAAATACCTACAATATTTCCCTCAAAAATTAAAATATATAGAATTGATGCATACATGGTCATGAGAGTAGTGTTAAAAGTACCATATATATAAATTAATCCTAATGATAGTCAAGTATCCATGTTATTGTATCTCAATAATACTATAAAACAGTTCAAACTCAACACAATGTTAGTCATAGGATCAAATGAAAACTATGCAACCTCAATGAATCTAAAATCGAATATATAATTCAATTAGTAAGGTATAGTTAATAGGTATATACTAAATTAAATACAATCCCATTATCCTTATATTTTCTTCATCCTTAATTTCTCTTTTTTCTATCTATTCTACTAATAAAAATTGAATATATCATATAGAAAAGTGAATGAAACATTGAGGATACATAAACTGCATATAGAGATCTTGGCACACCATTATAAAAATAATATCTATTTAAAAATAAATTATCAATACACTAGTGTTTACAACTTGACTTAAGAAAAGATCAAATACAGGAGGAGGTGTAAATATTGGTAAGTGTTGTGTAGTCCGTGTATTTTTTGTATAATCCTTCACGTTTGATCTAGGTACATTTTGTTGCTGGAAAGTTAATTTTTGAGGATGGTGGTTTATATTGTTCAATTATTTCTTGTCAACATAGTCTCAGATTCCGGGGATTCTTGTCCAGAACAAGAAATTTTTAAAAATTCCTGAGGCTATGGTTGGTGGCGACAGGGCTCCCCTAAGAATAGATGTTAAGCCTTCGGCTTCTATTCATTTTTTGGATAATTTGGACCTTGAAACAATAATCCTATTAGGCTCTCTTTACGTGGCTATTTATCCATGATATTCACAGTTTGGTGCTTAAGCAAAGTGTTGGGGAGTACTAGTTCTTTTTTTAGCTTTGGATTTAGGGTTCATTCTTAGTCTCATTTCTATTTTTTTAGTGTGTTGGTTGTGTTGTCCCTTTGTGTTATTTGATCTCGTATATACTTCACTAATAAAAAATGCTTCTATTTTTTCATTGGTTAAGAGTTTATTTAATAGAAATTATATCTTTCAATATAGAGCAACAACACTGATAATGTGATTTCCATAATTAATGGAAATCATAACTATATAAAAACTCACACATGACTCCTATGTAATAATTTTTTATACCTCCGTCAATCATAGTTTATTTAGAATTGAGAGAACTTGCAAATGAATCATATTTATACTTTGAACCTTTAATACATTGCAATATAATAGATTTTACATAAAAGTACATCATACTTGGGCATAGATTGTCTATTTCCAACACCATATTCAATCCTTTGGATGCCAAATACTATGAACTTTTATCAATTGTATTTTTGTAAAAAAAATTATAAGGATAAAATTAAAAAAATTATAGAAAATTTTAAGAAATAAACTAATAGTATCTAAAATGCTACAATGTTTGATCCAAATTCACTCCCTAGTTGCTCCTATGATATATAACATCTCGTTGAAATATATCATATTGTAGAACAATAAATGAAATGATAGAAATTATGACTTTTAGAAAATACTAAAGACAAAATATAATCCCAAAATTGACCTCTACCTCACAAGCACTACTTTCAAATTGCTATCACACGAGTTGAAGGGATAATCATTTGAATTAAGCGATCATGATTCATGCCATCACTAAAACCATGTAAATTTATGTATTATGTTCAAGAATGAATAAAATCAATTAAATTATTCAACAAGGAGAATAAAAATATCAGTCATTGGTAATAATAAACATAAGGTATAATAAGATGCCCTAGTTAAACACCAATAATATTTCACTCAAAAATTAAAATATCTAAAGATGATGCATACATGGTGGTAGAGATCACATTACACAAGCAATACCGAACAAATGATACATAAGTGTTTCTCCTTTGAACAAATCAGAGAATCAAACCTTTCCTTGCTTTCATTATAGAAATGAGGATCCAAAAGAAAAACCCTTTTACAATTTTGAAAAATTCCCTCAAATACCCTGTTTTCCGCTTTTCGTGCCTAAAACAATCTATTTCAAATTTGAAATTTGGGGGCAACTTGTCGAGGTCGTAACTTCGCACTCGTTGACCCGATTGACTATTACAACATATTTTTGAAAACAACATGAAATGAGCTAAGTGGGGTGACCTTGGATTTTCGTGCCAAGGCTCGCATCTAGCCAAAAATCCTCAAATTCGACCTCTAATACCTTTAAAAATCTCCTGCAAGTTAAACTAGTTTTACTAGTTTTACAAAATTAAACAATTATAATTTTTTTGGGTGATGCAAGATCACTCTTACACCACTAGATGCTCCTACATCAGAAACCTAGGGTAATTTTCAGAAGTGACCTTCACTTCTCTTTTATTGAAATAAAACCAAGGCATTCAACCTCAGCCTTCTACAACCAAGATGAATCTTCAATAGGTCTGCCCTTCTATTTAACTAGATATTATGCATACTGCCTATTTTTGGTACTTTTGCCGATGCGGGTATCCATGATCTCTTCTATCTCTTCCATATTTAGAGTAGATGTTGGAATATTCCACAAATTTTCTACAGGTCCATCACCATTGTCTCCTTCATGGTATTCTGTCAAATCTAAAATATTAAAAATATGTGATATGTTAAGCCCACTTGGCAATTCCACTTCATATGCATTTCCTGAATCTCATTTTTCAATGATTCTACATGGTCCAAACTTCTTCATTTTTAGCATGTTATAGGTTCTAGCAGGAAACCTTTCTTTTCTCAAATGGACCATAACTTCATATCCCACTTCAAATTCCTTAAACCATTGCTTATGTTCTGTCCTTGTCTTGTACTAAGTATTCATCTTAGTAATATGCTTCTTCACTTCTTCATGCAAGCTCTTCAGATGCTCTACAAAGTCCTCAACCTCAACACTATTATTTTCCTCTCTATCCATATTTCTCAACTTAGAAGCATTCCTTGGGCTGCTCCCATACACAATCTGGAATTAGGATTTATTAGTACTTGTATTGACAGAATTATTGTATGCAAATTCTACCTATGGTAAAACCAAGTCCCAACCCTTGGGCTTATATCCTACCAATCATCTCAGTAGTTTACCCAAACTCCTATTCACCACCTCATTTTGCCCATCAGTATGTGGGTGGTATGAAAAACTAAATTTCAGATCTATATTCAATTTCTTCCATAGGGTCCTCCAAAAATACCCAACAAACATTGTATCCCTATTGGAAACAATACTCTTTGGTAGACCATGAAGCTGTACCACCTCTTTGAAAAACAAACCTGCAACATGAACTACATCATTAGTTTTCTAGAAGGGAACAAAATGTGCCATATTTGAAAACCTGTAAACCACTACAAATACGAATTCATTCCCCCTGTGTGTCCTTGGTAGGCCAAAAACAAAATCCATGCTGATGTCCTCCCATGGTCTCTCTGGTACAGGTAATGGATGATATAACCCAATGTTCTATCTCACACCCTTGGCCATCTGGAATACTCTGCAACTTTGCACAAATATCTTCACATCTTGTTGCAACTGTGGCCAATAGTAGTTCTCACTAACGATGGCAATGGTCTTATCCCAACCAAAGTGTCCATCCAAACCTCCATTGTGTTTCTCCTTAACTAGATTCTCCCTCATTGAACTCCTTGGAATGCATAATTGATTTCCTCTAAACAACATTCTATATTGGATCAAAAAAACCACTTAGTCCTGTCCAAAGTAAAAGGTGCTAAGAAATCCCTCCAAGCCTCTGCAAAATTAGGATCTTACGGGTACAAACCCTTAAGTTCGTCAAACCCTACAACTTCCACCTTAATTTTTTTCAACAAACACTACCTTCTACTTAATGTATCTACAACTCTGTTTGACTTTCTGCTCCTATGCTTCAACACAAAGGTATAACTCTATAGAAAATCAACCCACTTCAAGTGCCTCTGATTTAGCTTCCCTTGGCTATTAATATATTGTAAGGCCTGATGATCAGTATATAGAACAAACTATTTTGGCAATAAATAATACTTCGACTTCTTTAGAGCCTGAACTATAGCATAAAAATCTTGATCATAAATTGAATACTTATTCCTAGCATCATTGAATTTCTTATTAAAATAAGAAACATGTTTACCTTCTTAACTCAATACAACTCCTATGGCACTACCACTAGCATCACAATCTACATGAAATACCTTATTAAAATTTGGAAGTGCCAAAATAGGTTGCTCCGTGACCTTCTTCTTCAACATATCAAAGCTCTTATTTTCTCCTAAGGTCCACTTAAATTCTTTCTTATCCCCTCTCATTGATTCTATAAGGGGTGCACAAATACTACTGAAATTTCTAATAAAATTTCTGTAAAAACTTGCTATACCATGAAATGATCTTACCTCATTTATGCTAATTGGAGTAGGCCATTAAATGATAGCCCTCACATTTTTTGGGTCCATTTTTAGACCTTTGGCTGAGATGAAAAATCCTAGATACACTAACTCCTTCACAAAACTACACTTCTTCAAATTAATCAGCAACTGCTCCTCCCTCGGCTTCTCAAAAACCCTTATGATATGCATCCGGTGCTCTTCTAGTGTCTTGCTAAACATTAAAATGTCATCCAAATAGAAAATGACAAATTTTCCTAACAACTCCTTCAATACCTCATTCATCAGCCGCATGAATGTGCTTGGTGCATTGGTTAGCCCAAATGGCATGACCAACCACTCATACAAACCCTCTCTGGTCTTGAAGGTTGTTGTCTTCCACTCATCTCCTTCTCTGACACGAATCTGATGGTACCCACTCTTCAGGTCAATATTTGTGAAGTGCTTGGCTCCACTCAAACAGTCCATAATGTCATCCATCCTTGGCAATGGGAATCTATATTTTATGGTGATCTTGTTAATATCTTGGGAGTTTGTAAACATTCTCTGCTCTCCATATTTATTTGGTGCCAGTACCGCAAGTACTGTACATAGACTCAGGCTCTCCTAAATCAGTCCCTTTTTCAGCAACTCTTGGACATGCATGTTTAGCTCCTCACTTTCTACAAGAGTCATCTTATGCGTTGCCTTATTGTAAACTAGATCTTGGTACCAAATCTATATGATGATTGATATTTCTCATTGGTGGAAAACCCCCAGGCACATTATCTAATATACTACCTGGAAATTTGTGTAACAGACTTGAGACTTCCACTGGGGTATATTTACTTTCTTCTTCCTTAACTCTAGGAATTAATGCATAGCACATATGCTCATGCTTCAAACCATCTAAAAAAATTCTATCTTCAACTAAATATATTATGGCACTACTACATACCTTTTCATCCACATCCTTCAGGGGCTTCATCTTATGGCGCACTCCATTATTTGTTAGGGAGTAAGTGTTGGCATTACCATCATGCACTGCACAATGATCAAACTATCATGGCCTTCCCAACAGCAAATGGTAAGCATCCATAGGTAGGATGTCACACAGGATCTCATCATGGTAATTCCTAATATTAAATTTCACCGAGCATTGCTCACTGTCCAAATCCCTATGGTACTTCTACAACCATGCAATCCAATATGGATGTGGGTGTCTCTTGCTCTCTAATTACAATTTGGTAACCATTCCTTCTGAAACTAGGTTATTTGTGCTACCATTGTCTATGATAATATTACAGACCTTACCTGCACATTTATACCTTGTGCAAAATAATATTTTCCTTTGATCTGGGTCTCTCCCCTCATTCAGCAAGGCTCTCCTTGTGTTCATCACTTCTCCTCTTTCTACTTCTTTAGAGTGCTCAGATTCAACATCTTCATCAACAACAATAGCTCGAGCATTACCTTCGGGTCTCTTATTTATCCTGTCTTGGTATTGTGGACACTCATATGCTCGATGTCCTTCTTCTCCATAGTGGAAACAGGTTCCATGAAATCCTCCTCTTCCAAAATATCATACATACCTTCCTCTTCCTCTATGGTAACCATTGTTCTAATCACGAAGGTGGTAAGCATTATCTCCCTTTTGGTCCTAATTACTATTAGCTTCTCCATTCTTCTTATGATCTTCATTTCATCCTCCATTTTTTCTTCCACCATGACCTCTTCCTCTTTGCTTGCTCTCAAACCTTCTGTTTAGCTTCTCTTCAACCCTTAGGGCAAACTGGTAAGCATCCTCTATGGTGGTTATCCTGACCAAACGTAACTCCTCTTGAATACTTACTTGTAACCCATTAATATAATGGGCTACCTTCTCCTTGTTGGACTCAGAATGACCTGTTCTGATTAAAATTTTATAAAAATCCTTTGTGTATTCTTTGATAGACTTACTTGACTACCTCAAACCTTACATTTTCTTTAGCAGATCCAACTCATAGTCAGCTAGAATGAACTACCTCTTCAACTTCTCTAACATCCTCTCCCATTTTGTTATGCTTTATTTTCCTCTTTTATTTTTGTCTAGATACACTCCCTTACACCATATGCTGGCATGACCCTTTAGCTTGGTCTTAGAAAAATTGACCCTATCAAGATCTTCAACCTCCTCATACTCAAAGTATTCATCCAAATCATTGATCTAGTCAATCAACTTCTCTAGATCAAGAGTTTTAGAATACGTAGAAACCTCCATCTTCGGTCTCTTTCCAATCTGAGATATGGCTCTGTATAACCTGGATTGTGCAGGATCTACCACCTCTTCTTCTTCCTCGAATTGGTACTCTTCTTCTTCAACTTCATCTTCACTCCCATATTCTCTCCTTGGCTTAAAACCTCTATGCAACTCCTCTTGCAGAGCCTGAACTTGCCTCTACAAAGCTATGAAATATTCTTCTGGCACCATATTTCTCCCACCACCATGGTTTCTTCATGGAGGCATTCTACTCACTTTTATCACAAACCCTAACCACATATCTTGATGTAAACTACCTCATGTTCGATGATCTATTTACACACTCAGGAACTCCCTCTTTAATACCACTTGGTAGAGATCACGTTACACAAGAAACACCGAATGAATGATACACAAGTGTTTCTCCTTTGAACAACTTAGAGAATCAAAAATTTCCTTACTTTCATGCCAGAAATGAGGATCCAAAAGAAAATTCCTTTTACAATTTCAAAAATTCCCTCAAATACCCTGTTTTCCCCTTTTCCCGCCTAAAACCATCTATTTCAAATTTGAAATTTGGGGGCAACTTATCGAGGTCGTAACTTTATGCTCATTGATCTAATTGACTATTACAACATATTTTTGAAAATGGCATGAAATGATCTAAGCATGGCGACCTTTGCTACTCGCTCCAAGGCTCACATCTAGCTGAAAATCCTCAAACTTGATGTGTAAGACTTCAAAAATCTCCTACAAGTTAAACTAGTTTTACTAGTTTTACAAAATTAAACAATTACAATTTTTTTTTGAGTGATGCAAGATCACTCTTACACCACCGAATGCTCCTGCATCACATGGTAATGGAAGTAGAGTTGGAAGTATCATCTATAAATGGATCCTAATGATAGTCAGGTATCCATGTTATTGTATCTCAATAATACTATAAATAATTCAAACTCAACACAAGGTTATTCATAGAATTAAATGAAAATAATGAAATCTCAATGAATCTAAAATCAAATATATAATTTAATAATAAGCTATAGTTGATAGATATCTACTAGATTAAATACAATATCATTATTCTTATCTTTTCTTCATCCTTAATTTCTCCCTTTTTGATAGAAAATTAAACCAGATTTGACACCTTTGATAAATTTTGATCTTCTACATCAATCAACGAATTTTGTTGTACCCGTATTTATTACCGGTAGCTCACAATCTAAATGTAGTTATTTGGAAAGGATTTTTACATCAGTTTTACATTTAATGCATGTCAGTGCATAGGTTAGTCTTTCCTACTCTCCTCTCCATCCGTAAATCTATATATAGGAGTTCTTGGCATTAGTTCAATAAGAAGAGAGAAGAGGTAAAGAAAAAATGTGAAGAAAATTTGAAGAAGGAAAACTTTGAAGAGTAGATCGATGAGATGAAGCAGAAGCATTGAGAGACTTCAGTCTAGGATTCAACCTACAACTGTGTTTGCAAATGTATTTAAGCTTTCGTAGTAAGAAGCACTCGATGTAGAAGGTTCTACTTATTTATCATTATAAAACTATGATAGCAGTTAGTTTCAATTTCCATTAATACATGAAATATATATTATAATCTATGAGCACTGTGTGTGTTCCTTTTTTATTTAAGAGAGAAAGGTTAAAATTAAGATTTATTTTCTCTTTTCATTGTCTCTACTCTCTCATGTCTTAGAATCTCTTGTAATCTTACATAAATAAGTTGGTCCTTGCATTATGGAGGAGAAATTAGGATGTTGAAATAAGAACCATAGTTGAGAAGTTAAAACACAAGTGAAAATTTTTGTGTTATAAACGGTCACAAAATCGTTATGTTTTTGTATCGAAGATTGCGTTGTCTATGTTGACTCGCGAGAACAAGACGTTGAGATATAACAATAGTTTTGGCCTCTACTCCCTATTGACCAAGCTAACTTGTGAATATGATGCATTTTTTCTAGTCATGATTTTGTGGTAGTTCCACCTCCCAAAGGGTGTTGACCAAGTTGACCAACAAAATTTTTGGTCACAATTTCACGTCATTTTTTACGACCTCCCTGTCTTAGCTCCTATGATATTAAAAAATTATACAAGTTGAGTTTCACTAAACTCTCAAATTAGTATCATAGCCCAATGCCATTAGTGGAAGATAAGAAGCAATGTATTTCGAAGGAAATTCCTTGTAGTTGTAGATCTCATGGTTCAATGGCAAAAATTATGATTACTGGAGCATTCAAATGAAAATCTTATTCGAGTCTCAAGATCTATAGGAATTTATGGAGAGTGGTCACCTAACCAATAGATGAAGTAGCATTGGTTGCTCTCTCCCAAGCAAATTCGGACTTTTTGAAGGAGAATCAAAAGAATGATCAAAAGGTATTATTTTATATAATGTAGGTGGTTGAAGAAACTATTTTTCCAATAATTGTAGTAGAAACTAAATCAAAGGAGGTATGGGAAATATTATCTAGCTCTTACCTAGGCACAAAAAAAGTGAAGTTGGTAAAGTTGTATATGCGAAGAAGGGAATTTGCAAATATTTAGATGAGTGAATAAAATTCCATGAGTGAATTATTTGCCTAGACTATGAATATCATAAACTATATGACGATGAATGCAATAATGTTGAGAACCAGAGGATAGTGGAGAAATTTTTTGAGAAGTCTACCAGTAAGATTTTACTCAGTGGTGATAGCGATTAAAGAGTGAAGGGACTTGATAATATTTATTTTTGATGATCTCATGGGTTCTCTGCAAACACATGAGTAGAGCATGAATAGATCATCTATGTTCTCATTGGAGCAAGCCTTCAAATCATAGGTCTCATTTCAAGACAATATCAGAAGAGATGATTCCCATCAGAATGCCTAAAGTTTTCAAGGAGGAATAGGATAGGGTAACATAGGCAACTATGGAAGAGGACATAAGATATGAGGAAGTTTAAACTTCCATAAAGCAGGATGAAGAGGCAAAGGAAAAAATCAGTAAGGAGGATCAAATCAGAGGTATGATAAATCCAAGATTCAATGTTATTATTACACAAAATTTGACCATTTTAGTTATGAGTGTAGAAATAAGTTGGCCAAGGATAAAAAACAACAAGCCCACTACACAAATGAAAATAAAATGCAGAATGTAGAGATGTATGTTGGAGTATGTTGTTAACTTGAAGTATTGATGAAGAGATACGGGAGAACACCTTGATAGTGGGTGCAGAACCACATGTCTGGAAATAGAGAAATGTTATCACAGCTTGATGAAACCATAAAATCTGAGGTGAAAAAGGGGAACAACAACAAGGTACTTGTCATGGGCAAAGTCAATATTATTATATGCACCAAGCAATGTGAAAGAAAAAATATCTCTAATGTGTATTATATGTCTGGGTTGAAACATAACTTGCTGAGCATTGGATAACTTGTGCATAAGGGTTACACTGTGTAGTTTAAAAATAGATATTCTATCATTCAGTACAAATGGAATGACCTCATATCAATGGTGGCCATGAAAAAGAACAAAATTTTTCCCCTAAAAAATTAAAATAAACTACTTCTTTCATTTAGTGCAGTTGTAAAAGATGCTACATGGTTGTGGCATCTCAGATTCGATCACCTAAGATTTAGTGGCCTGAACTTGCTACACAAGAAATATATGGTGAAGGGTTTAAATCTTATAGAGTAGCCTAATCAATTTTGTGAAGGTTTTTTAGTTGGTAAGCAATACATGGATGCATTTCCTATAGGACAATCTTGGAGAGTTTCACAGTCATTGGAGTTGGTACATTCAAATATTTGTAGTTCTATGTAAACCAACACATTTTCTTGTGATAAATACTTCCTAACTTTCATAGATAACTTTACTCATAGGACATGGATATATCCCATCAGAAATAAGTTACAAGCTTTTGTAAAATTCAAGGAGTTCAAGGCTTTGGTTGAAAAACAAAGTGGGTATTATGTGAAGACTCTCATAACAGATGGAGGAGGTGAATACATATACAATGAATTCCATAATTTTTGCAAAGAAAATAGAATTAGAAGATAGTTTACAACCAGATACACACCACAGTAGAATGATGTTTCAGAGAGGAATAACATATCCATAATGGATATGGAACAAACTATGCTGAATGCAAAGAGTTTACCACATGATTTTTGGGTAGAAGTTATATGTTGTGCAGTTTATCTGCTAAATAGATTTCCCATGAAGAGTGTGAAGGACAAGATTCCTCAAGAATTCTAGAGCAACCATAAGCTGAGTGTTTCTTACTTAAGATTTTTTGGGTGTATAACATATCCACACATTGTAGAAGAGTAGAGAGGTTGTAGAAATTCGAATGCCTTAGGAGAAGGCTTCAAGCTACTTGAAAGGAGAAACATGGAGAAGGTTAAGAAAGCCTCATTGAAGGAGACTTGAAGAAGTTCATTAGAGAAAATTTGAGGAGAAATCAAGGAGACATTTTTGATAAAGAAAATTTGGGACAATTGTTGCCATCAGACAACAAGACCGAAGATAAGAATTTGGTAAAGAGTTTGTCAAATTTTAAAGCAGAATAGTGAAGACCTGAATATTGTTAGAATCTTTAGAAGGCCACTATATAGGCCAATATTGAAGTTATAATTTACCAAGAAGGTTGAAGGAGAAAGGATATAGAGAAACCACCAAATATAAGATATTTAGGGATTATAATTGAAGACATGAAGATCATTTTGGAGATAGGAGGTTGTTGATTTCACAGTATAAAATGTGAAGGTTTCTTGAAGGGAAATCTTGGTTATGATTTGGAGGAATTTTTTACCAAATTTTAGAGATTCAAGGATAATATTTCGAAGGTGAAATTGATTGCGCAAGGGCAAAAATTAGACCATATTTACTAGCTATGAAACTTTAGATCTACAGAGTGTATTGTTAAGGAAGAGAAAAGACACCAAACTATATATTTAGGGTAGAAAGTTAGAATATTTCAAAGCTGTAAATAGGTGATCTAAAGAGTTGTTTAGGACAACAAGGAAGAGCTTTGATTTCGTCCATTATAAGGCAACATATAGGTGAATCTAATCACCATGACAAAAATCAACTACAAAGGTAATTAAGCTAAGTAACTTTGGTGCAAAAGGTTCATTATTTAAACTTTAGCTATTTGATTTGTTATTAAGTTTCATTAAGGACCATATTAGAGTTTAAAAGTTGCAGGGAGAAGGTTGCATATTTCAGTCTTCAAGGGAGTGCAGAAAATAGTTTCTTATAATAATAATAGCTGCACATCAAATTAGGAGTTAGATATATTTTGAACGAAAGAAAAATATCATCTTCCTATTATCTAGTTATAGCAAAGAAGATATTACTCTTAAGAAAAAATTGCATAGATTATAGTGCATCTTACGAGTTACTTTGAAGGAGCAATAAGGTGAGACTAATAGTGCACTATACTAGTTACATGTAAGATATTTTTAAGGTGCATCAAGGATTGATCAAAGGTGAAAAATTAGTGCACATGCAGGATTAAGTTAGAGTATCAAGATACACTATTGAGCATACAAAACATGCAGCTTATCTTGGTGAAAGAAAGTCACCAAAATAAGGGCATATTAGTTTCTTGAAATTATATTGCAAGTTATTCAAGAAAGTTAGTTATAGGTTAGCGTTGTCTAGTAAGAAAGATAACATTAGATCACTATTTACCCTTAAGAAGCCAACTTATCAAGGAAGTTAGAGCGTTTGAAATAGAAGAAATATGGCCTAAACATTTGGTGCAAGTTAAGGTATTCTATTTATTATACCATTATTAGTGTTATATAAGTAGTACCATTATTGTCCTTTCATAAATAACAAATAATAATAAAAGATATATCCTCTAAATGGTATTACAATGGATAGAAAAATATAGTCTTTGAGTGGCTATTTTGAAGCAAGGGAGAGATCCAACAAAGGGTTCATCAAACAAATTTTCAAGCCACTGGATTCAATGCCAATTAGTTTCATATAAGCATCGTTCATGATGCAAGACAATCTACATCACAAGGATACCAATTTGGGTAGTGTAACCACATTAGCAAGGCAAGTCTAACACAATATTAGTAAGGGAAATAGTGTAACATAAAAATAGTGAAATCAAGGTGTAAGTAAGGAGCTTATTGTCCAAGCAAAAATTGTAAAAATATTGGAAGCAGAATAACATTAGGGTTGAAGCAAGTTCCTTCAAACCATCAGTGGTGAAGCATCTTATAACCACCTGCATTGGAGAGTGCCACCATTAGCTAGAGAAAGCTAAACATGAAACTTTTAACAAACAACAAATAGTTGACAAGAAACATTGGGCTAATAAGAAAATTGAAGGGCATAACTACATGCAAGGTTGAAGACATCCACTTACCAACTTGAGTGAAGGAACCTTGTGCCATTATGCACAAGTGTGAAGGAGAAAAAGAGTATCATTGGAATTATTTGTAATACCTTCTTTCATATCACATGCAAAAGGAAGGGAGTGCTCGAGTAACACTCAACATAGACTAACAAATTTTAATCTTCATAACTTCGCATATACACATTGATATAACACCTATGATTGCCAATATTGTCTTCTTCTAATGTATCACACATACCAACATCACCTAGCAAGGAGTTATAGGCTCAAAAAATAGCATACATGCCATTTGGCATACATTGCATAAGGAGGTAAGGACAATTAAATACTTTGACCAAAGGAGAACATAAATATATTTGCATACTTAGTCAAAAAATATTAAAGGAGGAAGAGATTACAATTTAAAGAGTGTCAAGAACATCACCCAAATTAGTGATTGGCATCATACCTTGTGAATCGTGGAGATACAACATTCAAGTGTTTGAAATCATAATCAAAGCCTACATCAAACATCAAGTAGTACATAATTGAAAGGTATAAGTGCATTACACTATTAATTGATTTTTATAATACAAGGAGTTAAAAGATCAATTAATCTCTAATATTGGTTTATTAAACAATCAGAGGAATAAGGAGATAAAACCTTAGATATTAGATATTTATTAAACAATCGGATCAATTAATATCTAAGATTTGAAGGGTGAATTTATATAGAAAATATTTTTTTCAAATTACATTTCTTGAAATTATAATTCCTTAGTATTTTCAAATATTATTATTTTCTAAAATTCCAAAATTAGAGAGTTATAAGGGATACTACAAATTTTAGTTTCTTGAAATTTAGAAAAGTTAAACCATTGATAAGTGAATATTAAAAGAGAAAAAACGTTAATTGTTTAGAAGTTGGAAATTGCATTTTACATTAGTCTCTTACATTAATTTATGATACATTAATCCAACTAAAAGGTCTTGATGCAAAATAACCTCCTTATTAAAAATTGAAGGTGCATCAACATTGATCTTTATCTTTCTATTTACTATTCAATAGGGAGACATAATGCAATAAAGTGAAGTTGAACATCAGGGAGTCCAAAGGAATTCAACTTAAACTAAGAAAGCTAAGCATACTATCAAGTTTTATAGTTAATTCAAACACTTGATAGATAGAAGATACTTTACAAAACTTGTAAAATTAAAAAATTCTTAGCAAGGTTGAGCATATACTTAAAACTAGGGAGTTATAAGGTAGACAACTTCAAAAGTTTTTGAAATACATAGCTTGTACCAAGAATTATTCTCTTGTAATCAAAGAAGATTACTATGAAAAGGCATATTAAATATACAGGTCTCAAGGAGTCAAAATGGTTCAAAGACATACTTGACTCTAGAAATGATAATAAGAAAAGTACTATTAAAATAGAAAAAATATTATGTTTTAGGGAGACTTCTAATAATTTACAAACCACCAGTTTGATAAAAATATTTATTGATCATAACAACTATACAAATGAAGATATTGAGAATCATATTTAAAAGGTATAAAATAATATTCATCAAAAGGATATCATACAAATCTATGAAAGAAGTAAAGATGAAATAGCTTCAATCGTACATAGATGGTTTAACTCTTTCATCAAGAAAATGGATGGACATGATTCTCCTAAAAATAATGATAAAAAATTTAGGATATCTCTACTATGCACTTATTAAAACAAATTTGGTCATGAGAAAGCAAATTGCTAGAGTTTCCATTCATGTAAATATTTGAAGACAAGTACTATAAAATATTTGAAGAAATATTGATATTTAGATTAGATTATTTCTTTCAAGTTCTTATTTTGGAAGAATCCAGTAACAATGAATTCAAGCTTGATATTTTTGAAGATCAAAGAAAAAGGTCATATAAAGAAATAAAAGAAATAAAATGAAGTAACTCAGATCCACTTATGACTTGCAAGATCATTAGATATTTAATTCATCAAGGTTACCTAAAAGACTTCAAGGTCAAGGATTCTGCCAAACACTTTAGAATACCAAAAAATAGTGGAATGAAGAAAACATGGAAAATAACATGAATACTGAAGTAGAAGTAGAAGAAGAACTAGAACAAGATGAAGATACTTATCCAAATTTAGAAAAAGAGGACAATGAAGAAATCCAGAGAACAGAACTTGATTATTAGAAAGACGAAGATCCATATTGAAGACTAAAGTATTAAATATCCAAGTAATATAATACAGGGGGTGTTATAGTATATTACATTATTTGGTACATGATAATGTACCACCTTTGGTACATAACTAGTGTATGAGTTTACTTTAGAGTAAGGTTTAGGTAGTTACTTCATGCAAGTAATAATTGCACAAGTGTTAGAATGTGCAATGATGTTAATGTGCATGTAGTCCACATGTACATAAGTCATGGGTAGAATAAAGACCAAGGCACATATCTTCCTATATGTAGGTATTTAAGGAGTGAGTGTTAGAGAGGTGATAGATAGAATGAGAGAGGTGAGTAGGCACAATGTAGTTCTTCATCGGAAATTCTAGAGTGTTCAAGTTCTCCATTATATTGCATTGTACTATTTTTGTGAGCTATTATTAATAGCATATTACTAGGTTATTGTAGAAGTTTATCTCATTATTTTCTCGCATATTATAGTGCCATTGTCATAGCTTACATATTTCAAATATTGTAGTTACATTTCCTTTAGTATAGTATAAACGTTTACCAATTGTATCATTGTAAAAAATTCAAAAGGACAAAATAAATATTTTTTATAAAAAAATTTAAGAGATAAACTAACAATGTCTAAAATGCTACCATGTTTGATCCAAACTCATTCCCTAGTTGCTTATATGGTATATAACATGTCCTTTGAATCTATCATATCAACGAACAAAAAATGAAATATCCATACAAGTAATAGAAAATTTATGACTTTTAGAAAATAC
Source organism: Wollemia nobilis (assembly GCA_028583015.1). NCBI lineage: Eukaryota > Viridiplantae > Streptophyta > Pinopsida > Araucariales > Araucariaceae > Wollemia > Wollemia nobilis. The sequence goes on along the minus strand of JAQPPZ010011065.1, from coordinate 239,792 downwards.
TAAAGAGAAAATATAATCCCAAAATTGGCCTCTACCTCACAAGCATTACTGTCAAATTGCTATCACGCCGGTTGAAGGGATAATCATTTGGATTGATTAATGGTGATTCATACCATCTCAAACACCATGTAGAGTTATGTATTATGTTCAAGAATAAATAAAATCAATTAAATTATTCAATATAGAGAAGAAATATATCCCTCATTAACAATAATAAACATAATATATAATAAGATTAATTAAATACCCATAATCTTTCACTCAAAAATTAAAATATCTAAAATTGATGCATACATGCTCACGAGAGTAATATTAAAAATACCATATATATATATATATATATATATATATATATATATATATATATATATAAATCATTCCTAATGATAATCAAGTATCCATGTTATTGTATCTCAATAGTACTATAGAACAATTCAAACTCAACAGAAAGTCAGTCATAAGATCAAATGAAATATATAATTCAATTAGTAAGCTACAGTTAATATGTATGTACTAAATTAAATACAATCCCATTATCCTTATCTTTTCTTCATCCGTAATTTCTCCTTTTTCTATCTATTCTGCTAATAAAAACAGAATATATCATATAGAAAAGTGAATGAAACATTGAGGATACATAAACTAAATATTGAGATCTTGGCACACCATTATAAAAATAATATCTATTTAAAAATAAATTATCAATACACTAGTGTTTGCAACTTGATTTAAGAAAAGATTAAATACACAAGGAGGTGTAAATATTGGTAAGTGTTGTGTAGTCGGTGTATTTTCCCTATAATCCTTCACGTTTGATCTATGAACATTTTGTTGCTGGAAGGTGAGCATGGTGGTTGATATTGTTCAATTCTTTCTTGTCAACATAGTCTCGGACTCGGAGAATTCTTGTACGGACACGAAATATTTTGAAATTTCCTCCCCCAACAATAGATATTTCCTGGATAGTTTCGACTTGAAACATCAGTTTTTATTGGATTCTATTGAGGTGACTATTTATCCGCAGTTTGGTGCTTAAGCAGGGTGTTGGGGAGTACTAGTACCCTTTTTAAAATATTTTTATTAACTTTTTTTTGTTTGGCTATGGGTTTGGGATGCGGTTTTAGTTTATTTTTGTTTTCTTCAGTGTGTTGGCACCCTTTTTGTGTTGTTTGATCTCTTAAAAAAAATTAAAGTTTTTTTCTCCAACAGCAGTATTTTGTAAAAATGGGTAACTTTATTTTGTAAAAATGGAGAGATGCCTTTCAAAACTGTGTTTATTATCTAATAAAAAAACATACTCAACTTATACAATTAAACTATTTAAAATATAAATATAAAATTTTATAAAATTTGTTTTGAATAAAATAATAAGATTTAAAATATTTTAAATATATAACAATGTACTTTTATTAGGAGAATATGCGTGCGATCTACTGGTACTTAAGTGACAAAATTGGAAAGATATTCTCAAAGAGGCTAAAATTATAAAAATGAAGTGCAACCTAAAACTGTTAAAGGAGGGTCAATATTTTTAGGTAGCCTACAACTACAAAGTTATGACATAAATGAAAGAGCAGTTTCTCATGTAAGAAAAATAAATCTCTTCGAAGCTGGTGTTCATTTCAATAAATAAATTAAAAAATATATAATATAATTATAAATATTATTTTAATTTAAATTTTACTTATATTTAATAAATTTTTTAAATAAAATTATTGAAATATTTTAGTCGTGTGTATTTATGTTTTTATTTATATATTTAAGTTCAAACCAAATCTGAATCTTTTAAAAAGAAATCTTAAAATTTTACACAAAAAAAATGACTGATAAACCTTTTAAAAAATTCAAATTAAACATTCTAACAACAACAATGTAAATGGTGGGCAACTATGGTGCAGTGGTTAAGGCTTTGGCTTTTCTTTGGGGAGATCCAAGGTTAACGGTCAAGTGTTTGCTTGTTGACTGCCCCGACTGTTTGCTTGTTGATTGCCACAAGATTCAAATCATGGATAGATGATAGCAGGCAGAGTGTTTGCTTCCCAAAGTTCAAATCATAGATAAGCAAGATGATAGCGGGAAATGTTTGACTGTCCTAAAATTCAAACCACGGATAAGTTAAATAGTAAGGACCGAGTATTTGCTAATGCAATATGATATAGTGTGAATTCAATACCTGTTTAAAAATGTGTGGAAAACTGAAGAGAATAAAACCTTCATAGTCATGGGAAACAATGAACAAAAAGAAACAGAACACGATGCATGATGGCATTGATGTATTACAGAATATTTGTACGTGCCTCGATGCATGATGGCATTGATGTATTACAGAATATTTGTACGTGCCTCTGTTCTAAAAACATGTTGAAGACTGATATTAAAAATTGATTTATTTTAATTAATTTTTACTTAATTAGATAAAAATAAAATGAATAAAATCTTAATTTCGTTTTAGCTATAGACCATTACCATCCGGCTACCAACAGGCGAAAGCAACTCTGATCCTATTTCACGTGCACTTACTGTTTAACGAAGAAACATGAAGAAAAAGAAAGGAATCCCTGTGGAAATAGAAATGTTTACTTTAATATATCCTCTTCTTTCCCTTCTAATTTATATTGCGTTTGAATTTGGACATGTTTCGTGCATGTCCAAAGCCTGATGACCTTAAATATTTATCACCTTTAGAGTACACCTCGGATTTGATATATGACTATCTTTATTTGGTCCTTATGGTCATGTGAGTCTTATTTTATATTCCTTCTTTATGAAATGCATTTATATATAACAATTGATGTAGCCCATTGCCAACAAACAAACTTTGATAAGTGCATGAGGCTTGTCCATGATATTGCTATTGTGCTTGAATTTTACTTGAAAGACTCCCTCAACAGCCTCAAGTTGGAGATATAGAAAATGACCTCCATTGAGATACTATAGCAGTTTGAAAATGAGGTCCAAACTGTGTCATCATGCTAGGTATTATCCTTAATTGGATATCATTAATAAAAAAATACTTTTATATTTTTCATTGTTTAAGAGTTTTTTTAATAAAAATTGTGTTTCTTAATATAGAGCAACAACACTAATAATGTGATTTCCATAATTAATAGAAATCATAATTATCTAACAACTCAGACATGACTCCTATGTAATAATTCCTTATACCTCCATGCATTATATTTTATTTAGAATTGAGAGAACTTGCAAATGAATCATCTTTATACTTATAACCTTTAATACATTGCAATATAATAGATTTTACATAAAAGTACATTATACTTGTGCATAGTTTGTCCATGTCCAACACCATATTCAAACCTTTGGATGCTAAATACTATGAACTTTTATCAATTGTATTCTTCTAAAAATATTCAAAAGGATAACATAAATAATTTGTATAGAAAATTTTAAGAAATAAACTAATAGTTTCTAAAATGGTACAATGTTTGATCCAAATTCACTCCCTAGTTGCTCTTATGATATATAAAATCTCCTTCAAATCTATCATATCACAGAACAATAAATGAAATGGTAGAAAAATTATGACTTTAAGAAAATACTAAAGATAAAATATAATCCCAATATTGGCCTCTACCTCACAAGCACTACTTTCTAATTGTTATCACACGAGTTGAAGGGATAATCATTTGGGTTAAGCAATGATGATTCATGCCATCACTAACACCATGTAAATTTATATATTATGTTCAAGAATGAAAAAAATCAATTAAATTATTCAACAAGGAGAAGAAAAATATCACTCATTGTAATAATAAACATAATGTATAATAAGATGCCCTAGTTAAACACCAGTAATATTTCACTCAAAAATTAAAATATGTAGACTTGATGCATACATGATCATGGAAGTAGAGTTACATGGTCATGGAAGTAGAGTTGGAAGTACCATATATAAATGGATTCTAATGATAGTCAAGTATCCACATTATTGTAGCTCAATCATACTATAAAATAATTTAGACTCAACACAATGTTAGTCATAGAATTAAATGAAAACTATGCAATATCAATGAATCTAAAATCAAATATATAATTTAATAATAAGCTACAGTTGTAGATATCTACTAGATTAAATACAATCTATCCTTATCTTTTCTTCATCCTTAATTCCTTCCTTTTATATAGAAAATTAAACCATATTTGATACCTCTGACAGATTATGATCTTCTGCATCAATCATCGAATTTTGTTGTACCTGTATTTATTATTGGTAGCTCACAATATGGTTGTAGTTGTTTAGAAATTCTATTGGCATCAGGTTTACATTTAATTCATGTCAATGTGTAGGTGAAACTTTCCTACACTCCTCTCCATCTGTGACTCTATATATAGGAGTCCCTAGCATTAGTTTAGTAAGAAGAGAGAAGAAGCGTGAAGAAAATTCAGAGGAAAATATCGAAGAGCAGAGTGAGGACCTGAAGCAGTAGCATTTACAGACTCCAGTCTAATATTCAACCTGCAACTATGTTTGTATATGTATGTAATATTCTATAGTAATAAGTACTTGGTATATGTAGACACCAAAACAACACCAATCTGATTATGTGACAACAAGCACCGATCACATTGACACACACAGCACCTAGGGCAGCCCCCAGAGGTTAAACAGTGGTCCTAACCACTCCCAAAAGCAGTTTGGAAGTTCAAAGGTCAATTTGGCACCTTTTTGGCACCTTGCTCCCTAGTCGTCCCAGGGTGGGACGAATAGGGAGCAAGGTGCCAAAAAGGTGCCAAATTGACCTTTGACCTTCCAAACTGCTTTTGGGAGTGGTTAGGACCACTAATTAACCTCTGGGGGCTGCCCTAGGTGCTGTGTGTGTCAATGCGATCGATGCTTGCTATCACATAATCGGATTGGTGTTGTTTTGGTGTCTACAGATGCCCCTTTTTGGGAAGCGCTGTGCAAGGCACAGTGCAAAGAAAAAAATAGATAACCAAAGCACTAATGATTAGGGTTTTTAGTAACCTAACCAACTTTTGATGCCCTAAGTATGGAAAGGGGATGCATTCTTGAATCCTTGCTTCTGATGAGCTAAGGAACTTAATTCAAGTGTTAACCTTATTCAGTGAGGTGTTACTTGAGCTTGGACATTGATCAGTCATGAATAGGCAAAGGGTGCAACCTTTTGTCTGTGGGAACCTTGAGTTCATGATTCATGAATGCCAAGTGTTTGATCAGCTTGTGATTATTGCTTGTTTCCTGCCCCAAGCAGGAGCGTTATTGTCTTTATCAATGATCCTTTGAATGCATGTTATTTCCTTGATTGGGTGTGTTTTTGTTGGTTGGTGACTAAGTGTGACTACCCCCTCAAGCGACGAATCAATGAGGGAATGACCAACATGATAAAAGCGACGAGTTGCTTGACCCAAGATGACTTAGGTAAGGGTGCCTTCAGTTGTTTAATTTTGAATGCGTAAGCAGTTTTCGAACATTCTGACCTATTTTTGCTGGGTTTCAACCCATTTTGTGACGTATTTTTGCGCTAAAATTGTCAAAAATCCATCTGCCCATGGAGTGGTCCGGCTTTGGTAGCCTTCTTAGGGAGGAGTATAGTGTCAATTTATGACTCCGACGTCTATTTTGGATGCCAAGAATATCAGGCACAAAGGCGCCTTCGTTCGACAATTTTATTGCTATTTTGGGTTGGGTTGTGACCCATTTTGTGACGCATTTTGGAGTGGAAATTGTCAAAAATTCGTCCTCCCGGGGAGCGGTCCAGCTATGGTGGTCTTCTTAGGGAGTTGGATAGTGACAATTTATGACCCCAACATCTATTTTGGATGCCAAGAATATCAGGCGTAAATGCGCCTTCGTTCAGCAATGTTATTGCTATTTTTGTATGAGTTTTGACCCGTTTTGGTGACGCCATTTGGGGATGAAATTCTCGACAATCTGTCCTCCCATGGAGTGGTCCGGATATGGTAGCCTTATTAGGGAATAGGATAGTGAGGATTTGTGACCCCGACGTCTATTTTGTAGGCCAAGAATATCAGGTGCACAGGCACTCTCATTGGACAATTTTATTGCTTCTTTTTGGTGCATTTTGTGCATTTTTTTGCTATTTTTGAAATTTTTGCTCTGTAATCATTCTTGGGTCAGAAAAATACTAGTTTAGTAATTTTCCTAGGGTGGTACGAGTGCTAACCAGAGTGATCATCCCAGGGAGGAATGATTACAGGCTCAAAAAGCCTATTTAAGGGCCAAAACTAGGTTTTGGGCTCATTTGCATTTGTTTTTCCTGGCGATTTGGAGCTCTAAGGAGGAGGAGGTCAATTCTGTGAAGCGAAGTGCTGCAAAATTTTTCCTGCTACCATGAGTTCACGGACCGGATCCTCAAGCGGCAGAGCCGAAGCGAGACCAGTGAGTGTTCTTCCTCTTTATTGTTTGTTGGCGTTATAACTTGAAAACAACAATTTGTTTTGTTTTTTGTCTCTTTGTATTTTGTTTTTCAAATTAAAAATGAAACCCTAGTCTATAAAAAAGTAACACTCAGCTTAAAACTTAGTTTAACCCTAGTTAGACAAATATCAAAAAGTTTAGTTTAAAACTTAGCTGAAAAACTTAGTTTAGAACGTAACTTAAAAACTTCACTTAACCCTAATTTAACAAAGATCAAAACTTAGGTTAGAAACGTAGGGTAAAAATGAGCATAAAAAATGTAGCTCAACCCTAGTTATTTTTTGTTTGTTTTTAATTTATCAGTGTAGAGTTAAAAACCCTAGAATTGACAAATTGTTTTTGAATTTTTGTTGTTTTTGTTTAATTTATCAGTTTAAAGTTAAAAACCCTAGAACTGACAAATTATTTTTGATTTTTTATTGTTTGTTTTTGTAATTTATCATTTTAGAGTTAAAAACCCTAGGACTGAAAAATTGTTCTTTTGTTAAATTTGTGTGAATTTGGTTGTTCGTTATGTAGCTATTTTTAGCTATACATTGCTTTGTGCATTACTGTGTGTTCATGTTTTTGTTGTACAGTTTTTCATGGTTTTTAATGTTTTTGTGTTGTTTTCTTTTGCAGGTTGTGAAGAGTCGGTACTGTGTACCTATAGTTTTCACTAAAGCGCATGAGGTGCTGACTTTGGTTGACTGGGAGTGGCTTGATGCCCTTGGTCTCAAGCAGGTGACTCGACTAGAGCTTGTGGTCGGGGATCAGGCCTATCTAACGGCCCTTATCAAATTGTGGGAACCCCGAATCAATACCTTCCATCTCCCAACAGGGGAGATGATAGTGACCTTAGAGGATGTCTATCAGATTTTGCAAATTCTGATAGACGAACTACCGATCAGGATGACGCTGCGTGATCAGTGGACAACTGTACTAACATGATGCTTTCGGCATGGGGAGGAGGTGGGTGTGGACAGCCAGTGGAGAGGACAAAGGGCGACTTCCATATTTGTGGCATTTTTGTTTGATGGTGGCTAGATATGGGTGTGTTAGGAGTGAGGCATGTAGTACTGATGGGCCTCATTTCCAACATGTTGCTACTCGACTCTTCAGGTGTGAGGTTCCCATGGAACCTACTGGAGGTGGTGTTCAGGTTGGTGGAGTGTCCTACAGATGCACCTATGATCATGATATTGGGACAAACTCTGCTGCCATAGCTCTATGATGAGCTGTACGAGGTCCGATGTTGAAGGCAAAATGGGATTGGATGTAGCTACTTGTTGTAGTGTTGGGCTTGGCAGCACATAGCAGTGGAGAGGCTGGTTGGGTTGCCATGGATGACTCGGGTGGAGATGGTAGACCGAGAGATTAGTTATGGGGCACTGTGGCGGTGGTCTGAGGAGCAGGGACAAAGTCGATAGTGGGCAGGTGTCATAGGGAACTATGTCGATACCTTTACTCGACTTACTCTAGGGGAGGTGTTATGGCACCCTTATCGGGACTGTCTAGCCTAGCCTGAGGCTAGAGAGTAGCTTCGACAGGTACGTAGGGGACGGTGGATGATTGGGTGGCATGGGACTAAGCAAGAGTTCTTCCTTTATGGTCGGGTGACACAAAAGTTTGGGGTGCGCCAGGGGTTACCTGGTGAGCCCTTGATCTATCGACATTGGGGGGACAAGAGGACTCTGGTCTGGCCTGTCATACCATTGAAGTGGCCACCACATGTACCATCGTGGGCTTGGGTGATCGCCCAAGCAGACTCCTGCTGGTCCAAGCAACAGAGGAGGATTCCTTCATAGCTTCGACGATACAAAATGTCTCCTAGCAAGACATGTTTTTTCACTTTCTATTTAAATGATCTTTTCATAGCCTATGTGAATCCAAGTGGGAGGTTACCTAACTTGAGGTAATCCCTTATGGGTGTGTACCAATCTTGCTGATCAAAAACCTCGATGGTATGAATGGCCAATCCCTCTTGAAGTTCATCCCTAGCAAAAGCTGAACGGGAAAGAACTTATAAAAATAGCATTGCGTTGCTATTAAGAGGGGTCAGGGAGAACAAGGACCCACAATTAGCCCTGAGTCATAAAATCTTGGATTCAAGAGAACCTATCCTGAGCTGGTTCAATCTGGATCAAGTGGATTCCTGGAATTAGGTCAGAGCTTGCACGCTCCATCATGGATTGCGATAATGCCTTGACCTGAATGGTTGTCATATCACCAAAATGGTTTTGCAGGATTAGTGACCCCAAGGAGGCCATAATATCCGCAAAACAATTCGATGATCGAGGTAGTGCCTCGATGTCATACCATTCAAGCTGTGACAGGAATTTGTCCACAAGGGCTTTGTATGCCTGCAAAACTAGGCATTTACATTGGAATACCCCCTTTACTTGATTGAAAATTAACAGTGAATCACCAAAGATGTTTAAACATTTAATGTTCATGGTGACTGTTGTTTGAATACCTATGAGAAGGGCTTCGTATTATGCATTTTTGTTGGTGCACGAGAAGTCTAATTTAAATGATAGAGGCATTGGAGCCCCTTGTGGTGTGAAGAATACAATTCCCGTGCCACCTCCTTGCTCACATTTAGAACCATCAAAGAATAGGGTCATGTCAGCCTATGACTCAGGCTCAGTAGAATCTGGCGATTCTAAAACATGAAAGACCCCATCATCCGATAGTTCTACGGTCAGAGGCTGATCGTCTTCAAGAGGAGCCTCTGCCAGTTGATCGACGATGACTTGACCTTTTATGGATTTTTTTCCAATGAATTCTATGTCAAACTCCGTCAACAACATGATCCATTTCATCGTGCGACTACTATGATAAGTACGACTCATCATGTATCACAATGGATTATCCTTAGACACAACATACGTCGTGTTGTTGAACATGTAGTTGCATAGGTTTTTGGTAGAAAACATCACTACCAAGCAGAGCTTCTCAACGTATGCATAGTTAAGTTCATAACTGACCAGGATGTGGCTAAGATAGTAATTAGCCTATTCTTTGTGTAGTTCATTTTCTAGGATAGTATGGCGCCCAGTGCCACCTCAGTAGCTGAGATGTATAAGTAGAACATCACTCTTTGTCTAGGTGGTGCAAATACTGGCGGCGAAGCCAAGTATTGTTTAATATCGTCAAAGGCTAACTGGAACTCATCATCCCAGTGAAATGCTACCCCCTTGTGCAATAATTTATTCATGGATCGGCACTTGTCAGATAACTGTGCTATGAAGCACTTGATTGATGTGACCTTTCCCTGCAGGCTTCTGAGCTGCTTGATGGTAGTTGGGGGAAGCATTTGAAAGATTGCCTTGACTTTGTTTGGATACACCTCAATTCCTCATTTGGAGACTATGAAACCCAAGAGCTTTCTAGATGTGATGCCAAATACGCACTTCTTGGGGTTTAGTCTGACTTTATGTTCAATGAGGTGATCGAGGATCTTGCTTAAGTCATTGAGATGATCTAGGCGCAAAAGAGATTTGGCAAACAAATCATCCATGTAATCTTCCAAAGTTTTGTGCATGTGATCATGGAAGATGTACGTCATGGCACGTTGGTAGGTGGTGCCAGTGTTTTTAAGGCCAAAGGGCATGACCTTATAACAAAATTTCCCCCAAGGTGTTGTGAACGCCATTTTTAGTTGGTCCTCGGGATTGATATGAATCTGATTGTATCCTGAGAAACCATCCATGAGGGAAAGAATTTCATGGCTCGTTGTAGCATTTACCAATGCATCAATGCTAGGTAAGGGGAAATCATCCTTAGGACTCGCTTTGTTTAGATCTCAAAAATTAGTGCATATGCGAATCCTCCCGTCGATCTTTTTGATGGGCACCATGTTAGACAACCATGGTGGGTAATCCACGTAGATGACAAACTGTGCATCCAAAAGCTTTTGTAGCTCATATTTGACCATTAAAGCTATTGTTAGATGCATCTTATGTAGTTTTTGCTTCACTGGATTGACTTTCGGATCAAGCGTAAGATTATGCATGACTAGCTGCAGATCTCGGACATCCTAGATGATCTTTGTGCTTTGGGTCTGGCTCTATGGGTACTGGCACAAATGGATCAGCCCTATGTGCGGATAAGAGGACAGGGTCTGCCCAAGGCACTGATGGCTCTATAGGGTCTCCAAGTGAAAGATGTTCTCTGTATACCTGGAGTAGTGGGTGCAGTAATTGTTATAATTATGCTTGGTTAAGGTGCCACCTATGTCTTGGCCCTATGTGTAGTTGTTCAAACATGTCGTCTATGTCCAAGGGATATTGTTGTTGTCGCATATGATTGAGATAGGCCATCTCAGTTTCATCTTCATAATCATTGTCGGAGATCCAAAGGCCTTCATTGGCTTCGATAGTTGTTTGTGACATATGAGGCTCGTCGTGCTCGAGCAAATTAATGTGGTCCCATCGAAGTTGTTTCGCTCTTTGTAGGGGGACCTGATTCTCTTGAGGTGGCACATGATCAACTGGAGCATTCAAAATGAACATTGTCAGGAAGCTTTCCTAATCATCATCCATGGGAGTCACTTGTGAATGATTGTTATCAGACTTGAAAGGATCTCAAGGTGCTACATCGTATTACGACTCGTCTTCTGAAGACCCTTCTTGGTCTTGTCCATAGCCCTCTTGTAGGCGAGTACTTGAACTTTCTCCCTTTTTGATCGAAGGGAAAGGGTTGTTAAGGTCAACAAGGTTGGTTGTTAGTAATGGGTGATAATCCCCCAATGTATATGTTGTGTTAGGATTGGCATATGGATCTAATGCCAACCCATCCTTGTTACCTATCCCTAGGACTTGCATGTTCTCTACCAAGATGTCCAAGGGCAAGGGGTGGTTGAACCCTACTCTTGACTTGTCATATGGCATTTGATATCTTGGTTGGCACAAAACATGCACTCCTTGCTCATACCTACCCAACCCATATCCATGCCAATTGCATTGGCCAAGATATCTCAATGTGAAGTCTGGGTTGGACAAATAGTTGACGTCCTTAGCAAAGGGCTCCTCATCTTCGTCTTCTTGCATGTAAGTTTCAACGCCATTATCCAGGCCCCCATAAACAAAGTTGGTCTGATTGGGTGGGTAACCTAGAGGAACCATAGAGCCAATGGGGATTTGAGGTCTCCCCATGTCCTGCATGGACTCAAGTGCAGGTGTTTCTACAATGTTTCACACTATATACTCCCTGAAGCCCGTGTTGGCCATATCAATAGTGATCATTGGCGGTTGAGGGGGAGCGAATGGGAGTCCTTCCTGAGTCCACTCCATGGAGGGTGAACTAGGCGTCTTGACATCCATTCTGCTAGGCATCTCTTCGATAGAGATGATTGATACTAGGGGTGGTTCCTCTTCTAGGGGTTTCTTTCCCTTGTCCTTCGGTGTGGCCACCATAGGTAGCATCGTTGTTGAAGGACCAGATGAGGAAGATGGACCCAGCTGGGGATTTTATGGACTTTTCAACGAGGACTCCTATGGAATCGGACCCTGTTTAGATGGATTCAATTGAAAATCCAAATGCGTTGATGGAAGGGTCGATTGCGGCATGAATTGCATCGTATTGCAGTACTTGAAGGGCTCTAAGTCTATCGGGACTACATGCACCTGTCCTTCAAATGTGTACTTTAAGCACTGATGAGCTATAGAAGGGACACACTTCATGTCCCTAATCCAAGGCCGTTTCAGTAAGATATTATAGGCCATCTCACCTTCCAATATGTAGCACAATGTATGAATAGTCTTTTGTCCCACTTGGATGGGTAGGACAATTGTGCCAACCATCGAGCATATTACATCATTGAATGCTCGAAGAGTATAGGTGGAGGCCACGATGTGAGATGCCGGTAACTTTAGATGTTTCAATGCTGTTGTTGTAATTATATTACTGGACGAGCCAGTGTCCACCAACACTCTATTATACAGAATCCCATTGACCCATGTAATGACGTGCAGGGGTGGATCCCCCACATCACCAATCACTGATTTCAATTCATCTTCTCTAAAGGTGATGACTGGTTTTGTACATTGTTTTACATGTCCCACGAAGTTGTTGAAAGAGTTTGCTTCATTGGGCTACAACTCGATGGTTTTTAATATCTCCATTAGGGCCTCTAGATGGGGCGCTGATTGTTGAATGAGCTCGTATATGGAGAGCCTAGCCAACGTGGTCCTTAGACTTTGGGTAAGTCTAGTTCGAATCATGGCCACTGGTCTAGGTGGGGGAGGTTGTGTAGGGTGTTGTTGAGGTTGTGACATTGATGGAACCTCTCTTGTGGCCACCGCGGGGCAGCTCCTGGGTACCTCTTTTTCCTAGTCACTATGCTTATCATCCCTACATATTCCTGCATGGGAAAATTCTGTTGCACCTCATTGAATTGAAGGGGTTTTTCCTACGCATCATGGGCAGGCAGGGGGTCTCTGAATACTTCCATATTTTGGTTGTTTGGTGCTACGGGGTTGTCCACTGCCAACGTCTTGTTGTCGATTAGGTCTTCCACCAAGCCTTTAAACTTCCAACATGCATTAAGGTCATGTCCCTTATGTCTGTGGAACCTACAGTACAAGTCCTCCCTGTACCCCTTAGGATTTGGCACATTGGGGTCTATGGTTTGAATCTCTGGTAGGTTGATCAAGTTTTCCGCTGACAAGCGGTCAAATAGGGAGTCCTTGGACTCTGTGTAAGGTGTGAATTGTCACCTAGGCCGACGCTGCTAATTTTGTTCTTGCCTATAAATGTGGTTATAAATGTTCTTATCAACAAAGAATCATTGTCTTGAATGCCAAAGCATTGGCTCAGGAATCTAGTCACATGCTCTTGGGCATCCTCCTCTCCTATGAAGAGTGCCAACTAGGGCAATTTAAAGTGTTCAGGGTATGGAGGCGTTGGCACTGACGGATGCACTGGGTGATTGCGGAGTTGGCGTAAAGTGGGATTTTGGGGCCCAAAATTCTTGGTCTCCATAGACTCTAAGTGCTCTAGCAGTGCTTTATATGCATCAAAAGTTTTAATTTCTTCCTCCTTAGTTTGCTCCCGTTGTCGGTTGTGGAGAACTTGAGGCCTATAGATGGGTGGCCTGATAGCATCCCCTATGCCTTGGTAGGGTTTTTCGGCCTACTCTTCTTCTTGCTCATAATCCTCATAGGCTTCTTGAGGAGTTTTTGGATGAGACCTATAACCATGGGTGGGTCCCCGTGGGGGGCACCCATTGTTTTTCCTAGGAGTGGTCTCCCACTTAGGTATAGGAGGTCTCAAAGGCAGCACTTGGTAAGGTCACGGAGACCTATCTCACACCAAGGGGTTGCACCTCTCATACACTTCTACATTATGCGTGTGAGGGGTTGGGACCTTCTCAGGCACAGTTTTATGAAGCAATTCATCTTTTCGACATTGAATGCGCTCTTTCCTAAGGCGATACAAATGATCTAACTATTGTTGATCTTGCCTGAGCTACGTGATTTGTGCTTGGCGTGCGGCATGTCTGGAAAATGCCAAGTCAATTTGTTCCACCGTCTCATGTTTAGGAAGCCATGATGCCTCTCCTAAATGTCTATCTCGGTCGTGGTGATATGAGACCCCTATGGGTTGCTTTCCTTTATCAACGTTAGCGGCATTCACCCGAGGCACTGACCTCAATGGGTGATCTTGATACATAGAAGGTGTGGAGGTGCATCGCTCTCACACTGTGTACTTCTCTTGAGGAACGTGGTGGTCTTCCTCATAATCCCTTTCGTATGTGTGAAGGGTGTGGGGAGAATTTTCTTGCTCCCTACTCGTCCCACCATGTAGGGTGGGATGAGTAGGGAGCAAGGTGCCAAATTGAACTTTGACCTTCCAAACTACTTTTGGGAGTGGTTAGGACCACTATTTAACCTCTGGGGGCTGCCCTAGGGGTTGTGTGTGTGAATGCAATTGGTGCTTGTTGTCACATAATTGGATTGGTGTTGTTTTGGTGTCTACAGATGCCCCTTTTTTGGAAGCATTGTGCAAGGCACAACGTCGAGCAAAAATAGATAACCAAAGCACTAATGATTAGGGTTTCTCAGTAACCTAACCAAATTTTGATTCCACAAGTATGGAAATGGGATGCATTCTTGAATTCTTGCTTCTGTAGAGCTAAGGAACTTAATTCAAGTGTTAACCTTGTTCAATGAGGTGTTACTTGAGCTTGGACATTGATTAGTCATGAATAGGCAAAGGGCGCAACCTTTTGTCTTTGGGAACCTTAAGTTCATGATTCAAAAATTCCAAGTGATTGATCAACTTGTGATTATTGCTTGTTTTCTACCCCAAGCAGGAGCATGATTGTCTTTATCAATGATCCTTTGAATGCATGTTTTTTCCTTGATTGGGTGTGTTTTTGTTGGTTGGTGACTAAGTGTGACTACCCCCTCAAGCAATGAATCAATGAGGGAACGACCAACATGAGAAAAGCGACGAGTCACTTGACCCAATATGACTTAGGTAACGGTGCCTTCATTTGTTTACCATTGAATGTGTAAGCATTTTCTGAACATTCTGACCTACTTTTGCTGGGTTTCAACCCATTTTGTGACGCATTTTGGAGCTAAAATTGTCAAAAATCCATCCGCCCATGGAGTGGTCCGGATATGGTAGCCTTCTTAGGGAGGAGGATAGTGTAAATTTGTGAATCCAACATCTATTTTGGATTCCAATAATTTCAGGCGCAAAGGCGCCTTCGTTCGGCAATTTTATTGCTATTTTGGGTTGGGTTGTGACCCATTTTGTGATGCATTTTGGAGCGGAAATTGTCAAAAATTCATCCTCCCGTGGAGCATTCTGGCTATGGTAGCCTTCTTAGGGAGTAGGATAGTGACAATTTGTGACCCCAATGTCTATTTTGGATGCCAATAATATCAGGCGCAAAGGCTCCTTCGTTTGACAATGTTATTGCTATTTTGGGTGGGTTTTGACCCATTTTGGTGACGCCATTTGGGGATGAAATTCTTGACAATCCGTCCTCCCGTGGAGCGGTCCGGATATGGTAGCCTTCTTAGGGAATAGGATAGTGAGGATTTGTGACCCCGAAATCTATTTTGCATGCCAAGAATGTCAGGCGTACAAGCATTCTCATTGGACAGTTTTATTGCTTGTTTTTGGTGCATTTTATGCATTTTTTTGTTGTTTTTGAAATTTTTGCTCTGTAATCATCCTTGGGTGGGACGAATACTAGTTTAGTAATCATCCTAGGGTAGGACGAGCACTAACCATAGCACTCGTCCTAGGGATGAATGATTACAGGATCAAAAAGCCTATTTAAGGGCCAAAACTGGGTTCATTTGAATTTGTTTTTCCTGGCGATTTGGAGCTCTGAGGAGGAGGTCAATTCTGCGAAGTGAAGCGCTACAAAATTTTTCCCGCTACCATGATTTCACAGACCGGATCCTCAAGCGGTAGAGCCAAAGCGAGACCAGTGAGTGTTCTTCCTCTTTATTTTTTGTTGGCATTATAACTTGAAAACCGCAATTTGTTTTGTTTTGTTTTTTGTCTCTTTGTATTTTGTTTTTCAAATTAAAAATGAAACCCTAGTCTATCAAAAAGTAACACTCATCTTAAAACTTAGTTTAACCCTAGGTAAACAAAGATCAAAAAGTTTAGTTTAAAACTTAGCTAAAAAACTTAGTTTAGAACGTAACTTAAAAACTTTGCTTAACCCTAATTTAACAAAGATCGAAACTTAGGTTAGAAACGTAGGGTAAAATTGAGTGTAAAAAAAGTAGCTCAACCCTAGTTATTTTTTGTTTGTTTTTAATTTATCCATGTAGAGTTAAAAACCCTAGAATTGACAAATTGTTTTTGAATTTTTGTTGTTTTTGTTTAATTTATTAGTTTATAGTAAAAAACCCTAGAACTGGCAAATTATTTTTGAATTTTTGTTGTTTGTTTTTGTAATTTATGAGTTTAGAGTTAAAAACCCTAGGACTAACAAATTGTTCTTTTGTTAAATTTGTGTGAATTTGGTTGTTCATTATGTAGCATACTTTTAGCTATACATTGCTTTGTGCATTGTTGTGTGCTTATGTTCTTATTGTATAGTTTTTCATGGTTTTTAATGTTTTTGTGTTGTTTTCTTTTGCAGGTTGTGAAGAGTCGGTACCGTGTACCTATAGTTTTCACTGAAGTGCATGAGGCGTTGAATTTGGCTGACTGGGAGTGGCTTGATGCCCTTGGGCTCAAGCAGGTGACTTGAATAGAGCCTATGGTCAGGTATCGGGCCTATCTAATGGCCCTTATCAACGTGTGGGAACCCCAAACCAATACCTTCCATCTCCCAACAGGGGATATGATAGTGACCTTGGAGGATGTCTATCAGATTCTACAAATTTTGATAGATGGACTACTGATCAGGACGATACCGCGTGATCAGCGGACAACTATACTGACGTGATGCTTTAGGCATGGGGAGGATGTGGGTGTGGACATCCCAATGGAGATGGCAGAGGGCGACTACCAGATTGGTGGCATTTTGGTTTGATTGTGGCTAGAGATGGGTGTGTTAGGAGTGAGGCATGCAGTACTGATGGGTATCATTTCCAACATGCTGCTACCCAACTCTTCGTGGGTGAGGTTCCCGTGGAACCTGCTGGAGGTGGTGTTCAGGTTGGTGGATTTTCCTACATATGCACCTATGATCATGAGATGGGGACAAAATCTGCTGGCACAACTCTATGATGAGTTGTACTAGGTCTGCTATCGAAGACGAAAGGGGATTGGATGTAGCTACTTGTTGCAGTGCTGGGCTTGGCAGCACATAGCAGTGGAGAGGTCAGTTGGGTTGCCATGGACGACCGAGATATTGGTTACGGGGAACTATGGCAGCGGTCTTAGGAGTAGGGATAGAGTCGACGATGGGCAGGTGCCGTAGGGCACTATGTTGATGCCTTCGCTCGGCTTACTCTAGGGGAGGTGTTTTGGTGCCCCTATCGGGACTGTATAGCCTGGCCTGAGGATGGAGAGTGGCTCCGATGGGTACATAGGGGATGGTGGCTGATTGGGTGGCATGGGACTGAGTAGGAGTTCTTCCTTTATTTCTAGGTGACACGACAGTTTGGGGTGTGCCAGGGGTTGCTTGGTGAGCCCTTGATCTATCGACATCATAGGGATGAGAGGACTCTGGTCTAGCCAATCATTGCGCCATTGGGTGAGGATTCAGATACCATGATTGATGCCTCGGATGTGGATGACATCAGGGTTACCACTGAGTATGACCAGTGGTGGAATCTATGGCGATGGAAAGGTGAGGGGCCTCTAGGCGGTGCAGAGGCAACAATAGGAGGTGATGAGGGTGCAAAGGCACTAGGAGAGGGTTGGGGGGTTCCACTGGATGATGCGGACATGGTGGAGGTTGAGGATGATTTTGGGGGGGATTTTGGGGTTTTGGATTAGCCAGAGATGCAGGACATCCCGGAGCAGTGGGAGCTAGAGCAGGCTACTGCACCAGAGATGCCAATGCCTCAGGCAGTCTCAAAGGACATGGAGGCAAGGTTACGCATTGAAAATGCATGATTGGCTGGGCTTCTTCGAAGGGGGGATGAGGAGCTCGAGGATGCATTACGAGAGAGGGATATCCTACGAATGTATTTGGCAGAGTAGGAGAATGCATGGGCTGCATACCACCGATAGGAGGGGGATACCGATGCGGTGCAGGAGAGGTATCTCTTACGAATGTAGCTAGTGGAGAGGGAGAAGGTGTTGGCAGAACGTGATGATGTAGTAGAGATGTACCATTAGTGGGAGGCAAAGTGGTGTCAACATCGGATGGATCTAGAGGGAGAGAACATCTGCCTCGGGGGGTGGGTTCATGAGCCCTCTGGAGGTGGGTATTCATGTCGAACGAGGGGCAGCGATACGAAGTAGTCAGCATCGTCTCGTCACAGGCGATTGGATGAGGGGGGCCTAGTGGGTGTGATGCGGGGGCTAGCAAAAGCCGCCCTGAGAGGTCCCATAGGACCCACACCATGGGGGGTAGTTCCTGTCGCATCAATCTTGTGTGATCATGGTGGTCGATGCCCTTGGCTTGGGGGTTTTTGAGCTTTTGCTTTGTTACGAGGTCAGAGGACCAATTATTGTAGCTTGCAGGCCTTTTTGATGCTATATATACAGATGACTTTATTTGTGTTTATACACTTTTCATGGTGTGTTTTTCTATTTATGTATAGTTATGTATGATGATGTATGTATGTGGTATTATGAATGCGATGTTTCTAATTAAATGATGTATGCATTTGGAATGAATGAAATGAGTTGTTGATAACTTGTCGATGGCACCATAGACTGTACAAGATTGACTGGCTTGCTGTACTTATGGGATGACTTTGTGGAATGACTTTGCATGTGAAAAATTTATTTTTGTTTTTTTCGTATTATCTGATGACGATGGACGTAATGAAATGTACAAGTTGTCTTAAAATGTAGTTAAGATTTTTTGAGATTCAGATATTTTAACTAACTAGCCAAAAATGTACATTTATCTCGCAAGACTTTTGAACAAGTTATAAATCCGACTTGAGTTTAACCAAGTTATTTCACATCCCTGTGTGTGCAATTGAGTTCGTTTATGTGGGATTTGTTAGGATACCGCCAGTGCCAGATAGGCTATCAACAAAACTTGTACTGAGGATCACCTAATTAGCTCTACTAACTCCATTGTTGTATTTAGTAATATTAATCTATGGGAGAATTTAAGATACCATAAGCTAGCTCATCCACATGCAAACATTGGTTTGCTCACACGCAAAGCTAATGTTATAGACATATCGTCATGCATTTAGGATACCGCCATTGCTAGGTAGGCTATCCACCAAACCTATAATGAGGATCACCCAGATGGTTTTCGAATGCTGAGAATTTCTAGGGATTCAAGCTCAGAATTTTTATTTGCTCAATGTGGTTAGGATACGTGCTCGTATACATAGTGATGAAAATCACTGTTTATTTTTATCTTTTTGTTTTTATTTTTGAGCAAGGATGTTGAAGAGTGGTGATAACCATTGTTATTTGATTTTGCATTTTGATCATCGTAAGGTTGAGGTTGTAGGTGTTTGGCTTATGAATGACCTTGATCCATTGGGCCTTGGGGATGACTACCCATCCTATTCAGGCACATGTAGTATGAATACTTACGACTTTGGGAACCAAAGGGGATTATGGAGATTATGAAGTAAGGGCATGGATATTTTAGGCCTTGGGGATGACTACCCATCCTTGTCAGGGGCGTGTACTATGAATCCTTACGACTTTGGATACCAAAGGTGATTGGAGATGATCCTGATGATGGCTTGTGGGGATTTTTTTTTGAATGGTCATTGATCCTTTTAGGCCTTGGGGATGACTACCCATCCTTGGCAGGGACGTGTAGTATGAATACTTACAAATTTTAGGACCAACACTGATTGGGATTTGTGGTAGTGGTGAAAACCACTGTTTATTTAGGGGAAGTGATGTGGAAGAGCTTGTCCATTTGTCAATTCTTAGCACTCTTGAACCATTCGCACAGGGGGATGAACAGGCTAATTGTTCACCTATGGTACCCTAGACTGCTTTGTAGGTGTCTCTTGCATTCACACAACTTCAAAATTATTGTAGGTGTTTTAATTTGTGTAGGGATGTTACGTAACGAGGCTTGATCCAAGTAAAACTTTCCCTTGTAAAATTTGTTTAACTTTATACAATTTTTGGCTAGAAATTTAAAGATAGCTGAATGATGAAAACCCTACATACATTAGGATACAACTGACTATGCTACAACAGGGATGGTGTTATTCCGGATGTATGTGTTTATAAAATAGATGGAATGTAGAAAATGAAGGAATTGCCTAGCAATTACAGTCTATGGTGCTTGTGACATGTATGATCAGCAAATATGCAATGTACAGATGTGATGCCTAATGCAACTTATATTTTTGTATTTTGATTTTTACGAGTATGCATGGAATGGAGATGCAATTTTTTTGTTATTGTTGATGATTTTATTGTTTTTGCTTGTTCTTTTTTTTTCTTTTTTGAATATTTATTTTGACCAAGCAATTATGGTAACCCTTGGAGCTTTTGCTTTGATCAAAGTGTTGATGGATACCTTTGGGGCATTTTTTGGGGTTGACCAAGCGATTGTGAGAATCCTTGGAGCTTTTGGTTTGACCAAAGAGTTTATGGACACCTTTGGGGCATTTTGGATTTGATCAAGTGATTATGGGAATCCTTGGAGCTTTTGGTTTGACCAAAGGGTTTATGGATACCTTTGGGGCATGTTGGGTTTGACCAAGTGATTGTGGGAATCCTTGGAGCTTTTGGTTTGACCAAAGGGTTTATGGATACCTTTGGGGCATTTTTGGGGTTGACCAAGCGATTGTGAGAATCCTTGGAGCTTTTGGTTTGACCAAAGAGTTTATGGACTCCTTTGGGGCATTTTGGATTTGACCAAGCGATTATGGGAATCCTTGGAGATTTTGGTTTGACCAAAGTATTTATGGATACATTTGGGGCATGTTGGGTTTGACCAAGAAATTATGGGAATCCTTGGAGCTTTTGGTTTGACCAAAGGGTTTATGGATACCTTTGGGGCATTTTTGGGGTTGACCAAGTGATTGTGGAAGTCCTTGGAGCTTTTGGTTTGACCAAAGAGTTTATGGACACCTTTGGGGCTTTTTGGATTTGACCAAGCAATTATGGGAATCCTTGGAGCTTTTGGTTTGACCAAAGAGTTTATGGACACCTTTGGGGCATTTTGGATTTGACCAAGTGATTATGGGAATCCTTGGAGCTTTTTATTTGACCAAAGATTTTATGGACACCTTTGGGGCATTTTGGATTTGACCAAGCGATTATGGGAATCCTTGGAGCTTTTTGTTTGACCAAAGGATTTATGGATACCTTTGGGGCATGTTGGGTTTGACCAAGCGATTGTGGGAATTCTTGGAGCTATTGGTTTGACCAAAGGGTTTATGGATACCTTTGGGGCATTTTTGGGGTAGACCAAGTGATTGTGGAAGTCCTTGGAACTTTTGGTTTGACCAAAGAGTTTATGGACACCTTTGGGGCATTTTGGATTTGACCAAGCAATTATGGGAATCCTTGGAGCTTTTGGTTTGACCAAAGAGTTTATGGACACCTTTGGGGCATTTTTGGGGTTGACCAAGCATTTGTGAGAATACTTGGAACTTTTGGTTTGACCAAAGAGTTTATGGACACCTTTGGGGCATTTTGGATTTGACCAAGTGATTATGGGAATCCTTGGAGCTTTTGGTTTGACCAAAGGGTTTATGGATACCTTTGGGGCATGTCGAGTTTGACCAAGTGATTGTGGGAATCCTTGGAGCTTTTGGTTTGACCAAAGGGTTTATGGATACCTTTGGGGCATTTTTGGGGTTGACCAAGAGATTGTGGAAGTCCTTGGAGCTTTTTGGTGGGCTGATGTCTCTCTAAATATGGAATGGCCTCAAATAATTGATGTTCAAGGGTTATAGTTCCTTGATTCCTTCAAGATAGGTGATCTGATATGTTCCAGGCCCTATTTTACTATCAATCACATAAGGACCTAACCAGTTTAGCGCAAAATTTTCTGTTAGATGGGACGACAAATTAGAATTATGTTGGTTCTCTTTTAAGACCAAGTCACCAACCTTAAAGTCCCTTAGGTGAACCTTCATGTTGTATGCTTTCTTAAGTCACTCTTGATAGATACACAAAATGCTTGAGAGCATTGACACGTCGTTCATCGATCAATGTCAGTTGGTCTAACCGTGCCTACCGCGCAGTATCATCATCGATGAACGCTTGCATTGAAATGCATAGTGAAGGAATTTCCAACTCGAGAGGCATGACTGCCTCAAAGCCATACACCAACAAAAATGGAGTTGCCCTAGTGGGCGTTCGAATGCTAGTGCGATAAGCCCATAGGGCAAGCGAGATTTGAATGTGCCAATCTTTATGACTATCTGCGATGGTCTTTTTGAGGATGGTGACTAGCATTTTGTTTGACACCTCTGCTTGCCCATTTGCCTACGGATAATAGGGTGTTGAAAAACTATGCTGAATTTTGTACTTTGTTGTCAAAGCACGCACATCTTTGTTCTTGAATGATGTCCCATTATCCGAGATGATCTTAGATGGAATACCAAAATGACATATGATGTTATGTAAAATAAACTCTGCAATGCGGGTTCTAGTCATAGAGGTTAGTAGAATTTCTTCCACCCACTTGGTGAAGTACTCTGTGGTCGTTATGATGAACGTGTGACGACTCGAAGATGCAGGGGAAATATTTTCGTTTAGATCGAAGCCCCACTACAAAAAATGCCAAGCTGATTGAATTGGTTGCAAGGCCTGAGAAGGTACATGTGTCAAATTGGCATGTTGTTGATACTTCACACACTTCTTTACATATGCACAATAATCTCACTCTAAATATGGCCAATAATAACCCATGCATAGAATGCGCTTTGCGATGGCCATACCGCTGAAGTGGCCACCACATGTACCATCGTGGGCTTGGGTGATCGCCCAAGCGGATTCCTGTTGGTCTAAGCAATGGAGGAGGATTCCTTCATAGCTTCGATGATACAAAATGTCTCCTAGAAAGACATGTTTTTCCCCTTTCTATTTAAATGATATTTTCATAGCTTGTGTGAATCCAAGTGGGAGGTTACCTAACTTGAGGTAATCCCTTATGGGTGTGTACCAATCCTACTGATCAGAAACCTCGATGGTATGAACGGCCAATCCCTCTTGAAGTTCATCCCCAGCAAAAGCTGAACGAGAAATAACTTGTAAAAATAGCGTTGTGTTGCTATTAAGAGGGGTCAGGTAGAACAAGGACCCCCAGTTGGCTTGAGTCAGACAATCTTGGATTCAAGAGAACCTATCCTGAGATGGTTCAATTTGGATCAAGTGGATTCCTAGCATTAGGTCAGAGCTTACACGCTCCATCATGGATTGCGATAATGTCTTGACCTGAATGGTTGTCATCTCACCGAAAGGTTCTTGTAGGATTAGTGACCCCAAGGAGGCCATAATATCCATAAAATGATTCGATGATCGAGGTAGTGCCTCTATGTCATACCATTCAATCTGTGACAGGAATTTGTCCACAAGGGCTTTGTAGGCCTGTAAAACTAGGCATTTACATTGGAATACCCCATTTACTTGATTGCTAATTAACAACGAATCACCAAAGATGTTTAAACGTTTAATGTTCATGGTGAATATTGTTTAAATACCTATGAGTAGGGCTTCGTATTCTACATTGTTGTTGGTGCACGAGAATTCTAATTTAAATGATAGAGGCATTGGAGCCCCTTGTGGTGTGAAGAATGCAATTCCCATGCCACCTCCTTGCTCACATTTAGAACCATCGAAGAATAAGGTCATGTCATCCTGTGACTCAGGCTCAGTAGAATCTGGCAATTTTGAAACATGAAAGACCCCATCATTTGGTAGTTCTACAGTCAGAGGCTGATCGTCTTCAAGAAGAGCCTCTGCTAGTTGATCGGCGATGACTTGACCTTTTATGGATTTATGTCCAATGAATTCTATGTCAAACTCCATCAGCAACATGATCCATTTCATCGTGCGGCTACTATAATAAGTATGACTCATCATGTATCACAATGGATTATCCTTAGACACAACATACATCCTATTGCTGAGCATGTAGTGGCATAGATTTTTGGTAGAAAACATCACTACCAAGCAGAGCTTCTCAACGTATGCATAGTTAAGTTCATAACTGACCAGGATGTGGCTAAGATAGTAATTAGCCTATTCTTTGTGTAGTTCATTTTCTAGGATAGCATGGCGCCCAGTGCCACCTCAGTAGCTTAGATGTATAAGTAGAATGACTCTCCAGGTCTAGGTGGTGCCAATACTGGTGGCGAAGCCAAGTATTTTTTAATATCATCAAAGGCTGACTGGCACTCGTCATCCTAGTGAAATGCTACCCCCTTGTGCAATAATTTATTCATGGGTCGGTACTTGTCAGATAGCTACGCTATGAAGCGCTTGATTGACATGACCTTTCCCTACAGGATTCTGAGTTGCTTGATGGTAGTTTGGGGAAGCATTTCAAGGATAACCTTGAATTTGTTTAGATCCATCTCAATTCCTCGTTTGGAGACTATGAAACCCAGGAGCTTTCCAGATGTGACGCCAAATATGCACTTCTTGGGGTTTAGTCTGACTTTATGTTCAATGAGGCGATCGAGGATATTGCTTAAGTCATCGAGATGATCTGGGCACAAAAGAGATTTGGCCAACAAATCATCCATGTAATATTCTAAAGTTTTGTGAATGTGATCATGGAAGATGTACGTCATGGCACGTTGGTAGGTGTCACAAGCATTTTTAAGGCCAAAGGGCATGACCTTATAACAAAATGTCCCCCAAGGCATTGTGAATGCCATTTTTAGTTGGTCCTCGGGATTGATACGAATCTGATTGTATCGTGAGAAACCATCCATGAGGGAAATAATTTCATGGCCCGCTATAGTGTCTACCAATGCGTCGATGCTAGGCAAGGGGAAATCATCCTTAGGACTCACTTTGTTTAGATCTTGAAAATCGGTGCATATGCGAATCCTCCCGTCGAGATTTTTGATGGGCACCATGTTAGACAACCATGGTGGGTAATCAATGCAGATGACAAACTATACATCCAACAACTTTTGTAGCTCATATTTGACCATTAAGGCTACTTTTGGATGCATATTACATAGTTTTTGCTTCACTAGCTTGATTGTCGGATCAAGCATAATATTATGCGTGACTAGCTGTGGATATAGCCCCGACATGTCTTTGTAGGACCATGCAAAAAACTCCTTATTCTCTTTGAGAAGGGCAATGTATTCGACTTGCTCTTCGGGGGATAGACTTACCCCTAGCTTGATGATTTGCAAATTCATTAGATCTGAGTCGATGTCTACATCAGTCGTCTCCTCGATCGACATGTGGGATTCGTCCTCCAACTGGTGTGGTGTTGGGATCAAGAGAATATTGTTTTCTGAATTTACATCATCGTTCAAAACTTTAGGTTCCTCTTCAGCATGGAAGAAATACTGAGTCTGTCTGGGGATGAAATGGAACATCCCACCGCAAGGCCAGTACTCTGATGGGGATGGCAGTGTGTCAACGTGGTCCTATTCTATAGCATCTAGGTCTAGATGCACTGACCGTGTTGGGTCAGTTGGATTAAGGATGGGGGTGATTAAATCAATGGAGATCATGTTGATGAAATGATTTTGGTCTCCATTACCGTGGGTGTGGCTGCTCGGATATCCTAGATGATATTTGTGCTCCGGATCTGGCTCTATGGGTACTGGCACAAATGGATTGGCCCTATGTGTGGATAAGAGGACAGGGTCCGCCCGAGGCACTGATGGCTCTATAGGGTCTCCAGGCGGAAGATGTTCTATGTATACCTAGAGTGGCGGGTGCAGTAATTGCTATAACTATGCCTGGTTAAGGTCCCACCTATGTCTTGGCCCTATGTGTAGTTGTTCAAACATTTCATCTATGTCCAAGGGATATTGCTGCTGTTGCATATGATTGAGATAGGCCATCTCAGTTTCATCTTCATAATCACTGTCAGAGATCCAAAGGCCTTCATTGGCTTCGACAGCTATTTGCGACATATGAGGCTCGTCCTGCTTGAGCAAATTAATGTGGTCCCATCAAAGTTGTTCCACTCTTTGCGGGGGGACTTGATTCTCTTGGGGCAGCATATGCTCAACTAGAGCATTCAAAGGGAACATTGTCAGGAAGCTTTCCTGATCATCATGCATGGGAGTAACTTGTGAATGATTGCTATCAGACTCGAAAGGATACCAAGTTCCGACTCATCTTCTGAAGATCCTTCATGGTCTTGTCCATAGCCCTCTTGTAGGTGAGTCCTCAAACTTTCTCCTTTTTCAACCGAAGGGAAAGGGTTGTTAAGGTCAACAAGGTTGGTTGTTAGCAATGGGTGATAATCCCCCAATGTATATGTTGTGTTAGGATTGGAATATGGATCTAATTCCAAACCATCCTTGTTGCCTATCCCTAGGCCTTGCATGTTCTCTACCAATATGTCCAAGGGCAAGGGGTGGTTGAACCCTACTCCTGACTTGTCATACGACATTTGATATCTTGGTTGGCACAAAACACGCACTCCTTGCTCATACCTGCCCAACCCATATCCATGCCAATTACATTGGCTAAGATATCTCAATGCGAAGTCTGGGTTGGACAAATAGTTGACGTCCTCAACAAAGGGCTCCTCATATTCATCTTCTTGCATGTAAGGTTCAACGCCATTAAAGCTACTGTTAGATGCATCTTATGTTGTTTTTGCTTCACTGGCTTGACTGTCGGATCAAGCGTAAGATTATGCGTGACTAGCTACGGATCTCTAAAATCCTAGATGATATTTGTGCTCCGTATCTAGCTCTGTGGGTATTGGCACAAATGGATCAGCCCTATGTGCGGATAATGGGACAAGGTCCGCCCAAGGCACTAATGGCTCTATAGGGTCTCCAGGTAGAAGATGTTCTCTGTATACTTGGAGTAGTCGGTGCAGTATTTGTTATAACTATGCCTGGTTAATGTGCCACCTATGTCTTGGCCCTATGTGTAGTTGTTCAAACATGTCATCTATGTCCAAGGGATATTGCTGCTATCGCATATGATTGAGATAGGCCATCTCAGTTTCATCTTCATAATCACTGTCGGAGATCCAAAGGCCTTCGTTGGCTTCGACAACTGTTTGCGACATATGAGGCTCGTCCTGCTCGAGCAAATTAATGTGGTCCCATAAAATTTGTTCTGCTCTTTGCGGGGGGACCTGATTCTCTTGAGGCAGCATATGCTCAACTGGAGCATACAAAGGGAACATTGTCAGGAATTTTTCCTGATCATCATCCATGGGAGTCACTTGTGAATGATTGCTATCAGACTCGAAAGGATCCCAAGGTGCTACATCATATTCCGACTCATCTTCTGAAGACCCTTCTTGATCTTGTCCATAGCCCTCTTGTAGGTGAGTCCTCGAACTTTCTCCTTTTTCAATCGAATGGAAAGGGTTGTTAAGTTCAACAAGGTTGGTTGTTAGCAATGGGTGATAATCCCCCAATGTATATGTTGTGGTAGGATTGGAATATGGATCTAATGCCAACCCATCCTTGTTGCCTATCCCTAGGCCTTGCATTTTATCTACCAAGATGTCCAAGGGCAAGGGGTGATTGAACCCTACTCCTGACTTGTCATACGACATTTGATATCTTTGTTGGCACAAAACACGCACTCCTTGCTCATACCTGCCCAACCCATATCCATGCCAATTGCATTGGCTAAGATATCTCAATGCAAATTTTGGGTTGGACAAATAGTTGACGTCCTCAACAAAGGGCTCCTCATATTCGTCTTCTTGCATGTAAGGTTCAACGCCATTATCTAGGCCCCCATAAACAAATTTGGTCTAATTGGGTGGGTAGCCTAGAGGAACCACAGAGGCGATGGGGAGTCGAGGTCTCCCCATGTCCTGCATGGACTCAAGTGCAGGTGTTGCTACAATTTTTCGCACTATATACTCCCCCAGGACTGTGTTGGCCATCTCAATAGTGATTGTTGGTGGTTGAGGGGTAGCGAATGGGAGTTCTTCTTGAGTCCACTCCATGGAGGGTGAACTAGGCATCTCGACTTCCATTTTGTTAGGCATATCTTCGATAGAGATGGTGGAGACTAGGGGTGGTTCCTATTCTAGGGGTTTCTTTCCCTTGTCATTCGGTGTGGCCATCGTAGGTGGCATTGTTTTTGAAGTACCAGATGAGGAAGATGGACCCACTGGGGATTTGATGGACTTGTCAATGGGGACGCCTACGGAATTAGACCCTGTTTAGATGGATTCAACTAAAAATCCAAATGCATTGATGGAAGGATCGATTGCGGCATGAATTGCATCGTATTTCAGTACTTGAAGGGCTCTAAGTCTATCAAGACTACATGCACGTGTCCTTCAAATGTGTACTTTAAGCACTGATGAGCTATAGAAGGGACACACTTCATGTCCCTGATCCAAGGCCGCCCCAACAAGATATTATAGGCCATCTCACCTTCCAAGATGTGGCACAATGTATGAATAGTATTTTGTCCCACTTGGATGGGTAGGACAATTGTGCCAACCGTCGAGCATATCACATCATTGAATGCTCAAAGAGTATAGGTGGAGGCCAAAATGTGAGATGCCGATAACTTCAGATGTTTCAATGCTACTGTTGTCATTATATTACTAGACGATCCAGTGTCTACCAACACTCTCTTATATAGAATCCCATTGACCTGCACAATGACGTGCAGGGGTGGATTCGCCACATCACTAGTCACTAATTTCAATTCATCTTCTCTAAAGGTGATGACTGGTTCTGTACATTGTTTTACATTTCCCACAAAGTTGTTGAAAGAGTTTGCTTTGTGGGGCTGAAGCTCGATGGCTTTTAATATCTCCATTAGAGCCTCCTAATGGGGCGCTGATTATGGAATGAGATCGTATAAGGAGAGCCTAGCTGACGTGGTCCTTAGACTTTGGGTAAGTCTAGTCCGAATCATGGCTATTGGTCTAGGTGGGGGAGGTTGCATAGGGTGTTTTTGAGTTGGGGACGTCGATGGAACCTCTCTTGTGGCTACCGCAGGGGCAGATCTTGGGTACCTCTTGTTCCTAGTCACTATGCTTATCATCCCTACATATCCCTGCATGGGGCAATTATGTTGCACCTCATTGACTTGAAGGGGTTTTGCTTGCACATCATGGGTAGGCAAGGGGTCTCTAAAGACTCCCATATGTTGGTTTTTTGGAGCTATGGGGTTGTCCACCGCCAAGGTCTTGTTGTTAATTAGGTCTTACACCAATCCTTTAAACATCCAACATGCATTAAGGTCATGTTCCTTCTGTCTATTGAACCTACAGTACAAGTCCTCCCTATACCCCTTAGGCTTTGGCACATTGGGGTCTATGGTTTGAATCTCTGGCAGGTTGATCAAGTTTTTCGTTGACAAGTGGTCAAATAGGGAGTCCCTGGACTCTATGTAAGGTATGAATTGTTGCCTAGGGTGACACTGCTGATTTTGTTCTTGCCTCTGGTTTTCTCTGTCATAATTTTTAGGAGGCACTGCCTGATAGTTAGCCTTTTGAGTATATGTTTCTTGTGTAGGCTTAGGGACGTTTATAGCAACCTGATTGACCGCAACAGGTTTCTGTTGTGTGGTCCCTATTTTTGTGTTCTTAGACCATTATTTCTTCTTTGGCTTGGCTATCTTGCCATCCCGAATCTTGATCTCCTCAATGATTCTGGCTTGCACCAGAGCTTCCTCTAAAGTGGCATATTGCTACAACTGCAATAGCATGAATATCGATCTCAAATAGCTCTTTGAGAATATTTGGTTTAGGTCGAACATGGGAGGGAGGTAGGGCAGCTTTGAAAGCAACGTCCTCCATCGGTTCCCATATGCCACCATGGTTTCTTCCTAATATTGTCTGAGGCTAGCTAGGTCGCTTAATGACACCTTTTTCTTGGTGTTGAAGGTGAAGCATTCTAGGAACGCGTCCACTAGCTGATCCAAGTTACTGATGCTATGTTTTGGCAACTGAGTGAACCAATCCGAGGTAGGGCCTATGAATGTGGTTATAAATGTTCTTAGCAACAAAGCATCATTGTCTTGAATGCCAAAGCATTGGCTCAAGAATCTAGTCACGTGCTATTGGGTATCCTCCTCTCCTCTAAAGAGTGCCAACTGGGGAAATTTAAAGTGTTCAGGGTATGGAGGTGTCGACACTAACGGATGCACTAGGTGACTGCATATTTGGCGTAAAGTGGTATTTTTGGGCCCAGAAGTCTTGGTCTCCACAGAATCTAAGCGCTCTAGCAACGCTTTATATGCGTCGTAAGTTTTAATTTCTTCCTCCTTAGTTTTCTCCCATTGTGGGTTACAAGGAACTTGAGGCCTATAGAGGGGTGGCCGGATAGCAACCCCTCTGCCTTGGTAGGGCATTTTGGCCTACTCTTCTTCTTGCTCATACTCCTCATAGTCTTCTTGAGGAGTTTCTAGATGAGACCTATAACCATGGGTGGGTCCCCGTGGGGGGTGCCCATCGTTGTTCCTGGGAGTGGCCTCCTGCTCAGGTCTAGGAGGTCTCGGAGGCAGCACTTAGTAAGGTCGCGGGGACCTGTCTCGTACCAAGGGGTTGCACCTCTCATACACTTCTACCTTATGCATGTGATGGGTTGGGACCTTCTCAGGCACAATGTTATGAAGCAATTTGGTTGTCTGATGCTGAATGCACTCTTTGCTAAGGCAGTATAGATGATTTAATAGTTGTTGATCTTGCCTGAGCTGCATGATTTGCGCTTGGTGGGAAGCATATCTGGAAAATGCCAAGTCAATTTGTTCTGTCGTCTCATGTTTAGGAAGCCTAGATGCCTCTCCTACTTGTCTATCTCGATCGTGGTCATCTGAGATGCCTATGGGTTGCTTTCCTCTATCGAGGTTAGTGGCATTCACCCGAGGCACTGGCCTCAATGGGTGATACTGATACATAGCAGGTGCAGAGGTGCATCTCTCTCACATTGTGTACTACTCTTAAGGAATGTGGTGTTCTTCCTCATACTCCCTTTTGTATGTGTGAAGGGTGTGGGGAGAATTGTCTTGCCTTGTCTGGAGAGACTTGTGCTCTAGATTTTGTCTGGTGTTTGTAACAGTAATAAGGGGTAAAGGAGGGATGACGAAATCATGTGGCCCCTCATTATGGACCATATGTTACTCTAGCACTTCATCACTATGCCACTCATAACGAGAGTCTAAGGGAGGCCTCCTTTCTATGTTGAGTGCCACGTGTAGGTTCTCCTGTTGAAAGGATCTATGTTGAGTGGGGGTGCCCCTAAAAGAGGTGCCTCTATAGTCTTGTTCGGTGGTGGCATGATGTGGACTATCTTATGTGTCAGGTCGCCAAGGTGGGATGACCAAGTCCTCAGGGCTATATCAGAGGTGACTTGTCCCCCTTTGTGCACTCTCTGCAGCTCCTGCCCGTGATTGGGCTCAGCCATGAGTGTACACCATGGTGATGTTTTCCTACAAGATGCGTAGGTTTTTATCTCTTTTTATGATTTTTTATGCTACATTAAACAAAATGGAAACACATAATCAAAGCAATGGTTATCTTGTTTATAGATTAAAAGTGTGCCCTAAATCTAGTTTAGTGTGTTTTGATTTTTTTGTTTTGAAAGCTTTTGTAAAGAACATTTAAATGCAATATGATGGCTCTTATGACTCCCAAAAATGGTTGCCCCTTCGATATACCATTTCCGGGCCGATATACCAACCTCTCTATATACCCGCCCTTACGTGAGGGAAACTATTGGTACGTGATAGCAGATAGTACATGGAACGTAGGTGGTATGGAAGGGGATTCACTCTGTTTATGACACCTACCATAGAAGACTTATCCTCATGCACTAGGAATCACCCCCACTACACTTGGTCAGATTTATTTAGGATTTACGTCTAACAACAGTCACGATCGGGGTTATGTATGCAGTATCTCAAGCCAAGGTGGTGATGAAATCCACCGTTGGTCTTGCTCAAGGGTTGGCATTTTATGACCAACTCCTTGTTTTTTTAAATTACCACATGGTGTGTGGGGTTATTTTTAAGTTGCATAAATTAAGGAAACAAGCATTCAAACTCTCCTATGCAAGAAAATAAACAGAGAACAGAAAACAGAAAGCAAAAATTTGATAGAAGGTGTTTAAAACCCCTACCTCTTCTTTGCCCAAATTGGATGTCTTTGAATTTATGCACTGAAACTGCATAGAGAGCTATTCGTCACTGGGTGAAATGAATAATGGAATAGTATTCATCACAGGGTGGGGCAAATGCCCATTCATCCCTAGGTAAGATGAATTCCAGCTCTGTGTTCGTCACAGACCGAAACGAACAGCAGTCTAGCGTTTGAAAAGTTGGTACCTGCAAGAAAAAACAAGCAAGTTTTGATTAGAAAGTTAATATTAAAATCAAGGGACAGAGGTCCCACCGTGATCACCACTGAAAGCATGAGGATATAGAAACAAAAAAGAAAATGCCAAGTACGATGCGTTTAAAACCAAACTTAACGCTAAAAGCCTATATATTGAAAATGCATGCAAGGAAAGAACATAAATGAATCGACACAAGATAAAAGCAATATGGAATACGACCATATTTATTGATATGATTTTAAATTCATGTTACAATACGTCTCCTTCCATTTTAGGATATAGGAGCGTTAAATATGTTTCTTGTCACATTCATGGATAGCAATCCTTCTTCCGTGTGCCCACATGTAATATGTGCGGACCAACACGTCACCACTACTTGTGTATATGAGGTTTGACTCCTTAATGCTCATTTTATGTTGAAGACCTATGTTAAAAGAAACGTAAAAGATCAGTAGCACCTACAGATAGAATAGAACATGTGTTTCCCAAGGCCTACTGTTAGTGTATGCATGAAAATATTAAAATGATAACCAAATAACATCAGAATGACCTAAAAATTTTACAGAAGCAATAAAACCTTACCAGGAAGCCACTACAAAAGGAACAGTCAGGAAATTCCTCACATATTTGTATTTGCTCCGGGGCGGGACGAATAAACCTACAACAAATTGTTAGAAAGCACCCTCTTCAATGTCCTATCTAGGAAGCTCCAAATGACCTAAAAAGTTTGGGTTAGCTAATTGGGAGTATTTTGGGATGACCCATATGGTCATATTTCTCTAATTTGTCCTCTATCACCCATATTTTGACGATGCCATCTACAGGTTAGTAAAGGCACGAAATGATAAAAACATGGTCAAAAATGCTCAGAATGAAGTGAAATTTAAAATACAGCCTATTTAAATAACCTATAATAAGATACAAAATAAAAATAAGAGAAATATACCATAGATTTCTAATCGCTCTGGGGCAGGGCGTTTAGAACTATGACAGTTTGGGGGGCGTTCAGGGGCAGGACGCCCACCGTTTGGAACTCTGTTTTAGCACCAATCCACTTGGGATGGGTCCAAAACCTCTTATGGGGTGTTTTCAGCAAATTTAGTAGGATATTATGGCCAAATTTTTAGGTTCAGGCTCGAATTTGTGCTTCCAATAACCACCCTATGACCTCCATTCCAAAAGAGATCAAGGATGTGAAAGGCACAAATCAAAAGGTATGTGTGTGGATGTAAAATGGCAGCACTTAATTGCTCAAAATGCTACCTATCCCTCTTTATTTTGGTTGAGAAGACTCACCAATTTATAGACCTAGGGTCTCTTTGTTTGAATGCGCATGCGAGGGCGCCACTAGAGTTACATGTCATATTTTGGGAAAAATATTATTCCCTGATTTAACGTCTCCTTGCATGAGGCCTCCAAAAATCCAAGACATGCATGACTAATGTCTTTCTCCTTGATTTGAAGTCGTTTCTCGCAATTGCATGGCCTGAAGCTACAGTTAATTGGTGGACCTGTCGAGGTTTGAAATTTTTTGCTAGTCAAACCTTCTATTCACCTCACCCTAGGGCGAATGCTGGTAATCATCCTTGGGTGGGATTAATACCAGTTTGTATTCATCCAAGGGTAGTACGAGTAGGGAGCAAGGTGCCAAATTGACCTTTGACCTTGCAAACTGCTTTTGGGAGTGGTTAGGACCACTTTTTAACCTTTGGGGGCTGCCCTAGGGGCTGTGTGTGTCAATGTGATTGGTGCTTGTTGTCACATAATCGGATTGGTGTTATTTTGGTGTCTACAATTTGTATTCATCCCAGGGTGGGACGAGTAGGGACCAAGGTGCCAAAAAGGTGCCAAATTGACCTTTGACCTTCCAAACTGCTTTTAGGAGTGGTTAGGACCATTGTTTAACCTCTGGGGGCTATCCTAGGGGTTGTGTGTGTCAATGCGATCGGTGCTTGTTGTCACATAATCGGATTGGTGCTATTTTGGTGTCTACAGTATAGAAGGTTCTACTTATTTGTCATTATAAAATTGCGATATGAGTCAATTTTAATTTCCATCAATATATGAAATATATATTATGTATCTTTAAGCACTACATGTATTCCTTGTTTATTTAATAGAGAAAGTTTAAAATTCATATTTAATTTCTCCTTTCATTATCTCTACTCTCTCAAATCCTAGAATCTCTTGCAATCTTACATAAATGAGTGGGTATCCACATTGTGGAGGAGAAATTATGATGTTGAACTAAGAATCATAGTTGAGAAGTTAAAACATAAGTGAATATTTCCAAGTGTTAGAAATGGTTGCGAAATCACAAAATTTTTGTATTGAAGACCACATTGTCTATGTTGACTCATGAAAAACAAGACATCATGATATCATGATAGTTTTTGCCTCTACTCCCTATTGACCAACCTGACTCATGAATATGATGCATTTTTGTTTGTCGCAATTTTGCTATAGTTCCACCTCCCAAAGGGTGTTGACCAAGTTGACCAACAAAACTGACACAAAATAGCTGGTCATAATTTTATGTCATTTTTTAGGACCTCCCTGCCTTAGCTCCTATGATCTTCAGAAATTACACAAGTTGAGTTTCATTGAACTCTCAAACTAGTATTAGATCCCAGTGCCATTAGTGCACGATAAGAAGCAATGGATTTTGAGGAAATTTGTTGTAGTTTCAGATCCCATGATTTAATGGCAAAAATTATGATTACTATAGAATTCAAAAGAAAATCTTGTTCGGGTCTTAGGAGCTATGGGACATGGTGAAGAGTGGTTACCCAAAACTAGTAGATGTAGTAGCATTGGTCATTCTCTTCCAAGTATATTTAGAATTATTGAAAGAGAATCAAAAGAAAGATCATAAGGTATTATTTTATATAATATAGGCGGTTGAAGAGACCATTTTTCCAAGAATTGCAACAATAACCAAATCAAAGGAGGTATGGGAAATCTTAGCGAGCTCTTACGAGGGTACCAAAAAAGTGAAGTTTGTGAAGTTGCAAATGCTAATAAGGGATTTTAAAAATATTCAAATGAGTGAATCAGAGTACATGAGTGACTTCTTTACCTGGACTATGAGTATCACCAACTAGATGAGGATGAATATAGAGAATTTTGAGAACCAAAGGATAGTGGAGAAAATTTTGAGAATCCTGCCACTAAGGTTTGACTCAGTGGTGATAGCGATTGAAGATTCAAGGAACTTGAAAATCCTTTATATTAATGATCTCATGGGTTCTCTACAAATACATGAGCAAATACTGAATAGATGATCTCAGTCCTCAATGAATCAAACATTCAAATCATAGGTCTCATTTTGAGACAATAGTAAAAGAGACGAATCCCACTAAAATACCTCAAGTTCTTAAGGAGGAAGAGGACAAGCTAACATAGGTAATAATGGAATAGGCCACAAGATAGGAGGAAGGTAAAACTCCAATGAAGGAGAGACTAGATGCAACTTCCATGAAGTAGGAGGAAGAGGCAATGGAAAAAAATAGTAAGGAGGATCAAATCATAGGTATGATAAATCCAAGATTCAATTTTATTACTACAAGGAATATGGCCATTTTAGTTACGTGTAGAAAGAAGTTGACCAAGAATAACAAACAACAAGTCCACTACACAAATGAAAATGAAAATGCAGAAAGCAGAGATGTATGTGGGAATATGTTGTTAACTTGTAGTACTAATGAAGAGAGCCAAGAGAACACCTGGTATCTTGATAGTGGGTTCAGTAACCACATGTTTTGGAATAGATAAATGTTCTCATAACTTGATGAAACCATAAAATATAAGGTAAAAATGGGGAATAAAAACAAGGTACCTGTCATGGACAAAGGGAATATTATTATCTGCACCAAGCAAGGTGAAATAAAAAAACAACTTTGATGTGTATTATGTTCCTGGGTTGAAAAATAACTTGTTGAGAGTTGGAAAACTTGTGCATAAGGGGCACACTACAGAGTTTGAAAATAGATCATGTATCATTCAAGATAAAGAGAATGGCCTCATAGAAACGGTAGCCATGACAAATAATAAAATATTTTCTCTACAAATTCAAAATGAACTACTGATTTTATTTAGTGTAGTTGTAAAATATGTTACCTAATTTTTGCATCTCAGATTTTGTCACCCGAGTTTCAGTGGCCTGAACTTGTTGCACAAGAAATAGATGGTGAAGTATTTACCCCTTATAGAGTAGCCCAATAAATTTTGTGAAGGTTTTTTAGTTGGTAAGCAGCATAGGGATGCGTTCCCTATGGGATAGTCTTGGAGAGCTTCACAGTCATTGGAGTTGGTATATTCAGATATTTGCATTCATATGCAAGCTAGAACATTTACCGATAATAAATACTTCCTAATTTTTATTGATGATTTCATTCGGAGGACATGGGTATATCCCATCATAAAAAAGTTATAGGCTTTCGGTAAATTCAATAAGTTCAAGGCGTTGGTTGAAAAAAAAGGCAAGTATTATGTGAATACTCTCAGAATATATGCAGGAGGTGAATATGTCTCCAATGAATTCCATAATTTTTACAAAGAAAATAAAATTAGAAGGCATTTTACAGCCATACACACACCATAACATAATCATGTTGGAGAGAGGAAGAACTGAACCATAACGGAGAAGGCACAGACCATGCTAAAAGAATAGAGTTTACCACATGAGTTCTGGAAAGAAGTTGTATGTTGTGCAGTTTATCCATTGAATAAATATCCTACGAAGAGTGTGAAGGGCAAGATTCCTAAAGAATCCTAGAGCAACTATAATCTGAGTGTTTCTCACTTAATATTTTTTAGGTGCATAGCATATGCACATGTTGTATAAGAGTAGAGAAGTTGTAGAAATTTTAATGCCTTAGGAGAATGCTTCAAGATAATTAAAAGGAGAAAAAATGAGAAGGCTAGGAAAACCTCATTGAAGGAGACTTGACCAAATCCTTTGGAGAATATTTGAGGAGAACTCGAGGAGAAGTTTTTTATAAAATTTGGGACAATTGTTGCCATCAAACAACAAGCCCAACAAGAAGAATTTGGTAAGGAGTTTGTCAAATTTCAAAGGATAATAGTGAAGACCTTAAGATAGTTGGAATCTTGAGAAGAAGGCCACTAGATAGGCCAAGATTAAAGATAGAATTTGACAAGGAGGTTAAAGGAGAAAGTAGATATGGAAGCCACCAAGTCTAAGATAATTAGAGATTATCATTTAAGGATTTAAGGCCATTTTGGAGATAGGATGTTGTCGATTTCATTGTAGAAAAAGTTAAGGTTTCTTGAAGGAAAATATTCGTTGTGATTTGGAGGAGTTTCCTACAAAATTTTAGAGATTCAAGGACAACATTTTGAAGGTGAAATTGACTGTGCAAGGGCAAAAAATAGGCCATAATTACCAGCTATGAAACTTCAGATCTACAAAGTGCATTCTTAAGGAAGATAAAAGCCACCAAACTATAGTTTTAGGGTAGCAAGTTAGAAGATTTTAAAGCTACAAATAGGTGAGCTAAAGAGTTGATTAGGACAACAAGGAAGAGCTTTGATTTCATCCATTATAAGGAAACATTTAGGTGAATCTAATCACCAAGACAACCATCATCTACATAGGTCATTAAGGTAAGCAACTTTGGTGCAAAAGGTTCATTATTTGAACTTTAGTTATTTGGTTTGTTATTAAGTTTCATTAAGCACCATATTAGAGTTTAAAAGTTGCAAGGAGAAGGTTGCATATTTAAGTCTTCAAGGGAGTGTAAAAGATAGTTTCTTATAATAATAATACCTACACACCAAATTAGGAGTTAGATATATTTTTAAATAAAGAAAAATATCATCATCCTATTATCTAGTTATAGCAGATAAGACATTACTCTTAATTTAAATTGCATATATTATAGTGTTTGTTACAAGTTACTTTTAAGGAACAATAATGTGAGATTAAAAATGTACTATACTAGTTACACGTAAGATATTTTTAAGGTGCATTAAGGATTGATCAAACATGGAAAATTAGTGCACAAGCAGGATTAAGTCAGAGTTTCAAGAGACACTATTGAGCATACAAAACATGCAGCTTATCTTGGTGAAAGAAAGTCACCAAAATAAGGGCATATTAGTTTCTTAAAATTATTATTGCAAGTTATTCAAGCAAGTGAGTTAGAGGTTAGCATTGTCTAGTAAGAAAGACAACATTAGATCACTATTTATCGTCAAGAAGCCAACTTATCAAAGAAGTTAGAGAGCATGAAATAGAAGACATATGGCCTAAAACTTTGGTGGAAGTTAAGGTGTTCTATTTATTATACCATTATTAGCATTACATAAGTAGAATTGCTCTTTTCCTTTAATTAATAACAAATAAAGACAAAATATATAGCCTCTAAATGGTATTACAATGGAAACAAATATAGTCTTTGAGTTGCCATTTCTAAGCAAGTGAGATAGCCAACAAAGGGCTCATGAAACAATTTTTTAAGCCATTGGATTCAGCACAAATTGGTTTCATATAATCGTCATTCATGGTATAAGAAAATCTACATCACAAGGATACTAAGTCAGGTAGTGTAACTAAATTAGCAAGGCAAGTCTAATACAACATTAGCAAGGGAAATGGTGTAACAAAAAATAGTGAAATCAAAGTGCAATTAAGGAGCTTATTATCCAAGCAAACATTGTAAAAATCTTGAAAGAATAGCATTAGGGTTGAAGCAAGCGCCTTCAAACCATCATTAGTGAAGCATCTTAGAACCACCTGCATTGGAGAGTGCCACAATTATCTAGAGAAAGCTAAGAAAGAAACTTTGAACAAACAATATATAGTTGGCAAGAAATGTTGGTCTAATAAGCAAATTGAAGGGCCTATCTACATGCAAGGTTGAAGACATCCACTTACCAACTTAAGTGAAGGAACCTTGTGCCACTTGGCACAAGTGTGAAACAGCAAAAAAGTGTTGTTGGAATTCTTTGTAACACTTTTCATAACACGTGCAAAAGGAAGGGAGTGTCCAAGTAATACTCAATGTAGGCTAACAAAGTTTAATCGTCATCACTTAGCATATACACATTGACATAACACCTACGATTGCCAATATTCGCTTCTTCTAATGTACCACATAGATCAACATCACCTAGCAAGGAGTTATAGGCTCAAACAATAACGTATATGCCATTCAGCATACATTGCATAAGGAGGAAATGACCTTAAATACCTTTTCCTAAAGGAGAACATAAATATATTTGCATAATTTGTCAAACAATCTTAAATGAGAAAGAGATTACAGTTTAAAGAGTGTCAATAATGTCACCCAAACTAGTGATTGGCATCATACCTTGTGAATTGTGGATATACAACATTCAAGGGTTTGAAATCATAGTCAAAGCCTACATCAAACATCAATTAGTTCATCATTGAAAGGTATAAGTGCATTACACTACTAATTGATTTCTATAATACAAGGATTTATAATATCAATTAATCTCTAAGATTGGTTTATTAAAAAATAGGAGGAATAAGGAGATAAAACCTATTAAAGTTCTAAAAAGCAAATTGAAGGGTGAATTTTATATAGAAAAGAGCTTTTTCAAATTACATTGTTTGAAATTCTAGTAGCTTAGTATTTGCAAATATTATTATTTTCTAAAATTCTAAAATTAGAGAGTTATAAGGTATACTACGAAAAAATGTTTCTTGAAATTTAGAAAAATTAAACCATTGATAAGTGAATATTAAAAGAGCAAAACCATTAATTTCTTAGAAGTTGGAAATTGCATTTTACATTAGTCTCTTACATTAATTTATGAGACATTAATCCAACTAAAATATCTTGAAGGAAAATAACCTTATTAAAACTTGAAGGTGAATCATCATTTATCTTTAGCTTTCTATTTACTATTCAATAGGGAGACATAAGGTAAGAAAGTGAAGTTTAACATTGGGGAGTCAAAAGGAATTTAAGTTAAACTAAGAAATCTAAACATACTATTAAGTTTTATAGTGAATTCAAACACTTGATAGATAGAGCTTAATTTACAAAACATGTAAAATTGAAAAATTCTTAGCAAGGTTGAGCATATACTTAAAACTAGGAAGTTAAAAGCAAACAACATAACAAAAAATTGAAATACAAATCTTCTACCAGGAATTATTCTCTTGTAATCAAAGAAGATTACTATGGAAAGGCTTATTAAATATACAGGTCTCAAGTGGTCAAAATGGTTCAAAGACATACTTGAATCTGGAAATGATAATAGGAAAAGTACAATTAAAAGAGAAGAACCATTATGGTTTAGAGACACTTTTAAACCGTCAGTATGACAAAAATATCTATCAATGATAACAACTATACAAATGAAAATATTGAGAATCATATTCAAAAGGTAGAAAATAATATTCATAACAAGAATATCATACAAATCTATGAAAGAAGTAAAAAAAAAAATGGTTCAAAGACATACTTGAATCTGGAAATGATAATAGGAAAAGTACAATTAAAAGAGAAGAACTATTATGGTTTAGAGACACTTTTAAGAATTCACAAACCGTCAGTATGACGAAAATAGCTATCAATGATAACAACTATACAAATGAAAATATTGAGAATCATATTCAAAAGGTAGAAAATAATATTCATAAAAAGGATA
This sequence comes from Wollemia nobilis, assembly GCA_028583015.1. Taxonomy (NCBI): domain Eukaryota; kingdom Viridiplantae; phylum Streptophyta; class Pinopsida; order Araucariales; family Araucariaceae; genus Wollemia; species Wollemia nobilis. The sequence continues at coordinate 198,707 of JAQPPZ010011065.1, read as the reverse complement.
TCATACAAATCTATGAAAGAAGTAAATATGAAATAACTTCAATCATACATAGATGGTTTAACTCTTTCATCAACGAAATGGATGAACATGATTCTCCTAAAGTAATGATAACTAAATTGGGATATATCTACTATGCACTTATTGCAACATATTTGGTCATGAGAAAGCAAACTGCTAGAGTTTCCATTCATGTAAATATTTGAAGACAAGTACTATAAAATATTTGAAGAAATATTGATATTTAAATTAGATTTTTTCTTTCAAGTTCTTATTTCAGAAGCATCCACTAACAATGAATTCAAACTTGATATTTTTAAAGATCAAAGAAAATGGTCATATAAAAAAATAAAGGAAATAAAAGGAAGTAACTCAGATCCACTTATGACTTGCAAGATCGTCAGATCTTTAATTCATGTGATGAAGGTGATCTAGAAGACTTCAAGGTCAATAATTCTACCAAACACTTCAGAATACCAAAAAATAGTGGATTGAAGAAAACATGGAAAACAATATGAATACTAAAGTAGAATTAGACGAAGAATGAGAACAAGATGAAAATACTTATCGAGGTTCATACAAAGAGAACAATGAAGAAAGAAGGAGAAAAGAACTTTAATATTATAAATATGAAGATCCATATTGAATACTAAAGTCCTCAATATTAAAGTAATGTAATACAAGGGGTTTTAGAGTATATTACATTATTTGGTACATGACAATGTACCACCTTGGCTACATAACTAGAGTAGGCTCTTACTTTAGAGTAAGGTTTGAGTAGTTACTTCACACAAGTAATAAATGCATAAGTGTTAGAATGTGCAATGATGTAAATGTGCATGTAGTCCACATGTACATGAGTCATGGGTAGAGTAAAGGCCAAGGCACATATCTTCCTATATATAGGCCTTTAAGGAGTGAGTGTTAGAGAGGTGATAGATAGAGTGAGAGAGGTGATAGTGAGTAGTGAGTAGGTACAATGTAGTTTTTCATTGCCAATTCTAGAGTGTTCATGTCCTCCATTATATTGAATTATACTATTTTTATGATCTTTCATTAATGGTATATAATCGAGTTATTGCAAAAATTTATCTCATTAATTTCTCACATATTATAGTGCTATTATCATAGCTTACATATTTCAAATTTTGTGGTTGCATTTCCTTTAGTATGCATTTACTATGAACTTTTACCAATTGTCTCCTTGTAAAAAAATTCAAAAGGAAAAATATATAATTTTTATAAAAATTTTAAGAGATAAGCTAACAATTTCTAAAATCCTACAATGTTTGATCCAAACTCATTTCCTAGTTGCTTCTATGATATATAACATGTCCTTTGAATCTATCATATCAAAGAACAATAAATGAAATATCCATAAAGTAATAGAAAAATTATGACTTTTAGAAAATACTAAAGAGAAAATATAATCCCAAAATTTACCTCTACCTCACAAGCACTACTTTCAAATTGCTATCACACAACTTGAAGTGATAATCATTTGGATTGAGTAATGGTGATTCATGCCATCTCTAACACCATGTAGATTTATGTATTATGTTCAATAATAAATAGATCAATTAAATTATTCAACAAGGAGAAAAAAGATATCACTCATTAACAATAATAGACATAATACATAATAATATGCCCTAATTGAATATCGATAATATTTAACTCAAAAATTAAAATATCTAAAATTGATGCATACATGGTCATGAGAGTAGTGTTAGAAGTACCATATATATAAATAGATCCTAATGATAGTCAAGTATCCATGTTATTGTATCTCAATAATACCATAACACAATTAAAACTCAACAAAATGTTAATCATAAGATCAAATGAAAACTATGTAACCTTATTGAATTGAAAATTAAATATATAATTCGATTAGTAAGATACAATTAATATGTATGTATTAAATTAAATACAATCCCATTATCCTTATATTTTTTTCATCCTTAATTTCTCCTTTTTATATCTATTCTACTAACAAAAACATAATATATCATATAGAAAAGTGAATGAAACATTGAGGATACATAAAGTTGAAAATTATTTTTATTTAAAAATTAGTTATCAATACACTATTATTTGCAACTTGATTTGAAAAAAAATCAAATACACGAGGAGGTGTAAATATTGGTAAGTTTTGTGTAATGCGTGTATTTTTTTGTATAATCCTTCACGTTTGATCTATGAACATTTTTTTGCTGTAAGGTTGATTTTTTAGCATGGTGGTTGATATTGTTCAATTATTTCTTGTCAACATAGTCTCGGCCTCGGAGGATTCTTGTCCAGATAAGAAAATTTTGAAATTTCCTAAGGCTATGGTTGGTGGTTACAGGGATCCCCTAACGATAAACCTTAAGCCTTTGTCTTTTGTTATTTTATTGGATAAACATCAGTTCCTATTGGGCTCTCTTATAGTGGCTATTTATCTATGATATTAGTAGTTTGGTGCTTAAACATGGTGTTGGGGGAGTACAGGTACCATTTTTTTAATATTTTTATCAAGTTCTTTTTTTGGATCTGGGTTTGGAGTCCGACCACACTTACATACTTTGTGTCTCATCTCACTCAATAAAGGGATATAACAGTACCCATTCATTTTTAAAATCCCTTCCAATAGTCCATTCACTTATATTTTGGATAGGGAGGACACGACTAAGAGGTCGAACAACGATGACACATCAATGGAGACTGGGCAGGAAGGAAACGTCAGCGGATACCAAAAAATATACAAGGACATGTTAGCAAAAACTGGAGATCAGATAGCAAGGACACGTAAGCAAATATCGAACAACAGGCCAGGGTGTGCCACACCTACATTTTTAGATATTCTGAGATTTCTTTCCATGTCTCTTTCTCAGCTTTATATAAGTTGGGAATAGAGCAAGATTTCCATTTTTTTTGTTGCCAACAATTTCAATAAAGTCAGCCACCTTAGAACCAAATAATTACCTGGAAATTGGTTTTCCAATCACCAAATTAGAGGAGGTAGTCAAGAGACATTCCAACAACCAAGTATCATTCTTCTTATAAATAGAGTCTATTCCCGAAGGTAGAACGTGAGTGATGAGGAGATAAGACTGAAATCCATTTGATTTAATCAAACCATAGACAAATGACATAATAGACAAAATTTGTTCTAAATACATCGAATTTTCCTAATTTGGTGTGTTGTTATTGTAATCACATTTTTAGTAGAGATTTGTTATTGTAACAACAATATAAATATTGCAACAAAGAAACTTGTGCAATATATAAACGCCTTCTCTGAGGGAGGAGGATAAAAATAGCAAAAGAATTGGACATGACTTCTCTGAGAGAGGAGGATAAAAATAGCAAAAGAATTGGACTGTAATGAAATTTCATTTATACAATAAAATTCATTCGATCGTATTTAATTTCAGCCTACTAGTTGCTATTTATTTTTTGAAAGAGTTATTTAATTATTTAAAATGAAATCTAGTTGATTTGCTTTTGAAAAAGTTATTTAGTTTATTGATTACTTTCCAAAAGGTATATTCCATTATTTAGGATGAAACATAATTGATTTGTTGTTTGTTTCGTCATGTGAATCATTGTAGGTAGAACACCAGTATGATGGGTCAACTTCTTCATTTGTCAACATGGTTGGATTCTTTTTTTTTTTTTTTTGCGATTGTGTACATACAATGTTAAAAATGTTAAAAAAATAAGTAATTTTGATAGCCTAATAAGAATCTACTGCCCAGAACACCAATTTTTCCAAAGGATGTAAAGTACACTGCTTAAGACCCGCTCTAGACAGTTGAGAGGTTCGTCTACTCCTCAGTTGAGAGGTTCGTCTACTCCTCTCGGGCTGGGAGAACCATGGCTACATGGCCCAAAACTTCCCAAAAGTGGGGTAAACCTTCCCAAAAGTTGTTTTTCTGTGTGTTTCGTGTTTTGGTGTTGTATTTTTTGTTGTTTAATTTATTTTATTTTCTGTGTTTTTTTTTTTTGTTTTTTGCTATGTTGTTTGTGTGTTTGTTCTGTGTGATTCGTAATTTTTCTCTTTTATGTTTTCTGTTGTCCTTTTGTGTTGTTTGATCTCCGAATATACTTCTCACGAAAGATTCAAAGGTTTTCTTTTCTCTAACACTTTTATTTTGTAAAAAATGAGTGGATCCCTTTCAAAACTCCCTTTATTATCTAATAAAAAATATTTAAAATGATTAAAATATGAATATAAAATTTTATAAAAAAAATTGAATAAAATGATAAAATTTAAAATATTTTAATTTATAACAATGCACTTGTAAGAATATGGGTGTGATCCACTGGTACCGAAGTGTCAAAAATTAGAAAGATATTTTCAAAGAGGCTAAAATTATAAAAATGAAGTGCAACCTAAAACTGTTAAAAAAGGAGGGTTAATATTTTAGGTATCCTACAACTACGAAGTCATGACATAAATGAAAGAGCAGTTTCCTCATGTAAGAAAAAAAAATCTCATAATAATTAAGTGCAATAATTAAGTGCAACCTACAACCGTTAAAGGAGGGTCAATATTTTTAGGTAGTCTACAACTACGAAAGTCATGACATACATGAAAGAGAGTTTCCTCATGTAAGAAAAATAAATCTCTTCGAAGCCGTATCTGGTGTTCATTTCAATAAATAAATTATTATAAAAAATTATAGTATAATTATAAAATTTTAATTAATTTAAATTTTGTTTATATTTTATCAAAATTATTAATAAAATAAATAAATAAAAATATATTTGTTGAAATATTCTAGTGGTATGTATTTATGTTTTTATTTAGATATTTATGTTCAAATCAGATCTGAACATTTTAATAAGAAATCTTAAAATTTTACAGAAAAAGATAAACCTGGCTGAAGACAGGGGGCTAAAAAATTCAAATTAAACATTCTAACAATAACAATGTAAATGGTGGGCAACTATGGTACAGTGGTTAAGGCTTTGGCTTTTTTTTTGGGAGGTCCAAGGTTAGGGATCAAATGTTTGCTTGTTGACTGCCCCGACTGTTTGCTTGTTGATTGCCCCAAGATTCAAACCATGAATAGGCTAGATGGTAGTAGGTAGAGTGTTTGCCTCCCAAAGTTCAAAGCACAGATAGACAAGATGATAACCAAGAGTGTTTGGTTGTCCTAAAATTCAAACCACGGATAAACTAGATAGTAAGGGCCAAATAATTACTAGTTAACTATCGAGTTCAATACGATATGATATAGTGTGAACTCCAAGTCAATACCTGTTTAATAATATGTGGAAAATTAAACAGATTGAAACCTTCATAGTCATGCGAAACAATGAACAAAAAGAAACAGAACACGATGCATGATGGCATTGATGTATTACAGAATATTTGTAGGTGCCTCGATGCACGATGGCATTGATGTATTACAGAATATTTGTACGTGCTTAATTAACTTTTACTTGATTAGATAAAAATAAAATTAATAAAATCTTAATTTTGTTTTAGCTATAGACCATTACCATTCGGCTACCAACAGACCAAAGCAATTCTGAAACTATTTCACGTGCACTTACTGTTTAACGAATAAACATGAAGAAAAAGCAAGGAATCTCTGTGGAAATAGAAATGTTTCCTTTAATATATCCTCTTCTTTCCCTCCTAATCATATTGCATTTGAATTTGGACATGTTTCGTGGATGTCCAAAGCCTGATGACCGTAAATATTTATCACCTTTAAAGTACACCTCGCCGAAGTCTGTTCCCCTGGGGTTTGATGTACGACTATCATTATTTGGTCCTATGATCATGTGAGTCCTATTTTATTTTCTTTCTTTATGAAACGCATTTATATATAACAATGGATGTAGCCATTGCCAACAAACAAACTTTGATAAGTGCATGAGGCTTGTCCATGATATTGCTATTGTGCTTTAATTCTACTTGAAAGACTCCCTCAACAGCCTCAAGTTGGAGAGATAGAAAATGACCTCCATTGAGATACTATAGTAGTTTGACTAGGAGGTCCTAAACTGTGTCATCATGCTAGGTATTATCCTTGCTTTCATATCATTAATAAAAAATGTTTCTATATTTTTTTAATGGTTAAGAGTTTATTTAATAGAAATTATGTTTTTCAATATAGAGCAACAACATTAATAATGTGATTTTCATAATTAATAAAAATCATAACTATCTAACAACTCACACATGATTTTTATGTAATCATTTCTTATACCACCATGTATTATAGTTTATTTAGAATTGAGAGAACTTGCAAATGAATCATCTTTATTCTTTGAACCTTTAATACATTGCAATATAATAGATTTTACATAAAAGTACATCATACTTGGGTAGTTTGTCCATGTCCAACACCATATTTAATCCTTTCCATGCCAAATACTATGAACTTTTATCAACTGTATTGTTGTAAAAAAATTCAAAAGGATAAAATAAATATTATTTATAGAAAATTTTAAAAAGTAAACTAATAGTTTCTAAAATGCTACAATGTTTGATCCAAATTCACTTCCTAGTTACTCTATGATAAATAACATCCCCTTGGAATCTATCATATCACAAAACAATAAACGAAATGATAGAAAAATTATGACTTTTATAAAATACTAAAGAGAAAATATAATCCCAAAATTGCTCTCTACCTCACAAGCACTACCAAAAAATTGTTATCACACGAGTTGAAGTGATAATATTTTGGATTCACTAACACCATGTAAATTTATGTATTATGTTCAAGAATGAATAAAATCAATTAAATTATTCAACAAGGAGAAGTAAAATATCACTCAACTATAATAATAAACATAATGTATAATAAGATACCCTAGTTAAAGACCAATAATATTTCACTCAAAAAATAAAATATCTAAAGTTGATGCATACATGGTCATGGAAGTAGAGTTGAAAGTACCATATATAAATGGATCCTAATGATATTCAAGTATCCATGATATTGTATCTCAATAATACTATAAAATAATTCAGACTCAACACAATGTTAGTCATAGAATTAAATGAAAATCATTCAATCTCAATGAATCTAAAATAAAATATATAATTAATTTAATAATATACATATGATAGATATGTACTATATTAAAAAAAATCTCATTATCCTTATATTTTCTTCATCCTTAATTTCTCCCTTTTTGTTAGAAAATTAAACCAGATTTGACACCTCTGGTAGATTCTAATCTTCTGCATCAATCACCAATTTTTTTTGTACCTATATTTATTACCTGTAGCTTACGATCTGACTGTAATTGTTCGAAAATTCCATTGGCATTAGGTTTACATTTAATGCATATCAGTGTGTAGGTGATCCTTTGCTGCACTCCTCTCCATATGTGACTCTATATATAGGAGTCATTGGCATTAGTTCAGTAAGAAGATAGAAGAGGTAGAGAAGAAGCATGAAGAAAATCTGAAGGAGAAAAACTTCAAAGAGCAGAGCGAGGAGCTAAAGCAACAAAAGTCAGAGACTTCAATCTAAGATTCAACTTGCAACTGTGTTTGTAGATGTATGTAAGCTTCTAAAGTAAGAAGCACTCGATGTAGAAGGTTCTACTTACTTGTCATTATAAAACTACAATAGCAATTGGTTTCAAATTCCGTCAATATATGAAATATATTTTATGTATCTGTGAGTACAGTGTGTGAGCCTTGTTTATTTAATAGAGAAAGATTAATATTCAGATTTACATTATCCTTTCATTGTCTCTGCTCTCTCATGTCATATAATATCTTGCAATCTTACATAAATGAGTGGGTCCCCACATTATGGAGGAGAAATTGGGATGTTGAACTAAGAACCATAGTTGAGAAGTTAAAATACAAGTAAAAATGTTGATTCACAAAAACAAGACATCACGATATCGCAATAGTTTTGGCCTCTACTCCCTATTCACCAAGCTGACTTGTGAATATGACATATTTTTTTTGTCATGATTTTGTGATAGTTTCGAATCCCAAAGGGTGTTGACCAAGTTAATGAGTGAAACTGACACAAAATCATTGGTCATAATTTTACGTCATTTTTTAGGACCTTCATGCCTTAGCTCCCGTGATCTTTAAAAATTATGCAAGTTGAGTTTAGTTGAACTCTCAAATTGGTATTAGATCTCAATACCATTAGTGGAAGATAAGAAGCAATAAATTCCAAAATAAATTCCTTGTAGTTGCATATCCCACAGTTCAATGGAAAAAATTACAATTATTGGAGCATTCAAATGGAAATCTTGTTTAGGTCTCAAGAAGTTATGGGACCTGGTGGAGAGTGGTTACCCAGAACCAGCAGATGCAGTAGTATTTTTCACTCTCCCAAGTGGATTCAAACTTGTTTAAGGAGAATCAAAATAATTATCAGAAGACATTATTTTACATAATGCATGTGGTTGAAAAGACCATTTTCTCAATAATTGCAACAACAACCAAATAAACGGAGGTATGGGAAATCTTAGCCAGCTCTTACTAGGGCATAAAAAAAGTGAAGTTGATGAAGTTGTAGATGCTGAGAAGGGAATTTGAAAATATTCAAATGAGTAAATGAGAGTCCATGAGTGACTTATTTACCCATAATATGGCTATCATCAACCAAATGAGGATGAATGATGAGAATGTTGAGAACCAGAGGATAGTGGAGAAAATTCTAAGAAGCCTACCAGTAAGGTTTGACTCAGTGGTGATAGTGATTGAAGAGTCAAGGGACTTGAAAATCCTTTATGTTTATGAGCTCATGAGTTATCTACAAACACAGGAGTAGATATTGAATAGATCATGTCAGTCCTCATTGGAGCAAGCTTTCAAATTGTAGGTCTCATTTTAAGACAAAAATAGAAGACATGAATCCCATCAAAATGTCTCAAGTTCTTAAGGAGGAAGAGGGTAGGGCAATAAAGGTAAGCATGGAAGAGGCCACAAGAGAGGATAAAGGTCAAACTCCAACGAAGGAGAGACTATCTAAAATCTTCATCAAGCAATAGGAAGAGGCAATGGTAAAAATCAACAAGGAGGATCAAATAAGAGGTATGATAAATTCAAGATTCAATGTTATTACTACAAGAAATTTGGTCATTTTAGTTATGAGTGTAGAAAGAAGTTGGTCAAGGATAACAAACAACAAGCCCACTACACAAATGAAAATGAAAATACAGAAAGTAGAGATGTATGTGGGAATATGTTGTTAACTTGTAGTACTGATGAAGAGAGCCAAAAGAAAACCTGATATCTTGATAGTGGGTGAAATAACCACATGTTTGGGAACAAAGAAATGTTCTCATAGATTCATCAAATCATAAAATTCAAGGTGAACATGGGGAACAACAACAATGTACCTATCATGGGAAAAGGGAAGTTTATTATTTGCATGAAGCAAGGTGAAATAAAAAACATCTCTGATGTGTATTATGTTCTTGGGTTGAAACATAACTTGTTGAACATTGGATAGCTTGTGCAGAAGGGGTACACTATGCAGTTTAAAAATGGATCCTATATCATTCAAGACAAAGGGAATGGTCTCGTTGCAATAGTAGCCATGACAAAGAACAAAATGTTTCCCCTACAAATTCAAAACTAATTCCTACTTTCATTTAGTGCAGTCGTAAAATATGCTACCTAGTTATGGCATCTTAGATTCGATCACCTGAGTTTTAGTGGCCTAAACTTGTTGCACAAGAGATATATGGTGAAGGTTTTACCCCTTATATGGTAGCCCAATCAAGTTTGTGAAGGTTTTTTAGTTGGTAAGTAGCACAAGAATGAATTCCCTATAGGACAATCTTGGAGAGTTTCATAGCCATTGGAATTGGTACATTCAGATATTTGTGGTCCTATGCAAACCATCACATTTGCAAGTAATAAATACTTCCTGAATTTCATAGATGATTTCAGTTGGAGAACATGGGTATATTCTATCATACAAAAGTTAGAGGCTTTCAAAAAATTCAAGGAGTTTAAGGTTTTGATTGAAAAAAAAAATGACTATTATGTGAAGACTCTCAGAACAGATGGAGGAGGTGAATACATCTCCAATGAATTCCATAATTTTTGTAAATAAAATAGAATTAGAAGGCATTTTATAGCTAGATACACACCACAACATAGTGTTGTTGTAGAGAGGAAGAACAAAACCATAAAAGAGATGGCATGAAGCATGATGAAGGCAAAGAGTTTGCCATATGAGTTCTAGGTAGAAGTTGTATGTTGTGCATTCTATTTGTTGAATAGATGTCCCACAAAGAGTGTGAAGGACAAGATTCCTCAAGAATCCTGGAGCAATCAAAAGTTGAATGTTGCTCACTTAAGAGTTTTCAGGTGCATAGCATATGCACATGTTCTAGATTAGAAAATAAAGAAGCTATATGATAAAGCAAAAAAATGCACCTTCATTAGTTACAGTGAATAATCGAAGGCTTACATGTTGTATACCCTTGTTACAATGAAGTTGGTTATAAGCTGAGATGTCAAGTTCCTGGAATATGAAGCATGGAGCTAGAAATCAAAGATTGGCTAGCTAGAGCCAACAATTATTGAGTTTGAGGACTTGTAAGAAAACTGAGTGCATCCACTTGTAGCTTCAAGTAGTAGTACCAGTGCTAGCAACAACATCGCCTCATCATCATGGTCATATCCACTTGCAACAAGGATCTCCAACTTAAAGACACCAACAAAGGTAAGGATCTTACAAGATATTTATGAGGTAACCAAAAATGAAATAGATGAAGAACATTCTAATTTTGCTTTATTTTCTTAGTGTGATGCAATTTCATTTGAAGAAGAAATTTAGAATAGAAAATAGGTAAAATCTATGGATGATGAGATAGAATCCATAGAGAAAAATCATACCTAGCATTTAATGTATCTTCCAACAGGAAAGAAGACCATTGGAGTGAACTGTATACAAAACTAAGTTTAATATTCAAGGAGAAGTTGAAATGCATAAGGTGAGATTAGTTACAACAGACTACAAGCAAAAGTCAAGGATTGACTATCATGAGGTGTATGCACCTATAGCGAGACTTGACACAGTAAAAATGATCCTGACATTGGCATCCCAAAAAGGCTATAATTTTTACCAGATGGATGTCAAGTTTACCTTCCTAAATGAAATATTAGAAGAAGAGGTCTATATAGATCATCCACCTAGCTATGAGATAGAAGGGCAATAAAGCAAAGTCCTAAAGTTGAAGAAAGTCTTGTATGGGTTGAAGCAAGCACCCAGGGCTTGGTGCAGCCACATTGATGCATACTTTCAAGAAAATGGGTTCATCAAATGCCCATATGAGGACACACTCTACATAAATATAAATGCAGAGGGAGAGATGATGATAGTTTACATGTATGTAGATAATATGATATATACTAGCAATAGCAATATGCTATTTGAATAGTTCAAAATAGCCATGAAGGAGTTCAAGATGACGAACTTATGCCTAATGAAATATTTTCTTGGTATTGAAGTTTCTCAATCTATGGATGGTATCTTCATGTCTCAAGGCAAGTATGCAAATGATGTCTTGAATAGGTTTAAGATGGAGGAAAGCAAACCTGCCGTAAAACCAATTGCAACATACCTAAAACTGAGCAAAACTGATTGCATCAAAAATGTTGATCCAAATTTCTATAAAATGTTAGTTGGTAGCAAGGTTATGCATAAGGGGTCGGCCCCAAAATTTATTTATAAATTGAAAGTGAATTGTCTTGGATTCTTGATGAAATATGGAGAAGTATACATGGCGAATTCCAAATAATTTTCTCCAAAAAATTTCAAACTATGGCGAATTCCAAATAATTTTGTCCAAAAAATTTCAAACTATGACGAATTGTAATTATTTTTCTTCAAAAAATTTCAAATTGTGGTGATTTTTTCTAGTTTGGGGTCATGAATATTGGTTTGCAAACTCTAAAAATTTGATTGGTTGCAAGCACACTTATCAGCTATAGACATGTCGATTAGTTGCAGCCATGGCGATCGATTGCATTCATGTCGATCGCTTGTAGGTATGTCAATTGGTTGTAGGCATGTCGATCGGTTGCATCTATGTTGATTGATTGCATCCATGTCAATCAGTTGTAGTCATGATGATCAGTTGTAGTAATGTCGATCGATTATAGCCATGTCAATAGAGTCTGCTCTACAATCGATCGACTTTTTTTGATTGACACCTCTACAACTAATAGATTGATGCTTCTCACCACATCCCTGCAACTGACAGACTAATATTGATTGACATGATCCTACAATCGACAAACAAATTTTAATCAATACAGCCCTACAACTAATCGGCTTATGCTGATAAACATAGCTTTGCAACTGATCAGCTTATATCGATAGATACAACTCTACAACCGATCGACATAGGGTGATAGACATGGCTCTACAACCGATCGAATTATGATGATAGGCACGAATTTGCAACTGATTGAATTATGTCGACAAACTCAACTCTGTAACTGATCGGCTTATACTGACAATCATGGCTCTACAACTGATCGACTTATCCCGATAGACATAACTCTACAACTGATCAGCTTATACTAACAGACACAACTTTACAACTGATCAGCTAATGCCAATAGACATAACTCTGCAATCGGTCGACACCTCTGCAATCGATCGACACCTCTACAACCAATCAACACCACTACAACCAATCGACACCACTGCAACTGATCGGCACCTCTACAATCGATCGATATCTCTGTTTTTGATCAACACCTTTGCAAAAGATCAACACCTCTGCAACTGACTGGCACAACTTTGCAACCGATCATCTTATATTGATAGATATGGATTTGCAACCGATCAGCTTATGCTGATCATCTTTAGTCGATTGACACTCCTCTACAACCTATCAGCTTATGTCGATAGTCACTCCTCTTCAACCTTGTCAAGTTTTTCGTTGTTTCAGAGCGATGTATGTTTATCGGTACCTACTACAGTACATATACGGGTATTATATGAGGCAATTTGGGTGGGAAAAATAAAATCATTTATAATTTGAAGGTGAATTGGGCAAGAAAATCAAAATCATGTATAGTTTGAGGTCGACGAATTAAAAGAAAAATATTGTAATTATTTTCAATGGCAGGCGAATTTACCCCCAAAAAAATTTCATCCCGTAATTTTAGGGTGAATTGGCCACAGTGAAATGATCCAAAATTAGCTTTTTAAATTTTTTAAAAATCCTAAATAGAACCAATTTACGATATTTCATGCTTATGCATAACCCTGGTTGGTAGTCTCATGTATTTGAATTCAACCAAACCAGACTTGATATTTATAGTGACCTTAATTAGCAGGTTTATAGATTTACCACAGGACACTCATTGGTAAGTAGGAAAAAGGATTTTACGATATGTTAATGAGACCAGAAACCATGGAATCTACTATGCAAGAAAATATCAACTTCAACTTGTTGGCTACACAGATAGCGATTAGGTTGGCAATATAGGTGATAGGAAGAGTACTTCTGGATATGAATTCCATATTGGATCGGGTGCAATTTCATGGTCACCAAATAAGAAACCAATTGTTGCACTATCAACTGTTGAGGCAGAGTATGTTGCCACCACTTTAACCGCATGCTATGTAGTCTGGCTGAGACAAATTTTGGTGAAGTTAAACCTGTTGCAAGTGTGAATAGGGTTGCTTCGAAAGTGGCTTAGAAAAATCTTTTTCTAAGCCTAAGTGTGAAACTACTTCTGTTTTGTCGGCAGGAGTTGTCGGCAAATTCCTTCTTCCTAACTCCCCTCCTATCCTCCTCCTATATTCCCTCCTTATCCCTCCATTTCCTCCTTATCCCTTCGTTATTCCTTCCTTCCCCTTATCCCTCCAACTCCATTTCCCCTTATCCCTCCTTTGCCGACTTATTCCTCTAACTCCATTTCCTACATATATATATATATATATACAATATTATGTAATGTTCTAATGTTGATGAAGGGGTGCAATTAAATAATAGAATTTTATTTTTCCTCTACGATTAGTTTATTTGAGCTGCGTTTTAACTCAATCCACATCTGGTATCAGAGCCAGATTTTGGTAGTCAGTCGAGCACGGTTCTCGAGGCAAGGCCAGGTGGGCATGCATCCCGAGGTAGGTGTTGCCAGCAAGGCTCAGATCCTGAGGCAGATCGTGCATAGGCTCGGCATGAATCTCGAGGCGACACATGGCAGTGGCACGAATCCTGAGGTGACACATGGCAGCGACACAGATTCTGAGGTGACACGTGGTGACAAGCGAGGTGCTAACTAGACATCACGTAGATCAAGGCAGTAGTTGACGTGGCGACGATCAATTGGCAGTTGATGACATGCGGATCGAGACAGCGAGTGATGTGGCAGCGTGTGTGGCAGCGTGCGATTGGTTCAAAATTTTGTGATGTGGCAGCTTACAATTCGTCGAATTGGTGGCAAAAGAGTAGACTCGAACTGCCCGAAGGTAGTTGATATTCATTTTGTGCATTTGGGTTAAAAACCCTCCTGCGGTCGTCTCCCATCGAATGTGGGATTAAAATATTTTGATTTTAAAAAAAAAAAAAGGCCCACCGCATAATGTTAAGGCTGACTCCATGCCTGTTACGGTACGTCCGAGGGACGTAGCCCAGCGGACAAGGCGATCCGCTAGTAGGCAGACCACCCGGGATCGAATCCCGCCAGGCTTGCACGTGTAAAGGAGATATTTTTTTTATTTTTCATTATAGCCGCCGAGAAGGGTTAAAGGGAACATGTTCCCTGTTTTGTTTCAGCTCAGCCGCGTGGTGGTGCGGCCAAGCCTCCTGCTTGTTGACCGGGAGGTCGCGGGGTCGAATCACCCGCGTGACAAAAAGGTAATTTTTTTTTTTAATTTTAAAAGGTTTTAATTTTTTTTTTTAAGTTTTTAAAATTATTTAATAAATTTAATTTATATTTTATTTAAAATTATCTTTTTAATAAATTAATTTAAAAGGTAATTTAAAAAATATATAAAAAATTTATTAAATTTTTTTTAAGACTTTAGAAAAATTTTAAAAACCTTGTTTGGAGCCTTTTTTGAAAAAAGCGAAATAATCTGCCCGTGAAATGTTAGATGATCCGGTCTGGGGGGTGTTATAATGCACTTCTCTCGATTTTGAGACGAGAGACACCGGAATCCTTTGATGAAAGGGTTCGACAAACTAGTCTGCATACAGTGTTTTGTCAGCTAGAAAATCAGGTGATTGATCATCTGAGGAAGTCGGATTCAGGGTATGAGGTAGATTCTGAAGACAACATCTTCAGACAAAGAATTGAAGAGTCTGAAACTGTGGAAGTTGTACCAGAGGAAATTGTACCAGAAGACCAAGCAAATGCCAGTTATACACCTGGTGTACGGGTAGCAGAATCAAGTGAGAGCTATTCACCTCACTCTCCTGAACCCGAAGCAGCAGTAGAAGAAGAAGACAAAGAAGAAGAAGCAGAAGAAGAAGAAGAAGATCTAGAGGAAGTGGATCCTGAAGAACCTGAGGTCATTGTCATCAGCAGCAGTTCCGAAGCAGAACCTGAATGTACTAAAAAGGCGAGATTTGATTTGAATCATTAATCTCTTTGTACTGATTTATAGTACTTTTTTGCTTCAAATAAAGTTTGTTTTTTATTCTGCAATGGCATCCAATACTAGTCTTCCGATTCCTGAGTTCAATGGAGGAGACTATGAATATTGGTCTATTAAAATGAAAAACCTTTTGATAGGAAAAGGTTTATGGGATGTAGTCGAAGAGGGCTATACTGAACCAACTACTGCTGAATGGGCAGCTTTCTCTAATGCTGATAAAAAGGCTAGAAAAGAAGCACAAAAAAACAATGCTTTCGCCCTTTATCACATACATGCTGCCCTAGATAAAAGTATCTTCCCTAGGGTTGCCTCTTATGTAATTGCACAAGATTCCTAGAATGCCCTAAAAGAAAGCTATAGAGGTAGTGACCAAGTAAAACAGGTAAAGCTGCAAACATTGAAACGAGATTTTGAAAATCTCAGGATGCAAGAAAATGAAAAAGTGGGAGATTACTACATGCGAGTGAAAGTCATAGTTGATAAAATGGTCACACTAGGGGAAGATATTAAGCCAGAGGTTATGGTGAAGAAAGTGTTGAGAACACTTCTTCCTAAATGGAATTTTGTTGCAATAATTATTGAAGAATCCAAAGACTTAACCTCATTGTCTTTTGATGCCCTAACTGGTTCACTTCTCTCACATGAAGAGAGGTTACAGGAAACTCCTACCACCAGTTATGGGGGAGATGATAAAGCTTTTGCCACACATGAAGGAAGAGGAAGAGGCCGTGGCAGAGGACAACAAAGAGGCAGAGGAAAGAATAATCAAAGAGGAGGAACTCCTAACAAAGGAGGATCATCCAATAGAGGTGTAAATCAAAATAGAGGAGTCCAGTAGCAAAATAAAGGGAAACAATCTGGCAAAGGAAAAGGAGGAGATAAATCAAAACAAGTTTGCTACAATTGTGGCAAACCTAGCCATTATGCTTGAGATTGTTGGTCAAAGACTTCGCAAGGAAGTAGCAGCAACCAGAGCAGTCAGTTTGGAAATTTTGGAGAAGAGGAAGAGTCCACAAATCTCTTTATTTCTTATGGCCAGACAGCAAAATATGAATGATACATGGATTTTTGACACTGGGTGTTCAAATCACATGAGTGGCAAAGAACTCTTTGCTACTTTAGACTCCTCATATAAATCCAGCATCCGATTGGGTGATGAAAAATCATTGGCAGTTGAAGGCATTGGAGCCATGGAGGTTCCAACGAAAGAAGGCATCAAGCAAGTGATATCTATTACACACCTCATATTCAACACAATCTTTTAAGTGTCAGTCAAATGCTAGAAAATAATTATAAGTTGATTTTTGATGAGGGTAAATGCACCATTTTTGACAAGAACAATAGTAATAGAATCATTACACAAGTGCCAATGTCAAAGAATAGATTATTCCCTTTAAATTTTGGCCAGCCAGGAGGAAATAAGTTAGCAAATGTTGCTATTACCAATCCAAGTGTCCTATGGCACTTGAGATATGGTCATTTGAATTCAGCAAGTTTGAAAATGCTAACTTCATAAGCAATGGTAACTGGACTTCCCAAAATTCAAGATAGTAAGGAAGTCTGTGAAGGGTGTGCCTTGGGCAAGCATGCTAGATCGAAATTTCCTCATGGACAAGCATGGCGGGCCAGCTATCCACTCCAGTTAGTACATTTAGACATCTATGGTCCGATGCAGACCAAGAGTCTAGGTAATCACTCTTACTTCCTACTTTTCATTGATGATTACACAAGAATGTGTTGGATATATTTTTTGAAGCATAAGGATGAAGCAATTGCATGCTTTGTTGATTTTAAAGAAAAAGTTGAAAGTGAGAGTGGATATTCTATAAAATGTCTTAGATCAGATAAAGGAGGAGAATACTCCTCTAATCAGTTTTGAATTTTTGTAAACATCATGGCATCAAGAGGCAGTTCACAACTGCCTACACTCCACAACAAAATGGTGTAGCAAAAAGGAAGAATTGCACCATTGTGGAGATGGCAAGATCAATGCTTCAGACAAAGCATTTGAGTTATTAATATTGGGGAGATGCAACAAGGACTAGTGTTCACATCTTGAACAGAAGTCCTACTTCAAGTTTGAAAGGGAAGACACCTTACAAAGCCTGGTATGGTAAGAAACCAAATGTGAAGTATTTCAGAGTATTTGGTTCATTGGCATACGCTCACATTCCTGATGAGCTGAGAAAGAAGCTGGATCCAAAGAGTCAGGCATGCATTTTTGTAGGATATTGTGAAAACACAAAGGGTTATAGATTCTACAATCCTACGACTTGAAAGATAGTGGTTTCAAGAGATGTGATTTTTGATGAAGGGGGAGATTTGGGTAAGCCCCAAATATTTAGTGATGTTGAAGCCATAGATATAGTTGCTCAGCAGGTGCAACCGCAGCTCCCATAGAAAGGAAAGCAGTCTCCTCCCACACATCCTCCAAGTCCATCTTCTGATTCAACTTCTTCACCAAGTCCTTCTCCACAGCGATCAGTAAGTTCCTCACCAATGGACATTGATGTTCCATCCAAAGGTAAGAGAACTCTACAGTATCATCCATCATCTCAGATGTTGCATAAAATTTTTTCAAGAAGATATACTAGGAGTCAAGCTAGTGAAATGGAATCTATTTTACACAGATTAGAAAGCATGCACTTGTATGGTGATGATGAATCCCAGCAGGAACCTAGGCGAGATCAAGTTAACTATGCTTTGTTAACTAGTGCACATCTTGAACCTTCTAGTTATGAGAAGGCATGTACTCAGAAGATTTGGCAAGATGCCATGAAAGAGGAGATAACCTCTATAAAAAACAATGACACTTGGGAGCTCATGAAGCTTTCGAAAGGAAAGAAATGTGTTGGTTGTAAATGGATCTTCAAGACCAAGTTTAATGCTAATGGAAGCATTGAGAAGCATAAGGAAATATTAGTGGCAAAGGGTTTTACTCAAAAATATGGAATAGATTATGAAGAGACTTTTGCTCCTGTAGCCAGACAAGAGACTATCAGAATAGTTCTTGCATTAGCTGCACACAAAGGATGGAAAGTCCAACACATGGATGTCAAGAGTGCATTTCTCAATGGTTACTTGAAAGAAGAAGTGTACGTTGAGCAACCATAGGGATTTGAAGTGCAAGGTAAGGAACACCTTGTTTACAGATTGAAGAAGGCACTCTATGGTATTAAACAGGCACCAAGAGCTTGGTACTCACGCATTGATGGGTACTTCAAAGATTATGGGTTCACCAGGAGCAAAAATGAACCCACACTCTACTACCTAAAGTAAGGTAATGACATCCTCATAGTGTGCTTGTATGTGGATGATCTCATTTTTATGGGTAGTAATGGAAAAATGAATATGGAGTTCAAACACTCCATGAGGACGCAGTTTGAGATGAAGGATCTTGGCTTAATGCACTATTACCTTGGAATGGAGGTTCATCAGTCAGATACAGGGATCTTCATCTGTCAACATAAGTATGCTCAGGATATGATCAAGAAGTTTGCTATGGAGCATTGCAAACCAGTTGCAACTCTAGTTGGACATGGGATCCAATTAAGCAAAGATGATGGAGCACCAAAAGTTGACGTGACCACTTTCAGAAGCATGGTTGGGAGTTTGATGTTTCTCACCAACACCAGACCAGATATTCAGTATGTTGTATCTCTTGTTTCTAGATTTATGGCTAACCCATCTAAGTTGCATTTGCAGGCAGCTAAAAGAATTTTGAGATATGTGAAAGGTACATTGGATTTTGGAATCCAATACCATAAATGTAACACTATCAAGCTTGTAGGCTTCAGTGATAGTGATTGGGGTAGCAATATTGATGACAGGAAGTCAACATCAGGAAACTGTTTTAGTCTTGGATCAGGACTAATAACTTGGAGTTCTAAAAAGTAGATAGTAGTAGCGCTATCTTCAACGAAGTGTGAGTATATAGCGGTTACTTATGCAAGTACTCAAGCCTTGTGGCTAAGGAAAGTACTAGAAGAGATTGGAGAACAGACAAAGTGGTCCGACCAGAATCTACTGCGACAACATCAGTGCCATTCAGTTGGCATATAATCCTATCCACCATAGCAGAACGAAACATTTTGATATGAAGTACCACTTCATCAGAGATATCATGGAACATGAAATTGTTGAGCTTCAATACTGTCACACTTTGGAGAATGTTGCGGACATCTTCACCAAGGCGATGACTAAAGCTCAATTTGTAAAGCTGAGAGACTGTGTAGTCAGTCCTCTCAACTTTAAGGGGGAGAATGTTGCAAGTGTGAATAGGGTTGCTTCGAAAGTGGCTTAGAAAAATCTTTTTCTAAGCCTAAGTGTGAAACTACTTCTGTTTTGTCGGCAAGAGTTGTCGGCAAATTCCTTCGATCCTATTCTTCCTAACTCCCCTCCTATTCCCTCCTTATCCCCCCATTTCCTCCTTATCCCTCTGTTATTCCTTCCTTCCCCTTATCCCTCCTTCGTCGACTTCTTCTTCCAACTCCATTTCCTACGTATATATATATATACACAATATTATGTAATGTTCTAATGTTGATGAAGGGGTGCAATTAAATAATAGAATTTTATTTTTCCTCTGCGATTAGTTTATTTGAGCTGCGTTTTAACTCGATCCACAAAACCATACATTAGAAGGGGCAACAACTATATTTTATGATAAAAATTCAGCCATAGCACTGTCAAAGGATCCAGTGTTTCAATGTAGGACCAAACATATTGACATCTGGTACCATTTCATCAGAGAGCTAGTGAAATCTAACAAAATTGAGTTATTGTTTTGCAGGTCCAAAGAGTTGGTTGCAGATATTTTCACAAAACCTTTGAAGGAGAAAGACTTCAATAGGCTGAGGGAAATGCTCGGTGTAATTTTATTTATGAAATCTGGTTTAAAGAAAGGTGGTAGAAAATTAAACCAGATTTGACACCTCTGATAGATTATGATCTTCTACATTAATCATTGAGTTTTGTTGTAATAATATGCATGTGATCTACTGGTATGTAGGAAAGAAATTTTCAAAGAGACTAATATTATAATAATTAAGTGCAACCTACAACTATTAGAGGGTCAATACTTTTGGGTAGCCTACAACCATGAAGTCATGACATAAATGAAAGAGCAGTTTCCTCATGTAAAAAAATATATATCTTAGGTGTTCATATCAATATATAAATTATTAAAAAAATATAGTATAATTATAAATATTTTTGTTTACTTATATTTTGTTTATATTTTTTAAATATTATAAACAAAATAAAAATATATTTGTGAAATATTTCAGTGGTATGTATTTATGTTTTCATTTAGATATTTATGTTCAAATCAAAACGGAACTTTAAAAAAAAAAACATAAAATTTAACATAAACCTTTGTGAATACCAACCGGCTAAAAAATTCAAAGTAAAAGCTGTAATAATAGTGGTTAGGGTTTTGACCTTCCTTTGGGAAGGTCCAAGGTTAGCAGCTGACAAGTATTTGCCTGTTGACTGCCCTAAGGTTCAAACCACAGATATAAAGGTGTTTGCCTGTTGACTGCCTCAAGGTTCAAACCAAGGATATGTTAGACCGTAGCAGGCGAGTGTTTGTTGTTGACTGCCTCAAGGTTCAAACCAGGATAGGCTAGATGGTAGCGGCCGAGTGTTTGCCTGTTGACTGCCCTATGATTCAAACCAGGATAGGCTAGATGATAACCCGCGGAGTGTTTGCCTATTAATTACCCAAGGTTCAAACCATAAATAATATAAAAGCCAAATATTTACTACTTGCGTTCAATCCAATACGATATAAAATTTGGTGGCGTACTGTGAACTCCAAGTCAATACCTGTTTAACAATGTATGGAAAACTAAACAGAATAAAACCTTCGTAGTCATGCGAAATAATGAACAAAAAGAAACAGAACACGATGCATGATCGCATTGTTGTATTACATATACATATATATATTTTAATATATTACAGAATATTTGTACGAACTAGTCTGTTCTAAAATCATCTTGAAGATTAACAATAAAATAATATTGGTTTTTTAAAAATTTAATTTTCAATTAATTAAATAAATACGGCGTTAATGAAATTTTAATTTTCCAGCTCTAAACCGACTACCAACAGGCCAAACATTTCTCGTCCTGTTTCGCGTGAACTTACTGTTTAACGAAGAAACACGAAGAAAAAGCAAGGAATCTCGGTGGAAATAGAAATGTTTGCTTTAATCTATCCTCTTCTTTCCCTCCTAATCCATATTGCATTTGAATTTGGACATGTTTCGTGCATGTCAAAAGCCTGATGACCGTAAATATTTATCACCTTTTGAGTACACCTCGCTGAATTCTGTTCCGCTAGATTTGACATACGCCTATCTTTATTTGGACCTTATGGTCGTGTGAGTCTTATTTTATTTTCTTTCTTTATGAAATGAATTTATATATAACTTTTATTTTGCTATTAAAAAAAAAAATTGAAGGCTGAAAAAACAGTACCCGTTGGCGGAGAGTAGTTTATTCTTTCAGTAAATGATAATTTTTTCCGGCATGTTTTTGGCTAGTTGTTTATTTTAATAAATTAATTAATTTTTTTAATTATAATTATATAATTTATAATTTTTGTATATAATATTTTAAAATTTTGATTTATTTTTTATTTGTGTAAGAAAACTTCGATAAATTTTAATTAATTCCATAAAATGAAACAACCTGCTCACAAACACTCTTCCTCTATCAATCATCTATCTTTTTATATATTTTTGATTGATTTTAATAACTATGAAAAAGATCTACCTAAGTGACAGATTTCCTGATTAGGATGGGTACTGAGGAGGTAGGGGTTCAATGGGTATTGAGAAGGAGGTAGGGGTTCAATACCAGGAGGTGAGGGTTCAATGGGTATTGAGAAGGAGGTAGAGGTTCAATGGGTATTGAGAAGGAGGTAGGGGTTCAGTGACATAGTGACATGGTTATAGAGTGACATAACTATTGACAACTATTGTAAAAATATGATTTAAAAAATTTGGCTGCAATGTGCATCTTCTTTTATTATTCTAAACATGTGTTTTTTTCCGGATTCTCACAAATATTTTTGTCAACTAAGGGTGAGAGGATTCTCACAAATATTTTTGTGAGCTAAGGCTCGAGGATTCTACATGTAGTTTTTGTCAGTTAAGGCTGGGAGGATTCTCACATGTGTTATTGTCCGCTAAGATTAAAAGGATGCTCATCCCAAGTAAATAATATTTTATTTTAAAATAAAATTTTCAATTTTTTTTTTTTTTTTTAAGAAATAAGGCTTGCTACATGTTAGCGCTGCCCGGTGCCTCCCATTTGCTACAGGTTAAAACGATTCGTACGACTACGGCTATATAATGTAATATTCGATTACCTCTACAGCCTAAAACATAGCGATCAACAGTGAGATAAAAAGGCTATATTCGCGCCTATATTGGTGGGAGGTTCAGTTTTACGTTCGGCATAATTTAAATCCGTATAAATAGGCATTGTTCGTGGTTGATTTTTCTGACATATTTGGCCTCAACGTCTCGTCATGCCATGTTCGACCTTACACTGACGAGGGCCGCGATGCCGCGATGATCAAGCTGACGCCACCCACGTCTTTTAGTGATTTGTTGCTTCTCTAACAAGGTATTCGCCAGTATTCGTTGAGTAGTATAATTGTGAAACTTATCTTAGGATAGAATAGTTAGAATTTTATGTAGTGGGGGATGGCTCTTTCCGTGGAAGGTTTTTGAGCGAGGTGCTGCAATAAGGGCTTAAATTTGGTCGCTGGATCTAAAAGGACAAATACCCGTTTCTGAAAGATCTGAAAGTTCTCAAGATGAACTCCAAGGGATCGAAACGGAAGTTTCAGTCTTCATATCCTATAGAGTATGAGAGATTGGGAAGTGGTGGAGAAGGAGAAGGCGAACCCCGGCGTGAAGATGGCAATGAAGGTGAACTTGAAGAATTCTTCACTTTGATAGATAGAATCCAAGCAATGGGTAAAATTTTCAAACAAAGGCGCATGGATTCGGCTGATGCAGAGGAAATCCCATCTACGAAACTCTCAGATGAGAAGCTTAGCAAAGGTAAATCTGTCTGGAAACCCTCTTTCGAGTGGGAGGATTTTTGTAACAGTAACCCACTATTGGCAGGAAAGGATTGCGGAGATGAACCAAGGGATTTAAATTATCCTTTGAACAACAATGACAGCAAATGTTTGAGGATAGAAAGCCGAGGCATTCTATCAGGTTACCATGTAGAGGTAGGGTCATTAGAAAGAGAGAGAACCGCGGAACCCTTCGATCTGAATGTGGAGGCAACTGCTGAACAAGCAAATGGGGGTCTTTAATCATGGACAGCAAACATGGATACATCGTCCTTTTTTCCATGGGAATGATCTCCTGGTGTAACTAGAAGTACGCTTCTGTTATTGTGTTGTAATGTGATTAGTCTAAAGAATCAAGGAAAACAAATAGCATGTTTTCTAATGTTCTCATAAATATTGTATTCGTGTAGGTTGTTAGCATGTAATTTAAGAAGAATACTATAGCATCATATGCACCTATCTATCTCCATGGTCTTTTAGTTGACTCATTATGTTAGGAATATTTTTATTTTGAGTATATTTTAAAATAAGTATTTGTTACTTGAAAATTACGACTGTTATCATCATTTCAATCCAATATATAGTTTTTTAAATAATTTAAAATATTTCCTCATTATGTTAGGAATATTTTTATTTTGAGTATATTTTAAAATAAGTATTTGTTACTTGAAAATTACGACTGTTATCATCATTTCAATCCAATATATAGTTTTTTAAATAATTTAAAATATTTCCTACTTTTTGTTGTATACAAAAATAATAATTATTTTTATATATTTTTAAATACCTTTCACTAACCTAATACAGTTTATGAATTATCTCACTCTTATCAGTAAAAATATTTCAACTACAAAATAAACGGTGGCTGTTTTGTTGTTCTTATAACATTTATAACTTTAAAAGTTAAACTGTCTCTTCACTTCGATTGTATGTAGTCACGTGAGAATGATATTGGTATTATAAAACATATTAGGCATATTTTCTTTTGTTTTTTAAAGAAATATTTAATGTTATGATTTTTTTTTGCTTTTGAACATAATTGTAATTTATGATTGATATATAGTAATTGTATTTTAATATTTTATGTATTAGTTCTTCCAACACTTACGGTAAGCTTGTTTAGGTAGGTGTTTAATTATTTCTCTCATATATGTCATGTGTCATGATCTCTCATATTGTGTTGATTTATTTGTCTCTCACATTGTCTTGATTTATTCGTCCCTCACACGTGTCATGATCTCTTACATTGTGTTGACTTCTTTTTCCCTCACACCTATTTCATGATCTCTCACTTTATGTTGAATTATTTCTCCCTCACACACATGTCATAATCTCATTCACTATGTTGATTTTTCATCACTCACTAATGTCATGTGTCACCTCATTAAGAAGATTTCTTATATGGTATTTCTATAAATATCCATTCAGTATTACACTTAAGTAGATGGTAAGATGAAATAATGGGGGAATGTATGTAGTTTTTAGTTGTAAATTTCCATAATTGTGTTTGTCTTTTTAACTAGAATAAGCTTATCATTTTACATATGTAACATGCTTCCTTCACCTAAATATTTGGTCTCATATCTTCATATCAATCAACAAGTGAATATCACATGGTATCAGAGCTTTAGAGAGATAATAAGCTTATTCATTTCTAGTTGAGTCATCATAGACTTCGAGGATTACATTTTTATGAAAACCAAGTTTAAATTTTTGGAATCTATTTTCTATAAAAATAATATTTTATAGATTTGGAAGTATCATAGCATTACATACTTGGACACTACCTAGTTGCAGACTCCTATGACCTGTTATAATATTGTTATAATGTGCACTATACCTACACTTGATAGTTTGACACTTGTCTTCTGCCACTTTTCTTATATCTTTAGTTTGATTTAGAGTTGTATCTTTTGCTTGATAGTCAAAGTGGAGATTATGACACTTGTCATATCTCCCTCATAGGCTTGATGCCTATATATGATACCTTGCTGTTTAGTCCCAACATTTGGTATATTGATTCTGGAGATATAAATATTGTTGGTATATTTATTCTAGAGTAGCAAACCACATGACATGAAGGTAAGATTGGTTAACCAAGGTTCAGCCTACTTTTAATAAATTTATTACATTTGGTGATGAAATTTCCCTTCCCATTGAAGGTGTATGGGAGGCACCACTTGCTTAACATGATGGGAATAAAGTTCCTAAAACTGATATTTTGTATGTCACTGGTCTTAAAAGTAGCCTTCTTTCTATAGGGCATCTTACAAATAAGGGCTATACTATCTATTTTAAAAAATACAAATGCTACATTCAGGAACCCAATGGCAATGTCAAAGACATAGGAGTCAAAAAGGATGGTGTTTACTACCTCCTTACCAAATCTGTAATACAAACATATTTGCATACAACTGCTACTTTTTCTTTAGAGTACATGTGGTATGAAATAATGGGGCATTTAAATTTTAATAATCTTCAAATAATGGCAAGGAAAGGATTAGTAAAAGAAATTCCACATCTTAAGAAGTCAAAATATTTTTGTGAGCCATGTGTAATAGCCAAACACCATAAAAATCCTTTTGAATTAGGAAATCTTGGAGAGCCAATAGACCTTTGCAATTGGTTCATTTAGACATTTTTAGATCAATGTATGTTTAATATTAAACTGAGGCTAAATACCACATCACTTTCATTGGTGATTACAATAGAAAGGTATGGATATACCTAATTCAATATAAGTGGCAAGCCCTTGATAAGTTTAAAGAGTTCATGAAACTTGTTGATAGAGAAAGTAGCTATCAAATCTCTACCTTAAGATCAGATAATGGTGGAGAATATATCTCCAATGAATTTTTCAATTTTTGTAAGTACCATGGGATAAGGAGGTGATGCAAGAGTCTCCAATGGTGTAAAAGTGATCTTGCATCACCCAAAAAATATTGTAATTGTTTAATTTTGTAAAACTAGTAAAAACTAGTAAAACTAGTTTTTCTTGCAAGAGATTTTTAAAGGTCTTAGAGGTCGAATTTGAGTATTTTCGGCTATACTTGAGCCTTGGAGAAAAGATCCAAGGGTGTCCCCGCTTATCATGTTTCATGCCATTTTCAAAAATATGTTGTAATAGTCAATCAGGTCAACGAGCATGAAGTTATGACCTCCACAAGTTGCCCCAAATTTCAAATTTGAAATTTCAAGTTTTAGGTGGGAAAAAAAGGGAAAATAGGGCATAAGTAGGAATTTTTGAAATTGTAAAAGGGCTCTTCTTTTGGGATCCTCATTTAGCATGAAAGTAATGGAAAGCTTTGGCTCCTTTTAGCCTTTATGGTTTTTAGTGGATTGTATGTGTTGTTTTTTGCAACTCTATTACAAGTGGTATAAGAGCGAGAGTTCCTGAGTGTGTAAATAGAGCACCGAATGTGAGGCAATTTTAACAAATATCTGTGGCTAGGGTTTGTGGAAGAAGTGAGCATAATTTCTCCATAAAGAAACCATGGTGGTGGGAGAAATACAGTGCCAGAAGAAGATTTCAGATCTTTGCAGAGACAAGTTCAAGCTCTGCAAGAGGAGCTACGTAGAGGGTTTGAGCCAATGAAAGAAGAAGGGAGTGAACATGAAGTTGAAGAAGAAGAGGCAATAGATCCTGCACAAGCCATATTGTATAAGGCCATATCACAAATTGGAAAGAGACCAAAGTTTGATGTCTCCACGTATTATGGAAATCTCAACCTAGAAGAGTTGATCGATTGGATCAATGACATGAAGGAATACTTCGAGTATGAGGAGGTAGAAGATCCTGAGAGGGTCAAATTTTCTAAGACCAAGTTGAATGGTCATGCTAGCATATGGTGGAAGGGAGTGTAGCTAGACAGAAACAAAAGAGGAAAAAATGATAACAAGGTGGGAGCGAATGGTGGAGAAGTTGAAGAGACAATTTATTACAACTGATTATGAGTTGGATCTGCTTAAAAAAATGCAGGGTTTGAGACAATCAAGTAAGTTTGTCAAAGAATATACAAAGGAGTTCTATAAGATTTTTATTAGAATAGGCCATTCTGATGCCAACAAGGAGAAGGTAGCCTGTTATATTAATGGGTTAAGAGCAAGTATTCAAGAAGAGTTGACTTTGGTGAGCAGAGTTGAGTTTGGTGAGGATGACCACCATTGAAGATGCTTACCAGTTTGCCTTGAAGGTAGAAGAGAAGTTGAAAAAGAGGATTGAAAGCAAACAAAGAGGAAGAGGTCATGGTGGAAGAACTGGTGGGAGAAAAAATGGAGGATGGAATGAAGAAAAAAAAGAAAACTAGGGATACAAGCAATAGTCAAGAACATAAGGGAGAAAATGCTTAGCATCCCCATGAACAGAATAATAACTACCAAAATAATGGTTACAATAGAGGAAGAGGAAGGTCTGGACGAGTGTTTGCAAGAGGAGGATTTCATGGAACCTGTTTCCACTATGGACAATAAGGACATCGAGCATACAAGTGTTCACAACACCAAGGAGGAACAAATAGGAGGCCTAAAGGTAATGCCCGAGTTACTATTGTTGATGAAGGTGTTGAATTTGAGCACTCTAAAGAAGCAGAAAGAGGAGAAGTACTGATAACAAGGAGAGCCTTGTTGAATGAGGAGAAAGATCTAGATCAGAGGAAGAGCTTATTTCACACAAGGTGTAAATGTGTAGGTAAGGTCTGTAATGTTATCATAGATAATGGTAGCATGGATAACCTAGTTGCAAAAGGAATGGTTACCAAACTATAGTTAGAGAGGAAGATACACCCGCATCCATATCGAATTATGTGGTTGCAGAAGGACCATAGGGCTTTGGTCAGTGAGCAATGCTTGGTAAAATTTAATATTGGGAATTATTGTGATGAGGTCATGTGTGACATATTGCCTATGGATGCTTGCCATTTTCTATTGGAAATTTTGTGGCAGTTTGATCGGTGTGCAATGCACGATGGGTGTGCTAACACTTACTCCCTAACAAATAATGGAGTGCACCATAAGCTGAAGACCTTAAAGGAGGTGGACGAAAAGGTATGTAGTAGTGCCAAAAATTGTTTAGTTGAAGGTAGAAGGTTTTTGGATGGTTTGAAACATGAGCATATGTGTTATGCATTAATTCCTAGAGTTAGGAATGAAGAATGCAAAGATACCCTAGTAGAAGTCTCAGGTCTATTAGAATAATTTCCAAATATTATTTTAGATAATATACCAGAGGGTTTGCCACCAGTGATGAAGATCAGTCACCATATATTTTTGGTACCAAAATCGAGTTTACCCAATAAGGCAGCCCATAGAATGACTCCTGTAGAAAGTGAGGAGCCAAACAGACAAGTCCAAGAGTTGCTAAAAAAGGGACTGATTCAGGAGAGCCTGAGTCATGTGTAGTACCTATAATACTAGTACAAAAGAAATATGGAGAGTGGAGAATGTGTACAGACTCCCGAGATATTAACAATATCACCATAAAATATAGGTTCCCATTGCCAAGGATGGATGACATTATGGACTGTTTGAGTGGAGCCAAGTACTTCACAAAGATTGACCTGAAGAGTGGGTACCATCAAATTCATGTCTAAGAAGAGGATGAGTGAAAGACAGCCATCAACACCAGATAGGGTTTGTATGAGTGGTTGGTCATGCCATTTGGGCTAACCAATGCTCCAAGCACATTCATGTGGTTGATGAATGAGGAATTGAAGGAGTTTTTAGGAAAATTTGTCATTGTCTATTTGGATGACATTTTAATATTTAGCAAGACCCTGGAAGAGCATCTGATGCATATCAGAAGAGTTTTCTAGAAGTTGAAGGAGGAAAATTTGTTGATTAATTTGAAGAAGTGCAGTTTTGTGAAGGAGTTAGTGTATCTGGGATTTGTTATCTCAGTTGAAGGTCTAAAAATGGACCCAAAAAAGGTGAGGGCTATCATTGAATGGCCTACTCTGAGGAGCATAACTAAGGTAAGATCATTTCATGGTCTAGCAAGTTTTTACAAAAAAATTATTATAAATTTTAGTAGTATTTATGCACCCCTAATAGAAAAAATGAGAGGGGATAATAATGAATTTAAGTGGACCTCAGGAGCATATAAGAGCTTTGATATGTTGAAAAATAAGGTCACAAAACAACCCATTTTAGCACTTCTAGATTTCAATAAGGTATTACAGGTAGACTGTGATGCTAGTAGTAGTGCCATAGGAGCTATGTTGAGTCAAGAAAGTAAACCTGTTGCTTATTTTAGTGATAATATCAATGATGCTAGGAAGAAGTATTTTGTATATGATCAGGAGTTTTATGCTATAGTTCTGGCTATAAATAAGTGAAGGCATTATTTGTTACCAAAATAGTTTGTTCTATATACTGATCATCAGGCATTACAGTATATTAATAGCCAAGGGAAGCTAAATCAGAGGCACTTAAAGTGGGTTGAGTTTCTATAGAGTTATACCTTTGTGTTGAAGCATAGGAGTGGGAAGTGAAACAGAGTTGCAGATGCCTTAAGTAGAAGGTAATGTTTGGTTATAGAAATGAAGGTGGAAGTTGTAGGGTTTGATGAACTTAAGGGTTTGTACCATGAAGATCCTAATTTTATAGAAGCTTGGAGGGCTTGCTTAGCATCTGTTACTTTAGATAGGACTAAGTGGTTGGATTTTATAATCCAATATGGGATGTTGTTCAAAGGAAATCAATTATGCATTCCAAGGAGTTTAATGAGGGAGAATCTGGTCAAGGAGAAGCATAGTGGAGGGTTGGTTGGACACTTTGGTCGAGATAAGAGCATTGCCCCCATTAGTGAGAACTACTATTGGCCATAGTTGCAACAAGATGTGAAGAATTTTGTACAGAGTTACAGAGTATGCCAGATGGCCAAGGGTGTGAGATAGAACACTGGATTATATCAATTGTTACCTGTACCAGATAGGCCATGGGAGGACATCAACATGAATTTTGTTCTTGGCTTACCAAGGACACAGAGGATGAATGACTCCATATTTGTGGTGGTTGACAGGTTTTCGAAGATGGCACATTTTATTCCCTGCTAGAAAACTAATGATGTAGTTCATGTTGCAAGGTTGTTTTTCAAAGAGGTGGTACGCCTACATGGTCTACCAAAGAGTATCGTTTCTGATAGGTATACCAAGTTTTTTGGGTATTTCTGGAGGACCTTATGGAAGAAATTGAAGATAGACCTAAAATTTAGTTATGCATACCACCCACAGACTGACGGACAGATAGAGGTGGTGAACAAAAGTTTGTGTAATATACTAAGGTGATTGGTAGGAGATAAGCCCAAGGGATGGGATTTGGTTTTGCCACAGGAAAAATTTGCATACAATAATTTTGTCAATAGGAGTACTAATAAATCCCCATTCCATATTGTGTATGGGAGCAGCCTAAGGAATGCTTTCAAGTTGAGAAATATGGATAGAGAGAAAAAGAGCAGTGCTAAGGTTGAGGACTTTGTAGAGAACCTGAAGAGCCTGCATGATGAAGTGAAGCAACATATCAAAAATATGATCACTCAGTACAAGACAAGAGCAGACTAGAAGCAAAAAATTAAGGAGTTCCAAGTGGGATATCAAGTTATGGTTCACTTGGGAAAGGAAATATTTCCTGCTAAAACCTATAAAAAGTTAAAAATGAAGAAGTTTGGACCATGCAGAGTCATAGGGAAATGGGATTCAAGGAATGCCTATGAGGTAGAATTTCCAAGTGGGCTGAATATATCACCTGTGTTCAACATTTTAGATTTGGCAGAATATCATGATGGTGACAATAATGGCAGACCAGACACAGAATTATGGATTATCCCACATCTAATCCAAATATAGAAGATATATAAGAGGTCCTAGATACCCATGTAAGAAAAATCACAAGAAATATCCAGTATGCAGAATATCTAGTTAAGTGGAAGGGCAGGCCTATTGAAGATTCATCTTGGTTGTCGAAGGCTGAGGTTGAACACCTTGGTTTTCTTCCAAAAACAAAGAAGTGAATGTCACTTCTCAATTTACCCTGGGTGTCTGATGCAAGAGCATCCAATGGTGTAAAAGTGATCTTGCATCACCCAAAAAATATTGTAATTATTTAATTTTGTAAAACTAGTAAAAACTAGGAAAACTAGTAAAAACTAGTAAAACTAGTTTTCCTTGCAAGAGATTTTTAAAGGTCTTAGGGGTCGAATTTGAGGATTTTTGGCTATATGTGAGCCATGGCGTGAATATATAAGGGTATTTATGCTTATCTCATTTCATGTAGTTTTTAAAAGTATTATATAATAGTCATTCGGGTCAATGAGCACGAAGTTATGACCTTTGCAAGTTGCCCCAAATTTGAAATTTGAAATTTCAAGTTTTAGGTGGGAAAAAAGGGGAAAATAGGGCATAAGTAGGAATTTTTGAAATTGTAAAAGGGCTCTTCTTTTTGGATCCTCATTTTTAGCATGAAAGTAATGGAAAGCTTTGGCTCCTTTTAGCCTTTTTGGTTTTTAGTGGATTGTATGTGTTTTTTTTTTTGCAACTCTACTTCAGGAGGTAATTTACAACCCCTTATACCCCACAAAAAAATGGAGTAGCTGAGAGGATGAATAAAAAAATCACAAACAGGGCAAAATAAATGTTATATGCTACTACATTACCTAAATCATTTTGGGGAGAAGTTTTTATTACTACTGCATACTTGACTAATAGGTCCTACACAAAGGCTTTACATGAAAGAACACTTAAAGAAGCATGGAGTGGAAGGATGCCCTATATGAGCCATTTTAAAGTTTTTTGATGTGATGCCTATGGTCACATTCCTTATAAAAAAAGAAATAAGTTTGATGATAAGAGACAAAAATATATATTTGTTGGCTATAGTGATAGTGCCAATGCCTATAAGTTATATGATCCTATTTCCAAGAGAATAATTCTATCTATGGATGTTACATTTCATGAGTATACCCCATATAATCATCCTCCTATGGCCCCAAATTTGGAATTAACTAATACAATAGTAGCTCCTTTAATGCATACAATATCATCTAGTCCTTCCCCTTCACTCATAAATCAAGAAATCCCTCCATCTCCTCCACATGAATAAATCCCCACAAATGATCCATGTCCTCCATATCCTCCTCCATATAATGATCAAGCCACATCATCCAATACTTTACCTAAGTGGGTTCAAGCCACCATAGATGAATCCAAAAGTCATTTTCCCACTTATATAGGTAAAATGCCTTCAGACCTTAAACACCAAGTGAACTATGCCCTCATGGCCAAAGTCCTTAGCCAACCTAAAACTTCTAATTTCAAATAAGCTCTTGGTGATCCTAAATGGGTTCTTGCCATAGATCAAGAATTTTATTCCATTGAAAGGAATCACACTTGGGAGTTAGTTGATTTAACCCACGAAAAATATACCATTGGTACAAAATGGGTGTACAAAGCAAAGTATAAAGCATATGTCTCATTAGATCACTAGAAGGCTCACTTGGTAGCTCAATGCTATAAGCAACATGGGGGAATTTTTTATGAGTAGACTTTTTGTCTTGTGGAAAATATGACTAAAATCAGAATAGTTATTACTTTGGCAGCTCAAAAGCATTGGACTATATATCCAATGGATGTTAAAAGTACATTTATCAATGGTCATTTGAAGGAGGAAGTGTATGTGAACCAACCACCAGGGTACACAGTTGAAGGAAAATAAAACAAAGTCCTTAGATTGAAGAAAGCTCTATATGGGTTGAAGCAAGCACCCCAAGATTGGTATGCAAAAATTTAGTCTTATTTCATCAACCTTGGTTTTACTAGATCTATAGTAGAATATACTCTCTATGTGAAACATTGGAAAAACCACATCGTTTTAGTTACATTGTATATGGATGATCTTCTCATTACAAGTGATGATAAAGAAGGAATAAGGTTTCTCAAGGAGGACTTATGCAAGAATTTTGAGATAACATATTTAGGTCTCCTCCACTATTGCTTAGGTATAGAGGTATGGCAATAACTTAGTCAGATTTTTATGTCACAGGCTAAAAACATTCAATCTATTTTGGAGAGGTTTCACATGGAGGAGTGTAAGCCCTCTCTCACTCCCATGGAAACTAGGTTGAAATTGATTAATAATGATGATGAATAAAGGGTTGATGGTACCCTTTATAGACAACTAATTGGAATTTTGATCTACTTAACTTAAAATAGACCAGATATTTCCTATTTAGTTGGCCTTATTTCCAAATTCATGCAGAATCCTAAGAAGAGCCATTGGATAGTAGCTAAGAGGATTTTGAGATTCCTCAAGGCCACCCCTCAACATGGCCTTATGTATACATAAAGTGATGATTTTTAATTGATTGGCTATTGATGCAAGAGCATCCAGGGACATATGATGCAGAGGCATCTAGTTGCGGGAAAGCTAGTGCTGAAGAATCGGCTAAGGAAGAAAATCGTCATGATTTCACGACGTGTCATGAAATCGTGACAGAAAATGACAAGGAGAGCGAGGAGGAAAACCTGTCACGATATCACGACAGAAAAAGTGTCGCGATATTGCGACACAACAAGGAGGCAGAAAGCACGGGGCAAAAATGTCATGATTTCATGACATGTCACGAAATCGCGACCGAAAGCCGCCAGGAGGAGGAGCAGTTGGGAATGTCGCGATTTCACGACATGTCGCAAAATCGTGACAGAAGTAGACAAGGAAGGGAAGGAGGAGAAAATGTCATGATTTTGTGACATGTCACGAAATCATGACCAAAAGAGCAGAAAGGAGCCAAGGAGGGAAATTGTCATGATTTCGTGACATGTCACGAAATCGTGACCTCAAAAGCTACGGCAAAGGTGAGGGCAAGTTTTGTCATGATATCGTGACGTTGCGATATCGCGACGTAAAATCTAAAGCAAGGCGCAAGGCGGAAGAACAAAAGGCAAAGTATTTTGTGGTGATATTGTGACAACGTCGTGATATCACGACGAAACAAAAGGTGAAGGCGACGAAACAAAAGACGTTGCGATATCGTGACAATGTCACGATATCATGATGAAACAAAAGGCAAAGGCGACGAAGGCAAGAACCATCGCGATATTGCGACAATGTCGTGATATCATGATGAAACACAAGGCGAAGGTGACAAAGGCAAGATCCGTCGCGATATCGCGACATGTCACGATATTGCAACCTGTCGTGATATCGTAGCCAGTTGAAAACAAAGACAAAAAAGACACGTAGACCACGTGATGCGTGTAAGAGAAACAGGCACAGGCGAGGATTCCAACAGGCATGTCAACCACATGTGTAGAGTATCTGGAAGACACGTTTAAAGCAAGTAGCAGATCGAGAAGAAGATTCTGTTGGATATGGTAGCCAGTCCCGCACTTCACCTAGAGTCTCATTAATGCAACTTTCTAGAATTGTTCCAAGTGGCAATTGTAGATCATGGGAAGTGTAAAAGTACAGAGGATTGGGACCTCAATAAAAACCCATGGATTGTAATGAGAGGGGGAGGGGATAATGCATTTCAAGTGTGATAGAGAGAAAATCTAAGCCGAGCGCTAGCATTTGAAGCCTACGGGCTGTTTCTCTATTGTAAGACCAAGTCGAGCGCTGGTCGTTGAAGCCTGCAGGCTGTATTGTAAGGATTCGAGATTAATTCAAAGAAAATTTTGTAATCGCTATGAAATTGTGTCCATTTCCTCGTCCCTCGTCAGTGCTCCATTTCCTCGTCCCCCGTCAGTGGTATCAAAGCTAGTGATTCTGAGTGCGTAAACAGATCGCTGGCTGTGAGGTAGTTTGTGCCAAGATCTATGGGAGGGTTCTGACAGTGAAAGAGAGTTTAGGATCCCTGAGTGTGTAACAGATCATCGAACGTGAGGTAGTTACACCGAGATTAGTGGGAAATATGATGACAATGAGAGAGTTCAAGGCATTGCAGAGGCAAGTGCAAGCCCTACAGGAGGAACTGCTCAAGAGATATTTGTAGAGGCAAGTGAAAGCCCTACAAAGGGAGCTACGCAGACAGCATGTAGAGAAATAGAGAAAGAAAGAAGAGGAGTGCAAATAGACTGTAGAGGTAGAGGAATGTCTGGAGGTGTTGCAGGAGGCAGCAACCAGACCTTGTAGAAGTGAAGATCACTTCTCCACTAACCCTGGGTGTCTGATGCAGGAGCATCCAGGGACATCTGATGTAGAGGCATCCAGTTGCGGGAAAGCTAGTGCTAAAGAATCGGCTAAGGAAGAAAACCATCATGATTTTGCGACGTGTCACGAAATCATGACAGAAAATGACAAGGAGAGCGAGGAGGAAAACCTGTCATGATATCACGATAGAAAAAGTGTCGCGATATCGCGACACGATGAGGAGGCAGAAAGCACGGGGCAAAAATGTCACGATTTCGTGACATGTCATGAAATCACGACCAGAATCCACCAGGAGGAGGAGCAGTTGGGAATGTCACGATTTCGTGACATGTCACGAAATCATGACAGAAGCAGACAAGGAAGGGAAGGAGGAGAAAATATCATGATTTCGTGACATGTCGTGAAATCATGACCAAAAGAGCAGAAAGGAGCCAAGGAGGGAAATTGTCACGATTTCATGACATGTCACGAAATCGCGACCTCAAAAGCTATGACAAAGGCGAGGGCAAGTTTTGTCGTGATATCGCGACGTCGCGATATCGCGACGTCGCGATATCGTGACGTAAAATCTAAAGCAAGGCGCAAGGCGAAAGAAAAAAAGGCAAAGGCTTTTGTCATGATATCGCGACAACATCGCGATATCACGATGAAAAAAAAGGCGAAGGCAACGAAACAAAATATGTCACGATATCGTGACAACGTCGTGATTTCATGATGAAACAAAAGGTGAAGGCGACAAAGGCAAGAACTGTCGCGATATCGTGACAACGTCGCGATATCACGACAAAACACAAGGCAAAGGCAATGAAGGCAAGAGTCGTTGCGATATCACATGTCATGATATCATGACCTATCATGATATCACGGCCAGTTGAAAACAAAGATGAAAAAGACACGCAGACTGCCACATGGCGCGTGTAGGAGAAACAGGCGCAGGCGAGGATTCCAACAGGCATGTCGGTCACATGCACAGGGTATCTGGAAGATGCGTTTAAAGCAACTAAAAACAAGTAGTAGATCAAGAAGAAGATTTAGTTGGATATGGCAGCCAGTCGTGCACTTCACCTAGAGTCTCATCAATGCAACTTTCCAGAATTGTTCCAAGTGGCAATTGTAGATCATGGGAAGTGTAAAAGCACAGAGGATCGAGACCTCAATAAAAACCCATGGATTGTAATGAGAGGGGGAGGGGAGAACATATTTTGAGTGTGATAGGGAGAAAAGCTAAGTCGAGCGCTAGAATTTGAAGACTGTGGGCTATTTCTCTGTTGTAAGACCAAGCCGATCGCTGGTCGTTGAAGCCTGCGGGCTGTATTGTGAGGATTCGAGATTAATTCAAAGAAAAATTTTTAACCGCTATGAAATTGTGTCCATTTCCTCGTCCCCCGTCAGCTACATAGATTTAAATTGGTCTAGTTGCCCTGAAACTAGAATATCCACATCAGGTTATTGCTTTCATTTGGGCTAGGGCTCTATTTCATGGAGCACAAAGAAGCAGAACACAATATCATTATCTTCAGCATAGGTTGTATATAGAGCAGTAGTTGAGGAAATTAAGGAGGCTATTTGGTTGAGATAATTACTTTAGCATATTGGACTATTCATAGATGGTCCAACCTACATATATTTTGACACTCAAAGTACCATAAAAATGACTAAAATACTAGTTTTCCATGCTATAACAAAGCACATTGAGATCCATCATCACTTCATCAAAGAAATGGTCCAAGAAGATATTATACACATGGAGTATGTACCAACTCAATATCAAGTGGTTGACATCTTCACCAAGTCACTTGGGCAAGACAAGTTTTCTCAATTTAGAAAATTGCTCTATGTATATAATAGAAGTCAACATTAATGGGGAAAGTTATCTAGTGTTGACTTGTTTTTTTCTTCTATAGTTAGGATAGTGCACATTAATGGGGAATGTTAGAATATTTATAGAATGTGCACTATACCTACACTTGATAGTTTGACACTTGTCTTCTGCCACTTGTCTTATATCTTCAATTTGAGTTGGAGTTGTGTCTTCTTCTTGACACTTGGAGTGGAGATTATGACACTTGTCATATCTCCCTCATAGGCTTGATGCCTATATATTGTAAACATATTTATTAATATATGGTACCTTATTTTTTAGCCCCAACGTGACCATCCTATATCCATGACCATATCAAATCTCATGGTCATTTTTGTTACCCTATCCATATAGAGCAAAAGACTCTCATGACCATCCCAAAACTACAACCATATCAAATATCATGGTCATTTTTACTACCTTACCCCTATAGATCTATAGACTCCTATAACCATCCTAGATGCATAACCATCTCAAATATCATAACCATTTTTGTTTAAATACCCTTGTAGAGCTATAGACTCCCATGGTCATAAAAAATCCATGGGCATATCAAATATCATGGTCATTTTTTCTTCCCTACCCCTATAAATATATAAAATTCTATGACCATCCTAGACCCACAACCACCTCAAACAAAAATTTAAAAATAGTACTTTATATTATATTTTTTACTATTTTCTAGAATAACAAAATATAGTATTCTATGTTATGTATTTAAACTATTTTTTAGAATAATTTTAAGAGCATGCATTTGTTAAAAAAATTGGTTACAAATTGTAATCATATTATTTATAAAGTACCAATATTATTTTTGGGAAGGCTTCTTTAGTAAGTAATTATGGAGGTTTTCTTTATTGAGTGATTTAACAATGGATAAAGAGTACAATTCCTTGATAAAGAATCATACATGGAACTCGAACTCCCTTCCCAAGGAAAGAAACTAGTTTTATGCAAGTAAATTTATTAAACAAAATATGCTATGGATGGTTCTTTTGATAAGTTAAAAGTATGACTTGTAGCAACATATTTTTCACAAGTGTCTATCATTGACTACATTAAGATCTTGGTTCCAGTTGTAAAAACAAACTCTATTCACTTAACTCTTACTATTTCTATAGTTCATGGTTGGGTTATGTATCTAACAAATGTAAAGAATACATTTCTTCATGGTGATATTCAAGAAAAAATATACATGAAGTAGTTATAGGGGTTCATTTAGGATTCATCATTGGTGTGCAGATTGTGGAATTCTATGTATGGCCTCAAATAGGATCCTTGAGTTTGGTATGCCAAGATGAAAACCTTTCTTCTCGCTCATAGATTTAGGAGATATCACTTGGATCCCAATGTCTATATTTTGAGGTAATATGATGTACTACTTCTTCTCATTTCTTATGTTGATAACCTCATCATTATTTTTGGGTTCCTCATCTAGTACTAGAAAAGTCAATTTTGCTCTATAAGAAAAAATTTCTATGATAGGTTTGAGCATACTTTACTACTTTCTTGAGATATCTAAGTAATAAATGCATAAGGTTAGAAGTTATGCCAAATAGTACATCATATTTCATTAAGAGGCATATAGTCTTTAATCATACAAAATGCATAATTTTAGAAGCTAAAGAGCCAACTATTTGAATGAGCTACATTCAAGTATATATAACTTTACATTTGCATTCAGTTATTTTAGCATCATTGCTCATGAAATGGACTATAGATCTTTCATGTTGGTGTAGCATGTGTATATCCTTCTTTAGCTCATTTTGTTGTTGCGATGACACTCATCTTGCTTTATTTGATTTCATCTAAGAGTGATGATCAAAGTATCTTTATCTAATCTATAGGATCATGTGACATGTTTATTTTACTTCTAGTTACTCCTTGATTGACCTTGCAATAGCAGTATATATGTAAATTAAGAAAGCTTTTCAATGTTGAGATTATCTGATAGCAGATTATGGCTATCATGAGTATGCTTGGGTACTTTGTTGTTTCATAGGATTTTTTTTTTCTCAGTTGAAATTAATATAGAATTATATAATGGAGGCATCATTATATTTTTGGTGCTTCTCAACTCTTAACTTTTTATTGGATGTTTGGTTTCTATTAGAGTATATTACATTATTGGGTATATGTTAATGTACCACCTTGGGTACATAACTAGAGTAGGAGTTTACTTTAGAGTAAAATTAGGTAGTTACTTCAAGCAATGTAATAAATGCACAAGTGTCAATATAAAATGATATAAATGTACAAGGAGTCCACTTGTACATGAGTCATAAAAAAGGTAGATGAAGATTCATAGGTAGAGTAAGAACCAAAGTACCTATCTTCCTATATATAGGTCTTATAGTGACTGAAATCAGTGTAGTAGTGAATATAGAGAGTGCATAGTATACATTGGTAGAGTAGTACAATATTAGTTTCTTAAAACAACTAATGGAGTGTTCATGTCCTCCATTATACTGTATTGTACTATTTTTGTGCGCTTTCATTAATGGTATATTTATGAGTTCTTATAGAATTTTATATATTTATTTTATTACATATCAGTGTCATTTTCATACATTCATCTTAAATTTATTATCTTACAT
Source organism: Wollemia nobilis (assembly GCA_028583015.1). Lineage (NCBI taxonomy): Eukaryota > Viridiplantae > Streptophyta > Pinopsida > Araucariales > Araucariaceae > Wollemia > Wollemia nobilis. The sequence goes on along the minus strand of JAQPPZ010011065.1, from coordinate 158,439 downwards.
TTTGTGGATGCATTTCCTATGTCATATACTCATTAAAAGGTAACAGTGGTATCAGAGCACATGGTAGATCAGATAAGAATTAGGGAGAGATACAAGTGAGATTGAGAGTATATAGTAAATCTCATTTCCTAAATTTCTAAGATTGTAGTTGGCTAGAGTCTTTCCATAGAGTTGTATAAAAACTCATGAAGACTAGGACTCAACATTGATTCCACTAGATTGAAAAATCAACTAGTGAAGATTGATCATCTCTAGATTTAGAATTTCATCCATTACAGTCCTAATACTTTGTTGCAGGAAAAGGATATTCGAAGAAATTTGGAAATATTTGTACATAGAGCTATAATGAATATCTTCTTTACAATTAATCCAAAACTAGAAGTAACAAATAGAATATTATGTTTTTGGAGTCCTGAAGAAAATGTCAAATTGTACGATATTGCATATTTGTAGATTACATAAGTGAAGAAAATGCCATATGAGACTTGTTGCAGATTCAAGGAAGAAGAGACTCTAGATAAGAGTCCTGGTGCAGATTGGAAGTCAGTGATATCCATTGAAGACTATAGATAACATATTGAAGGAGTAGAATAAATCAATCTAAGAAGTTGAAGAGACCTACAAGAGGTCCTATTGAAGAACTTCCAATTTAGGAATATAAGAGATATAGAAGGACCAGCAAAGGTCTTATTCCAAAAGCAACATATTTCATAGATCTGAGGTATATCTCATTGCAACACTTCCACATAGAATGTTGAAGGAAAGGTCCCATTAGGAAGACCAGTGAAGCTACGAGTGTGAATATCCTAGAGAAGAGGTCTCAAGGAGAAACAAGGAAAAGGTTTGGAGAGCCTCAATGAAGGATATTCAAAGAAGGTCATTGAAGGATTTCCTATGAGTACTCATTGGAGAAATTTACTGCCAAGGAGAAATTCATAATAGTAAAGAAATTTGGACAATTATTGCCATCTAACAACTTGCCCAAGAGAGAAGGATTTGGCAAGAATCTTGTCAAATTTTGAATGGGATTGGTGAAGACCTCAGGACTTTTATATTCTTGAGAAGAAGGTTTAGATTAAATTTAGAATTGGACAAGGAGGTTGAAGGAGAAAGGAGATAAAGGGAATTTCCAAATCTAAGAGATTAAATATTACCTTTAAAGACTAGAAGGCTCATTAAAAAAAAGGATATTTGCTAGTTTCTACAACATAAAACTGAAGGGTTCTTGAAGGAAAATATTAGCTATTATTTGGAGGATTTTGCTACCAAATTTTTGAGGTTTAAGGAAAACATTTCAATAAAATAATTCAATATAAAAGAGCAGTAATTAAGATAGCATCAGTAGTTGCTAATTTTTAGATTTCTAGGATACATCATAAAGGAGAGTTGGAACCACCAAACCATACTTTCAAGCATCAAGCTAGAAGAGATACAAATTTAAAAATTTGGTGAGTTGAGAAGTTGTTTTGGATAGCAAATAAGAGTTGCAAGTTCATCCAGTAAAAAGTAGAAATAAGGTAAATCTAATCATCTTCTAATCCTTCATCTACAGAGTTCATTAAGGTAAACAACATTGGTGCAAAAGCTTTATTAGTTGAACTTTAGATTTTTGGTTCATTATTAAGATTAATTAAGCACCATATTAGATTTTAAAATTTTCAATAAGAAGGTTGCATATTAAAGTCTTCAAGGGAGTGCAGAATATAGTTTCTTATAAGGTTAATACCTACACATTAAAATAGGAGTTAGATATATTTTGAAAGGAAGAAAAATATCATCTTCTTATTGTCTAGTTGAAGCATTTAAGACTACAATCTAAAGAATATACTTTAGTGCAATATTCAAGTTACATGTAAGATTTCTTTACAAGGAGTAATAAGGATATATTATTGCACTATACTAGTTATTAGAAGTGCACTAAGGATTTTAGTTAAAGTGAAAATTAGTGCAAAGTTAAACCTTTAAAAAGGCATATTAGTCGTATTATTTAGAGCTTGAATTCATTGTTACTAATTTAAGAAACAAAAAGAGAGAGTTATCTAATAAGTAAGACAACATCAAATCATTGTTTACCTTTAAGGAGTAGTGCAAATTAGTTGTCATGTGTATAAAGCAAGGAAAAGCTTCAAAAATAAAACTTAAGGAGATGTAAAACTTTGATGTAAATCAAGGTACTTTATCGTATCCATTGCAAAGGTATTTGTATTACATTGGCATTAGTCTTATCCTTTCAAGTACAACAAAAGAGGATAAAAGAGAGAATATCTTAAAGACACTACAACAAATAACAAAGTATAGTCTTCGAGTGACCACATTATCAAAGTTTGAGGAGTAAAATTCAATTAGAGGAATTGATCCATCTAAGGTCTCATAAGCATAGGTTTCGAGATGTCTAAAGATGCCGAATAAAGTGCCATTGATTCATGAAAGGAGCACTTATTACAATGTAAGTGTAGTGACATGCATCATCAAATAATCGATGTAAGGGAATATAGTACCTATTGTAAGTTAATATAAATGATTAACATACAAGACAGGAGTGTGTTACCCAAGAAGATCACAATAGTAGCTTGGATGAACTACCATCTAAGAGGCTAGTGTAGAAGCACTCAAAATCCACCATCACTAGAAACGAACAACCAACTAGAGCCATAATTATTGGGATAAGATCACTAGCTAAAAGTGTAGCATTGAAACACATTGAATACACCATTGCTAGAGCCAAATTTATGAAGGAGTAATACCATCATTTGTAGAAGAAAGAACATTGAAATAAATACAAACAACTTGTATTCATTAGCACTAAAGCATTATAAAGAAAAGGTATTAGAAGCATGATTGTATGTAATGGAAATGCATTCCACTTGCCACTTCAAGGTAGATAATATATTGCTACTTGGCACAATATAATACAAGTTATTAGATATCCCTTGTAATGCCTATATCATAATGTCTATGAAGGAAGTGTTGATGGTAGAAGTAATGGTAATCATAGAAGCATTGAAGGCATATTCATCATTACACACCATTCAAGAAGGACTTGAGCATTGGAGGCACCTAAAATAATACTTATCAATACCATAATAACCACTTATAACCTAATAAATGTACATACAAAATTATTAAAGCATCAATAAGGGACACGACATAGTAATGCACCAAGTGGAGTATATCCAAACTTAAAACTATTAATATCCTGAGTGGAGAAGCACAAACTATAAATTATAGAAAGGAAGAGCTTAGATTCAACATCTATGAGTTCACATAGAGAGAACTAAAGGTAAGCAATAAAGGATTGAAACAAAGAGTCAAAGGTGCATTAAAGAGGATGTCCATTAACTAGCAATCTAACTTTCATAAGCCATAGAGATGCAATGCTCGCCTTGGAGATAGAAAAAGCAAAATATTACAAAGGTATAGTTTCAACTTAGATTAATATTTGATTTCATTAAGGAGTGATAATGAGTAGCATATAAGGTTGAAATTATTATCATTTACATTGAATATAGAAGCAAAATCAACCTTAGTAAACTTGAAAGCAAATTAAAAGGAGTTTATATCCTTAAACAATATTCCAAAACACATTAGTTTGAAAATCAAGAATATTAATATTTTCAATTAATACCATACGAGATATAAGATTTTATACTTGGCAAACCAAATAAGAACCTAAAGAAGAAGAAGAAGAAGAAGAAGAAGAGAACCTAAACAAGATGAATATAGTCATCCAAATTCATACAAAGAAGATAATAAAGTAAGCGAGAGAGAAGAGCTCAAATTCCAAAACTAAGATGAAGATCCATATTTAATACTAAAGTCTTCATTATCCAAATAATGTATTAGAGGGGAAGTGTTAAAGTATACTACATTATTGGGTACATGCTAATGTACCACCTTGGTTACATAACTAGAGTAGGAGTTTACTTTAGAATAAAGTTAGGTAGTTACTTCAAGCAATGTAATAAATGAACAAGTGTCAATGTGCACTGTTGTAAATGTACAAGGAGTCTAGTTGTATGAGTTGTAGTTAAGCTATATGAAGAGTCTTAGGTAGATTAAGGGCCAAGGAACCTAGCTTATTATATATAGGCCTTATAGTGAGTGAAATCAGTGTAGTAGAGAATATAGAGAGTGCATAGTATATATTGGTGGAGTAGCACAATGCAGTTCTTTAAAATAGTTTATGGAGTGTTCATGTCCTCCATTATACTGCATTGTACTATTTTTGTGAGCTTTCATTAATGGCATATTTCTGAGTTATTGCAGAAGTTCATCTCCTTATTTTACTTCAGATCATATTTCCATTATCATACTCTCATATTAGATTATTTATATTGCATCTTGTGATTGCATTTCCTATATCATAAACTCATAAAAATCTAATAGTTTCTTAGCTTACCTTGATGACAATAGTACCTTTAGAATACAGCTATCCTTTTTTCTTAATTGCATTATTATGCATGACTTTGGATGCTAAAGTACATATGTTTTATCATCGATATTTGTTTCTTATCAAACCTTCATCTACCACTACTTCAATTCTCTATCGAACTTTTATGTGTCTTATGATGATGTCATAATTTGAAATATTCGATGATCTTTAACACTTAGTCGATCTATGGTAAAGCATTCTACCAAACACCAAATGAGATTCCACTTGATGTATCCCTTATGTGTTGGGTTAAATGCCTTAGTATATTTTACATTATTTCTCTATTCCCTATCATGTTGAATTTTCATGTAGCCTATAATGACATTAGCACCTTCAAAAATCTTGTCCTCTTTCCTACATAGCTAAAATTTTGCTACACCCAATAGGCTTTGCTATAATATTATATGCTAGATTCTTTTCCACATCTAAAATTATTTCATAATGCATTGGATGCTAGAATTTAATCAAGCCTCTGCTCACATTAGCATTTTATATTTTTGACCATACCTCATACTTAGTCAAAATTAAAATCCAATGCTAAAAAAAATTGGGTCCTTCTACCTTAGTTGAAACCTTAGTTTTAGTCACGCTAGATATTGGATATATTATGCTTATTGCTAACATTATCATCTCAAAAATCTAACAACTCTCTATAATTCACAAAATTTAGTGTTGAAGTGTTGCTCTGGGTTAGCTAAGACTAACCTGCATTCTTTTGGTAGATGGGTATTTCATATGCCCAACTGAATCTCTAAAGCTACTTTAATAAATTGAAAAAAATTGGTAGAAAAATTATCTCACTCTAAAGAGATAGATCTAGTTAAGTTATTCTATGCACAAGATCAAGACTACATTATTTTATTTTGGTATTACTCTTGCATAGCCCAAGCATATTTTTCTCTATCTAATTGGTTTCATATAATTGGTTATATGTTTTACCCAACTCCTTTCTATTTAGAATTAAACTATGAAAATAGTGTTCCACTCCACATGTTTATGTCACTTTGTATCATCAACTTCTTAGTAGCCTCATTTATTTGACTCATATCCATATTGACATATCTTATGTGGTTGGCATGGTTTCACATTTTATGGAAAAATCCCATGAAATTTTTGTTGGTCTAGAAATCCACCTAGGTGTAGATTGTGTGCCCTAAGACCTTGACCAACATTGAAATACCTTGAAGTTGTGAAACTCTAGGGGTCAATCTTCAGAGTAGGCTAGTTCCTTTGAGTCCTAACTAAGTAATCCTAAAATTTTGGGAGGAAATGGTGCCAAAATAAACAAAGGAAGTTGAAGTTAGAACTTATAATGGTGCATATTAAGCTACATTAATGTACATCATACATGAAAAACTATGCATCTGAGCTAACAACTGAAGCACCAAACAAAGAAACTAGATTATAACAATTATAAAGCATTACATTTATCCATTTTTCAATCTATTAAATTGTAAATTGTAGATCTAGCAAATGAAGAATGAATAAATCCAAAGAGCATAATTAAATTTATGATCATTTAACTAGCTAAAGATAGAAATAAATAATTCATACATACATACATGTATTGTAAAGGAATTTAACTAGAGGCCAAACAAAAATACCTTTGTATTTCTCAGATTGTAATATTATTTCATACATGCAGATTGTAAAATATTAAGAGCAAATATTTTGAATTTCTTAGATTCAAGCATATATAGCTTTCTACCATGATTTATGTTGTTAGAGCATCATTACCTAATACATGGATTACTGTTAAGTTAGATGATTTTGATAGTCTATATACATGCTTAGTATCATGCCTATTGTAACCAATCAATTATGGTCTCCTGAAGTGGCTTGATCGTTTTTCATTTGGGGTAGTGGTAGCCTTCTCATATGCATAAAGTTCATTGATCCTTTTAATATCTCTATTAAGATACCATTGACATATGCATGAGTGCACAGATAGTGAGTTTACCATTAATATTTTTTCAAAGATGATATTATCCACCAAGCATATTACAATGGTGGCTATCCATACTCTAGTCATCATTAGGAAATCAGACCCTGCTTGTGAAAACCATTATTGGATCTTGAACTTTAATATATTTTTAATGTTTCCTAGTTTTTAGGTGTTAATGGCCTGCCAACGAACTATATATTATTTGCAAAGTTTTTTTTCTTGCTACATAAGACCAAGTGATATATTTTTTGTACCTATATTTCCCTAGCTTTAGTACAACTTTTTTGATAGCTCTTGGACCTAACCAACACTTTTACTACCTCTCCATAGTAAACTAATAGGTTTTGTGGTACCTATTGGCTCTACAAAGGGGACAATTTATTTGATAATTTTAGTGTATAGTCTCTATTAAGATGATAGATTTCTTGTACATGTCTGATCCTAGGCTAGATACAAAAATTCTAGTAGATCCCATAATTACTCATTTCCATTCATTTTCATTCTACAAGCTACTGAATGATGGATTTTTGGTACTATTTCACCGCTAGGTAAAGTACAAGACCTTTGAAAAAAAAATTATTTAAATGATTTTGTTCCTTCTCCAGCTAGGTGATGGAGATCTAGTACTCGCAAACTGCTCTTAAATGTACAAAATCTATAACAACTTTGATACTTGGGTAATTTTCCTACTTTCCATTAGATGATGGGTTTTTGTAGTCATCTGTTGCTTAGCTAGGTACATATTCTTTGGTAGGTTCTATACTTGGCTAGATTTAGTTCACTTCCCCCTTTTAAGCTCTCAGGTGATGGATATTATGTACCTATATATTGTATGGTCTAGTACCAATTCTCTGGTAGGTTCAAGACTCATGACAAGTTCTTAGTATTTGTTAGTCTTCATTGATAAGGCAAAAAGTTAATTATCTTAGTGGAGTACAAAATTTACTATGATCCTAAGACTTAGAAAATATTTACCCTCATTTTCTCATTTCACTATTGAATGATGGATATTATGTACCCGTATTTACTAAGTCTTGGTACCAATTCTTTGAAAACTTTAAGACTTGGATACTTTTACACTAGTCCCAATTGGACGATGGGTTTTTTGTACCCATTCACTCCTATTCCTAGTAAAAAACATATCACAACCACCTATTTGTTTTCTTTATGCAAGCTGTCAAGTGATGGATTTTTGGTACTTGTCAATTTCTTTGCAAAGTACAATATTTCTTGTTGCTTCTTGACTTAGCTAATTTTTGTTATCTTTTATATTTTATCAAGTGTTAGTGTTTTTAGGATATATCCCTAGTATTCCTGGGTAAAAAGTACCAAACCTCCTCCACAGTTGGCTATTTGAGTCTCTAATGCTACCTTTCGCACTTTCAACCATAGTGCATGTTGCTGATGATCAAAAGTACCCATATTATTGGTGACTCACAAGGGCTTTTTCTTGCATTGGTCTTATCTTACTAATTATACATAATTAAATACTAAATATATACTATAGAAAGAGAAACATAGGATACTTTCATGAGTATATGTAGACTAATAAAAATAAAATACAAAAAGAAGGTAAAAATATGCTACATAATATTTCATCAAGGATAAGCATAGGGACATCATCTGTCAGACAAGACCGACAAAAATCTTGCAAATATAGAGGACAACCTAGTGATACAAAATGTATGCCCAAGGAAGGATATAGGGATATTATTATATGAAAGGCACTTGTGGAGAAAAGAGGAAATAAGATGCTAAAAACAATATGGATGATGAATTTTGTGGTAAATTTTACAAGTTCAAATAAGGAGAGAAACTAAAATAGGAAAACAAAAATAGTGCATGGGGATACCTAGAAAATGGGACATCCCCATAAAATTGTACTTCACTAAGCAAACATTGCCACAACTAGCTACTACTTAAGGTCTAGGCTAGATGCGTTAGGAAAAAATAATTTCTTTACTCTTTTCTCTTTCTATTTTTTTTCTCTTTCTCATGCAATTGATAAATAACACTTCCTCACTATTACCCAAATATATGCAGATCTTTATCTTTCTCAATCAACCCATTCTTAGAATTGAGGGGCATTTTATGGAGTTTGGTAATGGATGTTGCCTTATATACAACGAAGCCCTCATATTTACTTCTATCATATGAAAAATATATCATGACTATTCCTTGGGTATCTTATTCAAATCTGATTATTACATGCCCTATTTGATTTTCCCCATCAATACTAAGTCTCTAATGACTTTCTAGTTATGCACTTTTCTTGCATCATTCTCCTTGTTAGAATATGTTGTGACAACCATCTAGTTTCTTTTCCAATTCTGCTTATGTCATACTCACTTTTTTCTTCTCTTGACCTAATCCATTGGTCAATGGAGTCATAATTACTAAAAAATATAATGGTACAATTTATATAAAGGTATACCAACTAAAATGTAAAGTTTTTTTTGTCCTATGTATTTACTACACATCATCAGGTGTTTTGGCTCTTCTTGCTCATGTCATTCTATTTCTAAAACTACTTTGGATAACTCACCTTGTTGAGCACTTGGCTGATCAGCTAGATTTGTGGGTATTTGGAATACCTAATATATTCTACTCCAAGTATCCAATGAAGGTACTAGAATCCCTTTGAGATCGAAAAATACAATTTTCAATGTATAATAGTGCCCATAAGGGGGATCATTTTATCATAAGTTTTGGCTAAGAGATGAGAGATTTTTTGGAAGATTGCAAAAAAAATTTCAATCTCTAATGGTTTTGATAATACCTCAATCTTGTTATCATCTTAGAGTTTTTGATCGAATAGTTGGATGATCTATTATAGTGTGTAAAGGTGCTATTACTATCAAAAAATTTCCTTTAGAACCCAATAGCTTGACTTCCTTCGTGATAATGCTCATTTTATCATATTCTCAAAAAAAAATTGGTAGATAAGATACTATAGCATTAATATCAGGTTTTACAGGTTGACTGAAAATATTTTACAAAAATCAGCCCAGGGTTGTTGATGAACATATCCTTACTAAGGATCCTATATATGTAAAATATACATGCCACCAAAGCCATTACATCCGGTAAGGCACATAGCCTATTATCAAAAAGAAACTTCCCATACAACATTTTGGGTATACCCTGAGAAAACACACGTGCATCATAATTACAAAAAATAAACATACACGGATCCCTTCCTTGAGACAATGGAGAAACAAAAAGTTGCAGACACACATAGTAGAGTACTGAAAAAAACTCCCACAAGCTCTGTATTGACAGTTACTCTTAATAATTCCTTGGTAATTTCTTTCTTCCATATATGACATGCTTTGGTACCACATACTATCTTGGCCAATCAACCTTGGAGAAGTGAACCTGCTAGCTAGATTTATGGTGGTGGCTATCTGGTGGTCCATGTGGCTTTGGTTTGAAGTCTTATATTGTTGTTTCTTTCCTTCCCTGTGACTATCAACCAACCTCAAATTACTAATATGACTACGAGCCATGTTATTTCACATGTGACTATCACCATTAGTCTTTGTGTTATTTCCAAGCAGCATCCACGAATATTGACAACTCAGATAATTTTTATTGTGAGTCCAATTCAAAAAAGAGATAGGAATACTCCTAGCCTTCGAACATACAGTGCCTTACCTGTTGGTAAATTTGACCATCATTCTTGGAATTATTTTTGAATAAGCTCCTCTACTTCACTCGGGAAACCGTGTTCCCATTTGAAAATTCCATCACCATAGACACCCAAATTGGCCAGCTTATCAGCAATTTTGTTAGCTTCTCGAAATACATGTTGGGATTTTATGTCCTGTCTTCCCTAGAAAAGGATCCTAGCCTCTTCAACAATTGTTTTAATCCTCCAAGGAGGTGTTTTCCAATTATTGAGGAGATTTATAACATGCATAGAGTCTCCTTCTACGATCAAATTATCTTCTAAGTCTTGAGTCATTTGAAGGCCTCTCCACATAGCTCTAGCTTCAGCTTCGTTGTTCGTCCTTGTTCCCAAATATTCAAAAAACATAAGCATCATATTCCCATTATGATCTCACACAATGCCACCAATGCCTACTCTTCTAGGATTGTCCTTATTTGCTCCATAAAAATTAAGCTTAAACCAACCCGTAGGAGGTGGAGACCACTTAACATTGGCTCTAGGGTTGACTACCCTAGGCAAAGACTCATCTAACAAGGTTAAGCTTAAATATTGAGCAATCCTGGTCTCCTGCAAATGAGGTTTACAACTATCAAAAGGGATAATGTTCACATTCTCATTTGTAAAGGATAGGATCCTAGCAATGATAGTTTGATGATCATGGATAGACTCATTAAAGACTCTATGGTTCCTTTCTAACCACACCTGCCAAAGATAGTGATTGAGACAAATTTTCCACATGTATCTAAGTATTTGTCTTGAAAAGGGGCAAGGCCACTAGATGAACAAATCAAGTATGATGGCTGGTTTAACCCATGAAATATTGAAGGCCTAAAAAACCCCACTTAGGACAGTCAAGGAAAAAGGGAACTCAATAAAAATGTGATAAATGGTCTCCCAATTAGCCTTGCACATATAACAATGATTAGTGATACAAATACCTTTATGCATCATATTATCAATGGTTAGAATTATTCCTTGGATAACTAGCCATGAAAAGACTACAATTTTTAGAATTAAATTTTTTATCCAAACTAAGTCATTTTGGAGGACAAAATCCTTATCATCAAGCAGAATCTTGCAAGCTGATTTAACAGTGAACTGCTCATTTTTCGTAGGAGCCCAAGTCACTTGATCTTCCTTGGGTCTCATGGGGATAAAATTTTTCTCGAGAATGTTACAAAGATCATTTGATTCTGCTTGAAATCCCTGAATTCTTATTTGTTTCCACTTCATTCTACCTTTGTCCTCAACCATATAATTAGAGACTTTTCTACCAATGAGTTCTTCTATGATATCTCTGATTCGGGCTATGTTAGGATATTGCGTCAGTGGTTCGTCCTTAGCCCACCTATCATTCTAGCAATTTATCCTCTCACCATTGCCTAAAACCCATCTTAAACCTTTTTTGATGATTTCCTTACAATTAAGAATTGCTTTCCAAAAAGTAGAACCTCTGATTGGAACTAAGTCACTTAGAAATTCCATATTTTGAAGATACTTTCGTTTTATGATAGTTGTCCATTCATTTTCTTCACCATAAATGAGACGCCATGCCTGCTTAGCTGGTAAAGTTAAATTTATATGAGCAATTATCCTCAAACCTAAGCCCCCATTTTACCTGGGTCTGCACACTTTGGTCTATCCTACAACGTGTATCCTTTTTTTCTCCTCTGATCATATCCTCATATTAGGGTAGCTTGTATATCCTCTACTTTAAAGAGTATTTTTATTGCATGATATACCTAATTAGCTAATAATTTGCACTTCTTCAAGATTTTGTTTGATTGTTTATCCACATGAGGATGTTTCCCTCTATTTATTACTATTATTTTGATTGTTCATCATCCTACAAATTTTCTCAATAGGTTCTTTTTGTTTATGTTGATTTCTATATTTACCTTAGTAGAAATCTCAATAGTTTCATTTGTCTTCTCATTGAAATAAGAGAGAGCTTGCAAAGTTACTTCTTTAATGTTTTGCCAATAATACCCCTTGATTTTCTTGAAATCCTTTCAAATATTTTTGCCATGAGGCTTCTCTCTTTCTTCTTGTAAGTATGTTAGGATAGTGGTCAAGGCATCCTATTATTGTTGATATTTGACCTTAAGGTCCAACATATCTGAATATTGTTGTTGCATTATACGCCATGTTGATTGCATCTCTATATTTAGGCTCTTGAATTTTTACTCTTTTGTCATAATTCTTCTTTATAAGGAGACTTGTCAATGATCTCTTTTAGCCTCCTTATTTTATTCTTTAGATATTTTTGGTCTATTTTCTCTTTGATTAGCTTCACTTTCAAGGTTTCAATATTTTTTTGGTAGCTTTCAAGTCCTTATACATCTTCATGGTCTATCAAAAAAGAGTTTTGCCTCTACATATATAGCCCAAAGTGTTTCTACCTTGGATATTATGTAGAGGCCCTAGATTTACATTTCTAACTACCAGTATTTTGGTATTATTTCTAATATTTCCTTCTTAACCTTGGGTTGGGCAGTTTTATAATTTTTCCTTCAATCAAATCCAGTTTCATAGGTCAATGTGATTCCTTCTTCCTCATATTACTATAGTTATAAATACTATTCTTTCTCCATCCACTTCTATTGGTTATCCTCCATATTTTAGATGATGAAGAACACCTCTAGGAGTGGTTCTTCACTAGTGATGGGAATGACGAGAGTGGCTAGAAATGTAGCCATTGGTGTAAGTGGCTAATATGCCATTACTTTCATAAGAGTGATGTTGCCCTACATTTGTTAATTATTGTGGCTCATATATGGAGAGGTGAATGGTGGTAAGTGTATTGATCATAATAGAGTGAGTGATGGTGCTTGTGGGTTGAGTGATGGAGGATGCAGTGGTGTTTTTAATGGAGATTGAGGCATGGCTAGGATAATTTACAATGAGGAAGACAATTGAGGGGATGACAAAGAGATATTAGGGAATGTACCCTGTCCTTGTAATTTTTACTTTGGGTCCTCTATTTGAGTGGTTCTGGCCATGATTATCTCCAATTTTTTTTTTTTTTTTTTCAATCCTCCACTAGTGCAACTGCATTATTAGCCCTTTATGTTTCCTATTGTAGTTTTTTCCTCTTACGTGTAAATATTTTTTATTCTTCTCACAAATATTCTTTCTTGGTTGCAACCTTTTTTGTATTATATCTCCCATGACTTGGGTGATACTTTAAATTTTTCTATAGTTGGGGTTCTATTTAGGTTATCAATGTTGCACTATTGAATGTGATACAAATAGCTTAGGAGTTCTAGATCTCCTAGTGTATACAACTGGTTACACTCCTCAGCACCTACAACATATACTTCTATATTATATTGAGGCTAAGGTAAGAATTCCTCTTCAACTTTAAAGTCATCGATAATGGTAAGAGCTTGTGACTATGGCAATATTATTGGCTCAAATTCCTCTTCCTTTGCTTCCTAATTAGAATTTGGTACCCTTTTTACCTTCAAAAATATTTCCTTTTCATTGTCTCTTTTTCAAATGATGTATTCATTATCAAATTTTGACATAATTCCTCTATCAAAATTATTTGGGAAGATCTTCTTGATCTGGTTACACTCACATCATGAGATCCACCTTTCTTCTATTTTGTTATTTTCTCAATATTTATCTTGTTTAATTATTTTAATGAGGGTTGGGCTAATCCACTAGTCTTTATTTCTCTCTAGATCAAGAACCCACTTATATGCATAACATGCCCTCCATAGTGGCCTCTCTTGTGTTGTCATGATAGTGAATGACACCACCTAATCCTCTACTAGGTTTATAAATATTTTAATATTATATTTAGAACATGCTCGAAAGATGATTCTTTGTTATTTATACATGAGAGTTTTACCTTGAAAAGACCATTTGAGTCATAGTGCCATATATGGAAAACTATCCATAGCTACACGACCACCAACTTTCTCTTTAACATATAATATTATTTTGGCTCCCTTTTTGGCATAGTAATATCCTTAAAATTAATAGGTAACTTGAATATTCTAGTCTTCTTTGATCTAGGATCAAAATGTTGTTCTATGATGTATATTTTTCTACAAAATTCTAGCCCAAATATGTAGTTTGTGATGTAGTAGGGAAGAAAATATCGAAGACCTGAGAATTCGTACAACTTGATAATTGTTATTTTATTAAGGAAATATCAATCCCCTAGCTCTCACATATTTCCTCTCAATGTGTCTACTCGTTTGGAAGTTATGTGAGGGTATTTTCTATATATTTCAGCAATGGTAGGTCCCAAAAATTACTTATTGAATTTGAGATATGAAGAGATTTCTCTTAGTACATGGGTCCAATCCACTGCTGGATGTGCTAATCCTTCTTCATCCCACATATGTACCTTCATGCCATGTTGGTATTGGTGCATGTCAAATAAGATAATTTAGGCTAAATATGATGGATACGTGAATAGCTCGCAATGGCCTCTTTTCATGGTAACTAGTTGCTCATGTATGCTACTTGCTAAAACTTTTACCCAATCAAATATGATGGGATGATATGCTAACTACCCCCCATAGTTGTGAATTTCCATGAAAAAATTAGCTAGACCAATTTGATAGTGGTACACAAAATCATTTATCATAAATCCTAGCACAACAATGAACATGAACAATATCAATTGTGCATTAGACTCAAAGGCTGCTAGTTTTGTTGGTTTTTCCATGTAATCATCGGGGAGCCTACCCAATAAGTTAGTGAGCCATATTTTTATGGAATATTTATCTAGATAACTTATATTATCCTTAAATATTATTATATTTAGCTTCTCTCCTAGTTTATCCTATACTGCAAAATCTCTTACTACCATTTCCATTGAGCATATGAACAACCGCTACAACTTAGAATTGTGGACTACAATTATATTTGGGTCATAGAATTTTATAATGGATTTTACTATTTATGGGTATGGGTGTATTAGCCTAGGAATGTACTTAGCCATCTCTAAAATCCATGCTACACTAGCTGGATTGTCAGGTGAATACTTCTTCCCTTTGGTCTTTGACCCATCTCTAAGACTACAATATTTTGCTTTGTTGATGATTATAGTATTGTGAATCCCTACCAATATATCTTGCAATTTATTTGATTATTTCTTGACTACCACACTTTTTATTTCTTGGGCCATTATTATGAATTATTCACTTTCTTTCTATGATTGCTCTATTTAGCTCATAAATATTTCATCTCTCCTTTTCAATAACATAATTTATAGCAACTTTGTGTGGCTTGGGTTCATGCTCTATTTATAACATGCAACTCCAATATTGATCAATATGTAGCCATTATTATTTTTATGCAGAAGATCATGTATGCCTAGGAATATATTCTTAGGATTGGTTATCTTTTTGGAGGTTACTAAGACATTCTCTTGGAAGGTGTAGCACCACCTAATGAAATTTCATCATGCTCATTATTTGGTGGCTTGTGTCATCGTGGTTTGTTGTTGAAGGTACTTTTTACTTAACTATTTTATATAACTATATTTATTATTGTGTTAACTATGAGCTTGAGATATCACACTAACCTAGGTAAATCTTACTATAGATAACACACCATTATAGCATTAATGGCAATACAATTGGTTGGTATGATAGTTCATCTATTTTATGACTAGACAACTAAGAGGACTACGTGTGTCTATGCATATCTTGATGATTATTATAGAAGTGATGAAAATTTATAGTTATGTTATAATCCAATAGTATTTTATAGGATCCTATATTTGGTTTATTTCATGTGATCTATAATATTCCACCTAGACATCTCTATTGGAAGATTTAATAATTGGCTTGTATTCTCATTGGCCTTCTGGTGGGATCATGATGCATAGGCACAATTGTTGTTAGTACACACTCAATTGTAGATTGATTATCTTGTAGGCTAATTATTGGATTTTTGCTCATGATTTTTGAGTCTCTTTATATGTATGCATGAGTAAGACATAATTTTTCTTAGGCATGCTACTTGATGAAGTACAATCTTTTTGATATTTTAGCATTGGATTCTTGGTGTCCATCCTACCCCAGGATAACAATAAATGTGTTGGTAGCTTGTGCTTGTTTTGGGGTGATGGTTATTTCATACCCATTAACTACCTTACAGGGTATGATAAGTCTTATGCTTTCTAAGCTTAGCTAAACTTTCATCATAACTTGGTGACAAGATTTTTTGTACCGGCTTACTAATATTTATGGTACAAAACGTCTAACTAAGACTGTACTTGGTTAATTTTTTATTTTCAACCATTAGATGATGGGTGTTTGGTACCCATATACCTTTAATAAAAGAACAAAATTTATGTCATCTTCCATCACTTATTGGTAGTAGGTTCTAGGTACCCATCTACTGCTTAGAGGGGTACAAGAAATCTAGTAGCCTCAAGACTTAGCCAAGTTTTTTATCTCACCCTTAAAGCAATGCCAAAATTTATAGACCCATCTATTGGAAACCTAAAGGTAAGTATTTAACAATATCCATACTTTCATGTGGGTGAAGATCCATACTCGTATGATGGTAAATATTTTATGTACAAATATATATACACATGATTTATTGGCATATTTACATGTAAGAAAACTTCTTTTTGTAGGCATAATGCTTTAAGTACTAACCATTTATAAAAATTGGTGGCACCTAGTCATCCAAGTCTCAAAATTTAAATGCATTTATCTCGTTCTTTCACTCTATGACTGTAACACCCCTACTTGACATAATTTTTTATATGTATGAACTATGTACTAATTTAATTATGTAATGGTATAGTTTCTTTCATGATGATTGAATAATGGAATGATTGCTTTATTAAGCATGAAATATGACACTTATAATGTATATATGTATGCAATATTAGGTAACTTATCAATTGTGGGGGCTATGGATAAACCACCTACCATGAGGGATAATTTAGAAAATGATGATGATGACTCAATCATCAATAGCTCAAGTAATAAGAAATATTACCCTTCATGTAGATGCATTGCATTTTGCTTGTCTAGAATTCACACCATTGGTTCTATACATTGATTGCAATGAGTCTTCTTAATAGTTCAACGATAACATTAGACTATATTAAAAAGTATAACCTATTCAAGAATAAATTAATGGTGTGAAATAGCACTTAACAAAATCGATGTTTGTGTTTGGTGTGCATAGATTTTTGTAGTGTTTAATATCTTAGGCTCGTAAAGTTTCAATTAGCTTTGGATATTAATACTTGAGGGTTATAAATTTATTTAAAAGGTGAATAATTGTTTTGACCATACGTTGAAATTGAATTATATTAAAAACAAATATTAATTAAAAAATAAGGTGAGGTATTTATTAAAGAGCACTACATTATAGTTGTAAGTGGTTCTTCAATAAAGCATTGTGGTGATGCACGATATTTTTGGGAGAATATTTTCTTAACCACCACCATGTGACAATACATGCCCACACCTCTTGGATGCTTAAGGAGTGTCTATCGAGAAAAAATATGAGTTTTTTAGTTTGGAAGGCTTGAGGAAGGAGGATTGAAGGAGGAACACATCAACCCAAGAAACATTAGAGAGCTAAATAAGGTTTCATGTTATATTTTTTTCTCTTAATGAATTATTTATTTGATTTTGAGCTCTTATGTATGTTGTTTGTGCAAGATATTATGCTTTGGAGTAGATTGTATTTAGTTCAACATCCTATTTGATTTCCTAGTATCATGTTGCTCATTTGAGGCTTTTTTTGTGTTCCTTGTTGGGTGGACCTACATGTTTTATGGATTCTTTGGTCTACTTTATGTTTCAAATTGACGCCTATATTGGTTTGTGATACATATACCTATGTGTTTTAGGTGAGTTAGAGAGGAGAGGTCAATCCTCCAATGGAGGACCAAGGTTTGAATATACACCCTACCAAAAAATTTGAATTGGATACCAAAAATCCAACTGATAATGTTGGTGTAGGCAGGTCTGGGTATGAATCCCTGGTGACTTTTCTGTTGTAGAACCTCTTGGTTGTGGTATCTCAGATAAAAGCTACCCTGCAAGGGTTTTTTGCTTAAAAAAATATACATATACTCCCATGTTGTAGTCACATGTGTATGTTTTATTTTATCTTCCCATGGCATGAGCATTACTGGATCTACTAGTCATGGTTTGTGTGTGTAGTGCCCAACAAAAATCCCTTGGGTGGGTTATTATTGATTACCTTACTTTATTTCTTGTAAATTGCTGCTTGGTTTAGTTTTGGTTTTTGGAGCTTCCTCTGTATGTTTGTTTGGTCAACCCTATTTCACTTGCATTTTCTCCTTTTTACTAGAACCTCGTGTGAGTTGCCCTTTTATTTTAGGATAGGGATTTTCATGTTGGTTATCCGATGGATTCAGATCCTTGGAATTTTTTTAGATTGCATTTTGGGGTGTTGGTTTGTTGTGCCTACATAACTCAAGCCTTAATTTTTTTAGTAGAGTACCCTAATGTTTCTTTTGGTGTTGTGGTGTTGTGTTTAGCTTATGTGCTTTTGTTGTTAATTTTAAAGCCTAATATTAATGATTTTATTATTATTAGATTTAGTAAAGTTTTGATTGAATAGAAATTCAAATATTATAATAAATTTATTATGTTAGTATAATAAAGTAGTAAGTAATTATAAGACTTGATGATAATACTTGGATTTATATTGAGTATATAGATAAGTGTTTTACATTATTTATATTTATATAAGTATAGTAGAGCATTTCCTTTCTTTAGGAGATAAGAATTATTAGAGCATGTATTTTTAGATGAATTTTATTTTTGGATTTATAAAAAATAAAATATTTGTAATGATTCTTGAGATCTATGTGTATTAAGAATCATTACAAATAGAAGTATGGGATTCTCTTGGATTGTTTGGAATTTTGTAATTGGATTTTTAAAAGAGAATATATTTATAATGATTCTTGATATCTATGTGGATTAAGGATCATTATATAAAGAAGTATGGACTTCTCCTTGGTTGATATGGAATGATTTAATCTTTTGGTTGTTTTATATTGGATGGTTTCTTTAAATAAAATAAGGATAGTTTACTTGTTGTGCTTGGTTATTGCATAATGGAGTAAGGCATATTTTAATTTGCATTGCATTTAGAGCTATTATGATCCATCTGTAAACTTAATAAATGGTGGATGGTTTTTCCATCAAAGAATCTTATAGACTTAGTTGGCTGAAGACCTTGGAAGGTGATCATAGGCTCTTCAAAATGATATTTTTGTAAATAAGTAAAGGCTTGTATTTCTTAAAATAATTATAATTTTGACTCTTCTTTCCAAATATATATTATGATGCTTCCTTATGCAAGTAAGAGTTGATTTAATATTGTTGAATGGTGTTGCTGTAAATATAGAATTTGAGGTCTTGCATTTATTAAGTTAAATATCAAATGTGATTATATTGTTTAATGTTAGCTTAGAGTTGTACTCCTAAGTAATTTCTTGAGATGGAAATTAATATGCTCCATTAACTATTTGAAATGAATGCTTATAATAGAGATATAGGTTATCTTGGTAATGCATAAATATTGATGGAAAGCTTTTGAGATTCAAGTTTTGATAAGATCATAGTTTGGTTTATGGTTAAGAGAAATCCATTTTTTTGCATTTAATTTGAGATGAATATTGCAATATGATTTTCTACTTAATACTTTGGTTTAGCTTTATGGTAAATCTTGATGTTGTTATCTATCATTGGGATGGGTAGAATATTTCCTCTTGTAAACCATGAAACCCAATTCTAGAAGGAGTTGCATGAATGCAATAGCAAGGTAGATAAGAAATATAGAAGGAGTTGCATGAATGTAATAGCCAGGTAGATGTGAGTTCTAGAAGGAGTTGCAAGAATGCAATAGCTAGGATCTCATCAACATAGAAGGATTTGTGTGTATACAACAACCAGGGTACTTGTGAGTAGTCTAACCTTGAATGAGTGTGATTGGATGTGTGGGAAAACCTATACACAAGACAATAGTGGTAAATCCTTGATCATGAAGGATTAAAATATCATGTTAGTTTCTGTTACAATAAAAATAACCTTAGTTAATCCATGAAGGTATGGTATCTAAGAACCAAGGCTCTATGTCAAATAACCTGTCTAGGAGGATCTAGAGTTAGGTTAGGGAATTTGTGTCCCTCTATAAGTTTTATGGGCCTTAAAAGGTAATCCCTTATTGTGGTTACATAATAATATACCAAGGAGTGTATAGAAAATGTGGGGGGACCACATATGACATCCTTCTAAACATGTAGGTTTAGTAAGGTGAACCCTAGAAGTTATAGAAGTTGGCATTTCCTATCCACTGAGTGTTGTCTGTAGTGACTTGGAACCCAAATTTGGTAAAGCCTTATATGGTAAAATAACTAAAGTAAGGGTATCTCCCTTGAGAGCCTTTGCTTTTAAAGTGCTCTTCCATTTTTTTGGGTTGGAAGAATTGACTTGTTACAGTTGGTATCATATCTCTAGGTCATAGGGATAAAAGCTTCCATGGAGTGTACTTAGGTTGAGCCTTGAATTTATGTGCAAATTTGGGATAGATACCTTGCAAGAAGAGAAGGGTGACCCCAACATGGGGGTAGCACATGTTAATTCATGTGTAGAATGAAACTAGCATAATGTAAGAATAATTATGGAGAATTCTAACTTACCCAACTTATTTTCTATGAATAGAATATGACACCGGTGTTGGGATCTAGGGAAGTGGGTTTACTCATTCGAAAGGACATTGAAATAAGCTCCTCAAAAGAGCCTAGGTTTAAGAGGCACTATGGCAAGAAAAATGGTAAGGTTTTATCTACCCATATAAACTTTTTAAATATGGAGGGATCTGAAAAACATATTGGTAATGTCATGACTAGTGGGGCATCCCTACTCCAGCAACTATAGAAGTAAAAAACGTAGTTGGATTCGATAGTAAGGTCATTGTAGTACTAAACTGGTCAACATTAGTTGATACTAGAAATAATTATTGAACAAGGATCCAATGGAACTAGAAACCATAAGAAGGGCAAGGCAAGAAATTTTTTTCCAAGATAAGATGTTATACCTGGGAGGATCCTCACTATGCTAGGAAGTGTCCTCATAGAGTAGAGTCAAGCCATAAAGTAGAGGAGTCGTTGCACCAGATTTATGTCATTACTAGAAATTAGGACTTGGATGGTCAAGCAACATTGATGTTGTTAATTAATAAGTTGTTTACTAGAGATATAAATGTTTTTATAGATAGTAGAACCACATATAGCTTTATTTCCACTAGTATTATTAGGAATATGCCAAAAAAACCTAAATTTTTGGCATAGGGATGGAATGTCAAGTATGGTTCTAGGTAAACCTATTCATTCAATCGCTATTTACCTACAATAAAGATAAATCTACCTGAAGGATCTACTATATGGCACTTGTATGTGGCACCTCTTCACACTTTTGACATTATTCTAGAGATGGATTGGTTGAAGGCACATGGAGGCTTAATAAAATTTTGAGATAGGTGGATGGATTATACTAATACATATAAGAGGAGAGTGAGAGTTAAAATGGGTGATATTCTTTCCAATCCCACTTGCTTTTAGCTATGCAATTAAAAAAATCTATCAAAAGAGTTAACTTGTTCTACATAGTGAAGATCAATGGTAAAACTAGAGAAAAAGGATACGAGGAATTTTTTAAGAAGCATTCAATTCTTCATGAGTTTTAGGATGTATTTTTAAAGACCTTCTAGGTCTACCCCCCAAAAGGGAATTTGATTTCACTATTTCGTTAATATCAAGAATTGAATCCATTTCCAAGACACCTTATACAATAATTATTATTTAGTTACAAGAGCTAAAATTTAAACTTTAGGACTTGTTGAAAATGGGTCTAATCAGACCAAGCATGTCACCTTGGGGTGCTCCAATGTTTTTTTATAAAAAATAAGGATGTTTCCCTCATACTATGTATATATTATAGAATGTTGAATAAGGTAATATTTAAAAGCAAATATCCTCTACCACTAATAGATGATCTCTTTGATCAGTTAAAAGGTGCTACCATATTTTTAAAAATAGATATCAGATCAAGTTATCACCAAATACTATTTAAAGAAGAATATACCCATAAGACAATATTTAAAACTTGATATGGACACTATGATTTCATGGTGTTATCATTTGGACATACAAATGCAGCGACTGCCTTCATGAATCTAATGAATAGTGTTTTCATGAAGTATCTAGACCAATTCATCTTGGTATTCTTGGATGATATACTAATCTATTCTTGAACTAAGAAACAACATGATCAACATATCAAATTAGTATTGGAAATACTATGGAAGAATCAAATTTTAGGGAAATTATCCAAGTGTGAGATCTATACTTTGTAAGTATAGTTTTGGGTCACATTATCTCAATAGAAGGATTTTTTGTAGATCCATAGAAAATCGAGGCTATACTAAATTGGCCTAAGCCTAAAAATGTGATAGAAGTCAAGATTTGCATGGGACTTGTGGGCTATTATAGATTTTTTGGGAGAAATTACTCTAACATTGCCCATCCAATCACCAGCCTTCAGAAAAAGGGAAAAGAATTCAAATGGATGGATAAGTGTGAGGTCACATTTGAGAATCTAAAAAATAAGTTGACAACAAAACCAATTCTAAATATTATGGGTCCTCTTGGAAATTTCACTATACGTGCAGGTGCTTCTCTAGAATTTTTGGGTGGAGTTTTATCTCAAAAGGAAGCTATAGTGGCATACAAGTCTAGAAAACTCAAGAAGCATGAGGTAAAATATGCCACTCATGATCTATAATTGATAATAGTTTTGTATACCCTAAAGGTTTATAGGCACTACTTTTTGGGTACAATTTTTGATCTAAGGATAGACCATAAAAGTCTAAGGTAAATTTTTACCCAATATTTGTTGAATGTGAGATAGATAAGATGGATAGAGTTCTTAGTTAAATATGATTTTAGTATTGATTATATTAAAGGAAAATAAAATAAGGTGGCATATGCCTTTATAAAGAGTGGAACATAACTACCTTAACCCAAACACATGTATATTTGATGGATAAGATCAAGAAAATGTCACTACAATACCCTTATTACCTAGAACTTTAGAAGGACATAGAAGGAACTTCGAAAGAAAGCAAAAAGTTCTACATAAAATATGGGCCTTTATGATTTAAGGATCAGGTAGTCATACCCAAGGAGGGTGATATAAGGAGAATGATCTTGTAGAAGACACATAATTTTCCCTATTCCGCTCATCTAGGACGGTAAAAAATAAGAGAAAATATGAAAAATACCTACTAGGCTAGGATGAAGCAAGATATCATTGAATTCTTATCAAGATGTTTATAATTCCAAAAAGTAAAGGTAGAAAATTATGATCTATCTAGAAAATTATACCCACATGAGATACCTATGTAAAAATTGTAGGTAGTCTCTATGTACTTTATTATTGAATCACCTAAGAATAGGATCCAGCAGGATGTCATCTTAGTATTGGTTGATAAGTTGATCAAGGTCACACACTTCATACCAAGGAACATCAAGGATGGTACACTAATGGTGGTATATAAGTTTACCAAATAAGTTTCTATATTTCATGGCTTTCTAGAGATAATCATATTTGAAAGAGATTCTAGATTCACATTAAAATTTTGGCAGGCTCTACATCGTGTGGTGGGTACTAAGATAAATATTAGTTTTTCATATCATCTTGAAATAGATGGTCAATCTAAGAGGGTAAACCATATTTTGGAGATTTATGCATGTACTACATGGAATAGATGTCAAAAAAGGAATATTTATTACATCTCATAGAGTTTTCTTATAATAATGGAAACCATGCATCAATTGGCATGGCTCCCTTTGAAGCCTTGTATGGAAGGATATGTAGAACCCCTCTATCATGAGAAAATATGGAGGATTAGGTGATGATCAGACCTAATATTGTCTTGGATATGGAGGAACAACTCATGGTAATCTGACTTAAGCTCAAGGAAGCAACCAATCACTAAAATATCTATGAGGATCTAAAAATATCACCAATGGAATTATCTATAGGAGATAAAGTATTCTTAAGGGTTAGACCCATGAAAAGTACCATCAAGTAAACAAAGTTAGATCCTCACTATATTGGTCCCTTTGAGACATTGGGAAGGTTATATCAATAACTTATAGGCTTGCTTTGTCACCCAACCTATTAAAGATACATTACACTTTTCATATATCCCTACTCAAAAAGTATATTGCAGATCCTACTCATGTGTGGAATGTTTCTAAATTGCATGTGATAGATTTTGAATTTGTTAATGTTTGGCCAATTAAGATTCTAGGGTTTTGTTCTAGGTTTCTAAGGAAATAAACCCTAGTTAGTGGAAGTTCCAGTGGGACTAAAATTAAAATAATTATGCTACATGGGAAAATATTGAAGTTATAAGACAACAATTTCCATAACTTTTTAAAAATTCATGTGTGCTATATTTTGTAGGAAACACATAGGACTATATTTAGTCCAAGGGGAGAGTATGTAACACCCCTCCTTGGTAGAAATTTTTATATGTATGAACTATATATTGATTTGATTATATAATGGTATATTTTATTTCATGATGATTGAATAATGGAATGATTGCTTTCTTAAGCATGGAATATGGTACTATTGATGTATTTTTCGATGTAGGATCAGGTGCCTTGTCCATGTTGAGGGCTATGGGTAAACCACTTGCCATGAGGGATACCTAGGTAAATTATGATGATAAATCGATCATCAAAAACTCAGGTTAACAAGAAATACTACCCTTCATGTAGATGCAATGCATTTTTCTTATTTCTAACTCACACCATTGGGTTGAGGTATTGCTTGTAATGAGTCTCCTTAAAAGAACCACCTATTCAATGATAAAATAATGGTGTTAAATAGCACTAAATAAGATCTATATTTATGTTTGGTGTGCATTTTTTTAGTGCTTAATATACTAGGCTCGTGGATATTAGATTTGCATATTAATACTTGAGATTTATGAATTTATTTAAAATGTGAACAATTATTTTGACATTATTTTAATATTGAATAATATTAAAAACAAATATTAATTAAAACATAAGGTAAGGTCTTTATTAAAGAGTGCTACATTACATTTTTAAATGGCTCTTCAATAAAGCCTTGTAGTGGCACACAATATTTTTAGGAGAAGGTCTTCTTGGATTTTTTCTTAAATTACACCATGTTGCAATGCATGCCCACACCTCTTGGCTCCTTAATGAGTGTGTGTTGGATAAAAATGGGAATATTTTTGGCTTGGAAGGTTGGTGGAAGGAGGATCAAGGGAGCAGTGCATCAACTAGAGGAACATTGGAGAGATAAATTAGGTTTTATGATATATTTTGATCTCTTAATGAATTATTTGATTGATTTTGATCTCTTATGAATATTTATTTTTCATGATATTATATTTTAGATTATATTGTAGTTAGTTTGATGCTTTTTTTGATCATCTAGTATTGTGTTTCTTGTTTGAGACTTTTTTTGTGTTCATTGTTCGGTGGACCTACATATTTTACAATCTCTTTGTGTTGCTTTATGTGTTGTGTTAAGGCCTATGTTGTCTTGTGACACATATTCTCCCATGTTGTAGTCACCCATGTGTATTTTATTTTGTATTTGCATAGCCTAAGCATTTTTGGATTTGTTGGTCATGGTTGGTGAGTAGTGCTCGACAAAAATATTTTTGGTGGCTTGTTGTTGATTACCTTCCTTTGTTTTGTGTAAACCATTTCTTGGTTTGGTTTTGGTTTTTGAAGCTTCCTCTATATGTTAATTTTTTCAACTATGTTTCTCCTATATTTTCTTTATTTTACTAGAACCCTGTGTGAGTCACCCTTTTGATTTAGGATAGGGGTTTTGTCATTGATTGCCCAACAAAGTCGAGTCCTTAGCATTTCATTAGACTCCATGTTTGGGTGCAAGTTTGTTGTGTTTGCATAGCTTGATAATTCATCCTTTTTTAAGTAGAGTGCCTTGATGTATATTTCAGTGTTGTGGTATTATGTTTAGCTTGTGTGCTTTCATTTTTAAGTTTAAAATCTAATGCTAATGCTTTGATTATTCTTAGCTTTAGTAAAGTGTTTATTGAATAGAAAGCCTAATACTATAATGCTTGGCATTATATTTAGTATATTTAAGTGTTTTAATTTATTTATATTTATATATGTATAGTATACCATGTCCTTTCTTTGGAAGGTAAGAATTATTGGAGCATGTTTTTTTAGATGAATGTTTATTTTTTGTTTTATGAAAAAGAAAATATTTGTAATAATTTCTGAGATCTATATGGATTAATTGATCATTACAAAGAGAATTATGGGCTTCTCTATAAATTGTTAGAATTTTTTGTTTTATCTGTAATGTTTCTTAATATCTCTGTAAGATAATTATAAAGATATGTATGGGTTTATATTGGATTGGTTGGAATGTTGTAATTGGGTTTTTAAAAGAGAATATATTTATAATGATTCCTGATATCTATATGGATTAAGGATCGTTATAAATATAAGTATGACCTTCTCCTAGATTGATATGAAATGATTTAATCTTTTGGTTGTTTAAAAATAGATGGTTATTTTAAATAAAATAAGGATATCTTCCTTGTTGTGCTTGGTTGTTTCATAATAGAGTAAGGCATATTTTATGTTCCATTGAATTTAGAGCTATTCTGATCCCTATGTAAACTTCATAAATGGTGGGTGGTTTTTCCATTTAAGAATCTTGCAAACATAGTTGGCAGAAGATATTGGAAGATAATCATAAGCTCTTCAAAATGATATTTTTATAAATAGGAAAAGGTTTGTATTGCCTAAAATAACTATAATAATGATTATTATTTCCAAATAGATATTATGATGCTTCCTTATGCAATGAATAGCTGGTTTAATCTTGTTGAATGGTGTTGTTTTAAATGTAGAATTTGAGGCCTTGTATTTATTAAGTTAAACATTAAATGTTGATTATTGTACAACTAAAATATTATGTTGTTTAATGTTAACTTGGAGTTGCACTCTTGAGTAATCTCTTGATATGGTTATTAATGTGCTCCATTAACTATTTGAAATGCATGCTTATGATAGAGATATAGGTTATATTGCTAATGCATAAATGTTGATGGAAATATTTTGAGATTCAAGTTTTGATAAGAGCATAGTTTGGTTTATGGTTAAGAGAAATCCATTTTTTTGTGCATTTAATTTGAGATGAGTATTGCAATATGATTTTATACTTAATGTTTTTGTTTATATTTATGGTAAATATTGATGTTATTATCTATCCTTGGGATGGTCAAATATTTCCTTTCGCAAACCATGAAATCATTCCTGGAAGGAGTTGCATGAATGAAATATCCAGGTAGAAAAAATTCCTAGGAGTTGCATAAATGCAATAGCTAGGTAGATGAGAGTACTAGAAGGAGTTGTGAGAATGAAATAGCCAATATCTCATGAACCTAGAAGGAGTTATTTTTCTACAATAGCCAAGGTACATGTTAGATGTTACAACATGATCAAGTAGGATCAGGTGTGTGGGAAAACCTATCCATAAGGTAATAGTGGTGACTCCTTGATAATGAAGGATCTAGAAATCATGTTAGTTGTTTATGAAATTAAAATAACCTTAGTTAACCCATGAAGGTATGGTAACTAAGAACCAAGGGTCTACATTGAATAACCTATCTAGGAGGAGCTAGAGTTAGGTTAGGGAATTAACATCCCCCTTTAAGTGTTATGGGACTTTAAAGGTAATCCCTACACCGTGGTCACATGGTCCTATATCAAGAACGATATATGAAAGTTGGGAGGGCCACTTATGGTGTCCTTATAAACATGTAGGTTTATAAAGGTGAACCCCAAAAGTTATGGTACTTGGCATCTCTTTTCCACTGAGTATCATCTACAATGACTTGGAACTCAAATATGATGAAGCCTTGTATGTTGAAATAATTAAAATTGTATCTCTTTTGAGAGACATTATTTTATAAGTTCTCTTCAAAAAATTTTGGGTTTGTAGATTTAGGTTTTTATAATCAGATATGGTCTAGACCACATGGATTCAAATTTATCATGTGCTCCCTACTTCTCTTGTTCCATGTCCCATTTTACCATCAAATCACCCTCATTAAATGCTTTAGGCACTACTATTTTTTCAAACCAATATTTGAAAGCTCCTTGGTGATGATAGAGGCTATTGTATGCTTGCTTGTGCTTTTTCTCCAACTAGATAAATTTTGTCATCATTTTTTCCATTGGCGAGAAATTTTCCAAGGCCATTTCATTAATAAACCTTAGTATAGAAATCTCCATGTTTGTGGGTAAAATTACCTTATTTATAGATAATGAGGCATATGGTGATGTATTTAATGAGTTTTTAACCATTATCCTATCAAAATATAGTGCTTTATCAAGGAGAAAATATTAGCTTCTAGGAATGCTCTCAATATTTTGCTTGATTATTTTCAACAAGTTATTATTTGTGGATTCTACAAGTCCATTTCCCTAGGGATAATAATTGAAATATGTGTTCCAATATATGCCACAATTTATTGTAAAATTAATTATCTTAGCATTGATGATTTATTTAGCATTATCTAAAACAATGGTAGTTGGAACCCCAAACCTATTGATATGTCATTCCAGGAATTGGATAATTGTATCTTGATCAACATGTTTGGTGGATTTTTTTTTCATCCACTTGGTGAAATTTTCCATTACCATAAGAATATATTTGTGTCTATATAATGAATTAGGGTAGATCATTTTGATAAAATACAACCCCCATTGCTAGAAAATTTATTTTGCAATTATTGGTTGTAGAGGCATCATCAAATGCTTGTTCTTGCCAACAAACCTTTGAGACTTATAACATGGTTTTAATAATTTGAATGCATCTAAAAATATTGATGGCCAAAAATGTCCAACTCTCAAAAATTTTGTTGTAGTTATTTTTTTGAAGAAATATCCATCTTAAAAACCACCATGAAACTCCTTGATGGCCTCCTTTATCTTATTTGGATGCAAACACCTCAATAATACTTTGTTAAAATTTATTTGGTATATAATGTCACTAATTAGTGCATACTTCCTCACTTTTAGCGTGTATATGCATATCTAAGAAGTAGTTATATTATCCAGACACTTTCCAGATTCAAAATAGCAAAGCAACTACTCAATCCAAGTGTCTTGTTGTGCTTGTACCTTTTTTGACTAAGTATATTGTTCTTCCTATATCAACATATTGATTGTCTAATATGTAGGTTCTGCTAATTGTTGGTATAGAGTGCTACCACTTTACTATTTGGTCAACTTGTTTTCAACACCATATTGTTGAATCTTGGTCACCTAACTAGCTCTCTGATCACCAAGTTCTCCATGGATTACAAATTTTCAGACATCTGGATGCACTACATATACCAAGGTCTTGCTCTAAGAGGTAAAATGCCTAAAATTATTTAAGTATTTCATCATTGCATATACCTATTTCTATATAAAATTATACCTTTCTTCATGGTCATGTAGTGTTTGACTCAAGAAAGCTATAGGTCACTCCTCATTCTATTCTCTTTTTTAAGTAAGTATAGTAGCATAAATTTCTTTTGCTTCAAATACAAAAAGGATAAAATCCTTGGAATGATATGGAATAGCTAACACAAGTGCCTAGGATATTGCATATTTGATATTTTTGAAGTCACATTTTTAGACATCCGTCCAGTTGAAATCCACTTCATTTTTAAGCATGTCAATAATGGGCTTAACTATTTGAACAATGTCTAAAATAAATTTCTGCACAAAGTTTATTTACCTAAGAAATGATTGAAGCCCCTTCTTGTTTAGCGGTACAGAAAGGGTTAGAATATATTTTACCCTATAGCCATACCTATTTTAGATACAACATGACCTAACAACTTTACTTATTGCACAACAAAGATTGATTTCTTTGGGTCTAATGAAACCCTAAACTCCCTGTATTTCTCAAACACTAGTTGAATTTTCTTAGTATAATTTTATTTCTAATGAGATAATATATTCATGTCATCCATATAGATAAGTATAATTTTTTTGTCAATTCCCCAAAATCTAGATACATTTATCTCTAAAAAGTAGCACTAGCATTGGAAAAGCCATAAACCATTTTTTGATATGCAAAGGTACCTGACTTGGTGGTGAATACATTCTTATATTGGTCTTCATCCTAGACCTATACATGGTTAAAACCATATAATACATCTATTAGAGATAATATTTTAGCTTTGACTATAGTATGTAGTATCTAATCTATCTATGGTATTAGATAATGACCTTTCAATGAAGCTTTATTTCGATTCTAAAAATCCACATAGAGACAAATATCTCCATTTTTCTTCCTCATTAACACTAAGTAAGCAACCCAAGTAGAATGCTTGATTGGATAGATGATTCTACAATTCACAATATTTAGCAACCCCTTCTTCATCAGAGCTTCTATTTTGGATTGACTGGTCATTGGTTCTATCAAAAAAGTTTAGCATCTAGCACAAGCTAAATGGTATGTTGGATGGTATCCTTACCATGTGTATTTAGTTCATAATATGTCCATTCTATGATGTCATTGAATTTTTTGTACAAATTAAAAATTTGACTGATCTCCTCCTCTAAATAATGCACTCCTACTTTGAGACTCCTTCTAGGTTTAATCTTTTCTTCTTTGTATCCCTAGTTATTGATCTCCATTCTGTGAGTAGTCAACCAATCATTGTTATCAAATAATATTTTTTAATTAATCAATCCTTTTGAGATGTGATTAATTTTTAGCTATATTACATCATTTTCCTCATCATCTTCTGATAGCTAGTTACTTGCATAGTTTATTTCTTGTATCAAGAAATCAACTATTTGCTCATCATTTTCAGACACTTGAAAAAATATATCCTTATTAGGCAAAAATGGTTTGTAGACCAGTCTCACCATATTTTTTTGTGTATCAGATTGGATATTAGATAGTAGTTGGCTCCCATAGATGCTAATTTATCAACATGAGTGTTTTGCTCCCTAGAGATAGCCTCAATATTTAACATCTAACAAGTTTCTAATAAATCCCAAACACTATTTCTATAAGCTTTAAGGTAGTTATTCTTGCTAGTGCAATTTTCTATGATATTATTGAATATTAACTTTGAATCACCATATATTTGTAGTTGTTTAATCCCCATATTCTCATCCTTCTTTAGGACTAGACATAGTGCTTCATATCCTACTATATTATTTGTGCATCTCCATGCTAGTCTATATGAATATACATTTTCTAATATATTGGTGAGATCAACACAATGTCTACTCTAGCACCAATTTCATATTTAGCTCCATTAAAGCAGAGCTTCCATATTTAATTTTACTTAGAGCTTTATATTGTTGAAGCTATAATTTTCCTTTCCTCTAGTTTTGTGATTTAGTAGGTGTCTATTCTTATCTCAATCATAACATTGAAGTTATCCAAATATAATTGATATTCTATTTGCATATTCTCTATTATTTCTTCCATCAAGCCAACTTCATTAGCCATCATGCTAACTATGTTATCTTGCTGATTCGCTTCCTCAATATTCTCTATATGAAAAGAGGATGGTTTCTTAGAAAACATTTTTATTCTTCTATATTTATATGGAATTTCCATATGTGATTAGTCAAGAGACATGTAACCTCCGAATTAAGCTGTAAATTTCCTTGAAATACATGCCAAAATATGGCTCTAGATCTAGCACCACCACTTCTTGAATGACCATAATTTGGGGCATTTTGTGTAGTACCTATTGAGTGAATATTTTTCCCTATAGCAAAATGATCACCACAACTAGAGTATCAAACAAGACGCTCTCTCTTGCAAAGAAATTAAGTAGTATTATTCATTTATCCAAGGTTCTTGTGAATAAACATTCATGTGCATGTAATCAGTCAAGACTAAAGTAAATAAATGAATGTATACCCGAATAACTTAAACCAAGCAAGTAACAGTTAGCAAGGGGCCTTTAATGATTCAAACCAGTACTTTGCAACCATAATCCATTAAAACAATCAAATGTGAAGATATCTTATTTTAATATTCTTGAGATTAAAGCAGTCTATCCAAAACCCAATTAGTAACCTCTTTTATCTTCAGCTTTAAAAGATTCCAAATGAGAAAGTGTGTGGTATAAGCCACTTCATTTTAATCTTTGTGCCTGTAACATGAGGTTCATTTTTATATTTAGCGGATTCATTTTATCTTCATTTAAGAGTGTTCCACTATCCCTATGTTAGCATTTGGTGTTAGTAAAGTTAGCAATGTTAGCATTAAATGTTAGCAAAAAATTAGTAAGTTAGAAAGTTAGGATTCATTCACTTGATCTGACTTAATGTGCATTTGGAATTAGTAGCCCTCCTAAACCCATATTTTGTCTAAAAATTAGATGAAGGTGTTTGGAGATGCAAGAATGTAAATATAAATTAAAGAAGTGGATCTAGAAGCGGCTTTCTCTTCTTCACTATTAATCCCTGGTTTTCTTCGAGAAATACTAGATCTATAAACAAACCCTCCAATTTTTGGTGTGAGCAGATTGCTTTCTCAAGCGCAAATGCAGAGCATACTCTTGGCAAATTTATTTACCTTATTTATAACTTAGATTATTCATGGCAATAAATGAACTATTTATGAACATAAATTATGGAATGGACTAGAATCAAGAAATCAACTACATACAAAATTTTTGAAATGGACTAGAATAGAATGAAAACAAATGCAAAAATTTTGGAATGGACCAGAATTAAGGAAAAATTACCAAAAATTCTGGAATGGACCATAATAGAATGGAAAAAAATGCAAAAAATTATGGAATGGACTAGAATCAAGGAATAATTAGCAAAAATTCTGGAATGGACCAGAATAGAATGAAAACAAATGTAAATTTTTTTGAATGGACCAGAATCAGAAAAGCAGCTTTTAAGATAAGATTAATCTAAATATCAAAAAAATAAAACAAAAATATTATCTACAAAAGTTAGCTGGAAAAACCAAAACAGAACATTAATTTGGTTAGCAATCTCCTCCCTGCAAAACCCCAAGTTATGAGAAGAAATTCTAAAACAACCTGACGTAATAGACTCACAACATAAACACAGTCAGATTAGATCAGATGCAAGACTCTAAGGAAATAAAAAATTGCATAATTCTATCATTCACCTATCGTAACCCACTTTATGGCATAAACGAATAGATACAAGAAGCAATAATGTAAAGTAAAAGTTTACATAAATAACAACAGTCTTAGTTTCAGTCTCCTTTTGATTTCACACACAACAATTGCTCTTGCCAAATAAAATCTCCTTTATTCCAAAAGATAGTCTTTTCTCCCATTTTCTAACCCATTGTACAATGACCTCATTGGGCATTTAAAGCTTCCCAAATGGTTCGTTTCCACTTCCTTCCTCTTTTTAACATTATAATGTAAAAAAAACAAAAATAGATAATCGAATGAAACTACTTCCCTTTTAAAATGCCCATATGACTCCCCTATATTATAATATATATAAATAACTAGATATCATATATTGTTGGTTCTTATAACTCCCCTTTACTTTATATATTATAATATCAAATCATTTTGAATGTTCCATTCCCTTATGACTCCCATTTTCACCTATAATCATATGTAAATGATAACGACTAAATTTTTTTATTCTACCCTCATACCCTAGTGAGATAATATATAATGATCAGAATAATAGAACTCAAATATTTAACATTCCTTATAACTCCCACATAATGGTGAATACCTGAGGTGCCATCTCCCTTAGCGACTGCGACCATATTCACTGTGAACCGTGCTTCGAGTTACCTCTTTGCTACGACGACAACAACCCTATTTTCCTTCCTCGGCCACGTTCTGGATTTTGAAAATGACTTCCACTATCGACCATGCCATCGTATACGTTGTTCACTGGCTGCATCATTGCCATAGTTTCTTGCATTTTTTATTGTGATGAGATGCCTTTCTGCAACTGCATTTTCCTTCAAAATAATTTTATCAACCCTTCTATTGTTGGGTGTCCAACAATATAAAGGCTAGGGTTTTGGTCAACAAAATTATTTACTCCCTCTGTATTCATAACTCATAGAATTAACGGCTCTGCTTCCCCTAACGTTACTGACATCTCTGTGGAGGCCTCATTATGTCGACATATTCTATTGTTGTCGGCCTATCCCTGCCATATTGTTATAACCGATTTCCCATACTGCTTTTAGCCAAATGCTACCGCTAATGGTCCATCGCATCACCAACTGCCCCAATGATCTGGAAAAATTGCCCTCTCGCTATTTCATCACCATCACATGCTTTTGGTCGATGTTTCTCGGTGTTATAAACATGCTTGACCTGATTATAATCATTCTGGTGCTCTTTTTGCATACAACTGCTACTGCTGCATTTCTCTGTGAAGGCTCCATGCGGACGAAGATGTCAACCATCTACGCACAGCCATTGGCTCCCCCTGAAACCTTGTATGCCTAGTGAACTACAGATAATACAATCGATGTAGGATTTGATGTGGACAATCCTATCCATAAAGGTCTTTTTGAAAACTCTGTGCCTTCGCTACATCCATTTAGTGCTTTGTGGTGACAGCTTGAGGATAGTTTTCCTTGTCATGTCCACATGATGGGTTCCCGCTCGTGTGCCAATGGTGTTGTATTCTTGTTGGGCATCATATTTTCAATCCTTGTGGTGTCCTACCCTGTTGCAATCTGCTCCGTCGACAGCTTTGATGTCTTTAAAATTTTTTGAGTGTGCGCTATTTACCCACTTCATCGCATTCGCATGGGGTCCTCGTCATGCCTGGGCTATTCAAAATTTTATACACTGCCTTCCACCATGGAGCCTCATCGTATGTGACATGCGCATCGATTCACAATGATCTGACGTTGTTCTTCTTACCTAGTTTCAGTCCATGTAGGCGAGGCCCACTAGGTACGCAACTACCACATTCTTACCAATGACCATGCCTCCACTATGAAGTCGACGTGGCCTATTTGGACATCCTAGATAGCCACGCCATGACCTCCATCTTCAATTACCATCACAACTTGTTCCATAACCTTAGAGTTCAATACTACAAGTTTAACATCACCTATCGACCCACCAGGCATGATTTAAACTGTGGCTATGACCATCTCTTCACCATGCCCATACCATGACAGTTACCCCAGGTTGTGAATCCGCCCATCCTCATCCACTGGCATACGCAATACTCATCCGATAGTGCTTCCCTGTATCGTCTTTTGTGTTTTATCACATGTGGTCTATCTCATCACTCAATGGGGCCCACCAACCTATCCTTGACCTCCAACCGTTGCTTGGATATCAAATTCACGTTCACCATATGTAGCCTCATTCGATTATTGCGTTCATGTGATCCATGTCTTGCTGTCATCGAATCTTTCCTTTTCACTTAGTCCATATGGGGTCTCCTTCTACCTGCAAATACCAAATTAACATATTAGAAATCAACACCATGACCACCATTAAACTGAAGTTTAAATGACAAAAAATCCTCTAATTTATTTATTTTAAATTTTAAATTTATATATATAGAATATATATATAAACAAATTTATTTTTATTATTATTTTTTTATTGTTTTCATTATCTGAAACACCCATGACAAGAAACACCAACACTCAACAATAAACTTGCTAAAAACAAAAAAAAATGACGACAAAGTTGTCATAAACAAAAATGACGATAAAAGTTGTCGACAACAAAAATGATGACAAAAAGTCGTTGACAACAATAATAAAAAAAAAAAACGTCGACAAGAAAATGATGACAAAAGTCGTCGACAAGAAAATGACGACAAAAGTCATCAACAAGAAAAAGTTGTCGACAATAAAATATCATAGACAAGAAAAATCGTCGACAATAAAAAATCATCGACATTAAAATATTGTCGACAAAAACAGACAACAATTGCAAAACCCATGACAAAACAAAGGCATAAACCCTTAAAACAAACCGCAAACATCGAACTTTCAAAAAAAAAAGGTGGGTCCCCAATTTTTCGGGGCTCATTGTGGAGCAGCCACAACAAATGGCGACTCTGCTAGGGAAATGTTCCTGAGCATTTCGGTGAGAACCCAACCTGAAAACCTACAACTCAACTGCAAGCATTATAAAATATCCAAAGAATGTATATAGACAAAAAATACATCAAACATTAGAATCATTCAGCATCAGCTCAATGTGTGCATAGTGATTCTTTCTTTATTGTTTGAAACAGTTCCACATTCTATTGCTAGTTTCCCATGAATGCATATAATGAATCATGGAGGGTCTATGCAAGATTGAATGTATTGTTAGAATAATAAACTACGACTGGCCTACTTTACAAGGACTCATAAACTTTTAGTAGCATGAGCAGAAACATTAAAACTATCAAACCCTCTTAGGACCAATCATGCATGTATTGAGTTCATATACCCAATCTCAAGGTTGGTTATGCACCACTACCAAATTGAATCAATGTGCAAGTGTAAGTGAAATAAGAGCTTTGGGGAATCATATTCTCAACCTAAGCGTGATGAGAATTTAACCCTATCCTTCCTACTCTGATTTGAGTTTATTACGTCATCTTAAGCAAAATGATTAAACCTGCTATGGATAAGGCTAGCCTATCCGTGTGAGAGGTCAGAGGTCTTGCTTTTAAATGAGACATGTCACCACACATGAGCCTACTCCACTGCCAATCAGGCATCTATAGCCCCGGTGGAGATCAACCCCATAGTCCGAGCTTTGGCTTTCTTGAATTTTAGGGATGACTACCCATCCTTGTGAGGGACACGTAGTACAATGCTTCCAAATCAATGGTGAGTGGTATGATGGATTCCTTGAATCTTAGGGATGATTACTCATCCTTATGAGGGACATGTAGTACGATCCTTCCAATACAAATGGGTTTCAAGTATTGTGGGAGTGGTGAAAACCACTGTTTCACGGACTATGTTTTGCATGATGGGATAGACAAGAAAAATTCTTTTTGCCTCACTTTTTCTTCCAAGTATGGTTTCAACCATTTTTACCAAGATGCTCTTTATATGTGCAGAACATGTTTAACTCAAGCCAATGCAGCATCAGTTTCCAATCTCAATACCTTACTTAATGTTTATTGTACAATGATCCTAAGAGGGTCTGACATGCTTTTGGTGGTTGTCTTTGAAATATGGAATGGAATGAGACTCTAAGTTATTATGCCATGTATCCTGAAAACAAATGAGTAAGATGGATTATGCAAAATTCTTCACCCTATCTTGCAAAATTGACAACTTTCATGTATCCCAAATTTCAAACGATATTGTTTAATGTGTTTGCAGTACTCGTGGAGCTTTCTGTAATACAATTTTGTTGTTTCATATACTTATAGTCTTAAAACATTGATAAGGATACAAAATAACATATTTGCTATCCCGTTATCTATTTTTTTTTATATAAAGCCCAAAACTGGTCCAATGACCAACACACCAAGCTAAGAAAAGAACAATACAATCAAAATGCCTCAAAACCTTGGTCAGAACAACCTCATCATGCTAAAATAAAGGTTGAAGGAAAAAGCCTAAAACACACCAAAAAATCAAATCTACACACACAAAAACAAAGCATGACATATTTACATATAATACAAGCCCTTGCCATTTTAGGCCTGGAAATAGTGTTTTAAATGCAACCCATTGACGGGTAAAGCCAAATATTTTTTGTCCAAGGTTTTTAATCTAAAGCTATTTTCACCTAGGACTTCTGAAATTTGGTAAGGACCCAACCATAAGTAATAAAATTTATCGTGATCTCCTTTCCTCTCATGTCTCTTATCCCACAACAACACTAAATCTTAAATATTAAATGTTTTGACTCTAGACCTTTTATCAAACCACATTTTTACTGCATCTTGGTGTTTACTAAAGTGAAGCATAGCCTCATCCCTCTTTTCATCCAGATGCATCAATTGTGTTAGTCTAGTTTCAAGTTTATTATCAGTTCCAATGTAATATTTCATGAAATGTAATGTTTGTAACTTAATATTTGTGGGAAAAATAGAATCTTGTCCATAAACTAGGTGGTAAGGAGATGTTCCTAATGATTCCTTGATTCTGATTCTATCAGCCCAAAGAGCCAACTTAAGTTTGTTATGCCAATCTCTAGGATTTCTTTCAAGCAACTTTTTAATGACACATAAAAAATTCTTATTAGAAGACTCAACCA
Organism: Wollemia nobilis; assembly: GCA_028583015.1. Taxonomy (NCBI): domain Eukaryota; kingdom Viridiplantae; phylum Streptophyta; class Pinopsida; order Araucariales; family Araucariaceae; genus Wollemia; species Wollemia nobilis. The sequence continues at coordinate 120,069 of JAQPPZ010011065.1, read as the reverse complement.
AGCCATTACCTTGTGGATAATAATTGGAAGAAAACTTCAAACTCACCATGTTGTCGAATGCCCAATTTGCAAATTCCAGAGAGGAGAAAGTAGAACCGTTATCACTTACAATGGAGTTAGGCATTCTGAATCGAGTGACAATGTTATCCTCTAAGAATTTAATAACAACTTTTGAAGTGGCATTTTTAGTGGGGATAGCTTCCATCCACCTTGTGCAATAATTTGTAGCTGTGAGAATGTATTTATGGGAATCATATGAATTGGGACTGATGATGCCAACAAAATCCAAACCCCATTGTGCAAAAGGTATAGACTCAATTATAGATTGTAATGGCATAGAAGCACCCCTTTCTCTGTTTGCCACAATTTTACAAGTATGACATGACCTCACATGAGCATGATAATATTTGAATAATTGAGGTCAATAGTAACCAGCTCTAAGGATTTGATGGGATGTGGCATTAGCAGACCCATGTCCTGTACCATACTTACCATGGAATTCCTCGAGTATTTATGCTACTTCTTTTTGATCAACGCAACGAAGGTAAATTACCTCATGGTTTTTCTTGTATAATGCACCAGATCTGATTAGAAAATTAGCAGATTTTAGATGCAAGGCTATTTATTGAGTAGAATTTAAATGTGGTGGACACTTACCATTTAGTAAAAAATACACAACATCTATGTACCACTCATATTCAGTTATATCTGCTATTTTATAATGTTGACGTGAAACTAAGGGATAATTTTCTGCTATGGCCTTAACCAACCCTTGTCCCTGCACTATCTTCATAGGTTGAATTTCAAGGTCAAATTATTGAAGAGTTAAGATCCACTTACCTCATCTTTCACCCAATTCCTTTTTTATAAACATGGCTTTAACTGTAGGATCTGGGACTATAGCAAACGCCCTACTATGGACTATATAGTGTCTTATTTTTTAACAGTCTTAAATAGGGCATACGTTTGCTTGTCCAAGATGGAATATCTCAATTTTGCATCTTTGAGAGGAGTACTAAGGAAGGCAATAGGGTTTTCAATGTTGCGTTCACTCTTCTGAGTTAGAACACTCGCAAAGGAATGGTCTGAAGAAAATGTGTAAATGTAGAAAAGCTTTGCATAATTAGGACTCACTAAAACCAAGGCTCTAGAAATTGCATCCTTGATTCTTTTGAAATCATCCCTATTTTCATTTGTCCATTTGATTTGGGCCTCTTTCTTCAACATATCGTTCAAGGGTTTTGCAATTTTTGAAAAACCTGAAATAAATTTTCTAACAAAATTAATCTTCCCAAAAAATGATCTCAATTATTTTTTGCTATTGGGAAAATAAATATGTTGTATGGCATCTATTATTTCAGGATCAATGGAAATTCCATATTTGGATATTACATGTCCCAATAATTTTCCTTCCGTTACCCCAAAAATGCACTTCTTTGGGTTGAGTGAAATGCCATGTTCCCTACACCTTTGGAGAACTTTCCTTAGATCCTTGACATGGTTTTCCCCATTCTTAGAAAAGACAGGAATGTCATATACATAGACAATAATGTACTTACCAATGAGCCCCTTAAATGCAAAGTCCATGGCTCATTGGAATGTGGCACCTGCATTCAACAATACAAAATGCATTCTCCTATATGCAAAAGTGCCCCATTTTGTGGTGAAGGCGGTTTTCATTCTATCATTAGGATGGATAAGGACTTGATTGTATCCTGAATAGCCATCTAGGATTGACATCATTTTTGACCCATTTACCTTTTGAAGGATTTCGTCAATGGAAGGTAGAGGGTAATTGTCCTTTTGTGAGGCCTTATTCAGATTTCTAAAATCAATACATAGATTTATCTCTCCACTCTTTTTCCTCACAGGGACCAAGTTAGCAATCCATGTGGAATGCCTAACAGGAAAGATGATTTTAGCTTCTAATATTTGCCTTACCTCTTTCTCTATCAAAGGCTCTAGTAACAGATTGACTAGCCTCTGTCTTTGCCTAAAGGGTTTGGAGTCTGGCTTCAAAGTAATTGTATGCATTATAACATTCTTATCATAAGTTCTCAACTCCTTATAGCTCCAAGCTATGCAATATATGTATTCATTCAATGCATTGGCAATGGAATTCTTTTCATGTTTGGTACATGCCTTTGCAATGAATATTTCGCGAGGGTTTTCTGCACTTCCAATATTGACTAAGTCACAAGCCTCTTTGGGAGGTGGAACTTTTCTCGCTCCTTTCGGTTGGTATCCAATATCAAACATTTTCTCTAATGAGGCCATCCCATTTGGCATCTCATTCCATTTTCCAGTAGCTTCCATTTTCAAATTGGCCTCTTCTTGCCCCCTCTCGTCTTCATCAATAACCTAATTTTCAAAGATACTAGAATTAGTGACAAAATTGAATATATGTCTGTCACTATCAAAGACATGGAAATTCATGATGTTATCAGGTATTGAGGGGCAAGGGACTAACTCTATGGAAAATTTCATGCACTTCTTGTGATCCATTGGTTTAAGCATGCTAGCAGCTATGGCTAAAGAATCTGCCAAATGATTGCCTTTTCTAGAGATTAGAGATATGTTAAAAGCATCAAATTCATTTATTAAATCTCTAACTCTGGTTTCATAAAGGTTGAGTCGCTTGTTCTTACATACATATTGTCCTTTAACTTGTTTTACCACCAATTCAGAATCACCTAAGACCTTGATACATTTGATTTTCTTCTGAAGGGCCAATTGGAGTCCAAAAATCAAGGCCTCATATTCTGCCACATTGTTGGTGGCTGGGAACTGTAATCTATAGGCAGCCAACATAGGTTTTTTGTCTAGACACAAAAGTTCAATACCAGCTCCCGCCCCTTGTTTGGACTTGGATCCATCAAATATTAGAGTCCAAACCTTATGGTGTTCTTCAGAATCATTGCATCCAATACTTCCATTTTGAGAATTCTTAGGAATTTCTATGTCCAAGCAATAGGCTCCTAATTCAGTTTCAATGTATTGAATCTCATTAGGTTTGTTGTATTATGTTATCATTTCCTTGAGCCTAGGTTCACTATCAATTCAAATTTGGTTTGCCACTCCTCTCCAAGGCAACCACATATGTGAAGAGTCTGTTACAACGTATCCATTTAGGTTCTTGCTCCAATATCTTCCCAACACCATGCCATATTTGATAGGAATGTTAAGTACCAATATATCTATGTGATGTTGAACCCTAGGTTCTAAGTTGACATGAATAAGAATATCACTTAATTCTCCCATTACCTCCATGTCCGATCTATCCAGTTGCACCACCTTGCTTTTAGAAGGTTTTGGTGTAAGTCCTAATTTTTGACAGATTTCTAAGGGCATGATGCTAGTAGAGGCCCCTGAATCTATTAGACAATTGTGTAGATTTCTACCAAAAATTCTAATGGTTATAAGAAATGGGGGTACATCTCATTTTTCCCTTTTCAAAACCAATTGGGACTCAACACCCTTATCTTCATGAACTTGGGTAGGTGGATCCAAACCTTTTGGTGGACTTACTTCTTGGCCTAAAATTTGGGACATATCATACATTGAGACATTGGCCTTAGTTTTCTTCATGTCTTCTATCAAGTCATAAGTGGGTTTTTCTGAATTTGACATGTTTTGCACCAACTTAGACTTCTCCACCATTGATATGGGAGGTGTATTGACATCTCCTTTGAAATCATGAGGAAGTAATGGGTTGTTTGGATGGGTAGAGGAAGTTTTGGGATCCTTAGAACTCCTTGTGTAATACTTGTGATTCGCTTTCCCAAAACGTTTATTGGCATGAACTTCTAATGTTTCTTCATATTATTTTCCAAAAACCTCAACATCCTCCTCTTCTTGACTTTCTTGGGGATGTATAACTTCAGTCAATATAGACTCCCGCTTTCCATGGCAACAGTGCGGGCAATCATTATCACAAGATCCTAACTCTCCAAAATATTCTGAGACATCTGCCTGATTGGCTACGGGATTGGGTACTCATCAATTATTAGGATGTGTGTTGTATGTTCCTTTTCCTCTATGGTTATGAGGTCAGTTATGACCAATGACTTGGTCAAATTTTTTATTAACATTTCCCACAATAACAAAAACTTTGACCAAATTTTCCTTCATATTTTCTATCATGGATTCAGGCCCTTGTGGTTGGGGCACCGTAATTTCAGGCCCAATTGTATTTGCTACATTAGCCACCTCTAGAACAAGTATAATGGCTTGGGTCTGGGCACTTTGATTCCATCCTAGATTCACACTTTGAATAGGAGTGATTGTTGGATAATTCATTGGGCTTGGCGTACTAATCGAAGTAAACCCAGGTATAGTCAACAAGTTATTGCCCATACTAAAACCAGGCGAGGTCATCAGGTTATTTGGGATCAATGCCTGTGTTGGAATAGAGGCATTAGGATAAGTGGGAAATGATGCGAATTGAGATGGTTGTTGGAAATTGTTCATTTTTGGAACTTGTGGTGCCATTAATTGATTCATCATGGTGAATTGACTGTATGGATCGTATTGTCCCATCCCAATAAATTGAGACAACACTGCTCCTGGTAAATTCATTTGTTGTTCAAGGGTCATTGTCTCTGTATAAGCTAATAAAAGCGTCATAACCTGAGGATTCCTTCTAGTCAAAAAAGATGTTAATGGATCTAAAGCTCCAAAGTATAGTTGTAGGGCCACCACAGGATCTACTGCAAAGTGGTGAGTCAAATTTGTATATAGTTTTTGAAACCTCTGATTGAATGTTCATATGGGTCATTGGGTAACATTTTGCATGATATGAATAAATTATAAATTATGGCTGGATCCAACAACATTCAAAATTGGCTAATAGAGGCAGTTTCTAATTGGGCCCATGAAGTAATGGACCCTGCAGGAAGATTCCTGTACCATTCATTGGTCGTACTGTCTAGACTAGCAAGGAAAATTCGACAAGCGATATCTTCATGGGTAACTCCTTGTCTAAACATGTAATCCTTGTAGATTTGGACATGTTCTTCGGATTTTATGGAACCATCATGCATGAATTTAGGCAATCCTCTTTCAATATTTCTAGGCAAGTCATGGACTACCCCATGGATATCCAAGGGAGAACTTTGCACACCATACCAAAGGGCAGGTGGTTTTTGTTGTTGTTGTGCCATGTTATTCAAGGGTATCGACCCTATAGGAACAATGGCAACACTTGTAATGATGGGGATAGACACACTTGGTGTAGCTCTCACATTTGAAACTAGGGGCTCAGGCCCACTAGACGTACTTGATTTTAAATAAGCTCCTAACTCAAGTATATTGGGTGGTATTTCGATCTCTAATGTTTTGTTTCTCGGCTTCCTAGCAGTGGGATAAATGCTTTGGAAAATAGTTTCCCCTATGTTTTTGGACCTAGTAGCTATGTACTCAGGTTGGGCCAGCTTGAAAACTCTAGAATTCTAAAAGACTTCTCTCAAATCACTTGCAAAAGAAGAAAAATAAATGTTATACCTGCAAGCACAATAGGTGGAAACAAAACTACCCACATTAATCGTTAGAACAGATCGCAATCACAAAGCAATAAAGAAGGCCCTCCTTCTAGAACCAAAATGTTGAGTGAATATTTTTCCCTATAGCAAAATGATCACCACAACTAGAGTATCAAACAAGACACTCTCTATTGCAAAGAAATTAAGTAGAATTATTCATTTCTCCAAGGTTCTTGTGAAAAAACATTCATGTGCATGTAATCAATCAAGACTAAGGCAAATAAATGAATGTATACCCAAATAACTTAAACCAAGCAAGTAATAGTTAACAAGGGGCCTTTAATGATTCAAACCAGTACTTTGCAACCATAATCCTTTAAAACAACCAAATGTGAAGATAGCTTCTTTTAATGTTCTTGAGATTAAAGCGGTCTACCCAAAACCCAGTTAGTAACCTCTTTTATCTTCAGCTTAAAAAGATTCCAAATGAGAAAGTGTGGTATAAGCCACTTCATTTTAAGCTTCGTGTCTCTAACATGAGGTTCATTTTTAGAGTTAACGGATTCATTTTATCTTCATTTAAGAGTGTTCCACTATCCCTATGTTAGCATTTGGTGTAAGTAAAGTTAGCAATGTTAGCATTAAATTTTAGCAAAAATTAGTAAGTTAGAAAGTTAGGATTCATTCACTTGATCTGACTTAATGTGCATTTGGAATTAGTAGCCCTACTAAACCCATATTTTGTCTGAAAATTAGATGAAGGTGTTTGGAGATGCAAGAATGAAAATCTAAATTAAAGAAGTGGATCTAGAAGTGGCTTTCTCTTCTCCACTATTAAACCCTGGTTTTCTTCGGGAAACACTAGATCTGTAAATAAACCCTCCAATTTCTGGTGCGATTAGATCGCTTTCTCAAGCATAGACACAGAGCATACTCTTGGTAGATTTATTTACCTTCTTTATAACTTAGATTATTCATGGCAATAAATGAACTATTTATGAACATAAATTCTAGAATGGACCAGAATCAAGAAATCAACTACATACAAAATTTTTGGAATGGACCAGAATAGAATGAAAACAAATGCAAAAATTCTAGAATGGACCAGAATCAAGGAAAAATTAGCAAAAATTCCAAAATGGACCAGAATAGAATGGAAACAAATGCAAAAAAATCTGAAATGGACCAAAATCAAGGAAGAATTAGCAAAAATTATGGAATGGACCAGAATTAGAAATGCAGCTTTTAAGATAAGATTAATATAAATATCTGAAAGCCTCCTTTCAAACTTTCACAATGCCTTGGCTAAGGAAGAGTCCTACAGGAGGCAAAAATATAGAAGCCTCTGGCTTAAAAAAGGAGACACCAACACGAAGTTTTTCCATGCTTCCACCATGCGCCACAGAGGCTCAAATAAAATCTCTGAGTTGACCAAGGCTGATGGTACCATTGTCACTGAAATCCATGCTATCAGACAGGAAGCTGTGTGCCACTTCCAGGAAATCTTAGGTCCAAGTGTTGATTGCCACCCCCGCACAGTAAGTTATCTACTTCAGAACATACCAAAGTTGGTGTCTAACGATGATAATGGGAAATTGCTCCAATTCTTCATCGAAGAGGAGATCAAAGATGCTCTGTTTGCAATGGAACCTGACAAGGCCCTTGGACCTGATGGCTTCCCACCCCGGTTTTTTCAACACTTTTGGGATATTGTGGGCCCTGATGTTGTTGCTACGGTTAAATTCTTCCAGAGAGCCAAAAAGATGCTGAGAGAAGCCAATTCCACCTTCATTGTTTTAATTCCCAAGTCCAATGATCGTGCTTCCCTCTCCGACTTCAGACCTATTAGTCTCTATAGTGTCATCTACAAACTTATCACCAAAGTTATGGCAAACAGGCTGAAAGACATCCTTCCCTCCATCTTCGACCAGTGCCAAGGAAGATCGGTCAAAGGCAGATTCATTGCTGATGGAGTGATAACCGTCCACGAATTTTCCCATTCGACATCTAAAAATAAAAAACCCAGTATGTTCCTTAAGCTTGACATGAACAAGGCTTTTGATCGGGTTTCCTAGAAATTCTTGTTTGAGGTCCTTGAGAAGTTTGGGTTTCACAAAGAATGGGTCAAGATGGTTCGTGAATGTATCTCTACTGCTTGGTTATTTGTTCTTATCAATGGTTCACCTGCTGGCTTCTTTCAAATTTTCAAAGGCATCCGTCAAGGGGACCCTCTATCACCCTTCCTCTTCATAATTTTGGCCGAAACCCTTGGAAGAACCCTTACAGCTGCTTGCAATAGTGGACTCGTCTCCGAGATCAAACCAGACTCAACAACCAATGCCATTTCCCATCAACAATTTGTGGATGATCCTATTCTATCCTCTCATGCTTCTGTTCTCGAAGCAAAAATCATTAAGAACATTCTTGATTCTTATGAAGAGGCGGCTAGCCAGAAAGTCAATTACCGCAAAAGCAAGCTATACTTTCTCAATACTCCCATCCATAGGCAAAACAGGATTTCTAAGATCCTTGGGTATATCATTGGGAGCCTTCCAACTACTTATCTTGGATTACTGCTTTTCCACAGCAAATCAGTCTCGGCTATGTGGAACCCTGTTTTAGATCGCTTCAACAAGAAACTTGCAGGTTGGAAAAGTTCAATGCTCAGTCAGGCAGCCAAAGCAACTCTGGTCCAGGCTTGCCTGCAAAGTATTCTTGTTTTTTTATTATCTATATTCAAAGCTCCAGCTTCCATCTGCCAAAGAATTGAGAAAATTCAACGCAGATTCCTTTGGGAGGGAAACAAAAACAAGAACAAATTTTCCCTTGTTACCTAGGACAAGGTTTGTTCCAAGAAAAAGGATGGATGACTTGGCTTCAAGGACATCAAGCGGATTAACATGGCCCTCATTGCCAAGCAGTCTTGGAGATTTACCATCAATGAAAAATTCACTTGGATTGACATCATCAAAGCTAAGTACCTCCATCAGGTTCCCTTTCTTGGAGAGCACAACCTTCCTAGCGGATCTCATTTCTGGAATGGTGTCACCAAAACAAGGAAGATCATCATGGAAGGCTTAAGGTGGTGTCTTAGAAATGGAAGGACCATTCATTTTTGGGATGACCCGTGGATCTGTGACAAACCTCTCAGCCAAGATCCTCATCTTGCAGTGCTCAAGACAGTTACTAAAGCCACCTTTGGAGATAAGGTGTGTCATTTCATTAACCCAAGTATTACAAGACCCGAATGGAAACACATGGCTCTTAATGGTCCTAGGCATATCACCAAGGCACTTGCATCATCCCCAGCTCTCACAAATATGACTCCATGGTTTGGAACCTTGAAGATTCAAGGAATTTCACTATTAAATCTGCCTACTACAGCCAAGAAGCTCCCAATGATGGTTGGGACTTATCTAATCAGGTCTGGGTCCCCAAGATCATTCCCAAGGTCAAATTATTCTACTGGTTGGCCATCCAAAATATAATCCTCACCACTGACAACTTGATAATCAGAGGGTTACTCATCCCCAATTGGTGCATCATGTGTAAAAATTCCTGTGAGTCAACTTCACATGTTTTTCTGGAATGTCACTTCTCTCATGCAGTGCTCAACCAGGTTCTCAACACCTTCGTCATCTCTGTAGACCTCCCTTAGTCCATTCCCATCCTTTTTCAACAATGGCCCCGACCTTTCAAGAACAGTCAACTTAAATTCATGTGGCAAGCTTGCCTTCACATTTTCCTGTGGTAGATTTGGCTTGAGAGAAATGCTAAAATTTTCAAAAACCATGCCACTGATAATAATATTGTTGTGGCCAAAATCTTGGCACTTGCTGTAGAGAATGCCTCTCTTGTCTCATCTTCCAAACCCCCCCTCCTGGCCTGGAATTGGACCTAACAAAACTTTTCAATCTTTCCAATTTCTCTGCTACTCCACGTACTTTTGTTGACAGGTCTGTAATCAAGTGGGTCTTACCTCCTATTGGGTGGCACAAGCTTAACTTTGATGGCGCGGCCAAAGGCAACCCAAGAGCGGCTGGCGGAGGAGGAATTCTCAGAAATCACAGAAGAGAAATAATTTTGGCCTTTTCTTAGAACCTGGGAATTCAATCTAACAATATGGTAGAGGCTCGGGCCTTGCTCCAAAGCTTGATTCTCTTGGAATGCTTGACCATCAATAAACTTATCATAGAAGGAGACTCATTGCACTGCATCAACTGGCTCAATGGGACCTTTATGCCTCCCTGGGCCCTTGTTTCGATCTTCCAAGAATGCAAGGCACTAATTGGCATTTACCTATAATTAATCATTAATAATAAATACTGGGAAGGAAACAAAGTTGCAGACTGGCTTGCTAACAAGGGAGTTTCCAAAACAGACATTAATGTTTGGAGAGACTCCTTCCCCATTGGCCTAAGGGACGCTTCTAAAAGTTCCAATGTCTGCACAATGTGAGTGGTTAATTGGTCATCGGGTTTGTTCACTCTTGGAACTAGTCGAGTCTTCACATCCTTTCTTCCTTCCTCTCCCCCTTCAGCTGCATTTTGGCAACTTGTCACAATTTTGCAACACTTTTCACTGTTGGCCGCAAAATTTTACCTTATCGCGATAACGCGACATCCCTTTTTGCTCTGGCCGCAAGGTTGCTCCTTGTCGCGATATCGCGACACTTTTTTCTCCTTCGGACGTGATCTTCCAACTTGTCACGATATCGTGACAATTTTTCTCTCCGGGTGCTTTTTTGCAACTTGTTGCGATATCGCGACACTTTTTCTCTTTAGGTGCTTTCTTGCATCATGTCGCGATTTCGCGACATTTTTTCTCTTCTGCGGCGGTCTTCCATTTTGTCGCGATATCACGACACTTTTTCTCCTCGGCGGTGGTCTTACATTTTGTCACGATTTCGTGACACTTTTTCTCTTCGGATGCGGTCTTCCAGATTGTTGCGATATCACGGCATTTTTTCTCTTCGACTGCGGTCTTCCAGATTGTCGTGATTTCGTGACACTTTTCCTCTTCGGCTGTGGTCTTCCAGATTGTCGCGATTTCATGAAACTTTTTCTCTTTGGCTGCGGTCTTCCAGATTGTCGTGATTTTGTGACACTTTTTCTCCTTGGCAGCGGTTTTCCATCTTGTTATGATATCACGACACTTTTTCTCTTCGACTGCGGTCTTCCATAATGTCACGATATCATGACACTTTTTCTCTTCGGCTGCGGTCTTCCAGATTGTCGCGATATCGTGACACTTTTTCTCTTTGGCTGCGGTCTTCCAGATCGTCGCGATATCATGAAACTTTTCCTCCTTGGCAGCGGTCTTCCATAATGTCGCGATATCACGACACCTTTTCTCTTCGACTGCGGTTTTCCATAATGTCGCGATATCGCGACACTTTTTCTCTTTGGCAGTGGTCTTCCATCTTGTCGTGATTTCATGACACCTTTTCTCTTTGGGAGCGGGCTTCCACAATTGTCACGATATCGTGACACTTTTTCTCTTCGGCTGCGATCTTCCTTCTTGTCGTAATTTTGTGACACCCTTTCTCTTTGGAAGCGGTCTTACTTCTTGTCACGATTTCGTGACTCCTTTTCTGCCCGTGCGCGGTCTTCCTTCATGTCTTGATTTCACGACTCTTCTTCTCTTCCGGCTACAACCTAGCAACTTGTCGCGATATCATGACACTTCCTCTCTTCTGGCAGCTACCTTGCAACATGTCACGATTTCGTGACTTCTTCCCTCCTTCGGCTCCGACGGCGCTTCTTGTCGCGATTTCATGACATACTTTCTTCTCTTGGCAGCAACGATGCAACTTGTCACGATTTTGCAACATCACCAATTTGGTCGCGATTTTGCGACACCTTTCCTAGTGTGGAGGTTTGCCCGCTCTTTAATATTTTCTTCTTGGACCACCTCGGTCATTCTAGAATTCATGTAATTCCTCTTGTACAAGGTTCAGGGACCTTTCAACACCTTTTCTACCAATAAAAAAAATATATAAATATCTAAAAAAAGAAAACAAAAATATTATCTACAAAAGTTAGCTGGAAAAACCAAAATAGAACATTAATTTGGTTAGCAATCTCCTCCCTGCAAAACCCCAAGTTATGAGATGAAATTCTAAAACAACCTGACCTAACAAACTCGCAACATAAACACATTCATATTAGATCAGATGCAAGACTCTAAGCAAATAAATAATTGCATCATTCTATCATTCACCTATCGTAACCCACTTTATGGCATAAACGAATAGATACAAGAAGCAATAATGCAAAGGAAAGATTTATAGAAATAACAACAGTCTTAGTTTTAGTCTCCTTTTGATTTCACACACAACAGTTGCTCTTGCCAAATAAAAGCTCCTTTATTCCAAAATATCATCTTTTCTCCCATTTCCAGCCCTTGTACAATGACCTCATTGGGCATTTAAAGCTTCCCAAACAGTTCGTTTCCACTTCCTTTCTCTTTTTAACATTATAATGTAAAAAAAAAAACAAAAACAGATAATCGAATGAAACTACTTCCCTTTTAAAATGCCCATATGACTCCCCTATATTATAATATATATAAATAACTAGATATCATATATTGTTGGCCCTTATAACTCCCCTTTACTTTATATATTATAATATCAAAACATTTTGAATGTTCCATTCCCTTATGACTCCCATTTTCACCTATCATCATATGTAAATGATAACGACTAAATTTTTTTATTCTACCCTCATACCCTGGTGAGACAATATATGATGATCAGAACAATAGAACTCAAATATTTAACATTCCTTATAACTCCCACATAATGGTGAATACCTGAGGCGCCATCTCCCTCAGCGACCGCGGCCACCTTCACTGTGAACCGTGCTTCGAGTTACCTCTTTGCTACGGCGATGACAACCCTATTTTCCTTCCTCGACCACATTCTGGATTTCAAAAATGAATTCCATTGTCGACCATGCCCTCGTATACGCTGTTCACTGGCTGCATCATCGCCAAGGTTTCCTGCATTTTTTATTGTGACGAGATGCCTTTCTGCAACTGTGTTTTCCTTCAAAATAACTTTATCAACCCTTCTGCTATTGGGTGTCCAACAATATAAAGGCTAGGGTTTCGGTCAACAAAATTATTTACTCCCTCTGTATTCATCACTCACAGCCTTAACGGCTCTGCTGCCCCTGACGTTACTGACATCTCTGTGGAAGCCTCATTATGCTGGCATCTTCTACTGCTGTCAGCCTATCCCTGCCATATTGTCATAACCGGCTGCCCATACTGCTTTTAGCCAAACGCTGTCGCTAATGGTCCACCGCATCACCAACTATCCAAATGATCTAGCAAAATTGCCCTCTCGTGGCTTCGTCACAATCACATGCTTTTGGTAGATGTTTCTCGATGTTATAAACATGCTTGACCTCATTATAATCATTTTGGCACTCTTTTCGTATACAACTACTGCTGTTGCATTTCAGTACGAAGGCTCCACGCGGATGAAGATGTCAACCATCTACACACGGCCATTGGATCCTCCTGAAACCTTGTATGCCTAGTGAACTACAGATAATGCAGTCACTGCAGGATTTGATGTGGACAATCCTATCCATAAAGGAGTTTTCCCGCAAACTCTGTGCCTTCGCTGCATCCATTTAGCACTCTGTGGTGACAGCTTGAGGATAGTCTGCCTTGTCATGTCCACATGGTGGATTCCCGCTCGTGTGCCAATGGTGTTGTATTCTCGTTGGACGTCATGTTTTCAATCCCTACGGTGCCCTGCCCTGTTGCAATCTACTCTGTCGGCAGCTTCGGTGTGGTGTGCTATTTGCCCACTTCATCGCCTTTACATGGGGGCCTCGTCATGTTCAGGCTATTCGAAAGTTTATACACTACCTTCCACCATGGAGCCTTATCTTCCGTGACATGCACCTCGATTCACAATGATCTGACGTCGTTCTTATTACCTAGTTTCAGTCCACGTAGGCAAGGCCCACTGGGTATGCAACCACCACATCATTACCAATGACCATGCCTCCACTACAAACTTGACGTGGCCTATTTGGGTGTCCTAGATAGCTATGCCATCACCTCCATCTTCAATTACCATCGCAACTTGGTCCATAACCTCATATTTCAATACTGCAAGTTTAACATCGCCTACCGACCCACCAGGCATGATTCAAACCATGGCTACGACCATCTCTTCACCACACCCATACCATGATAGTTACCCTAGGTTGTGAATCGGCCCATCCTCATCCACTGGCATACGCAACGCTCATCCGATAGTGCTTCCCCACATTGGATTTTGTGTTTTATCATGTGTGGTCTATCTCATCACTCAGTGGGGCCCACCAACCTATCCTTGACCTCCAACCATTGCTTGGATATCAAATTCACGTTCACCATATGTAGCCTCATTCGATTATTGCGTTCATGTGATTCATGCCTTGTTGTCGCTGAGTCTTTCCTTGTCACTTAGTCCGTATGGGGTCTCCTTCTACCTGCAAAGACCAAATTAACATATTAGAAATCAACACCATGACCACCATTAAACTGAAGTTTAAATGATGAAAAATCCTCTAATTTATTTATTTTAAATTTTAAATTTATATATATAGAATATATATATACAATTTTTTTTTTTATTATTAATTTTTATTGTTTTCATTATCTGAACCACCCATGACAAGAAACACCAACACTCGATAATAAACTTGCTAAAAACAAAAAAAATGATGACAAAGTTGTCATAAACAAAAATGACGATAAAATTTGTCGACAACAAAAATGATGACAAAAAGTCGTTGACAACAATGAAATAAAAAAAAAAACTTCGACAAGAAAATGATGAAAAAAGTCATCGACAAGAAAATGACGACAAAAGTCATCAACAAGAAAAATTTGTCGACAATAAAATATCATCGACAAGAAAAATCATCGACAATAAAATATTGTCGACAAAAACCGACAACAATTGCAAAACCCACGACAAAACGAAGGCATAGACCCTTAAAACAAACTGCAAACATCGAACTTTCAAAACAAAAAGGTGGGTCCCCAATTTTTTGGGGCTCGTTGTGGAGTAGCCACAACAGTACCATGGGTACATATTTGATCACCCCCATTTTTTGATAGGTGTGTCATCTATTTGTAGTACATATAGGCTAATTGTATAATAATTTGATCATTTTAAGTTTAAATTTCCAACATTTATCCTAATAATAGTGAACTTTCTACATGCTTTTGGACACTATTTTCATGGATTTTGAAATTGAATCATGAAAATTTTATAAATACATTTTGGGACCAATACCTTACGTATAACCCTATTCCATACCCATTATTTCACATATTGTCTTAGGTATTACTATTGTGGTACCTCTAGAATCAATAATACAATTTTGCACCACCCAACCTTCCATATATAATGATAAGTAAAATGGTGGTGGCCTATTTTTTCATTTATTGAGGTAGGATTACCTTGAGCCAAATTGAGTTCTAGTTAATATTTATCTTGATTCTTGATATAATTTAATGAATACTATAGAATATGAATCAACCCAGGGATAAGGAGAGCATCATGCATACTAGCCATTGATGTTGTCTTCTTCAATTTCACAACAATGCTAAAACTAGGGATGTTAGATTATTTTCTTTACACCTTTGTAGGCTTATCAAACCTACTCCAATTATCCTAGGTTATATCAATTCTTTTATGCTTGGTAAGATAGGGATATCCTAACTCATCTCTAGCCTACTCTTGGGTCTCATCCTCTTTTGTTATTTTTTGTTGTTGTTGGGATGGGTTCTAAGTTATAGGTGAACTTGATTTATGAGTAGTTTGGTTGTCATTTTCCTAATATTAGTGATCAAAAGGAACCCTAAATGGTTCCATTACTTTAGAATCCATCTACAATGATTTATTTCTTTAACTTTTCAATATAGGCACTTGCTCAATAGATGGCATCATAAAGTTGTGGTCCATTTCTCTCAACATATTAACCTACTCTTTTAGCCTTTTCTATTGCAACTTTTTATATATAGTTTTGAGGCATCATGCATGAACTTTTATTGTGAGGATCATTACATGTTGAACACCAAAAATAGAACTTAGAGGCCAAAGTGCATAATTTAATGTCTTGATTCCTATACATAATATTAGATTTTTCATTAGTCATGCTAGTAGAAGCTGCCTAATTCTTCATTACATGAGGGAACCTTTTGGACTGAAATTTCCTTTCAACTTATCTTCTCTTTATAGAAGTTTTCTCATTTATCAAAATTTTCACAATTGTAGCTATTTCTTGTATAGAAATAGTTTTTTGGATCCATGGATGATAATGCAGGTTTAGTAGGAGGTGTTGTTAATATTGGTATTGTAGGAGGTGCCAACAATACTTGCATTGTTGGTAAAGTGGGCCATATTGGTAAATTTATGGTAGAGGTAGTAGTTGCGAGGGATGCATTTACAATATATGCTTATTTTTGATGTTGGGGAAAATCCAAGAATATTGGCATTACTATGTTGGGAGGCAATTTGCCTATATCAATTAGATATTTTCTACTATCAATG
The DNA here is from genome assembly GCA_028583015.1 of Wollemia nobilis. Classification (NCBI taxonomy): domain Eukaryota; kingdom Viridiplantae; phylum Streptophyta; class Pinopsida; order Araucariales; family Araucariaceae; genus Wollemia; species Wollemia nobilis. Next base: position 104,019 of record JAQPPZ010011065.1, on the reverse strand, counting down.
CTTCTTGGAAGACGGTCAATAATGTAAACACTTGAGATTGCCTTATGGCCATACCTAGATCTAAACTAAAAGCTCTTATATAATAGTACATTGATTGTTCAAGAGCAGTCCCAAGACCTTTAGCTAATATTTCCCATGTTTGACTAAATCTAATAATTAAATCTATTATCTCATTTTATAGATTCATTTGTATCATGATAAATTATTCTAGTAGAGAGAATGGATCTACTTATTCATTAAAATCCTCCACTATTTTGCTAGCTAGATATGTGCATGAGGTTATACTGAGATCTGGTAGGATTTTGTACTAGTATAGCATTTTCTCTTTTAAAAATATAATAAAAAATCTTATCATGATATCATCATCTTGAATTCCATGTACAATAGCCAATGATACAACATCTTGACAATGTTCATAAGCAATATTTCTAGTACCATCATATGTTGGTAAGCCTTTTAATTCTACCTAAAGAATTGGGTTAATAATAGGTATATTTAGAGGTCTTGTATGGTTTCAATTGTGATTCTTATTGAATATTATAATTTTGATTTATATTTTTAACCATTGATACTTGTATATTCAAAGGAACTATAGGTGTAGGGTTTTTTGTATTGATTTTATCTTTAGTAAGGATTGAATATCATGATGATCTAGTAAAAATGATAGAATGTTGTATTTTGATCCCACTAAAATATAATTCCAAAAATTCTATTAGATCTTCGAACATTTTAGCTATCTTTCATGTTATCATATATCTATGGACATAGCAAAGTAGCTAGGTTTTTAGAGTACCTTTTTGAATTTGGACAACTATAAAACTATGTTTCTCCATAAAAAAGGTCACTAGGAAAATAATATCTATTAGAACATATTAGTAGCAAGTCTTTGCTCTACTAGAATAGTGGGATTTGTATTCCACCTAGAATTTCAAACATTTTTGATCTAAAAATCTACCTAGGTATAGATTGTGCATCCTAATACTTTGACCAACATTGAAAGACCTTAAAGTTGTGAAACTTTAAGGGTAAATCTCTAGATTAGGCCAATTCCTTTGAATCCTAACTAAGTAATCCTAAAATTTTAGGGGGAAAAGGGTGCCAAAATAAATAAACAAAGTTGAAGCTAGAACTTATAATGGTGTAGATTAAGCCACATCAATGTACATTATACATGAAAAACTATGCATATGAGCTATCAATTGAATCACCTAAAATACCAACCAATTTTTACCAATTATAGAGCATTACATTTATCCATTCCATAATCTATTGAATTGTAAATTCTATATATAGAAAATTAACACATGAAGAAATTCAAAGGGTAGAGTTAAATTTGTGGTCCTTTAACTACCTAAAAAAGAAATAAACAATCCATCCATACATACATGTCCTATAAAGAATTTTAACCAAATGCCAAACAATAATACCTTTGAATATATCATTTTACAATATGCTTTCATACATGTAGATTGTAAAATCTTGAGAGTCGATATTTTGAACTTCTTACATTCAATAATATATAGCTTTCTACTATAAATTCTCTTAGTAGGGCATAATTTCTTAATATATGAATTGTTGTTATGTCAAATTATTTTGCTAGTTTATATACATGCTTAGTAGCATGCCTATTGTAACCAACTTGTTATCTTCTATTGATGTGGTTTAATTTTATTTCATTTGGGATTGTAATGGCCTTCTTATCTTCATCAAGTTTATTGATCCTTTTGATATTTTTTCCAGTCACCACTAACATTTGCATGAGCACACAAGTAGTGGATTGATTGTTAATATTATCTGATAGATGATCATAACCACTACGCATATTGTGATGGTGGCCTCCCATCCTCTTATCATCATTAGGAATCTAGGCCCTCCTTGTCAAAACTATTGTTGGATCTTGAAAGTTAATCCATATTTGTTATTGCCTAGCTATTGAGTGTTAACAACCTACCAATAGACAATAGGTTATTTTACAGGTTTCTTTTATTGCTACAAACTACTAGGTGATGGGTTTTTTGTACCCATACCTAGATGTGGTAAAAAAAATTCAATAGATCCTAAACCTAACCAACACTTTTACCCCTACTCCATTTTAGCTGACAAGTTTTGTGGAACCCATAGAATCTACCAAGGGGGCAATTTATTCAATAATTTTAGTGTAGTCTTTACCAATATTATGGATTTCTTGTACCCATCTACTCATAGGCCTAGTACAAAACTTTTGACATCCCCAAAACTTAGTAATTTTCACTCATTTTCTTTTTTTAAGCTATAGTTTGATGTATTTTTGGGTTTTATCCACCACTAGGTGGAGTACAAAATCTCTAAAAAAATTGGCTTAGTTGATTTTGTTCCTACTCTAATTAGGTGATGAATATATTGTACTTGCAAACTATTGCTTAGTTGACTTAGTTGATCTTGTTCCTGCTCCTTAGTTAACTTAGTTTATTTAATTACTATTCCAATTGGGTGTAAAATCTCTGGTAACTTTGATACTCAGGTAGTTTTATTGCTTTTTTGATAGATGGTAGGTTTTGTGTACACATTTGTTGCTTAGTTGGGATAATTGTTTTGGTAGGTATCAAACTTGGCCGAATTTAGCTCCCTTTTCCCTTGCAAGCTCCAAAGTAATGGATATTATGTACTTGTATGTTGCTTGGTTTGATATCAATTCTCTAAAAAGTTTAGCACTTGTGATAGGTTCATGGTATCTATTAGTCTCCATTTATGGGGAAAAAAGTTCATCGGCCTAGTGGAGTACAAAATATCTATCAATATTGAGACTTAGAAAAAGTTTTCACTCCTTTTCTCATCTCAATATTGGTTGATGGGTATTGTGTACCCATATTTACTCTGGCTTGGTAACAATTCTCTAAATTTAGGAATGACATATTTTCTATACCCATCCACTCCTAGACCTAGTACAAAATATTTGGTAGCCACCTAGTTCTTTTCTTTTTGTAATCTATCGAGTGATGGATTTTTTATACCTATCCACTTCTAGGAAGAGTACAAGATTTTTGGCTACTTCATCACTTAGCCAATTTTTGCTATCTATTTTCTTCTATCAAGTGCTAAGGTTTTTAGGATCCATCCCTAGCATGTGTGGTGAAAAATTACCTGGCCTCCTCCACACTTGGCTATTTGAGCCTCTAATGCTACCTTTTGCACTTTCAACCAAAGTGTGTGTGGGTGATGATCAAAAGTACCCACACTTTATTGGAAAGCTATCAAACACATCCTTCACTATTTTGGCATACATATAAATTTGATATTTATATTCTACAACTATTACTTTTTTTCTTGGTTGGTCATAGAAATGTTGAGTGGGGAAGCAATATTAATGATCATAATTCTATGTTTGTCTACAACGTTCACTTTGGTTCAATCACCATTTGTTGGTAAAGTAAAAAATAATATGCTATCACCTTGTATTCCATAAATTTTGAGTACTAAGGAGCTATCAATGTTATCTCTAAGTTTTTCTAACTTCAAAATATCCTTATTGAGTTTGGAACACATTTTCAGAATCCCATAATCATATTTTATGATAATAAAAGTGCTACAAATATCTTAGAGAGTCTATTCCGTCATCAAAGGAGAAAACACATTGAGATTCATATGCACTATATCAAAAAGTTCATCTAAGAATAGGTTCATGGTTTGCAACATTGTCCAACAATGGAGCATGTCATTGATATTTTCACCAGACCCTTCACAAAAAATAAGATTCTCTATTTATAATATTTATTATGTGTGTAGGATACACTTCCATTGAGCATTACCTCTTAGTCATTTTTTATATGGGTTTTCTCCTTTTTCTTGCTTATGAGAGATCATTTTGTACATGGGTACCTAACATGGCTACACATTTGTTAGGATCCATTTATTTATATCCATCTAAATTGTGCTTATGGGAGGTGTTAGTGCATTTTAATATTTTATGCATTAGTTATCCTTGCACTTAGAATAAGTTTGCTTAGGTAAATATTTACTTATGTATCTCTTATAGATGCTATGTGTCATGATATCTCATATTGTTTTGACTTATTTATCCTTCACACACATGTGCCATGATATCTCACATTGTGTTGACTTCTTCATACCTCACACACACACATGTCATGATCTCTCATTAGATTTACCTATGGATTGAAAAGAATATACAAAATCCATCTATCCATACCCACAAAAGCTATGCTTATGGGGGTTGTTAGTGCATTTTAATATTTTATTAATTAATTATCCTACTACTAAGGATAAGCTTGCTTAGGTATGTGCATACTTATTTTTCCCTCACACACGTGTCACAATATCATTCACTGTAATGAATTTTTATCACTCATATTGATGTCATGTGGTATATTTTTAAGAAGATTCATTGTTGGGTATTTCCTATAAATAGCCATCTCATGCTTACACTTAAGCAGATTGTAATATGGAATAATGGGAGAATGCATGCTGTTTTTAGTTGTAACTATTCATATTTGTGTTTTTCTTAACTAAAATAAGATTATAATTTTGCTTATTAAACTTGCTTCCTTCACCTAGATCTTGGGTCATGTGTTTTCATCTCAATCCATACGTGAATCTCACATATATATCTCCTCTTTTTCAATAGTAGAATGAAAATCTTTAATTTGAATAACAATTATAGAAATTTTATTTGTATTTTAAGTGCATTTTTAATTTAAATTAATAATTATTTATTGTATTTTCTTTAAAAATGATAGTTTACATTAATTTTCATAATTATTGTTAATAAAAATAAATGACAAATATATAACTGCAGCAAAACTAAATAAAACTAGAACATTTAGAATATAAATTCTAAAACAAGACCATGGATAATTTTTTATTGCAAGGCAATATGATTGTACCTTATTTAAGGCCTTTGAAATAATTTTAGTGAAAAAATATAAACATATAAAAGCTAACGAACATGAAAAAGCTAAAGAAACTTATCTATTTGAAATTTATATCACCATAGCTACAACCATGCAGATTTAACACTATTACTATAGTTTTAAATCCATGTTTGTAAAATTATCAACATTGAACCTACATCGTAATAAATTATTCCCATAATACCATACCTTTATCCTTGAACATATATAACATATTTGCAATAAAAATAAATAACTATATAGAAGTAAATTAATCATACATTGTAAACAAGAATTAAATATGAAAGGTATAACATGAGTGCTTGAGTGATTGCTTATTGAACATAAATTCATATATACAACTTTGAATAATATCAAACTTTAATATTTTTTTTGTGTGTGCATGTGTTTTATCTATTTATCATATATATAACTAAAGTAAAATTGATGATAGATATTTCTTACTCTAAATAGGAGGTCCAAGGATTTAATCTAAAAGGCAAATAGTATTGAATTTTTCATAGCTTAATAACGTCCCATATGGATCATGAATGCATGGATATTAAAAACTATATATTTTCCATTTTCTATGCATATCACTTTCAAGAGAAAAAATACACATATAAAGACCTTTGTCTCATGCCCTTTATAAATTAATTTAAAAAAATTAATTACGAATATGTCTAATGTTTGATGCAGATATTTGATAGTTGAAATCTTATAGAAAACATGTTAACATTTAGCATTACAAACACTAATGCAAAACTAATATTAAATATATATATTTTTATTTTTTTCAAGAATTGGGTTTGGATGAAAATTTAAAATACTAATGAATTCAAAATCCATTGTTGTCAATATCATTTTAAATTTAAAAATAATACAAACGAGTTATAATGACTCGTACATTGTCAATATAAAATAATTTAATCCAACATTTTTTTATCCTAAAAAAAATATAATTTTTTTTTGTTGTTGAAAGTGACTTAATATTATTTAAAAAAAGTAATAAGAGTACAAATTAAAAAAAAAAAAAATAGGTGGTATGGAAGCACACCCAAAATCCTATGCAAGAAACTAAACCAGGGCTTACAGATCACCAAGAGATTTATCGCTTACATTACAAAATTGAAAAACTAAAAATAAACTATAGAAAAAAGACCCTAAACTATAAAACTCTGGAGATATCTAATGCATAGAATGGTTGGTTCCATCAGGTATCCATGTAAGTCTTTCCATGTAGACTTAAATACTAGTTACCTCACTAAGAATCTGTCATCTAGCTTATATTCAAGCAATGCTAACACCCCAAAGCTATTAAAATTTTTAGGTTTGGTACTTGCCCACCAAGGTCTGGATTGGTGAAACCATTTTTTTGGGTAGACTATCTTCATATTATTTCCCCTATTGAGGATTATAGGAACACCAAAACTGCATAGAAGAGGAGGGATCTTTAGATTTTTCTTCGTCCATAGGAACTACTAATTCCATTGATGATAGTTTTACATATGGTAATGTGCCCTTAATGGGTGAGGACTATTTAATGGTAAAAATAGTCATTTGTGGAAGTTAATACAATAATATTGTGATTACTACTAGTTGTGGATCTAAAAAGTCATTGATTCTGGAGCTAAAGGCCATGACCGTGTGACAACCACCATTTGTGGTTTAAAAAATTTGTCATATATGGAGTGGAAATATGATGGTAACACATATTTTTGTGATGGCCCATATATGTCCAACCATCCACCTTAGTTTAAGTGGTTGCACTAGGGGTGGGTACATAAGTCAACTTTGGCTTGGTATGTGGTATATATAAACAGTCCTTCACCTTATGATTGGGTGCTTTGTAGTGTAAACAAGTGTTCAAGTGATTAATGTAAACCATCCACTGAGAAATGGTGACCTATCCCAATTGAATGGTGATGTAATCAAGTAAAATATTCCTCTACACACACATGTTGGGTTAGGCAGACATTGAATATTTTTCATGTTTAATGAGAACCACATGCCTAAGCACATTGGTGATTTGGTCCAACCCAACCCATAAAGGAGGGGAAATAATGATAAACTCCACCCAAACTAAAATATTGGGGAGTTTATTCATAGATATAATAAAATCATGGGTCCACTATGAGAGGATAAGTAAAGGACTCCATAAATGCTAGGGACCATACTAATAAACAATTGTGACATGTGCAAGGTCAAAAAAATAAAAAATAAAAAACCTTTAGTAAGACTATACAATATTGAATACTAATTCCATGGGGGTACCATGCCGAAGAGATCCAATCCCTTAGTAATTACTCAAGAGGGATACATCCAACAAAATACCTGACTAGGGTGTGCGATTCTAGCCAACTATGTGCAAATTCAATAAACTTAGAAGAAAAACCAACATCAAGGGATACCCCAAAAGTGCTATTGAGAAGAATTGTCTCCCCTACAAAACTAGTGCAAATTGTTGGGTCATCAAGCTTGGAGATCATGGAAAACTATAAAAACTCTAATGTGGATGTAACAACACAAAAATTCCAACCCAACTCGAGAGAGACTTTTTTTACATTCATTAGGGATCCATGACTCTATCTCTGTCTCTCTCTCTCTCTCTATTTCCATATTCCTTCTAGTCTAATAAACCTTAAGCATAACCATAAATATAATTTTCAAGTGTTTCTTAATAGATTCTTAACCATGATCATCCTTCATTAAATAGAGAAAAAAAACCATAGAAAGATATCTATAAAAGCATTAAGAGATAATATCATGAAATAATTATAATCATCACAAACATATGACACATTATGTATCGTGGTGAAAAATCGAAGGGTAAAACCTAGCCCTTGAAATGTCCTCTTTCATTCCATTAATTCAATTGCCTCCAATAAAATCATTTGAAAGGAATCCTATAATTCCTTTCGATACATCCATCAATGTAATAACATAGGAATCCCATAGTTCTTATGCTCCCAAATAAATTAATAATTCCTTTTAATTAATATTACATCTCAAAGAGGGGATCTCATACTTCCCTCGAATGAATTTTGTATTCATTCCTCATTTTACCATATACCAACATCAAGATGAATAAGTAGTAACTTACATACTTTCCATGTCCCAAAATACTTGAATGGATATTTTAATTTGTGTTACAAATTTATGATGGGTTCCCAATTTCCCTTAGATGAACTCAAATGTTCATCCTCCAAAGATATCACCTCCCTTGTCCAACCACAAAGGAACACTTCCATCTAGGAGTCGACAATAACCACACATCAACTAGAAACTGTATACACCAACTCATTAGAGAGGATCCCATCATCCTCTCAAATGAGTTACTCCAATTCAATATTACCAAGTAGGAGAAGGACCCTCCTCTAATTTCCCCAAGTACCATATAATAATTATTATATCTTAACATAGATCATGCTATCTAGAAAAACTACACCACAACGAAGTATATTAACCACTAATGTATTTCTATCACATCTAATTCCAATGATATGCATTATCTACCAATGTCCTTCACTAACATAATTCATCTTATCTCAATTAAATACATTATCCACTAATGTATATCAAACTCATGAGATATGTTATCCACTAACATAATCTATCTTATCTCAATCAAATACATTATCCACTAATGTATTTCTATCACATGAAATACATTATCTGCTAGCATAAATCAAATTATCAAATCAATGAAATACTTTATCCCCTAATGTATTTACTATCACATAATATCCAAATGTGATCTTTCATTTAACTAAGGTTTAACACCAATAAATTTCCTTCTATTAAATCAAAACAATAATCCAAGATTAGATTTTTCACAAATTTAATTCCACCTAAAACTTAAATCCTCCACAAAATTGATCCAAGATACATACCCAATCCCTCGATGATATTGATCCTAAAGCCCCCAATTTCTCCATGAAATTTATCCAAGAAAATATACTCAATCTCTCCAAGATATTGACCCTAAATTCCTCTCAATTTGGTCTATAATTTTCCTTTACAAAAGGATATATATATATATATATATATATATATATATATATATATATATATATATATATATATATATAATAATCCTCCTTTATTTTATAAGGTCAGCAAAAAGGTTGGGTTCATAACATCGCAAGTTCTCTTCAACACACATTTATTTTTCTTAATTATAGGGCTTCACTCAAGCAATCAGTAGTAATTCCTTTTAATCATTCAATGAGATTATTTAAATTCAAAGCCCCAAAGACCTCCTTTTTATTTTTCCTTCCTTTTTTTTCAAGGGCTTATTTAAACTTAAAAATAAAATTCCTCCCTTTTAAAATAATACATAACTATATTTATTTTGATTAATCAATGACCTCATTTAAATATTACCAAAGCACTCCTTTTTAATCAATAACATAATTTCAAATTTACCAAAGCCCTCCTTTTTATTTTTTTAAGGGGTTTATTTAAACTTTAAAAAAAATCCTCCCTTTTGAAATAAATACCTCATTTCAATTTTACCAAAGCCCTCCTTTTTAATCAAAGACTGCATTTCAATTTTACCAAAGCCCTCCATTTTATTTTTTAAGGAGCCTATTTAAACTTAAAAATAAAATTCCTCCCTTTTAAAATAAAATGTCTCACTTACTTCAAAAGTGATATCCTACTCACTTAGGCCCACTGCCACCACATGATGGTGGTGCCACGATGGTGCAAATATGGGAGCAACAAGCAGTTTAAAAAAATTAAATTGTTAACCTTACAAAACTTAGGGCCTACCAAAATTTTAGTAGTAGAAAATAGATAAAACAAATGGTGGGGGAAACTAACTTCGGTGGTGGCTGAGCGATCAAAGGATGGCTACAAATAAATTTATAATTAAACTTAAGGGTCAACCTTAGGTTGAACCTATATCTAGCAGCAATAAGGATTAATGGAGTGACAACAGAGACTATGTATGTGATGTCCATCTCTCAACCGCTCTAGACCTTGGAACAAAGCATTCATAAGGGAGTGTTTTAAAAGAATAAATCAGACTTAATCACTTGAACAAATCCCAAAATGCTAGGGGAAAAAATAGATTTGATAGCCCAATTATGAAATTGTGCCACTACCTGCATCTAAGTAGAAGGATTCACTACCAAAAAAGAGAAGTTTTCAACACACATGAAAGGATAGTAAAACAACTAAAAACCGATGTCCACAGGGCAAAATTTTATAATGTTTCAACATAGATCCATGTAGAGCATTAAAAACTAATGGGATGGCTAAGGTCATATTTATAAATCAAAAAATATTGTTGGTGGTATTTATTGCTTTGTACTATTTCAATAGTGGACTAATGCATTGTTGGTTTTTTTTTAAACAAAGCCCTTTGCTACTCAAATATAAATAGTAGGAAGGTGTTCAGGGCTATAGATAGAGAGAACCCTATCATATTAGGGAAGGTATTATATCTAAATTATTAACAATGATCTCCCAAGCCACTAAAATATTAAAGAATCGATTTAATATTATTCCAACTTATAGGCGATCGATTTTAACAGAAAATAAAAGACAACCTATCTCATTGAAATATAATAAATTATTAAAATCAAATTTCTACACTACGTGGAGGGTAAACCAAACAATTTTTATTAAAGTAAATTGACCTTATCCAGGAGGAGAAAGAGTATCATAAAATGAAAATAAATCAAGCAATGCATCCTTTTCAAAAATAAACATACATCTAAAGTTTCAGAAGATTTGGGTCTAAACTCAAGGCTATTATAAGATAATATCATTGTATAATGTTTGTGTCCATAGAGCCTCATTGAATCAACTATTCATGGCTCCCTTGCATTCACTTCCTCTCCATCCTGCTCCTCCATCACTCCCCAAGGTATCCTAGCTTCCTCCCAAGGCCATTTTACTTTTTCCAAGAGGACCTACCCATTTTACCCAGGTGGCAGGGTGAGGGTAGATCTCCATTATGGTATTCTGATGGTTTAGTCATATTTATCCTAATATCACACCCATATTTTCATAAAAAATTCAATTTTTTTAAAAGAGGACTGGATATTTTCCTCATATAGAAAGTCAAATAGGTCTAGAAATAATTAAAAACTATTTCCAAACTCTGATGATCCTCCTAAAATAAAATGGAGCTTTTTCTTTGTGCAAAATATCCTATAAGGGATGCCACTTTCAAGTAAAACCCGAGGAAAGGGTATCTTTTCCATAAAAATCGCCCAAGACCTGCACTTGGCCTACCACCTTTGACATACTCAAGGAGAAAACCTGAAATAACAAAAAATATAAAAGCACACAAACACACAACAAGATTAAAAAAGCATACTTCTTGAGTGTGTTGAATAGATAAAGCACAACCAAACACACACAAGTTAAAAAAAACTCAACCTAAACCACACAGAAAACACAACAACATAACAAAACACATACATGACAAACACAACAGAACACTACAAAAACACAACAAAAAGAAACATAAAAAACAAAAACAACCAAAACCTTAAAAAAAAAACAACAAAAAAAACAACTAACAACATACAACAAATAAAAATAAAAACATAGAAAACACTTACACACCAAAAAATAAAAACACCAATTAACACAAACATACAGAGATACAAGAACAAGAATAATAAAAACACAAGAACAATAACAAAAAACACAAAATAAATAGAAAATAACAAAAACACAAGAATTAAAAAAAAAACAACACAAAAATACAAAAACAAAACAAAACAAAAACACACATGCACACACCAAAAAAAAACTAAACAAAAAAAAGAAAAAAGAAAAAAGAAAAAAAAAGAACACAACAATGACCTTTCTAGACCAAGAGACTTTTAAGGAAATAATCAACATAGGAAAGAAAAGAAATATTAGTTTGAGCTAGGGAACTAAAATACCTTGATTGAACTAAAGAGAAACAAAAATAAAGAAAGAAGAAACTAGGTACCCTTATAACTGGAGCCATCCAAAGAAATGATGGAAATAATAGTTTCTCTTATTTGTGAAGTTGTCACATACCACCTTGGAGGACTATTTTTAAGATGTTATTTGTGTAGTGATAGCTGGTTTGAATGTCTAATTTATTTGCAGTGTATTTGTTAAAATAAAATAATGATGCATTACTTGATTTTAGGAATATTTATTTTCATACGTGGAAGACTGACCACCAAGAGATGAGAAGGTAAATGCTGACTATGATAACTCAACAGGTAAAGCTCATGTTCCTATAATCACTAGTTACGTCCCTAATGGTGGTGTTACTTGAGTATTACTCTAAACATTCCCACACAATCAAAGGAAAAATGGTAATGGGAGATACTGAGCACATGCATCGAGTGCTTGTATGTCATTTGTGTGTGATTTATATTTGATTTCATGACTAATTGGAATGAGATTGGTTTAATTGAATTTTACTTTGAAAATGCACATTAATAATTATTTGCATTTAATTATTCTAGAAAACATTGCAAAGAATATCATGCAATTTATCATGATTTAGTGAAATATTAATGTGATTAATTTCTAAAGTAATATATTTAATTGGTTGAGCATGCTTATTTGATCTAGTGATCCTATTTTAGAAGGAAATTAGGTAGTTTGTTCTTATGATCTTGCTCAATTTTAAATTGGATTAAAAAATGAAAAGAAAAAAATTACCTTATACATTTAAATAATCAATTTTTCCTACACATGCATGACTACTTTAGGAAGGTTGAAATGGTGGATAAGATTTTGCTTTTATCTCTATGGATTCCCTTTCTATTAAAAATGGTATATATTAAAGAAAGCCTGCTCATAGGATAAGAAAAAGAAGATTAAAAAATAAATAAAATATATATTTAGAAACATCTTTCTTGTCTAAGAAGAAAGAAAGCTATAAATTTCCATTAAGATTGACAAAAAGGGGACTATTTTATGTGATCCTGGAGAAGGAAGGAACTTAGGGAAGCACAAGGGAAGTATTTAGATGCTGGAGAACTCCAGTGTCATGACCCTCCCTAGTGGATAATTTGGTACAATGAAACAATGTATTAACCTATGATGTGGTGATACCTAGTTTGAACATTTGAACCAACTATATGATATTTAGTTTATTTCTAAGGGCATGTTATTGCTAACATATTGATAAGTGTGTAGGATCAGGTACACTCGTAGGTGGATAAGGAAAAAAAATCCACGAGAAATGAGGGTACTTAAGATCAAGGGAAATGATGATTACGGTACTCGAAGGTAACATGGATAGATACCTTCATATAGGTATGCATTATCAAAAGGGATAATTATAAATGATTGGTCGCCTTGAGCCTTAGTTGATAGCCTAGTAGCTATCATAAAATATTCAGCTAAGATGGGTGATTGGGTTGATGGAAATATTCCCTCTTTGTTGATTTGTAAACTTTATTGCTCTTTCCTGCATTATGAATTGGGTATCTTAATGTTGGAATTTTAATAGTAGAACAACTACAAAAATACATGTGGTTGCATAAAGTAAATGGCTATTTTTAAATGTTATGTGAGCATCAGCTTTTATAAAGAAAAAAAATGGATTAGGTTTAAATAAAAATTGAAGGTGCATTTAAAGAAATTAATGAGGTTTGATTAAATGATGATGTGAGTTCATTTAAACTCATTAATAAAATTTATCTTTGTGATAAACGAGGAATTCATTTAAAAGTAATTTAAGAAGTTTATTTTTATGATATTTCAAATTCATTAATAAACTCTAGTGAAAGGAAATAAATTTAAAAAAAAATGAAATAAATCCATTTGATAATAGATAGAAATATTTTATTCAAGAAAAAAGAAAATAAAACAATTAGGAAATTGTTTTAAATAAAAGAAAGGAATATATATTTTTATTTGAAAGGGATGTTATTTTCTGCATATGAAGTGCAACCTACGTAAATGAATTGGAGGCTCTATTCTTTTCCAAAAGAGAAATAAGGGATAGGAGAATGCATGCCATCAGTAAGGTGAGATGAAGGATGGCAACATTGAATGGAAAGGAGTTGCAAGGATGACACGGATATCACGAGATGTGGACGTAGACGGGCCACCTAGAAGAAAGGGTACGTAAGGTAAGGAAGGAAAAAAATAAACAAAAGGAAGATAAGAGGGGACGCATAGGAGAGAGGTAGAGGAAATGGGTTAAAATGCATAGAAGCACATAGCGAGCAAATGAGGTATTTAACGAAGGAGCTATTGGTTTCTAGCACGTAGGAGAACAAAGGTTGGAGGTTTTTAAGATTACCATTGCATGCTTTATTTTTATAACATGAAAATAGTATGGAACCTGGTTAAAACCCCCCTGTAGCATGTTAAGTTCCTCTGAATGTTTGAATCTTAGTTGTTTTAATTTAAACACAGGCAAAAATCTATGGTTGGTTTGGGCTCCCTGTGAGCATCTTTACTATTTACTTTTATGAAAGTTTAGCCTCACCATAGACCAAGCATTTATGGCAACGTTGTATTTTCCCCCACTACGTGAGGAAGTGTTATGTCTTGTCATCCACCAAGCATTGATGACAACACTATGTTTTCCCCACTGCGTGAGGAAGTGGTGTGTCTTGTAAGCCACCAAGCGTTGATGGCAACACTGTGTTTTATCCACTATGTGAAGAAGTGTTGTCTTGTAAACCACAAAGCATTGATGGCAACACTATGTTTTTCCCCACTACGTGAGGAAGTATAGTGCCATGTCTAGAAGAGCCACCAAGCATTGATGGCAACACTATGACTTCCCACCGTATGAGGGAGGAAGCATCGTGTCAAGAAGAGCCAATAAGTAATTATGGGAACGATGTAGCTATGTTTTTCCCACTGTAAGAGTGAGGAAGCACCATGGCTAGGAATGCCATCATGCATGCGAGAAAATGCTTGAGTTAATAAAACCCTAGGTAGAGTGGAGAGAGGCTAGTTGTCCTCTCCTTTAACTCCAAGGTAGCCATCATTGACATCCCTACCGAAGCTATGTTAATTTCACCATGATTTTAGTAATCTAAGGTCCTGGATAATATTAAGGTGAGATGTCTTATAAAATAGATACTAAGGCAGACCTTTGAATATTATATGATGTCTTATAAAATGAATATTAAGGCAGGCCTTTGAATATTATATGATGTTTTTTAAATTAAATATTAAGGCAGTCCCTTTTTTTAAAGTGAAAAACCCCTTACGGGGCCACCTTGGTCTGAGAGACCATGAACAGGGGGTTCTACACCGTCAAAGTCACTCGGGAGTCGCATCCAACCTTGCCCGCACCAACATTATCAATTGGATTTTGGATACACAATTCAACTTTTTGGTAGCGTGGAGATTTGAACCTGGGACCTATATTGGAGGATTTCCCTCTCCTCTCCAACTCACCTACAACACCTGGGTGAGGCAGACATTTGAATATTATATGATGTTTTATAAATTAAATATTAAGGCAAACATTTGAATATTATATGATGTTTTATAAATTAAATATTAAGGTAGACCTTTATTATTATGAGATATCTTATGGAATAAATATTGAAACAAACCTTTGATTTTATGAAACACCTTATGGGCCCTTAATTAAAAATAAACCTTTGATGGTTGAAAATTATCTTAGGAGTTTTTAATTAAAATATGACCTTTAAATAAAGATATAAACTATGTGACTTTAATTGAGGTAAGACCTTTGCTTAGTAAGATCATGAAGAGGCTAAATTGTTAATTAAAGTAGTGAGCATTTGTATAAGGTTAATAATATTGAATTAAGGTTATGAATCTTCCAATAAGTTTGTAAATATTTGATTAAGTCTATCATGAAGATTTTATTTTAGAGTGTTTCATAAGGTAACATAATTTTTTATATAATTGATGATAAAGTTTATGTTATAGAATTGATGACAAAGCGTATGACCTAGTAAAAGGTGTATGACCTAGAAAAGAAGGCAGACTCACACATTTTTTTAAGTACGACACCTTATCTAAGCAATATCGGAAGGAGCTAAAGAAGAGGAATAGTTATGGGTTTGCTAAATGGGAAGTTGATCAAGAATGAAAGGCTAAGAACCCCAAAAATCCTGAGAGGAAAACTAATGGAAATCATAAGAAGTTCAATAAGAGCTTTTGTGAGAAGGATCACAAACCCAATAATACCAAACCTCAACAATAGAAGTTGCAAGCTCCAACTCAAACAATTAAGACATGGAATTAGAAACCTAAAAAATAACACCTAAGGAAGGATGTTACAATTGTCGAGGACCTCATTACTATAATCAGTATCCATATTGATATGGGACTAAAACAACTAATGAAAAAGGAAAGGAACCAAAAAGTAACTGGAGCATTGGATCTATATCACAACTGAGAAGGAGAAGCTAGAAGGACAAGCCACCCCATTACTTGTGAAAGGTAAGGTTTTTAATAAGCAAGTAAACATTTTGATAGATATTGGATCCATTGATAGTTTTACTTTGTCTAGTCTAGCAAGGACTGTATCGAAAAGGCTATGACATTTGGCTCAAGGGTGGAAGGTTGAGTATGTTTTTGGGTAGATCTGCTCAGTGAACCAATTTTATCCTATGGTAGAAGTCGCTATATCTAATAGGATTATTGAAATTTTTTTATATGTAGCTCCCGTTCATGCCTTTGATATGATCCTAGGTATGGATTGACTACAAGATCATAAACCCTTGATTAAATTTCAAGATCGATGGATTGAGTATGTAGAAGAAGGCGGGAGGAGACTTAGAATTTATAGCAAGCAATGAGCGTTTAACCCTTATATTTTGTCAGCTATGCAACTAAAAAAGGCCCTAAAGAAAGGAGAAATAGTAAATGTAGTAAAACTTAAAGAAGTGGAAGACCATAAGAAAGGTGAAATACTAAGGCAACACCCAATTTTACAATATTTTAGGGATGTATTTCTATAGGACCTACTTGGAATACCTCTTGTATGAGAATTTGACTTCACAATTGAACTTATGATGGGAGTCGAACCTATTCATAGATCCCCGTATAGGATGAATCCTATTGAAATGTAATAACCGAAGGTTCAATTGCAAGGATTGTTGGAGAAAGATTTGATAAAACCTTAGTGGTCAACAAGCTAACTAAGGTTACTCATTTCATACTTGGGAATACTAAGGATGATGCTCAAGTAGTAGCTAGCAGGTTCATCAAAGAGGTATTCTGATTGCATGGATTCCCTAAGGTAATTATCTCATATAGAGACACCAAATTAACTTATAAATTTTGGAAACCTCTTCATAGTGTAGTTGGTACGGAATTGGATATGATTTCAGCTTACCACCCTAAAACTGATGGCCAAATGGAGCAGGTAAACCAAGTTTTGAAAGACATGCTTTGCATGTACTACATTGATCACAAGTCTCACCAGGAATATTATCTACCTTTAGTAGATTTTGCCTACAATAATGGATATCACTCCTCGCTAGGAATGACACCTTTCGATGCCCTGTATGGGCAAAAGTGTAGAACACCATTATTTTGGGATAACCTAAAATATCAAGTTGTGATTGAGCTAGAAATGGTTAGGGTAATGGAATATTGGCTAAAGGAAATTAGGCAAAGGCTTAAGGAGGTTGCAGATAGGCAGAAGAGTTATGCAGATCTAAAAAGGAATCTAAGAGAGTATTCTATTGGAGATAAGGTATTCTTAAGGGTTAAGCCAAAGAAGAATGATATTAAATCTATGAATTTGGATTCACATTTTATGGGATCCTTTGAAATCATGGAATATATAATTCTGGTTGTATACCAACTTGCATTACCATCAAATCTAACCAAAATCCATGACACTTTCCACATATCCTTGATTAGGAAGTATGTTGTTGACCCTGAATATGTGTGGGATGTTTCTAATTTGTATATGGCAAATTCAGATGCCATTGAAGTACTTCCAGTGAAGATTCTTGAGTTTCATTCTAAGTCCATGTGGAATAGGACTCTTGAACAATGTAAGAGCCAGTGGGACCAGTTCTCTAAGAAAAATTCCACTTGGAAGAAAGTGGAGGTTGTGCAAAAATATTTTCCCTTTTTATTTGAAGATATAATATGTAATTTTTATTTTTCTATCAAAAACTAAAGAAACTAGAAACACCAAGGAGGATGTTTAGTTCTAGTAGGGGAGGATGTCATGACCCTCCCTAGCAGATAATTTGGCACAAATAAATAATGTATTAATCTATGATGTGGTGATACCTAGTTTGAAAAATTAAATCAACTATATTATATTTAGTTGATTTATAAGGGCATGTTATTGCTAACATATTGCCAAGTGTGTAGGATTGGGTACACTCATAGGTGGATAAGGCAGAAAGCTCCACCAAAAATAAGGGTACTTAAGATCAGGGGAAATGATGATTAAGGTACTTAAAGGTAACATGGATAAATACATTCATATAGGTATGGATTATCATAAGGGATAATCGCCAATGACTGATCGCCTTAAGCCTTAGTTGATAGCCTAGTAGCTATCGTAAAATCTTCATCTGAGATGGGTGATTGGCATGATGGAAAGATTCCCTCTTTGTTGCTTTGTAAACTTGATTTCTCTTTCCTGCATTATGACTTGGGTATCTTAATGTTGGAATTTCAATAGTAGAACAACTGTAAAAATGCATGTAGTTGCATAAAGTAAATGGTTATTTTGAAATGTTACGTGAGCATCGGTTTTTATGAAGAAAAAAAATGGATTAGGTTTAAATGAAAATTTAAGGTGTATTTAAACAAATTAATGAGGTTTGATTAAATGATGATGTGAGTTCATTTAAACTCATTAGTAAACTTTATCTTTGTGATAAATGAAAAATTCATTTAAAAGTAATTGAAGAATTTTATTTTAATGATATTGCAAATTCATTAATAAACTTTAGTGAAAGGAAATAAATAAATAAAATTGAAAGAAATCGATTTGATAATAGATAGAAATATTTAATTCAAAAAAAGAAAAGAAAAAAATTAGGAAATTGTTTTACATAAAAAATAAAGGAATATATTTTTTTAAGTGGAAATAAAATATCTTGAGGGATATTTTATTTGAAAGGTATGCAAATTTCATTTAAAAATTATAGTGACTTTTTCCCATATGATGTGCAACCTACGTCCTGGAGGCTCTATTCTTTTCCAAAATGGAAATAAAGGATAGGATAATGCATGCCATCAGAGTAAGGTGAGATGAGGGATGACAACATTGAAGGGAAAGGAGGTGAAATGATGGCACAAATTTCAAGATATGTGGACATAGACAAACCACCTAGGAGCAAGGGTACATAATGTAAGGAAGGAAAAAAGAAACAAAATGAAGATGAGAGGGAACACAAAGGAGAGAGGTAGCAAAAATAGGAGAAAATGCAGAGGAGCGCACAGTGAGCAAAGGAGGGAACTAACGAAGGAGCTATTGGTTTCTAGCACACAAGATAACAAAGGTTGGAGGTTTCTAAGCTCAAGCTCAATATTGCATGCTTTATTTTTATGATGTGAAAATAGTATGGAACCTGGTTAAAATCCCCCATGTAGTGTGTTAAGTTCCTTCGATTGTTTGAAGCTTAGTTGTTTTAATTTAAACACAGGCAAAACTCTATGGCTAGTTTGGGCTCCCTGTGAACATCTTTACTCTTTACTTTTATGAAATTTCAGCCTCACCATAGACCAAGCGTTGATGGCAACACTATGTTTTCCCCACTATGTGAGGAAGGGTTGTGTCTTGTAAGCCACCTAGCATTGATGACAACATTGTGTTTTCTCCACTACGTGATAAAGTGTTTTGTATTGTAAACCACCAAGTATTGATGGCAATGTTGTGTTTTCCCCACTGTGTGAGTAAGTTTTGTGTCCTTTAAGCCACCAAGCATTGATGGTAATGTTGTATTCTTCCTCACTGCATGAGGAAATATAGTGCCATATCTGGAAGATCCACCAAGTATTGATGATAATGTTGTCACTTACCACTGTATGAGTGAGGAAGCACCGTGTCTAGAAGAGCCAATAAGCGATTATGGGAATGTTGTAGCTATGTATTTCCCACTGTAAGAGTGAGGAAGCACCACAGCTAGGAATGTCATCTTGCATGTGAGGAAACTTTTGAGTTAATGGAACCCTAGGTAGAGTGGAGAGAAGTTGGTTATCCTCTCCTTCAACTCCAAGGCAGCCATCGTTGACCTCCCTGCCGAAGCTATGTTACTTCCGCCATGATTTCAATAATCTATGGTCCGCGATAATAGTAAGGTGAGATGTCTTTTAAAATAAATATCAAGGCATACCTTTGAATATTTTATGATGTCTTATAAAATAAATATTAAGGCAGACCTTTGAATATTATATGATGTTTTTTAAATTAAATATTAAGGCGAAACTTTGAATATTATATGATGTCTTATAAATTAAATATTAAGGCCAACATTTGAATATTATATGATGTCTTATAAATTAAATATTAAGGAAAACCTTTATTATTATGATATGTCTTATGGAATAAATATTAAAATAGACCTTTGATTTTATGAAACACCTTATGGGTCCTTAATTAAAAATAGACCTTTGATGGTTGAAAATTATCTTAGGAGTTTTTAATTAAAATATACCTTTAAATAAAGATATAAACTATGTGAATTTAATTAAAGTAAGACCTATGCTCAGTAAGATCGTGAAGAGGCTACTTTGTTAATTAAAGTAGTGAGTAATTGGATAAGGTTAAGAATCTTGAATTAAGGTTATGAATCTTCCAATAAGGTTGTAAATATTTGATTAAGTCTATGATGTAGATTTTATTTTAGAGTGTTTCATAAGGTAACATAATTTGTTATAGAATTGATGACAAAATTTATGTTATAGAATTGATGACAAAGATTTATGAATTAAATATTTATTCTTCGAATTAAAGTTATGGGACTTTGATTTAGGGAATGAATGATGGGCTTGTTTTAGAGGTTAAATGTATGGGACTTTAATGCTTTAAAACATGGTTTGATTTGATTGATATTTAATGAATTAAATGGATGGTTATATTTATTCTTCGAATTAAATTTATGGGGCTTTTATTTAGGGGATGAATGATGGGCTTAATTTAAAGGTTAAAGCTACGAAACTTTAATGCTTTAAAACATGGTCCGATTTGATTTAACTTTCATGAATTAAATGTATGGTTAGATTTATTATTAGAATTAAATTTATGGGGCTTTGAGTTAGGGAATGAATGATGGGCTTGTTTTAGAGGTTAAAGGTATGGGACTTTAATTATTTAAAACATAGTTCTATTTGATTGAGATTTCATAAATTAAGTGTATTATTAGAATTATTATTTTAATTAAAGTTATGGGGTTTTGATTTATGGAATGATTGAAGAACTTATTTTAGAGGCTAAAGGTATGTGAATTTAATGCTTTAAAACATGAAAGGTTTTACTGAAGTGAGACCTTGAACTAAGTGGCACATGTTGGATGACTCTTTAAGAGAACATGAGAGGTGAAAATAAATGTAAAGGGTATTTTATAAAATCCATTTTGCATTAGATGGATGTAAACTTAATTAAATTTTGTATAGTTGCAATTTGGAAAAGTAAATGAATAGATGCATTTAGAGGTATGCCTATATTGAACCATGAGTATCCTGATCCCCTACTACCCTCAAAGAACCAATGGGAAGCAAGGAGAAGCGAGGAGTTCAATGGAACCAAAGACTAGGTAATTTTATTTTATATTTATTTACTTATCCTCAAATAGTCTACAATTGTGGGAAGATATCCCTAATGCTGACAATAATAATATTTAGAGTAATATGGACTTACCATGTAAATATTTAATGCAATAACTGGTTATTTGTGTAGAGAAGGTGTTTTTACTTTAATACTGTATTTGGATTTTAAATGTGTATGATTCTCTATTCTTTTTTGGATGCTTAGTGACTATGGTTTGCTTGTTTTAAATCTAGGTATATTCTTTTTTATTGGAATGATAATATCTAGAGTAGAGTTCTAGGGTAAACTCAGAGGTGACCTAAAATAGTTAAGAACCCTGTAGGATGAACATAGGTGACCTAAGGAAATTAAGAACCCCTTAGGGTGAATATAGGAGACCTAAGGGAATTGAGACCCCTTAGGGAGATAAAAGACTAAGTTGTGGAGATATTACATCTGAGTTAAGATAGCTTGTCAGAAAGACGATATGGATAGCTTAACTCACAATACTCGTAGTATACCTACACATAATGGCTTGTGTATGGTATGGTGATGCACGTATACCTTCTATTGACTAAGGGTGATAAGTCTAACTCATCAAGAGTGATGAGATAGATAGACTTATTTGCAGTATCACATGTTATGCATATCCAAAGTGGATTTGTTGTAGGGTATCTCTTGAGACGTAGCTTTTAGGAAAACTTACGGTATTTATATATTAGGTAAATATTAGGTTGGGTTAGAGGTCCATGAGTCTCTCTCCTTAGGAAAAAAATCTTTCTATTTTTGTATGTTTTTTTTTGTGTGTTTTTGGATCGTTACATCAAGGTTGGGTCTATCCACTATAATCTTCCTTAATACTTGTTCATTATGAATTGAAATAAAAATATGTTTTGTATGTAACTAGTTTCCCTCTTTGATATATTTACGCTATGTGACGTCTTGTTTTGAATATATTGCTTGAGGTAATGCTTTAACTAGTCTAGTGTAGAGATTAAATAAAGAATTAATCCCTCATGCTATCTAATTTGAGCTACCTAAGTTTTAGGTAAGCCATGTAGGACTATGATCGTAGGTCCTATCATCTCATGATTTGGCTCTAAGAGGGAGTTAGGTTCTATTTTGACTATCAAGGCACCATAATTGTAGACTCTCAAGCCTCCCTTCCATATAATCCAAATCGTGCTAACCATTAGTTCCCATAATGCTTGGTATTCAGTTGAACTAAAAAGTACATAGCAAAACTCTTTTTTAGGTAAGTGATGGATATGATAGTTCGAATCCATAGAGAATGATTTTATTATTATTCGACTCAATACTCTAATCTGAAGTTTTCTATTACCGATAATTAACCTCCTCGGGTTGAAAACATCTTCAGGAGAGTTGTACTTTTACCACCAATTAAATATTGAGTACCCTAAATGTAATGTTTTTTATACCTATTGGCAATGTGTATAGTAATTTCTTTGGTTTTATGAAATAATATTAGAAGCAAACAATTTGTTTTTAAGAACCCTCCTTGGTTACACTCTAAGTGTACTCATATCTATTATTAATGACCTCTCGGTCTACGCACCTAACCATTAAGGCTAATCAGGAGCATCACCAGTATGCTTGTTATTTATATCTATCATTGGTACTCACATTCGTAGGTGATAGTCTATCGTCTCTAGGAACAAAACCTAAATTTCTAACTCTACTATATTTTATCATTTTGACTATAATAATCTCTACAAATCAGGTGGTATAATTATATGTTATTTTATACTCAATATTGGAGTTATTGGTGTCAATCACTACAAGTCATGGACCAGGTGATAACCCATTCATCACACTCCTCAGTATCACGTTCCCTTGGCATATGAGAATCCAGTGATCCTTAGATACTTTACAACCATTCCTATCATGTATTTGGGAAGCTAATAAGATATCAACTAAATCTTTGTTTTCCACCATATTGGATATCATTTTGAATATTATCACTAGCACTAAAATTATTGGACTTTCATGTTTGTAGGGACCAAGATATCTTGGTCCTCACCATAACCTTTTACCGTGTTGTATGAATCTATTTGTGAAAATTTGGAATCTCCTTATCCAATGCCTTATCTATCACCCTATGAAACCCTACGGTGTGTCTCTATATGGTCTTTCATCATGTTCAATGTGAGAATTATTTTGATGCCCGACAAACAATGGTACTACATAGATGATCATGCAAATCCATGACATCTAGGTGTCCATTAACTGGTTTACTATGGACAACCACTCTAATGCTTTCGATGTTTGCATTGATGAAATAATTTTCCAATAACTTGTTGCAATCACTTGACCATTCTATTCTCATAGTATTCTATGCTTTGTAGATTAAAATGGAAACCTATATTAGGTTATAATGGGATTAAATAATTTGATTTATGAATAAAAGAGAATTCTTTTTTTTCGGTAAATAAGGAGCTTTATATTAATAAAGGATTTTAAAGGATCCTTTAACCTGAATACAAAAGCAGTCGAACGACATAGACATAGTAATAGAGGTACTTATATACTGAAGCAAAATATGAACTGATAAAAGCAATGTGTGAGGATGTAGCCTTAGATTAAAAAATCTATGAAAATGATCATAAGTTTAGATAAGGAGGACCCTGCCTCGATCTTGAGGAAATAAACAAAAAGGACAACACCTATTTGCATAAAACTAGGATAACATGCAGACATGCTAACCCCCAGATAGGAAAAGACATAAAAAACAAGTGAGGCCTGAATCAAACCAGTTAACCCAGGAGACCTCAAAAAATAATAGAAGGTTATTTCTCAGTTGAGGTTTTCTCTTCTTCCTTGCTGGCATCTTCCTCGGTGGCCTCAACCTTGTCATACTTAGGTTTCATATTTACTGTAGTCTTCTTCGCTTCAGAACCTTCCTCCACTTCCACTTTTGATTCAAGTTGGCCACCGTAGAAAAGAGTCTGTAGGACTTCTCTAATATCCATTATGTAGTTTACGATAGAGTTCATCATTTCCATGGTGGAATCAATGTTGATGTCCTTCAGCTATTTTTTCTCATCATTTATTTCTTCCTTATCATTTGAAATATCAATAACATTCCTCATGGTGGTCATATTTCAGAGTCTGATAGACTTCCTTATAGGAACCTCAATGTTGTCCCAGTTGATGTTTTTCTTTGGCCTTAATCTAGCAACATATTGCATAGCCTTCCTTTTCCTATCAACAAGAGGAATTTTGTCCAGATTTTTGTCTAGGCTAGGTTTGGAAGGATTAGGCTTAGTGTTATTGGCAAGGATGTAATACTAAATGACTTTGTATAAACCCTGGTGCCGGGAGAGGTCAGGGCTAACTTTATCCCCATTGTTAGGAATGGTGTGGTTTATGGAATTAAGGAGGAATAGGGGAATGCTAAGGGGTTTTATTATGTAATGATTAATAAGATCCAGGTGATAGGTCTTGAAGGGTTTGTCAAGATTATCAACTATGAAAAACTCCATAATAGGTTTCATGACTGAGTCCCAAGGAGAATAGAAATCAGTTATGTAGAGTCTGGATCTCTTGTATTTTTTAATAATCTTATTGTTCCCTTGGAATTCAGCTAATTCTATTTCCTAGTTATGCTTGTGGCGGTGAATGGATCGACCTATAGAGCTCTGAACAGTAATGGATGCTAGAAGGTGGATGTCGACCATAAATTTTTTACCTCGGATAGAGACAACCCTGTTATCCCATATATCAAGGAAAGCCATGGTGATTTTAGGATCATTTCAAACAAACAGTTGGAAAAAGGACAAAAACTTTCTATCCTTGAGGACCCTTTTAGAAATGTCATCACAGTCGAGGGAATAAGGCTCCATGAAGTCATTGGACATGGTAGGGACAAGGATTTTGGATAAAAGATGCAGATAGGGCTAAACAGACTTTGTTGCAGAAAGGAACCAAGGATGGGTGAAAAGCGAGAAGTCAGGGTTTAAAAGGAGATGGCTACTGGTGGGGATAGGGAGATGTGGAGAAAATAAATGAGGTTTGGGAGGCTTGGAAAGGGGAGATCAAGCGTAGAAGCTAGGGAAAGGAGGTGCATGGTGAAAGGATGGAACACACATGAGATGTGGTAAAAACCACGGGCAACAAAATGCAACAGCACACAAGGTGGGCCTAGGAAATATGTTGCTAACATAACTACCTGTTGGGAGAGACTTCGGGGAGCCAAAAAGGAAAGGTATGCATCCTAAGAAAAATTAGGTGGAGTGTTTTAAGGTGAGCAAGTCCAGCCTGTATTGACAGTTAAACTTGTTGGAGATAGTGTTCATCTACCATGTCATATCACCGAGCTTGAGGTGGGTGCCTTCTTCATGATAAACTATAGTGGATCGATAAGAGGTAATGTTGTCTCCATGATTGGAAAGGTTATGGCTTCAATTAGTGTGGGAATTACTAGACCAAAGTGCTTCCTTCACCTTTTTCCTACTTTCCAAGATAGAAACTATGCTTTTAAACCTATACAATTTGAAATGAACATACCAAAATATGGTAATTAAATTAGTGTGCATTCCAAAAAAATAGACCCAATGGGAGTTTGTGAAGTGGCAGTCAGTGGAAAAGGGATGAGGGTGGTGGGGATAATGGAGGTTGACAGAGTGAGGCCAATAGGATTTGTGATGGAGGTTTGTGGAGGCAGGTGAAGGGTTGTAGGGGAAGTAGGCCATGTGAATAAAAATATGGTCATTACTTTTGCAAATAACATTGGAGGGAAGCCAAGGACTATAAGCCATTGACACGTGGAACCTAACATGACTAGAAAACAAAAAAGGCTTATGCATGAGGATGACGTTGACTACCATGAGAAGGAAATTCTTGCTGAGGAAGGCGGATATATTGTTTTTCTTGATCAACAATACCTTTGACTTCTTTTGGGACATTATGGAGCTAAGTTTGAAGATTGGCTGAATTGACCCTGATATTGGCTAGCTTGTTTGCAACATTATTCTATTATATGAAGGCGTGTTGGTAAAGAACTTACTCAAGGTTGAGGAGAAGGATCTTGGCTTCTTCAATGTATTCTTTAACTTTCCATGAAGGTCTACTATTTTTGTTCTTGAGGTAGTTGATAATGTTGAGGGAATCCCCTTCAAAAATAAGTCTTGTACAATACTCCTTGGTTATAATTAACCCTATCCACATGCTTTTAGCCTCGAGAACATGATTAGTATGATCACCCAATCCTTTAGAAAATTATAGGATAATATCTCCTTTATGGTTTCTTCAGACCCCTTTAGCCCCTACCTTACCTAGATTTCTTGTAGCAGCTCCATAAAAATTGAGTTTGTGCCAGCCTAGAGGAGGAGGTTTCCAAATAGAGTCAAGCTGGATGGAGGTAAGAGTCTGGATTTTATGAATTAGTAGGCCTAATTCAAGACCTAAGTCAGAATTAGCCTTGGAAGGTAGTTTAGAAGTGGGGGGAATGAGTGAAGCATTTTATAAAGCAGAGGATTTTTGAGGAAATGAGCTTGGGGACTTTGGGCTTGCTCAAAAAAGCTCTGTTGTTTCTCTCTAACCAAACTTGCCATAGGAAGTGATTGAGGGTAATATTCCAAAAGAACTTGAGGAGGATATCATGGAAGGGGGATGACTAGTGGATGAACAAGTCATTGATGGAATTGGGTTTGACCCACTGAATATGAAAGGCTTGGAAAATGGAATTGAGGATGGTGGAGGAAACAGGGCAGTGGAGGAAAATATGGGAGGTGGATTCCAAGGTGGAGTGGCAAAGGTAACATCTATTGGGGATGGGTAATCCTTTTTTCATGAGAAGTTCAATGGTGCGGATTTTCTCTTGAATGGCAACCCAAGAGAAGAAGGAGATTTTAGGAGTGAGATGTTTGATCCAGACACAGTCGAAGGAGAGTAATTGATCTGCATGCTCAAGGAGGATAAGATATACCATTTTTATTGAGAATACTCCTCCTTTAGTAGGTTCCCAAATAATTTGGTCTTATCTATTAAAGGAAGGAATAATAGTGGAAGAGAGGAGGTTGTTTAGCAGACTGGACTCAACAAGAAATGTAGGACTAGAAAAATGGTCCCATATTGGGCTTCTACCTTGAGAAATTAGGAAGTTAGAAACTTTGGATCCTATCATAGCATCCATGAAGGGTTTGAGTATGGATAGAATATAATTTCTTATAAGGGATTTTGAGTAATCCATTTATCGCTCCAAAATTCAATGTTGTTCCCATATCCCATTCTCCATATCATTACTTTCTTGATGATGTGCTTTGTACTGATTATAGAATTTTTGAAGGTTGATCCTCTACTTGGAATGTTCTCATTGAGGAAGTTGTTATTCTGGAGGCACTTCTTTTTAGGTATGGATATCCAATCATTGTGTTCTCCTAAAATGATTCTGCAGGCATGCTTGGCGATAAGAGCAATGTTGAGAGAATTTGTTCTTCTAAGCCCTATTCCTCCTTTGTTTTTGGGCTTGCAGAACTTTTCACAGGCTACCAAATGAATTATTTGTTTGTTTTCTACTCTCGTCCACAATTTTTTTTGGATTTGCTCAATCTTTGATGTAGCTTTTGAAGGTATTTTAAAAACTGACAAGAAGTAAACTGGGATTCTTTGCAAAATAGGAGTAGTTAGATTCTCTTTGGCAGCCTAAGATAAGAGGTTACCTTTCAATCCTGTGAGTCTTTTTTGAATACAGTTCGTTACATTGTTCCACATAGAGGTTGTCGGTTGGCCATTGAAAAGAGGTAGACCTAGGTAGATGGCTAGAATACTGGCCATGGAGCAATTTAGGATCCTTGCTATTTTTAGTTGTCTCAGTATTGGAGTGTTTAGGAAGTATAATTTACTCTTGTTGAAATTGACTTTTGGCCCGTAGTTGCATTATAAACTTGTAGGATATATTTGATGACTTTAGCTTCGAAGACAGAAGCATTAGTAGTTAATATAGTATCATCCATGAATTTTTGATGGGAAAATGGGTTAGTCTGGGAAGAATCATTTATTTCTAATAGCAACCCAGTTCTACAAGCTACTTGAATAGTTCTTCCTAACACCTCTACAATGATGATGAATAAGAATGAAGATATTGGGTCTCCTTGACGAAGTCCTCTACTGCTTTTGAAATAACTTGTTGGGGAACCATTGATGAGAACAAAGAATCAAGGGGAGTAAATGCAACTATTGGTGAGTTCTAACCACTCAGGATGGAATCCAAACTTGTGAAGTACAACTAGCAGGAAGTTCCAATTGATCCTATCATAAGATTTGTTCATGTCAAGCTTAAGGACACAAGTAGGTTTTTTGGTATTGGAAGCAAAATGGAGGGCTTCATGTATGGTAATGATACCATCGAGAATTTATCTACCCTAGAAAGAGATCGCTTGGCAAGGGTCAATAATAATAGGCAATATATTTTGCATTCTAGTGGCCATGATTTTAGTGTGAATTTTGTATGCAACATTGCAAAGACTGATAGGTCTGAAATCAAATAGATATTTTGTAGTCAAAATTTTAGGAATGAGGGCAATGAATGTGGAATTGAATCCCCTAGGAATATGTTTAGAGGACTAAAACTCCTTGATAGCTTTGCAGACATCAGGACCAACAATATCCCAAAATGTTTGAAAAAAATGATGGGGGAAACCATCTGGTCCTGGAGCTTTGTCAGGATTCATAGAAAATAGGGATGCTTTTATTTCATCATATTGGAAAGGAGAAACAAGGGATGAATTTACCACTTTAGGTATAGAATTGGAAGGAATGTGATGTAGTAAAGCTTCTTGGGCAATACCTAAATAGAGGTTGTCACCCTCAAGCATGTTTTGGAATTGCATGGTGGCCTCATATCCGATGTCCTTTATATTTGAAGTGAAAGTGCCATCCCTTTTTATCAACTCCTTGATGTGGTTGTTACTTCTATTTCTAAGGGTGGACACATGAAATAAATTTGTGTTTGAGTCCCCTTATTTGAGCCAAAGAGCTCTAGATTTTTGGTGCCAATAGGTCTCTTCATAGGCAAGAATGATACTCAACTAAAATCTATTTTTCTTCATTCCTGATGCAGTCATCTATTTCACCATTCTAAATCCTCTCTTCAATGTGGTCTAATATTTCTTTGAGGGTTTGTTTAGTAGAAAAAATACTTACAAATACTTCCTTATTCCATATTTTCAGATCTTCTTTTAAGCTTCTAAGTTTTTGGATCAACTTAAAGGAGGGAAGTCCTTGGATGTCTTGGTGCCAACTATGGAGGACCATTTATCAGAGATTGGGATGGTGTAGCCACATAGCTTCAAATATGAAAGGCCTTTTATAGGGATTAGTTTTGTCAAACTCCACTATAAGAGGGTTATGATCTGATCTAATTTTGGGCAGAGGTTATAGAGTAACATATTCGAACTATTGAATGGCTTCCTATGAGAGGAACACTCTGTCTAATCTGACTTGGAAGTGGTGAGAACCAATTATTCTATTACTCCATGTGTATTTGGCATTTCTTAGTTTCATATACATTAGGCAATTAGCATTGACAAAATTATTGAAATCCTCCGTACTTTTTGCTGGGGTTTCGGAGCCTCCTTTTTTGTCTGAATAATAGAGGGGGTGTTGAAATCGCTTGCAAAAATCCAAGGGATGTTTTGAAAGGAGTTTTTCAAACTGGTCAAGTCATCCCATATTTGTGCTCTTCTGGCAATAGTATTGAGAGCATAAACATTGGTCAAAATCCAAGACAGCCTGCTATTGACATCATGGAAGATGTCACTAAGGGGCCTTTCACTAGAATGGATTAATTGTCCCTCAACTAGGTTCTTGTTTAATAAAATATAATTCTAATATGATAACCTTTCATAGTTCAATTGATTATTGGTAATTCCTGGAAATCAATTAAAAGTGATTAAATTGAACATAAGTTTTAGTATACTTTGAATGCAAATATTTGTGTTTAATGAATAGATATAGTACAGAAACTATCTTATGTTTTGTTTTGAATGAATAATATCAACTAGAATTTTGGAAGA
Source organism: Wollemia nobilis (assembly GCA_028583015.1). NCBI lineage: Eukaryota > Viridiplantae > Streptophyta > Pinopsida > Araucariales > Araucariaceae > Wollemia > Wollemia nobilis. Next base: position 73,414 of record JAQPPZ010011065.1, on the reverse strand, counting down.
ACATTTTCTATATTTTTAAAGGATGAATTGGTATCCATTCCTTAGGAAGAGGTATGGGACTCTTCTCTGTGTTTGATGATAATCAAAACAAATGATGAATGGGATTATGAATTAATCCTCATTATGGAAATATTAAATATGGATGAATATGTGATTCATGCTTGGTGATTTCTTAAAATGAAGTTATGGATTGTATATGTGAGAAGTAAATGGAAGTAATGATTTTAGTGAAATTATATATTTTGTATGTAAAATACATAGTATGATTTATTATGAAATATTTAATGAATGAAATAAACTAGAAGAAAATATGATCTTCTAGTTTTAGAAGGATTGGTTGGTTTTTATATAGGAAGAGGTATGGGACTCTACCAAACATCCATGGAAATAAAAGGAATGGCATTCATGTTTATTGAGATTAGAAAAGTAAATTATTTAGAGATAGACCTTTATGCTATACGATTTATGGGAATTTATGGGGTTTCCTTCTTTTGAGAGATTAATTGAATATTATTAAAACAAATCTTGGAGGAAAATTTTGGTATCGTTTGGAGATAAGAGAAATAATATTTGAATTGAATTTTGATAAGAAAATTAGCATGATAATTAGAGATTATGTTGGATCAAATTTTGGAAAAAAATTGATATCACTTTACAAACATATTATTGTAAACTTTATAATAAAGGATGAAATAATTGAATGCATATTTGGATCCAATTATGGAAATAAATTGATTTGACAGCTAACCTTGGATTGAAATATAATAATTGTGTAGGATATTTGATGCATATTTAGCTCACGTTTGGGAAGAGAATTGATAGGATTTAGAAAGTAATTAAATGAATATCGGTTCAAATTTAGGAAGCAAATTTGATAGCAATTGAGAATTAATTGAATAGATTAATATGTTGTATTCAGTGGGGAATTAGACACCTATTGGGTTGTTACAACAATATGTAATGATAGATAACTTAAATTGTTAGCTTAAATTATTAATTTAGGAAGAATAGTTAGTTAATGAATTAAAGGTATGGTACTTTAATTCATGGATTGAATTTGTGCCAATTGTGTAGAATGAATTTGAAATTAATTCTTGAGGGAACTTATATGGTTCTCTCTAAAATCAATATGACTTCTCCAAAATAATATTCCTATGATTATCATAAACATATGAAAATTTTAGGATGGCTTAGAATTAATAGTTTCCTTAATTACATCATGATTTTAAAGGGACAGATGGATTTCTTATTGGCATGGGAAATACCTTAATGATATAATGATGAGTTAGATAAGGGAATTAGGAAAATTCTTAATTGCATCACAAATTTGATAAGGAAAGGTTGTATTCCTTGCCATGTATAATTGATTGAAAGAGATCCATAGTGAACCTTCTATATATGTAATATTTGACATATTAAGTTTATGAATATGAGGAAATTACATATTTTGAAGGTTGGGTTTATTCCCCATGAGGGCTCCCAAGATAAAAAATGTGTCACTCTATTTGTGATTTGATTTGCTAATTCTTGTGCATGTTGTTTTTAATTCAAAATGAAAATTATTTAAGTGGATGATATGGTTAACTGCTTTATGAAACAATTAAAAAATTATTATATTATGACAATGTGTACTATGATGCAAGGAATGCATGCTTAACTTTAGTATGTTGATGATTTAATGATATACGATTATGTCAATTATTTCTTGGAATGTACTAGGAAATTATGGATGATGTAGTTAGCTAGCTTTACCATTCAACAACTAGCACTGATGTATTCAATGGTTATATGGATGTAAAAAAATAGAATGTAATGGAATGTAAATCTTGCTCAATTGGATATCTCGTGTGTTATATAGACACAAGAATCATAACGTAATGTATTCTACTCTTTAAAGGATTAATTGGATTGTGATCACTTCATAAACATTCATGGTTGGTGTAACCTAAAAAATTATGATAACAAATTGAGGATTGATCCGAGTTGAATCTCGAAGTTGGTTGGAACCCACAAAAAGGGTAATTTGGACTTTATTTGTAAATCAAGTCAAACCTTACATTCTGAGTTGATAAATGAATTTACATTAGGATAGGCACTCCCATGATGGTTAAATAATACCCTTTTGTAATGAACTTAATTGATTCATGTATATAACAAAAGGTATGCCTAAATAGAAGGGTGGACAAATAAGCCTTAAGAGGTATAAGGTTATATAATCATGTTTAAGAGGAAATTCCAAGGATTATATTAGTTGATCATGTATAGTGATTTTGTTATCTTAGTAAGCCCATCAGGAAGATGTGTGTTGGATATAAGATCTACGAATAACCATTATTGAGGTTATTTTAGAATAATGGATTTCTATATTCAAGGTATTCACCTATATACTCATCTTGGTTGACAGTGTTGTTAAAGGTGATTTCCATTTTAAGAGGGATAAAATCCAATGCTTGGCCAAAGTTCTCATAATCAAGTGGTATGAGGGTTTAATAGAAGCTGATGACTTCTACTCAAGAGTAACTTTTATCAATTCTTAATATCTCTTGATGCTATTTGCCTTGATAACTTACAATCCAAAAGGAATGATTCTATCTTAGATCATGATTATGTCCCTTGTCTCATGAAAGATGAATATATATATATATATATATATATATATATATATATATATCATTTGTGGTAACAATTGGGGTTGTTATAGTTGGTATCAGAGCCTAGGCTAACTAATAGATTCTAGTTAGATCTAGGTTAGCAAAATATTTGGGCATGAAACAATAGCATGAGAGAAACTAAAAATATAAAATCCCACAACTCTAAACAAAGTACACTTGGTAAGGACAAGTCAGTACTTGATAATTTTGATGTCTAAGTTTCTTTCTTCCATGAATAGATTCATAGTCATTCGAAAGTGGAAGAGCTAAGCGAACCCCCATTCCATGGGTTTTAAGCAATGTACCTTAGACTCTTTTGGAAAACTACTTGACATATTTGTTTCTTTACTTACTCTTTATTTACAAGTGCGTATGAACAAGAGGGATCATAAGTTAGTTCAAATCCACTAAAGGACCCCTTGAATTAAGGTTATCAAATTATTATGGATAACTTGTTAATTGCCCAGGCCAAATGGCTTGAAGTGGAACATCGTGTGAATAAAAATTAAGTGAGTTGAAATTTAGTCCCTAGGGATACCTCAAAAGAAGATAAATATCTTCGATATAGTCCAAAAAGCATATTCACAGAACTACCCATCATCAAACTATAGATGTTCTTGGATTAAATTTTGGTTATATCTAATTCTTGTTATATCTATATTATTTAGCAACGGTTCACCCAAAGATAGCCAAAACCTGACCCTTTACCATGGTTGAAGATATCATATTGATTTGTCATAATTTAGTAGATGTGTTTTGCTCTATTTAAGCATTGAAATATGTCATAAAGCAACATGTTTTGGGCGATAGTAGACTAAAATTTGGAAGAAGTGACTATTCCATGAGTAAGCTAGTTTGTTATAGCCTTAATAGACTAAAAATAGTAGTCATGAACAAAGATGACTTTTATAAATTTAAATATTAATGATATGAGATAAAAGTTAGAATTACAACTTGAGTAAATATTTTAATCTAACACTATTCTTTATATATTACGAAATGGACTTTAAAACAAGAAGTGGAAAGGACACATTATCTCGCAAGATGAAGCAAAATGAAAGTATTGAAGAAAAGTTGAAAATATTAAGAAGAATAGTGGAGGACCTTTCTACAATGAATTTTGAGTTGAAAGAATAAGTAAATGACCTTAAGGAACAACTGGTCCAACAAGGCCAACTGGTAGATAAATTTGAAGCTCAAAAGTACAAATCGAGGACATTGCAAGTCGAGTTCAATTTACAAGAAAATAAACCTATTTTAAATTATTCCATTTTGTTAGAACCCAAACAAGAAATTTTAAGAGAAAGAGTGTCATTTTTATAAAGAGGTAGAAAGAATAAAATCGAAAAAATAAGCAAGTTTTCTTCAGGAAGAGACACTAAAAAACCGAAACTAATAAGTTACAAGAATCATCTTCCATTGTGCAAGAAAATGGAAAGAAACATGTAGGTCCTCTGGGGGGATGCTTTACATGTAAAGGACAACATTATGCAAAAATATGCCCACAATGTGCAGGAACAAGTAAAATTGTGATGAATCACAAAATCCACGTTGCCACCAAAATTCTAAATTTGGAAGTGCAAGTCATTTTTTTACTCATGAATGATGGTGAATTTCTTAGTTATTATAATGGAATCAACTAAGATTCTACGATTTCACTCCAAGACTATAAGGAAGTGTAATAGTGATCAGTGTTAGGTCCAATGGGACCAATGTTCTAAAAAGAATTCCACTTGGAAAAATGTGAAAGATATGATAATAAATTTTTCTTATTTATTTGATGTTATGTAATAATAGAGGTTGAACTATGGACCACTTATACAAAGTGGAAACTATAAAAAAACTATGTTTTATTGTTTGTTATGTAATAATGCAGGAAAATATGGATGACTGTGTTTAATGTAAGGGGAGGAGTATGTCACATCCCACCTTGGAGGACAATTTTTAAGATGATATTTTTGTAGTGATAGATGGTTTTAATGTCTAATATATTTGCAGTGTATTTATCAAAATAAAATGATGTTGCATTACTTGATTTTAGGAACATTTATTTTCATAGGTGGAAGAATGACCACCAAGATATGAAAAGGGAAATGATGACTAAGACAAACTCAATAGGTAAATCTCATATACCTATCATCACTAGTTACCTCCCTGATGGTGGTGTTACTTGAGTATTACTCTAAAAAGTCTCGTACAATCAAATGAAAAACGATGATGGGTTATACTGAGCACATGCATTAAAAGCTTGTATGCAATTTGTGTGTGATTTATATTTGATTTCATGATCCATTGGCATGATATTGGTTTAATTGAATTTTACTTTGAAAATACACATTAATAATGTTTTGCATTTAATTATTCTAGAAAATATTGCAAAGAATATCATGCAATTTATCATGATTTAGTGAAATATTAATCTAAAGTAAAAGATTTATTTGGTTGAGCATGCTTATTTGATCTAGTTGATCCTATTTTAGAAGGAAATTAGGTAGTTTGTTTTTATGAGCTTGTTCAATTTTAAATTGGATTAAAACATGAAAAGAAAAAAACTACCTTGTAGATTTAAATAATCATTTTTTCCTAAACATGCACGGATACTTTGGGAAGGCTGAAATTATGGGTAAGATTCTACTCTTATCTCTATGCATTTCATTTCCATTAAAAATAATATATATTAAAGGAATCCTACCCATAGGATAAGAAAAATAAGATAAATAAATAAATAAAATATATATTTAGAAACATCTTTCTTGTCTAAGAAGAAATAAAGTTATAAATTGCCATTAATATTGAGAAAAAAAGGGCTATGTTATGTGAGGCTAGAGAAGGAAGGAGCTTAGGGAAGCACAAGGGAAGTATTCAGCTACTGGAGAACTCCAGGTTGGGTCTATCCACTATAATATTCCTTAATGCTTGTTCATTATGAATTGAAATAAAAATCTATGTTGTATGTAACTAGTTTCCTTCTTTGATATATTTATACTATGTGATGATTTTTTTTGAATATATTGCTTGAGGGAATGCTTTAACTCGTCTAGTGTAGATATTAAATCAAGAATTAATCCCTCATGCTATCTGATTTGAACTACCTAAGTTTTAGGTAAGCCACGTCGGACTGTGACTGTAGGTCCTATTTTTCATGTTTTAGCTCTATGAGGGAGTTAGGTTTTGTTTTGAATATCAAGGCACCATAACCATAAAATATCAAGCCTCCATTCTATATAATACAAATCATGCTAATTATAAGTTTCCATCATGCTTGATATTCGGTTGAACTGAAACCTACGTAGCCAAACTCTTTTTTAGGTAAGTGATGGAGATGATAGTTTGAATCCATAGAGAAATATTTTCTTATAATTTGACTCTATACCCTAATCTAAAGTTTTCCAGATTCAATTCTTCCAAAAATATGATAGGACTTGATTATCCAAAATTAACCTCCTCAAGTTAGAAATATCATCAAGAGAGTTGTACTTTTGATGCCGATAAAATATTGAGTACTCTTGATATAATGTTTTTTATACTTGTGCGCAATGTGTATTTTATGAAATAATCTTATAATCAAACTAGTTCCTTTTAAGAACCCTCCTTGGCTACACTCTGAGTGTACTCACCTCTATTACTAATGACCTCTCTATCTGTGCACCTAACCATCAATACTAAGCAGGAGCATCACCAGTATGCCTATGATTCATATCTATCATTGGTGCTCACATTCATCGATGATAGTCTACCTTCTCCAAGAACAAAAACTAAATTTTTAACTCTACTATCTTCTATAATTTTGACTATAATAATCTCCAAAAATTAGGCGGTAAAATTATTTTGGTTTGTAATGTGTTATTTTATACTCAACCTTCGAGGGATTAGTGTCAATCGCTACAAGTCTTGGACCAAGTTATAACCTGTTCATCACCCTCTTCAATATCGTGTTCCCTTGGCATATGAGAATCTAGAAATCCTTAGAAAATTTGCAACCATCCTTGTCATGTATTTGGGAAGTTAATAAGATATCAACTAAATCTCTGTTTGCCACCATACTGGATATATTTTTGAACATTATTAGAAGCACTAAAAATATTAGGCTTTTATGTCTGTCGGGGCTAAGATATTCTGGTCCTTGCCAGAAATTTCTACAATGTTGTATGAAGCTATTTTTAAAAATTTGGAATATCCTTATCCAACGTCTTATCTATTGTGCTTTGAAACCCTATGATGTGTCTCCATTTGGCCTTTCATAATATTCGATGCAAGACCCTTTTCGATGCCTAAAAAATAATGGTACTACGTAGATGATCATGCAAATCCATGATAGCCAGGCATCCATTACCTGGTTTACTATGGAAAACCGCTCTATTGCTTTGATGTGCGCATTGATGAAATAATTTTCTAATAACTTGTTATAATCTCTTGACCGTTCTCTTCTCATAGTATTCTATGTTTTGTATATTATAATGGAAACCCATATTAGACCTTATAATGGGATTAAATCATTTGATTTATTAATAGAATATAATTCTAATATAATAACCTTTCATAGTTAAATTGATTATTGGTAATTCCTGGAAATAAATTAAAAGTGATTAAATTGAACATAGGTTTTAGTATACATTGAATGTAAATATTTGTGTTTAATTAGTAGAGATAGTACATAAACTATCTTATGTTTTATGTTGAATCAATATAATCAACTACACTTTTGGAAGAAAAATTTCTATCTTTTTAAAGGATGGATTGGTGTTCATTCCTTGGGAAGAGGTATGGGACTCTTCCCTATGTTTTGTGATAATCCAAACAAATGATGAATGGGATTTTGAATTAATCCTCATTATGGAAATATTAAAGATGGATAAATCTATGATTCATGCTTGGTTATTTCATGAAATGATGCTATGTATTTTATATGTGAAAAGTAAAAGGAAGTAATAATTTTAGTGAAATTATAGATTTTGTATGTAAAATACATACTATGATTTATTATAAAAGAAATTAATGAATGAAATACACTAGAACTAAGGAGGATCTTCTAGTTTTGGAAGGATTAGTTTATGTTTATCCAGGAAGAGGTATGGGACTCTTCCAAATGTCCCTGAAAATAAAATAAATAGCATTCATGTTGATTGGGATTAGAAAAGTAAATTATTACCCAGGTGTTGTAGGTGAGTTGGAGAGGAGAGGGCAATCCTCCAAGGGAGGTCCCAGGTTCGAATCTCCACCCTAACAAAAATCTGAATTGGGTACCCAAAATCCAATTGATAATGTTGGTGCAAGCAGGGTTGGGTGCGACTCCCGGGTGACTTTGACGGTGTAGAACCTCATGGTATTAGACCAAGGCGGCCCCACAAGGGGTTTTTTGCCAAAAAAAAAAGTAAATTATTTAGAGATAGACCTTGATGCTAGATGATTTATGGGAATTTACGGGGTTTTCATATTTTGAGAGATTAATTAAAACAATTATTGGAGGTAGAATTTTGTATCGTTTGGAGATAAAATAAATAATCTTTGAATTGAATTTTGATAAACAAATTAGCAAGATAATTAGAGATTATGTTGGATCATATTTTGGAAAAAAATTTATATAAGTTTACAAATATATTCTTGTAAAATTTATAATAGAGGATGAAATAATTGGATGCATATTGAGATCTAGATATGGAAATGAATTGATTTGAGAGCTAAACTTGGATTGAAATATAATAATTGTGTAGGATATTTGATGCATATTTAGCTCACATTTGGAAGATAATTGATAGGATTTGGAAAGTAATGAAATGAATCTTGGGTCAAATTTAGGAAGAAAATTTGATAGCAATTGATAATCAATTTAAGAGATTAATATGTTGTATTCAATGGGGAATTAGACACCTATTGAGTTGTTACAATAGGATGTAATGATAGATAACTTAAATTATTAGCTTCAATTATTAATTTAGGAAGAATGGTTGGTTAATTAATTAAAGGTATGATACTTTAATTCATGGATTGACTTTGTTTCAATTATGTAGAATGAATTTGGAATTCATTTTTTAGGGAACTTATATGGTTCTCTCTAACATCGATACAACTTCTCCAAAAAATATTCCAATGATTATCATAAACATATGAAATTTTTTAGGATGGATTAGAATAAATAGATTCCTTAATTACATCATGAGTTTAAAGGGACAGATGGATTCCTTATTGGCATGGGAAATACCTTAATGATATAATGATGAATTAGAAAATGGAATTAGAAAAATTCCTTAATTGCATCTTGAATTTGATAAGGAATGGTTGTATTCCTTGCCATGTATAATTGATTGAAAGGGACACATAATGGACCTTATATATATGTAATATTTGACATCTTAAGTTTATGAATATGAGGAAAGTACATATTTTGGAGGCTAGGTTTATTCCCCATGAGGGTTCCTAGGATAAACAATGTGTCACTCTATTTGTGGTTTGATGTGTTAATTCTTGTGCATGTTGTTTTTACTTCAAAATGAAAATGATTTAAGTGGATGAGATGGTTAAATTCTTGATGAAACAATTAAGCAATTCTTATATTATGACAATGTGTACTATGATGCAATGAATGTATGCTTAACTTTAGTATGTTTATGATTTAATGATATACGATTATGTCAATTATTTTTTGGAATGTACTAGGAAATTATGGATTATGTAGTTATATAGCTTTACCATTCAAAAACTAGCACTGATGTATTCAATGGTTGTATGGATGTAAAAAAATTGAATATAATGGAATGTAAATCTTGCTCAATTGGATATCTCGTGTGTGATATAGACTCAAGAATAATAACGTAATGGATTCTACTCTTTAAAGGATTAGTTGGATTGTGATCACTTCATAAACATTCATGGTTGGTGTAACCTAAAACATTATGATAACAAATTGAAGATTGATCCAAGTTGAATCTCGAAGTTGGTTGGAACCCACAAAAAGAGTAATTTGGACTTGAGTTGTAAACCAAGTCAGACCTTACATTCTGAGTTGATAAATGAATGTACATGAGGATAGGTACTCCCATGATGGTTAAATAATGCCCTTTTGTAATGAACTTAATTAATTCATGTATTTAATAAAATGGATACCTATATAAAAGTATGGAAAAATAAAACTTAAGAGGTATAATATTATATAATTATTCTTAGGAGGACATTCCAAGGATTCTATGAGTTGATCACATATAGTGATTTTGTTATCTTAGTAACCCCATCGATAATATGTGGGGTTGGATATAAGATCTAGGAATGACCATTATTGAGGTTATTTCAATATGATGGGTTTCCATATTCAAGGCATTCACCTATATACTGGTCTTGGTTGATAGTATGTTAAGGGTGATTTCCATTTTAAGTGGGATAAAATCTAACACTTGGCCAACATTCTCATAGCCGAGTGGTATGAGAGTTTCATAGAAGTTGATCAGTTCTATTCAATAGTGACTTTGATCAAGTTTTAAATATCTTGATGCTATTTACCTTGATAATATACAATCCAAAAGGAATGATTCTAAATTAGCTCATGATTATGACCCTTGCCTCATGAAAGATGAACATGTATATATATATATATATATATATAATTGTTGTAACAATTGGGGTTGTTAGAGAATCCCACCATTTAGGAGGGTGGCCACAGTAAGTAATATTACATTTTTCCAAAGCCCTTAGCTAAAGCATCAACACTCTTGTTCTGATCTCTCACCATATGATTGTAATCAACTCTAAAAAATACCATCTAGATTAAATGAATCTTCTCAATTATTATTTTTTATTCTCCAATCAGACTTATTATTCTTAGAAGGAGTCTTCAAAATATTAATCATAAATTGAGATTCAGACTCAACTAGCACATTTTCCCATCCATCCTTAGTAGCCTCTTGAAGGTATTTGAGGATACCATAGCCATAAATAAGGTTATTGGATAGAATACCCAAATTCTCAACAAAATTAAAAACCAAGGAGCCATATGAAAGCCTACCAATTCCTCCCACAATAGCTTTTTCAAGGTTCCCTCTAGAGGATCCATAAATATTAAATATTCCAAAATCCTTAGGAGGAGGTTGCCAATTCCTTGTTCTATACATATTACAATTACTCACATTCCATTTAAGCTAGTTGCCCTTAGAAGAATTAATCTTCAACATTTGCATCACTTGATACCATATTTGGTGGGAGTTTTTGGGGTGATTAAGGAGTTGTTGGACTATTTCAACTATGTTGGCAATGGTCTTTTGCCAAATATAGTGAATATACTTCCTATATTGATTAAAAAATTTTTTGTTCCTTTCATTCCAAATATTCCAAATAATGATGGTAGAACCCATACAAACTAAATTCCTAATAAAATGATAAAAACCCTCTTGTTTAGGCCAATCCCTTCAAATATTTTCAAAAGTAAAAAATTAGACCAATGTAATCCAAGTAAAGTGGCCATTCTTCTCAATATCTCAAAGGATAAAGTACACTCAATAAAAATATGGCTGAGATTTTCTACATTCTCTCCACATATTTCACATCTAAAAGGGACATTAAAACGCCACTCCATAAGTTACTCACCATTAAGCACCCTACAATGCAATAAAATCCAAGTAAAGAACCTCACGTTAGGCCAGAGATTTTGAGCCCACAACTGAGAAAATATGTCAGATGATTGGTTGGGATTGTTATGGCATAAGACCAAATACCCTTGAGCAACTGAATACTCACCCTTAGTAGTGTTTTTCCATCCAAAAAAATATTTTTCATGGGACCAAGAGAGCGATATTATATGAAGGATGCATTAGATATATTGTCTTTGCCTTTGTGGTATTTGAATAGGCCAGTACTCAATAGGGATAAAATATCTACCAACCTCTAAATTACCAGTATGGTACTAAAAGTAATTAGCCACCTTTATCCATTTAGCTCAATGAAGCTCCTCCATCCGAGGCCTCCAATAGGGAAAATGTGTTATCAAAGGCTTGTGACCATCCCAAGAATTATGAACTGCTAAAATGGGATAACCTTTGGTAGGCAATTAATAGTGAATAAGGTCTTTAAGACTTTTGTTCTCAGTATATTTAGCATGGTGATTATCAACCCAAAGAGCTTTGGGGTTATGCAAAATAATACAATATAATCTAGCCACTAAAGCTTTGTTGTTATTAATAGCAGACCAAAATCCTAACTCCCTTCATTCTTTGGAAGACATAAAGTGTCTCATTTCACCAAGGCTCATTTTATTTTCTCCTTAGTACCACTCCATAGGAAACGATGACTGATTTGATCCAATTCTCAAAGAAAAGCCTTTGGTATATTCAACATGGTGGAAACATAAATAGGAATAGATTAAAGGACTGATTTTACCAAGGTGATTCTACCCCAGAAGAAAGCTACCTACTGGTCCACTTTACAATTTTCTTCTTGAATTTGTCCAACAACCAATTCCAATAGTTGTTCTTCTATATTTGAATATTGAAATAAGTGATCATAAGGGAGGTCTTATTATATCTTAATTTATCCAAGACCATGGATTCCTATTTGGTAAAGTACTGAAATAAAATGACTAGATTTGTCTTCATTGATCAATTTACTGGTAGCCTTAGAAAAACAGATAATGATTTGCTTAACATTAGAAGCTTCCTTAACTGTAGCTTTACCTAAAAGTGTAGAGTCATCAACAAACTAAATATGATATATAGGTATAGCTCCATGAGCAATAGTAACTCCCTCATGGGTTTTGTTTTCTCTCTTTTTAGTTATAGTCCTACCCAAGCATTCAGCGACAATGATGAATAAATAAGGGGATAGGGGGTCACCTTGTCTAATACCTCTGGAAGCTCAAAATAACTTAGAAGGATTGCCATTGATAATAACTAAGTAGGAAATTGAAAAGATACATCCCACAATCCAATCCATCCAATCCTAAGAGAAATCAAATTGCCTCAAAACTTTGATAAGGAAGTTCCAATCCGCTATGTCTTAAGCTTTGGATAAGTCTAACCGAATGAACATGGAAGGATATTTTTGCATATCCATGGAATGGATGGATTCCTAAGAAAGAACTATGTCATCCACTATTTGATGCCCTTCCACATGACCTCCTTGTTCAAGGTAAATAATCTTATTCAAAAGAGGCTTCAACATTTCTGCCATGATATTAGTGATGATTTTGAGATGAACATTACATAAAGAAATAGGTCTAGAAGTTGAAATATGATTAGACTCTTGAGCTTTTGGAATAATATTAATATAAGTGTTATTGATAACTTTAAAAATTTCTATCTTTCCTAGACTCTTCCACCACCTCTAATAAATCAACATGAAGTATATCCCAAAACTCTTGGTAGAACTCAATGGGAAAACCATCAGGACCTGGGGTTTTCTCTTTTTGCATTTTAAAAACTACATTTTGAAGCCCATTGATAGTAATAGGAGTAGTAAAAATAGATTTATCCCCAGATGTGATAAGATAAGGGATTGCTTGAAGAAAATTTTGTTGAGAAGCCGATTCAAGAGAAGTAGTAGCAACAAAAATAGAAAAAAAATTAACAATAGAGTTCATGCCATCCCAAATGTAGATGACATCTCCAGAATATAATTTCAAGGAAGAAATAAATTTGTGAGATCTTTGAGTTGGAAGAGATTTGTGAAAGAAATTTGTGCTTCAATTTCCTTCTTTGAGACATTGAATTCTAGATTTTTTCTTCCATAAGAGTTCTTATCTTTTTTTCATTCCTCTAACTGAGCTATGATATTAATTCTATCTACACTTCTACTCTATGTGAGTCCATATAAATGAATTTTATTATTCAAATTTTCAAGCTGAGCAATAACTTCATGTTTTTTTATGAACATCCCCAAACTCCTTCCAGTTCCAAGTCTTGATTTTGGATTTAATATATTGCTACATTTTGGCAAACAATAACATATTAGGACTATACCTAGGTTTACCTTCCTTATACCATTGTTGCACTCGAGGTCTAAATAAACTGTCTCTAAGCCACATTAACTGAAATTGAAAATGAGAGAAACTCACATTGGTTTTTTGCATTTCCACCATAACTAACCAGTGATCCAAACTAGCATTGTTAAGAGTCTTCACTTTAGGAATATGACCATGGATTAAGAAATTATCATATAGAAAGAACCTATCCAATATTTCCATTATACAAGCTAAACCTTCTCTTATATTAGATCAAGTCATAAGATAATTATATGGTTGGATATCCACAAGGTGGAGGTTTACAATATATTTTCTCATGAGGTCAGTGCTCCTATCCAAATTTCTATTTCCCCCCATTTTCTCATCCAAAGAGAGGATGGTATTGAAATATCCTTCGATCAAGATTCAAGATTTAGGAAAATGGGAGATAATATAAGTTATATCCTTCCAATATCTTCTTTTTCCATCCAAAGTAGTTGGAGAATAAACAATAATATAGAGCATAATTTGGTTGGAATGCCTACTTTGAATAGATATAGCCAAAAGACCCCAAATGCAAACCTTATAGTGAATAACTACCTATTTTGTATCCCAAAGGCAAGAAATGCCACTATAAGTCCACTAAGAACTGAGGGAAGCCACTTTTCTAGCTGACCAAATTTTACCAGCAATTGATTCCATTTCCTGTATTGACATCTTTGTTTCTTGAAGAAAAACAAGATGTAGATGATTTATCTAAATCATTCTTCTAATTTCATTTTGTTTTGAAATACTGCCTTTGATTCCTCTAATATTCCAAGTGATGATCTTCATTAATACTAGGGCTAAAAAATATTGTAAGGATATTAATCTTACCTTCCTCTACAAGATTTTATCTTATTTTGCCACATGATGTTGATTGGTCTTGTGACCTACCTTTTGACTAGAATCCATATTTAGTTTTTTTTAACCTATTTATTTAATTACTCCAATTGAATCCTAGATGGATTCTAACATTGAAGAATGCATGTACACAACCAATATGTCATCAAAAGATTCATCATAGTCTATATTAGAACTCGTATTATTTGAAGTTTTAACATTTAGAATATTGTTTTTCTTATGCATATTTTCTCCCTTTTTTCTATTGAAAACCTTTGATTTGTGGGTTTATATCTAAGTTCTTCCCTTCATATTTAAATTACATTTCTAATATTTATGTTTCCAATATTTCCTCTTCCTCACTTGGGACATTATTTGTGGAGATAATTTCAAACATATTAGCAAATAACCTAGATTGATCCTTCATATCTAGTTTTTTCTGAGTGTTCTTCTTCTTAGGAATTTGGAAACCTACTGATTTTATATCTTCTTTATTTTTATTTGGAATTTTATTTGGGAAAAACTAACCAAATCATATTCATGGCAAATTCTACAACAAAAATGAATGTTCTCATAGTCCACTACTTGCTTCCAAGTGTCCTTCCCAAATTGTAATGTGATATTTTTAGGTAGGGTTTTGCCAAAATCCATTAAAAATAAATCCAAGCATAAATAATATGTTTAAATTTTAGAGTACAATCAAATTTCATCATAAAAGTTCCTAAAGAGTTTCCAATTGAAGAAAAAATAGTCAAATTCCATAATTTAATTGGGATGTCAAATATTATAACCCACACGGGGCTTGTAGAAGGTATATCTTCTTCGACTTTAAATTTAGTATGCCAAGGATTCATTAAAATACCTACCCTTCAAAATAAATAGGTACCTAACCTAGAATTTGAAAGCAGATAGGCTTGGATGAAAACCCACAAAACAAAAAATTAGTCTTTTTTCCAGATATTCAATGCCAATCTGAATGTTACCCATATCAAGCTTAACAATAGGAATTCCATAAACTACTTTAAGACATCCCGACTCCATTTTCCTAGGATCCATATTAGGCATTCCTAGAGGTTTAAGGGAAGCCCTAAGATTAATATTAGCATTATGTTGAGGTTGTCCACCAGAAAGGGCATCCCTAAAATTCATTTTTGGGGATGATTCTTAGAAATTCTTACCCTTGAAATGGGTTTCCACAATGGATTGATTTTGTGGGTGCACCTTAGCACTAGACTCACTTGATATCTAAGCCATTTTTTATTAGTTTCTTGAAACTTGTTTTGTGATCTCTTTAATCAATGCCCTAGACATCGTGGAAAGGTATGATTTTCACTTTTCTTTTGTGTAGCAAATTGGAAGTCATTGTCAATCAAGTTCACAGCATGAATATTTATTGAAAGATAGATTTCTAACCCATATTGGATCCCATACAACACATCCTACTAAACTCTTGAGCAGAAACCATAAAAATATTGACCACTAGTGCCTGAAGACCTTGAAAATCAACCTCTAGAGATGCTTGCACTCAACCTAGATGAAATCGTTGCACAGTCACTTACCAAAAATATTATTCACACATAGGGATGTGCTAGGATATGTGTTTATCCAAATGATCAAAAAATCAAATGGAGACGTTATAGATTTTGTCAGGCATCTACCCTCAAAATTTAAAAATGGAGCCTTCATACGAAATATAATAATTATAAATTAAATCCTTCTTTTCTGAATTAAATTAAAGCAATATTTAAACAATATTAAATTGTCATCTAAATGCAAATAAATGAATAGCCATGTAATCTAACCAATTTTAATTGAATCAACAAGGAAAAAAATAGATTGCAACCTACCATCATAAATGATTAGTCGATTTAATTAAAACCACTACAAGCATTATCATTTTTTTTTGGTAGATAAGATACGATAGCATTAATACCAGGTTTTACAGGTTGACCCAAAACCTCTTACAAAAATTAGTCAAGGGCTGTTGATGAACATATCCTTACTAAGGATCCTATATATGTAAAATCTACATGCCGCCAAAGCCATTACATCCGGTAAGGCACATATCCTGTTATCAAAAATAAACTTCCCATACAACATTTTGGGTATACCCCAAGAAAACACACATGCATCATAATTACAAAAAATAAACAGACACGGATCCCTTCCTTGAGATAGTCGAGAAACAAAAAGCTGCAAACACACATAGCAGAGTACTGAAAAAAATCCCACAAGCTCTGTATTGACAGTTACTCTTAATAATTCTTTGGTAATTGCTTTCTTCCGTATATGACATGCTTTGGTACCACATACTATAATGGCCAATCAGCCTTGGATAAGTGAACCTTTTGGCTAGATTTATGGCGGTGGCTATCTGGTGGTCCATGTGGCTTTGGTTCAAAGTCTTATATTACCGTTTCTTTCCTTCCCTGTGATTATCAACCAACCTCAAATTACTAATATGACTAGGAGCCATGTTATCTAACATGTGATTGTCCCCATTAGTCTTTGTGGTATTTCCAAGCAGCATCCACAAAGACTGACAGCTCAAATAATTTTTATTGTGAGTCCAATTCAAAAAAGATACGGGAATACTCCTAGCCTTCGAACTTACAGTGCCTTTCCTATTGGTAAATTTGACTATCATTCTTGGTAGTATTGTTGAATAAGCTCCTCTATTTCACTCAGGACATCGTGTTCCCATTTGAAAAGTCTATCACCATCGACAGCCAAATTGTCCAGCTTATTAGCAATTTTGTTAGCTTCCCGAAAGACATGTTGG
Organism: Wollemia nobilis; assembly: GCA_028583015.1. Classification (NCBI taxonomy): domain Eukaryota; kingdom Viridiplantae; phylum Streptophyta; class Pinopsida; order Araucariales; family Araucariaceae; genus Wollemia; species Wollemia nobilis. Next base: position 56,181 of record JAQPPZ010011065.1, on the reverse strand, counting down.
CTTTTATGTCCTGTCTTCCCTGGAAAAGAATCCTAGCCTCTTCAAAAATTGTTTTAATCCTCAAAGGAGGTTTTTTCCAATTATTGAGGAGATTTATAACATGCATAGAGTCTCCTTCTACGATCAAATTGCCTTCTAAGTCTTGAGTCATTTGAAGGCCTCTCCACATAGCTCCAGCTTCAGCTTCATTGTTCGTCCTTGTTCCCACATATTTATAAAATGTAAGCATCATATTCCCATTATTATCTCATACAATGCCACCAACACCTACTCTGCCAGGATTTCCCTTAGCTGCTACATAAAAATTAAGCTTAAACCAATCCATAGGAGGTGGAGACCACTTAACATTGGCTCTGGGTTTGACTACCCTAGGCACAGACTCATCTAACAAGGATAAGCTTAAATATTGAGCAATTGTGGTCTCCTACAAATGAGGTTTACAACTATCAAAAGGGATAAGGTTCACATTATCATTGGAAAATGATAGGATCCTGGCAATGATAGTTTGATGATCATGGATAGACTCATTAAAGACTCTATGGTTCCTTTCTAACCACACTTGCCAAAGATAGTTATTGAGACAAATTTTCCACATGTATCTAAGTCTTTGTCTTGAAAAGGGGTAAGGCCACTGGATGATCAAATCAAGTATGATGGCTAGCTTATCCCATGAAATATTGAAGGCTTGAAAAACCCCACTTAGGATAGTCAAGGAAAAAGGACACTCAAGGAAAATGTGATAAATGGTCTCCCAATTAGCCCTCCATAGATAACAATGATTAGTGATACAAATACCTTTATGCATCATATTATAAATGGTTAGAATTCTTCCTTGGATAACCAACCATGAAAAGACTACAATTTTTGGAAATAATTTTTTTATCCAAACTAAGTCCTTTTGGAGGAAAAAATCCTCGTCATCAAGCAAAAGCTTGTAAGATGATTTAACAGTGAACTGCTCGTTTTCCGTAGGAGTCCAGGTCACTTGATCTACCTTGGGTCTCATGGGGATAAATTGTTGCCCAAGAATGTTACAAATATCACTTGATTCTGCTTGAAATCCCTGAATTCTTATTTGTTTCCACTTCATTCTACCATTGTCCTCAACCATATAATCGAAGACTTTTCTGCCAATGAGTTCTTCTATGATATCTCTGGTTCGGTCTAAGTTAGGATATTGCATTAGTGGTTCATCCTTAGCTCACCTATCATTCCAGCAATTTATCCTCTCACCATTGCATAAAACCCATCTTAAACCTTTTTTGATGATTTCCTTACAATTAAGAATTTCTTTCCAAAAAGTAGAACCTCTGATTGGAACTGAGTCACTTAGAAATTTCATATTTTGAATATACTTTCATTTGATGATAGCTATCCATTCATTTTTTTCACCAAAAATGAGATGCCACACCTGCTTAGCTAGTAAATCTAACTTTATATGAGCAATTATCGTCAGACCTAAGCCCCCATTTTCCCTGGGTATGCACACTTTCGTCCATCCTACAAGGTATATCCTTTTTTTCTCCTCTGATCCAGTCTATAAAAATTCTTTTTGGAGTTTCTCAATGTTTCTGGAAAACCTTCATAGGGGCTTTGAAAACAGAGAGGAAATAGACTGGAATGCTCTGAAGAGAGGCCTTAGTGAGGGTCAACTTTCTTGCTTGATATAGAAGATGACCTTTCCATCCAACAAGTTTTTTTGAATTCTTTCAATAACCTTGTCCCACATTGACTTTCTCAGAGAACCAATGAAAAGTTGGAGACCAAGATATGAAGTGGGGAGGTTTGCTATATCACACCCTAGAATTTATGCAATCCTTCCTTACCTCTAAATGGGGGTGTTCAAGAAATATAACTTGCTTTCACTGAAATTAACTTTCTGACCAGCAGCGTACTCGTAGAGTTGCAAGATGTATTTAATTATTTTAGCCTCAACCACTGATGCCTTAGTCAATATAAGGGTATCATAGATGAATTTTTTGTGGGAAATAGCCCTAGTGAGATATTTTGACTTGATTCTCGATATTAACCTTGAACAACAAGCATTTTTTATGGTTCTGCCTAAATATTTTGCCATCATGATGAATAACATGGGGCTTATAGGGTCTCCCTGCCGAATTTCTCTACGACTTTGAAAGTAACCAGTAGTTGTTCCATTAACTAGAATCAAGAACCATGCTTTAGAAATACATTCTTTGATAAAATTAACCCATTGGTGGTGAAAACCAAACTTAATAAGGATAGCAATCAGAAAGTCCCAATTTAGCCTGTCCAATGCTTTGTTCATATCAAGCTTGAGGGCAAAAATAGACCTGTTAGTCTTATGAGAAGATTGCAGAGCTTCATGAACTGTGATAACTTCATCCAAGATTGACATGCCCTGGACAGAGCTTCCCTGGCATGGATCTATGAGAGGGGCAGAATATCTCTCATTCTATTTGCAATGGCTTTAGTTAGGATCTTATTGCACAAACTGATTGGCCTGAAGTTAGACATAGATTCAAGGGTTTTCTTATTAGGAATTAGAGAAATAAAAGTAGAGTTGATACCTTTTGGGATATGATTACTTGCTTGGAATTCTATGACAGCAAAAATTACATCCTCACTTACGATGTCCCAAAAAGCTTTATAGAAATGAAGGGGAAAGTCGTTGGGTCCTGAGGCTTTGTATGGCTCCATTGTAAACAAGGCTTCCTTAATTTCCTCATAAAAAATGGGAGCTAGAAGCTTAAGGTTTATATCCTCATTTATTATGCTAGGAATGGATTGCAAGAGAATATCTTTGACCTCATCATTGCACCACGATTCATGACTAAGGATAGAATTGAAATAAGTTATTGTCTCCTTTCTGATTTTTGTTAAGTCTTGAGTAATAGAACCATCTACTTTTTAAAAAAAATTATCTTGTTATTGCTTATGTTTCTAAGTGTGGTGAAGTGAAAAAACTTGGAATTTGAATCTCCATATTTCAAGCAAAGAGCCCTTGATTTTTGCCTCCAAAATATTTCCTCACTGGCAAAAATGTTATGAAACTCTGCTAGTTTTGTTTGTTCCTCCTACCTAGTAGTTTCATCAACATCACCATGTTGGATCCTCTGATCAATTATCTTCAAAATTTCAACAACCTATTTTTTATTTTCAAAGAGGTTCCCAAAGACCTCTTTGTTCCAAGTTCAAAGCTTTTCCTTAACAAACTTTAATTTGCCAGCAAGTTTAAAATTTGCACTACCCCTGACAGGCTACTGCCACCACTGACTTAAGTTATCTCTAAAACTAGAATGTTTGATCCACATAGATTGAAATATGAAAGGTTTCTTGAAGGACAGAGAGTTAGGGATCTCCAAAAAAATGGGATTATAATCAAAGGTAATTTTAGGAAGGGCTTGTAGGGTAGAATCACTAAACAAAGTTGTAGCCTCCTTTGATAGAAATAACCTATCAAGATTTTCATGAATGAGATGACACTCTATCCGTCGATTGCTCCAGCTATAATTCACTCCTCTAAGTTTTACATCCATAAACATGTTGGAGTTCACAAAGTCATTGAACTCATCCATGCTCCTGATAGGTAGTCCATTTCCACCCATTTTGTCTGAAGGGTAAAGAGGAGTGTTAAAATACCCAACCAAAATCTAGGGGACATTATGGAATATTTCACTCAGATTGCCTAAGTACTCCCACAATAGAGCTCTCCCTTGAATTGAATTCGGGGCATAAATATTTGAAAGGATCCACGACATGTTGCTATTTATTTCCTTAAATAAAAGACTAAGAACCCTGTCATATTTCTTAATAATGGTGCTTTCTACTATCCGGGGATCCCACAAAGTCATAAGGCCTCCATATGCTCCTTTGGATGATTTGCAAACCATATCCCCTTGATTCCAATTTTTTTTGCTATTTTTTTGACTGAATCTCATCATTTTTTGTTTCTTGCAACATGATAATAGTTGGATTCACTTGATTTCTTATTGCACTAACTTCCCTATTTTTGGGCAGGCCATTGAGGTATCTCACGTTCCATGAGAGGAACTTCATTTAGATTTTTTTGGATTTCTTCCTCTCCCCCTCCCTTGAGCAGGTTTTCCTAATTTGTTGTCTTCAGAACCCGTAATAACCTATTGAAACAAGGTTATCTGTTTTCCATTGGCAATTTCATTATCAATTTTAATTTTTTGATGCTCATTATTTGATATTCTCCCTCTTATTTTTTCACTGCAAAAATCTATACGAGACTTCACATTGCTCCTAGTTTGTTTAGGAGTAAACTGAGGGGAGATAATTTGTTGTAGAATCAGACTGCCATATTCCTCGGTCTAGAGAGTTTCACATATCTCCTCCCCTGTATCCAAATCTTCTCCTTTTTTCCTGTATTCCCTTGGTCTACGGTATGGCCCCTCAATAGGTTTAACTTGGATCCTAGTGATGATGTTAGGGAGATGAGATTTTTTATTTTCCAATGCCTCGAATTTCTTCCTATGTTCTTCAGAGATTAGGGTTTGGATTTGGGATGCCCATTGGGCTTGAAGTAGTTCCAGCATTGGGTTTTAAGGATCCTAACTTGGATGTGGATTCTAGAGATCGTGTATTAGGGCTTGGATTTATGATGCCCACGAGGCTTACAGTAATTTTAGCATTAGGGTTTGAGGATCCTGACTTGTATGGGGATTCGAGAGAGTCAGAAAGGTTAGCCTAAAGGTTCTAGGCTTCCATGTATTCTGATAATCCTCCTACTCCCATATTGGATAGAATTAAAAATTTATTTGAAACTAGAGGATTGGAACTTACCTGAGTATTTTGGTTGCCAAAAACCTATTGTTTTCCTTTGTCTTGCTGGGACCCTACACCCTCTCTTTTATTTTTTTGGTGGACATAGTTTTCCTGATTGAAATATCCTCTACCATGGAAACTCCTCAAATTTCCTCTATCTAGCATTCCCTACTTCTGCTTTTCTCTATTCATTGCCAGGTTAGGGCATTGATTGCATATATGTCCTTGATTTTTATATTTTTTACAAAATGTTGGTCTGTTCTCATGTTCTACTGGTTGTTTTCTATAGTATTATCCATACTGTAGCTCCATAAACCTTGGAAATTCATTATTCAAACTAGCATTTACATAGATTTGTGCATGAGTCATCCTTGTCCTGGCCAAGGTCGCATGGTCAATGGAGATCAGGTCCCTTATAGTTATGGCTATGTCCTACAACCAATATTCATTGAATAATTGGGCAGGTAGACTCGAGAAATGAACCCAAATAGGGGTAATATTAATATTTTTCTTTTTAGGGTCAAAATATTCACCCAATTGTTTGAGAAAAAGGCTCCTTTTGCCTAGAAACCAAGGACCTCCTGTCAACATATGGTTAGCATCCTCCATATTTTTAAAATGGATAATGAAGAATCCTCGAGTTAGAGCTACCAACTCCAAGGTGCCTACCAGTTGCCATTTACCTATCGCCCAAGCCCTGATAGTCTCCATGTTCGGCCTACCTCCCAAAAACTTGCCTACCAAGGAGAATTCTTCCATTAAAAGAAAAGGGCTCATGGAACTTGTTGGGGCTGAAATTTTATTATTTACTGGAACTAGGGGCAGAAGACAGAGATACTCCTTTATTTTTCCTCTAAGAGTCTCAACAAAAGACAACCACTTCTTGGGCCCCACATTGTCCTTTGTATCTTTTTTGTCAGGATCTTTCTGAGGGTCAAGGCCCTATGTGATGCCCACCTCCAAATATGTCGCATCCTGACTGTATTCTTTTAGATCCTCGCTTAATCCATGTTAAATGTTTCCACTCACACCTTCTGTACCTACTCTACCTCTACCACCTTGGCTAAGTTTCCTGCCCAAAAAATTCAAACCCTCACTTCCACCGCACCCCCTAAACCTCAGCTCACTCATTCCTCTTGCTGGAGTAGAACGGGGCTTATCTAGTATTAACTTGAATAATTGTAGTAGATATTCATTATTTATCACCTTTGTTTATCAATTAAAGGTATCATCAAAGATATTATTAATTTTATAGTTTGACAATGTCCACCTACCAACATGGTTAGCCTTGCAAAACCATAAAATATAGCAGCATCATAAAAAAAAATCATAACCAACTACGAAATCACATCCATGCATGGTCATAGAATCATAAAAGTTAAAACATTAAAACAACAAGCTCAAACATATCATTTCCTCATCATGGGTCCCATAGGACAGGTCATGACATCCTACCTCCCTTGAACTAAAGACACTCTCATGTGTTTACCTATAACAAAAAACATATATAACCAAGAACATTAGTTTTCCTTATCCCCACTTTCCATAGTGATATATAGTTTAAATAGTGGTCTGGATGGATTTTTCTTTGTCCTATCACCTGCATCATAGAGATAGTTTAAACACAAATATAATTATCATCATATTTTCCCTGATAATGTTAATGACTCACTCTATATGATGAACCATACCAAAGTATTATCATCCACTGAAAATAGCTACACTTACCATTCAAGGTGTCATTCCAAGCCTTATCATCATCTGTTGGTGATACAAATGACCATGCTTAATCCATGTAAGGATGCCATTCTATGGTTTTATCATTTATTAATGATACAAATAGCCATACTTACTCCATATAATAGTGCCATTCCATGGCATCATCATCCATTCATGATACAAATGGCCACACTTACTCCATGTAAAGGTTTCATTCCATGGAATCATCATCCGTTGATAATACAAATGGACACTCTTACTCCATGTAAGAGTGTCATTCCATCCATTTAGCAACACAATCAAATTGCCCTTCTTTATTCCTACATAGAAGAATATTCTTTATCCAAGATCTCCATCATATTAGTCCCTTCAAGATGAGAAAAATTAGGAAAAATATGCAATTTTTGCATAGTCATCCTCCTTAAATTCCTAATTTTGGTTTAGTTTCTTGATCTCCAATGCATGATATTCCTTTCATAAAACTGAAGTCCTTATTCTCTTTAGAATTTATTCTATCTTGGCCTGAGATTTCCCTACAACACCCATGCCGAGATTGCATTTACTTGAATAAATCCATTAAGTCCATGTGACTACGGGTTCAAACAGCTAGTAACCCCACTCAAGACTATGAATTAAGTAGGTTTATTTCATTTTGATCTTAGGATCCACTCTTAAGATGGATTTTTTTCCTTCCAAAATCCTACCAATTTCACAAATTGGTACATACTCCTCTCAAGGATAGACTTCCCATCTATCCTTTCCACTAATAATTGTTCAAACTTATGAATAAGATTTTGTCTCTATTATTTTTCATTTAAATTATGATCACAACTTAGATTGTTCTGAGAGGATCCCATACTCCTCTTGAGAATAGATTCTCCACCTATTATCTCCCAATATTTTCTCTATTCCATCTACTATGCCAAAGACATAGCCCAGGTTTACCAAAATATATGGTTGATATTAGTAATAGGTAAAGAACCCAATTTAATGTTTAAAACACCACCATATGGACTTATCATCATCCAAGCTACACCACTCAAAGCCTTACCTAGGCCTACCCACTTTTAGGATCCATCCTTCATTGTGGTTATAAAGAACATTAAAATCCTCTTCACCCATTATAAATCTTAAACATGAATTCTATCTATAATCCAAGATAATTATACATCGATAGAGAAATTCAACTTGTATTTAACTATGTCTTGCACAAACCCCTCTAGAAGATAAATACCTCACTTGTTAGAGAATCCAGTCTAGTATCATATATCTTAAGGCACATGATCGATGCCAAATTCTTTGAATTTCAAGATTGGATTATTTGCCTCTCTACTTGAGTTAGCAATATTTTTACATATTATTTTTCCATTCACCTTCGACCTTCTTGCAAACTAGTTTTAAGTCACCTCAGAATGGAATGCAACTAATTTATTAGTTTCATGCATATTCTAATCCTACATAGCTAGTCCCTAATTTTTTGAAGATCCTCTACTCCACCATGATGAGCTAACTTAAGATATATGTCTCATCTCCATAACAAGCTAACCTAAATCATCTATCTCATCTCAATTTTTAGCTAGCTTAATTATCAATATTGTCTTAATTATGAGCTATCCTAATCTATCTATCTCAACTACATATTGAGCTAGCTTAGCCATCAGTATCATCACCACAATGATCTAGCCTAAGTTGTCTATCTCAACTCAATATTGATCTAACTTAGCTATCAGTCTCATCTCTACAATGAGCTAGCCTAAGTTATCTATCTCAACTCAATGTTAATCTAGGTTGGCTATTAGTCTCATATCAACAATGTGCTATCCTAAGCTATCTATCTCAAATCAATGTTGAGATAGCTTAGCTATCAGTCTCATCTCCACGATGAGCTAGCCTAAGCTATCTATCTCAACTCAATGTTGAGCTAGCTTAGCTATCAATCTCATATCCACGATGAGCTAGCCTAAGCTATCTATCTCAACTCAATGTTGAGCTAGCTTAGCTATCAGTCTCATCTCCATGATGAGCTATCATAAGCTATCTATATCAACTCCAATGATGAGCTACCTTAGCTATCTATCTCATAACTACAATGATCTAGCTTAAGCTATCAATATCATGTCAATGGTGATCTAACCAAAGCTATCTATCTCATCCCCATGATGATCTAACTTGAGCTATCTATCTCATCGTATTTATGCTTACAAAGGTTAGCTATACCCTCCTAAGAGCTACCTTAGATCATTAATGGTCACCATCACACCAATATACCACAAGGTTCCATCTTGATTCTGAACATCATTACCTTATTGTTAATAACCTAGTTCGCACTTACCTCACCATAAGATTCCATTATCCTTATCTACAAAGGAGTTGAGTTTAGTTGCTTATATTTATCCCTTTATCCTTCTAAACTAACTTAGTTCATTATCATTTATTTGATATTGTTGTGGTTGTTCTTCCTTTATCCAATATGTCATTCCTATATAAGCTTATATTGTATCACTCTCTTGATAACACTAATGGTCATACTTGATCCACATAAGGTTCCATATCTAAGTGAATATATCCTTCCTAGAATCAATTCCTAAGCAAACATTTTCTTAGTTGAATAAGATTCTAGTCCATCACAACCTAGAGCTCTAACACTAGCTGTAACAACCCAAAAATTCCAACCCAAATCAAGAGAATGCATTTTTTACATTCATTACGTATCCACATATCTATCTCTCTATTTCCATATTTATTCTAGTCTAATAAACTATAAGCATAACCATTATATTTATCAAGGAATATAAATATCATTCACAAGTGTTTCTTAATAGATTTTTAACAATGATCCTTTATTAAATAGAGTAACAAAGCCATAATAAGCTATTTATAAAAGCATTAAGAGATAATATCATGAAATAACAATAATAATCACACACATATGACACATTATGTATCCTAAAAAAATCCCAAAGAGAAAAATCCAACCCTTGAAATATCCTCTTTTATTTCATTAATTCAATTGCCTCCGACACAATCATGTGAAAGGAATCCTACAATTACATTTGATATATCCATTAATGTAATAACATAGGAACCCCATAGTTTGTATACTTCCAAATACATGAATAGTTCTTTTAGTTCATAGTACATATCAAAGAGGGAATCCCATACTTCCCTCGAATGAATTCCACATTCATTTCTCATTTTCTCATACATTAACATCAATATGAATACGTAGTAATTCCCATAATTTCCATATCCCAAAATACATGAATAGATTCTTTAATTCATGTTATAAATTTTAAGAGGGGATCCCAATTTCCCTCAGATAAACTCTATGTTCATCCTCCAAAGATACAACCTCCCTTGTCCAACCACAAGGGAACACCTCCATATGGGAGTCCACAATAGCAACACATCAACTAGAAATTACACACACCAACTCATTAGAGAGGACCCCATAATCCTCTCAATTTATTTCCTCCAATGCAAGCTTACCAAGTAGGAGAAGCACCCTTCCCTACTTACCCCAAATACCACATAATAATTATTACATATTAATATAGATCATTCTATCTAGAAACACTCCACCATAATGAAGTATATTAACCACTAATACATTTGTATCACATCTAATTCCAATGATATGCATTATCTACAAATGTAGATTTCTACCCATGAAGTATGTCCTCCACTAACATAATTCATCTTATCTCAATTAAATACATTACCCACTAAAGTCTAGCTTAATCATGAGATATGTTATTCACTAACTTAATATATCTTATCACAAATAAATACATTATCCACTAATGTATTTCTGTCACATGAAATATGCTATCCACTAGCATAACTCAAATCATCAAATTAATGAAATACTTTATCTACTAATGTATTTACTATCACATAAGTCTCAAATGTGACCTTTCAATTAACTTATTAGAGTATATTACATTATTTGGATCATGTAAATATACCATCTTTTTTCCATAGTTAGAGTAAGAGATTACTTTAGAGGGAAGTTAGCTAGTGACTTCAAGTAATGTAATAAATCCACAAGTGTCAATGTGCAATTGTAAATGTGCAAGGTGTGTCCTTGTGCACCTAGGTAGAGTGTTGGCCAAGGAACCCATATTCCTATATAAAGTGCCTCATATTAAGTGATATATGATCACAGTAGGTAGTAGTGTAGAAGGTAAACTCCATTGGTGATGGAGTAAAATATAGTCCTTTAGCATATATTCATGGAGTATTCATTTCTTCCATAGCTACATTGTATTATTTTTATCATTTATTTTTATAGTATAATTTAGTCATATTTTAGAATTACTTTCCTTTATATTTGTTGCGTCTAGAGATCACCATATCTCGTAGCATACTTTATCAAAAGCTAATAGTGGTATCAGAGCTATAGTGAATATAGATAGTATTAGGGAGAGTCACAGGCACTGAAGTAAATCTTATTTGTAGAAATAATAAGATCACCTCTGGCTAGTATTTCCATGGGGTTGTAGAAAAATTCATGAAGACCATGACTCATCATTCATTCCACTAGATTGATGAATAAATTAGTGAAGACTATTTACAGATCTAGATTTTTTCATGTTAACTACTGTCTAAAGTTCTTTATTACAAAAAATTAACTCTCAAAAGTTGGGACACTAACTACAATAGATAGAGAAGGATTTCAACTTCATTTCTTAAATGTCTATGTGTTTTCCTCGTGTAGAGATTAGTTTTTGTTGCAAAAACAATAGATATTACATAAGAGATTCTAGGAGATGATTCTTGGTGAATTTTGGAGATTAGAGATATCTATTTCTAGATTGAAAACATCACATTGCAGAAGAAAAGACCACACAAACCATAATATAGAAGAAAAACCCAATAAATATTGATATAAAATAAAAGGCCATAGAAGCCTTGATCTAGAAGAAAAGGCCATACAAGCCTTGATCTAAAATTAGAGGCTATAGAAGCATTAACCCTAAAGAATACTCCAAAGAAAAGTATTTAATCTAGAATAAGACTCAAAAAAGATTTCGTGAGAAATAGAAGATAGGAAATTGGTGATATCAATTGAACACAGTGAATTATAGATTATCTAGAGTCTTTCCACAAGACTATGAAGACTATGAATTAGTACAAAATACATATCACTAGTTTTAGGAATAATCAATGAAATTGAAAAGGTATGAGAAAAGACCACATTGGAAGCAGTAGATTGAAGATATATTGTAGAAGAATTTGAAGAGATCCATAGAAGATCTCATTGGAAAAATTTCAATATTGGAAGAGATAAATAGGGACTAATAAATTCATGTTCATGATCTTAGAATAAGCAAAACTCAAAGATCCAAGAAAAATATCTCATTCAAAATACAAGAGAAGTTACAATATTGAAGACCTTTGAGAGGTCTCCAGGAGAAACAAGGAAAATGTTTAGAGAGTCTTTTGTAGAACTTATAGAAGCATCATCAAAAGATTTCCTAGAAAAACTCATTGTAGAAATCCACTACCAAAAAGAAGATCTTTATAGTTAAGGACTTGGGACACTTATCACCATCTAAAAACAAGACCAGGGGAGAAGGCTTTGACAAATGAATTGTCCAAACTCAAAAGAATCCATTGAAGACCTCAATATATTCATAATATTGAGAAGAAGATCCTATATGAAGTTAGAATTCAACAAGAATATTGAAGGAGGATTTATATAGAATAATCCTACCAAATCCAAGATATTTGTAGATTACCTTTTACAACAAGAAGACACATTTCAGAGATAAGATTTTTTTGAATCTATAGCAAAAAATAGAATATCACTTGAAGGATCAAGCCACCAAAACCTAGGCTCAAGATAGAAGGTTTGAGACCATATTTTTGTGAAGCATGAAGCCATTTTGTACAACCAACAAGAATATACAAAATTCATTCATCACAAGGCAACAACTTGGTGAATCTAAACACTAAGATCTACATCATATACATAAGCCATTAAAGGTAAGCAACATGGGTGCAATCAATTGAAATTTAAATTAGGGTTCACTGTCAAGTTTCATTAAGCACCATATTTGGATTAAAGTTGCAAAAATAAGGGTTCATGTTATAGTTTTTATCCCATTATCTATCTAGAAATCAAGAAGACTATATCCTACAATAGTGATATTAGTGCAAAATTGTAGATTATTTAAGGGTTCTTTATAATTACTCTTAAAATTTGCAAATATTATTAAGTGCATTTGAAACTACTTTGAGAGCTTATTTATAGGAGCAATAAGGTGAGAATTAAAATTATTTAAATTAGAGTTATTGTTGATTCATTGTACTATACTAGTTGTTCATTAATTTATATACTCTCAAAAGATTATTTTGTGTTTTTCTATTGTTAATATCAAGGGAATAAAAACCAACATACTATAAAAGCGTCTAGAGAAACTATTTGGTGAACAAAAAACCTATAGCATTTCATGGCCAAAGGAAGCCATTGATACAAATCAAAGAGTGGAGAAGAAATCTACCATTAAAATTCTTCATGAGTCTCGAATTCAAGGTGCACATAGGGTTTCATTAAAAATGAAAGTACATAAATTTATACTTTCAAAAAGGTATATTAGCTTGGATATATTATTATTAAACTATAGAAGAAACTCAAAAGAATAAGAGCAAGTAGAGGCCATATTCAAGAAGTAATAAGAAAGCATCAAGTCAGTCTACATAAGTCCTCAAGCTATATAGTGAGGAGACTTCATAACAAAGAAATAAATGACATCTAAAAGATACAAAAAATACAGTAAACTTTGGTGCAAAATAAGGTCTTTTATTCATAATATATTTGAGCACCATATACATCTAAAAGAGGTCATAGTATTGAGTGTATCAAGATACCAAAGTAGCAGGTGTTCTATATTGCTTGTACATCAACAAAGGTAGAAGAGAATCTGGTTTAGGGTTTGTAAGCATGGTCATCATCTCAATAGATATAAGGGTAGAGTTCAATCAAAAGAAAAGAACCATTGAAGGGCTCATATTGCTGAATATTTGAGATGCCTAAAGACATCATTTCTCCATATTAAATCAAGTGCCTAGAGCAAGCATCCACCTGCATAATTAAGGCCAATATAATAATGCCATTATCGATCAGTATCTACGAGAAAAAGAGATAGCATTAAGGGCATTTATCACTTGTGGCATATTTTTCAACACAAATAGGATAACACTATTAAGCAAGGAACACAAAGAAATTACAAAGATAAAATTTGTTATACCCAAGATGTATCTTGGAGAAGACATATACCAAAAGAAGCGCTCAAATCAGCCATTGGTTTTGTTGAGTGAATATTTTGCCCAGTTGCAAAATAGTCACCACAATCAGAGTATTAAATTGAAAACTCCCTCTTGCAAAGAAATTAAATGTAAACATGAATTTCTTCAAGGTTTTGAAAGACAAACATTCAACATATATGTATGAAATCAATAATAATTGGAAATAATATATGCTAGAATAATCTCAATGATATGCAAGTGACAGTTAACAAAGGAGCCTTGATAGTTTAATGCTTAATGATTATGGCTCTTCAACCCTTAAAGTGAATGTGAAGTTTTCTTATGTGAAAGTGGTTCCTTTTAATGTTCTTGGCAGTAATTTATCTTACCATGAATCCCAGTTAGCAAGTCCATTTTATCTTCATATTAAAGGTGTAAAATGCAAGAGTGCATGAAATAGTCCACTTCATTTTAACTCCATACCCTTAATGTGAGATTCATTTATAGTCAATAGATTCTTTTTATCTTCATTATTAGTGTTCTACTAAAAGCTAAGTTAGAATTTAGACATGTTAGACAATTGGTAAGTCAACATTCATTTGCATTATCTATCATTAATGTGAAGTAGGCATTAGTACCCTCCCTCCTAAGGTTGATTTTATCTAAAAATTTAGATTTGAAAATTTGAAAAGTTTGGTGCAATTTGGAGGTGTAGAAATTCTGGATGAGGACCAAAATGTAAATGCATGAAATGAATGTACAAGACATTTTGGAAAAAGGACTAGAATGTAACTAAAGTTAAACATAAAATGTATAAAATTTTTGGACAAGGACCAGAATACAATAACTGAAAATGAAATGCAGAAATTCTAGAAAATGACCAAAATGTAAAGCAAAATGTAGAAATTCTAAAAAATGATGAGAATGTAAAGCAAAATGCAATTTTTTTTTAAGAAGACCAAAATGTAAATCCAAATGCAAAAATTCTGGAAGATGGACCAGAATAGAAAGCAGTGAATATAAACGACCTTTTTACAAAGTAGAATTATCAAAAATATAGAAAATAAACTTAATCTATTTACATAAAAGTTGGAAAAGCATGCATGTAAATCCTGATATCATATTCCCCTACTCTGCAAAACCATAAGTTATGAGACAATTCTGAAGGTAACCTAATCTAAACAAATCTACATAAAACACAATTATATTAGATCAAGTGCAAGACTCAAAGGATAAAATAACATTTGCATCTATATTAATATTCACCTAGTATAACCCCCAAAAGGCATTAAATATGTAGATACAAATTAAAACAATATGTAATATCAAAATAAATAATAAAAATGTTAACCCTCAACCAAATATATCCTGTGATTTTGCTCACAAAGTGTATGCTTGCCAAAATGTTTGCATTCGATTTCAAAATATTATCTTTTATCACAAAAATTTCTATCCCTTCTTACAAAAATCTCATGGGCTTAAATAAAATTTGACCCTTGGCATTTAATTTCCCACTTTGACTCTTCATCTTCCATATGTCTCTAGTAGCCTTGCAATAACCTAAATAATAAAACAAAAATAAATAATGATATTTTATTTCCTTTTTATTTTATTTATAACTCCTTATACCTCCTCTTATATTATAATATGAAAGGTCACTTCTAATATTTGTTTTCTTTATTTTATGAATTCCCTTTGTATATTATAATATATTATAAAACAAATAAATTTTCAATTATTTTTTATCCCCTTATGACTCCCAAGGCACTATATATTATAATATATATAAAAAAAAAAAAATTGAAACTTTATTTTATTCCCTTATGGCTCCCATACCTTTTATGCTCCTTAAAATAATACATATCCCTTAATAACATAAAAGGGCCTTACCATAAAATAATGAAAAGAAAAAATATATATCTAAGGCCCATGGTCCATTATCTCTATGGGGTGAACCAGACTCACCAAACCACCTATCAAACATTATTTTCGTAGCATCCAACCTCGCACAATGCTCTACCATCTACGTTGATGCCTTCCTCGATGATCCTGCCATGACACTATCTGTATCTTCATGGCTTAGAGGCCAAATTCCACCATACTCTCTCTAGCGAACTTTAAAAACTTTTGACATGCCGAAACCAGGAGTGTACCCCTTGATGTTTCTTGACAGCAAAAAAAAACTATGTGAATCCTCCCGATTGTGATTTAAGCTAGAGGAAAATTTGTTGTTAGGGTTTGCGAGAAAGTTTAGGTAAATTCTTTCTATATTTGCAACCTTCAACGGCTCTATAATTTCAACATAGATAGCTACGTCTGCCAGGAAAAATTGCCGCCACCTACTTCCTATCTGATATGGGCTCTAATATCCCTTATTAGTGTGTAAGGCCCCAAAATCCATTCACTGTTGATATTTCGAAACTGTGTTCTTGTCTTTGTATTAGTCAATGTCACCATGGGTAGCTATCGTTACAGAGTCCTAGTGCTCTGAATGTGTTTGGCCTGATTAAGCTCATCCTAGAACCCATGTCATGTTCCACATCGACTCCGTGATGGTCCCTATGCTTCATGGGTGCCATGTCATTGCCACAATGAATTTGGGTGAGCTTCATGAGTTGATGTCCACCTAAGAAATCTGAGTAATACACTGCGTTAACTGCAAGTATCTTCTTCACACCATGGCTCAACATCGTTGATGTTATACCTAGCCGTTGCGTCATCACAAAAGAATCTAATCATACTATCATAAACAACTACCCAAACTTCACTCGAATCAAACATTTTTGTTCCTCATTCAATGCTTCCAACAATGAATATTACCACTATCCTTCTACTATACGCTGACACTTTGGCATAGCTAGCTACTACTCGACTTTGCTATTAAATTTTATTTGACTTTGATAATGATATCCCTCACTACCATGAGTACAATTACCATACCAACATCGAATTTTATGTCAATTTACTTATGTGTTTAAAATGTCCACCATGGAGAGGTCTACATGACACCCTTTCATCGTAACCCTGCTTGGTCCCGGTCTCTTACCCTATGCATGATCGAGTAACCATAAGTCTTGTTTGTCCATGTATTCCTTGAATCGTCTATCAAATGTTGAATTTGTCCACATAGGTATCGTCCTTACTCTCCTGGGATGCCCTCATCCACACCCCGTAGCTTCCACCACATTACTCTCACCGCAAAAAATTGTTACCATCAATTGAATGATCAACACATATATACTTCATCGTATTATATTGCTCGGCCTATACTGCTGCATTTGTGTACATGAAATGTGAACCACACTCTACCAAGATCCACTACCGTTGTCCGTGTGGACCCATTATGTCATATGTTATACAAAATTGTCATATTTTATGTTTAATTATGTTATACTGAGACATTAGCAAAGACAATCACATACCATGTCTTCAATTAGAACATTCGCTCATGCCACCTATGATGTTGCCTCTTACTATTAACATGGCTTCATTTGTTTCAATCGTTGATTGTTTGAAATGGTAATGTTGCTACTCTGATTGACCATCTCTGACATCGCTCTCCATGTCATGCATCCAATGTCGCATCCAATCGTGACATTCGGTCCAAGTTGGCACTAGATTCATACCGCCATACCACATCGTGTGGGCCCTACTTCTCAAAAGTCTCCCATCATTTATAACATGCACCCACTACATATAGTAATGGACATTAGACCTTATAACATTTAAACAAAATATGTAAGCATTAATATGAGCACATAAGGACAAATAACGATTATGTTACTATCCTTAACTTTATTTTATATTTTTGTTTTATTTATATATATAATATATTAAAATACCCCATATATATAAATAATTATATATATGTATATATATATATATATATATATATATATATATATATATATTTATACATTTTTAACTTCTATTTAAAAATATATATATAACATATAAAATATATACATATGTAGACACCTAAAACATGTCATGTTTAGGAGAACTACTTACATAGGCACATTCATAGGCCATGTGACTAAACCTTGGACTTTCCAAGTATCAAAAGTGGTCCTCACCACTCATCTGGGGTATTCTAGGCCCATTCAAGCTTAGCCACTATAAACCAGAGTAGTTGGACCTTGGCCACTCAAGCTTAGAGAGGCTAAACCTTAGCCACTATAGACGACAATGGCCAAATCTTAGTCACTGCAGATGATAGCGACTAAGCCATAAAAAGCATTTTATCGACAAACAGGCCTAATCAGGGGTGGAAGTGGCAGTTTGCATGCAATAAAGGTGAGCGGGAGTAACTTTGCATTCCCCTTCATGACTAGTTCACATGGAAGACTTGAGTCTGAATTTAGACTTCAGTTAACTGGTCTTTAAACATAGAAAAGACAAAAGCTTCTCATGCTAACATTCACTATGCATGAGAAATTCAATCCTAGGGTTTTGAACATAGACCTAGGGTTTCACACACTTTAAAAGGTGCAAGCCTAAGAGCACCAAGGATCCAATTTTTGATACGATTTGATCCGAATGAGTCCGCATTAGAGGTCTGATTTTATCATCATGAATTGAGCATAGTAGGTCATTGAGGAGAGCATATCGGAGCACCTTGGAGGAGCTACGAAGTGCTAGTCGATCAAGGGTTTAACACGAGCAAATCAATCACCATTTCAACATCAGAAACAAGCTTTGATCCATAGACTTGGAGCAAGGAAGACAAGTTTCACTTTAGCGACCGTTGTCTTGGATAGTGGCCCATAGGCCTAGCTTAGGGTGTAGACATTAGCTTCATTATTCTATTTTCTTCATATTTTGCATATCATTAGCATAGAATCACTTTATTCATTCACATTCATAACATTAGTTTCATTTGCACTTGCTTTCATTTAAGTATATTCATTGCTAACAACCTCATCTAGGGAGGCAATCTCAAACATCTAAGCGTGTGTTGTTGTTTCATTGCTTACAAGGCCACAGGTGCATCTACAACATACGAAGCAAGAGGATCCCTCTGGGAAATAGACCCAAAGAAGGAGGCATCTGTAAGCCCTCATACATTTCTGTGTGCATCACCGGGAAGCCTTTATAAGCACGCCACCCCTATGCGAGGGGGATATTTTATACATCTGTTGCCCTCCTTGTGTAAAATCATGTATCAAATGAAGGGTATCCCTTAGAGGGATTTATATGTAACTGGACCATGGAAATATCAATACAAGAGCTTTCATTCATTTATTTCTTTGCATTCTGGTTGTGTCTTCTTTTACACCTTTCATTTAAGATGCATGCTTAAAACATTAATAGATTCAATTAAATCACAAGTAGGAAAGGTCAGCAGGGCCGGTGCATCGCTTCCCCGAGGTCGCTATAGATGGCGATCACGGTGGGACTTCCACTAATTTTTCATTCTTGGCCTGAATACTAACTTGGTTTTGTGTGCAGGTTTAGCCACTCTGATCTACAGTGGCTAGTAGTCAGCCACTCTGGTCTACAATGACCAGGAGTCAACCACTCTATTCTACAACGACCATAAATTAGTCACTCTGGTCGACAATGGCAAGAACTGGGGTGCAACAGAGGTCAAAACATTGATTATATGAGCTAGATTAAAGGTTGGTACAACTTTTTTGACACTTTATGGTTTTCTGTCTATTTCTATTTTCTTAAAAACAGTGATAATTAAGACATATTTCAATTTGGAAAACTAAAAGAATGAAAGAAGAATGAACTTGCATCTTGCACATCTTAGGTTTCCTTTTAGATTTTTCACTAGGCATTGCTAGGAACAATGGCTTATGTCTATAAAGTTCACCCTAGAATCCAACGTGCTAGGCACTGTGTGTTGTTTTCTTGCTTTGGGGCCTTTCTAAAGGCCATACTTGCACCTAATAGAGTGCATTCATTAATCTCATAGTAGCTATGCACCTTTCTAAAATTGAAATGTATTTTGCATTAGGCATATAGGAAAGAGTCATTGTTGTTGTATGATGCATTCTTATTCATGCAAACTTAAAATGAACACCACACACACACGCATCATTTAAACATTGGGGAGTTGGATTTCATCACCAACCCTCAATTCAGTCTAGTGACATTGGCATTCATCTCCTTCCACCGGTTTACCCCCTAGAGCTTCCTAGAAATGGATTGAGGAACTTGCTTATAGTGGTACTAAGTTATTTGTGTTCAAACTATCTCCCACTATTGGAATCATTGGTTCAGAGTGGAAGAGCTAGGCGAACCCCCCACTGGGATTTAAGCGGTGTACCCTAGTCTCTTTTGAGAAATCATGTTTGGCATGAGTGTTCTTGATTATCACTATGGATGAGTCTCCTCATTCTCAATCCAAAGCAAAACAAGAAATCAAAGAAACAACAAATCATCAAAATACAACAAACAGTTTAGGGCACACTTAAATTGATAATCAAGATAAACATTTGCTTGATATTGTTTGGTTATATTTAAGTGCAACACAAAAACTAAAGTCCTAAAACAAAATGGTCAAAACAAGAAGTAAACACCCTCGGTATGATACCGAAGAGGAATCTGAAGCAACTCACACCCTTAGGCGAAGTCGTAGTAACATTGAAAGACCTACCCGTAAGACCATGAGACGTAGTTCTGTGAGTCTAAGGGGTGATAACTCAACCCTTGGGGGATCTCCTCAAGAAACCCCAAATAGGGAGAAACATCATAGAACTACATCACATAAGGACAAAGAGGCTTCATGACCATCCTCATCAAGGAGACATGAGGAGACCTCAAAGGCCTCCTCTAAACACACAAAAACCTCTCAAAGACATGAGGAGGCCTCAAGAGCTTCCTCCCCACATGGACATAAGAGAGGGTCTAAAACCCATTCTTCACACAGGGATGACGAGGATTCCATGCCTCCATCCTCGTGGAGAAAGAAGGTGACCACAAATCCTTCATCATCAAAAGGACATATAGGGGTTACAACATCCCAACATTCACATGAAACACTTAGAACAGATCAGCCCACTAAGGGGTAGGAAACTAGAGATACATCCAGTCATAGACATCAAACAGATGATATCCTTCGCACAAGAGGAAGGATTCCAATAGACTATGACCTCATTGGGATAAATGGCACCCCACGGGATCAGCCATGGAAAATAAGATAGTTAGATGAGTTGGATCGGATTTATTTGAGGCCACCTCCCAAAACCATAGCTATGGAAAATTTTGCATCTAGAAGCTCATGAACCATGACTTCTAAGCCCACTTCTCATACTGGGGGTGCCTCAAGGTGATCCCATAGTAAGCATACAGAGTCAGATCATAGAGACACTCAATAATACACTGAACAAGTTACACTAGCTAGCAAGAGCAAAGACACAATGGAAACCTCTTCGAGGAATCTATGAGTCAAGACCACAAGAATAGGATCATACAAGCATGAGTCTTCTATGACAGTGCAAATTAACCACATGCGATGGTTAGAGAACACCTTGCACAAAGAGTGAGAGCTTGTAGAAGCTCTCGAACATGATAAACAAAGAGAACGGTTGTTACGCCAACATGAGCAACGGTTAAGGGAGCAAGCTGAGCAGCTAGTTCATGACAACCAACAAGAAAATGGTAATGATCATCAAAGAGAGAAATGCATTGACTCACCAAGAGAGGGGCACACTAGACAAGAAGGAAACCCACAACAAAACCACCCACCAAATCATGAGCGAAATCCAACTGGTGGAGAAAGGGTAAACCTAATAGATCAGGATCAGACACATCCTGAATCCCCTCGTAGGAGGGACAAAAATAGATAAAATCAAGTGGATAGAGGGCTACCTCCATTGCCACCATGAGGGGGCCTACAAGAAGAGGAACTCCTCACCTCAAAGGTATTCCAAGCACTTGCTAAAAATATGAAGTCCTTTGAGAAACAAGAGACAGCTGGGAACCAACCAACATTGAGCAAAATACACAACCAACCATTGTGCCCATCAGTTCCTAGCCCTACCTATCCTAAGCACTTTGAGATGCCTAGGCTAGAGAAGTTTAAGGGTGAAGAGGATGCACAAGATCATGTTACCAACTTTATCAATGCATGTTTTCATCTCGAATACAATGATGCTCTTATGCTAAGGACATTCATCATGACATTTTTGGGTGCGGCCACCCAATGGTTCAACCAATTGCCCAAGCATAGCATATCCAACTTTGAACAACTAGTGAATGCTTTCTTGAAGCATTTATATTTTGGTGCTAAGAGAAAAGTGAACCTTTTGGACCTGGCCAATTTGAGACATTATGATGATGAGCCAGTAATGGACTATGGGAATAGATGGAGAAAATTCATGGTAAAATTATCATTCTCCGTTCCCATAGAAGAGATCATCCGGATGTTCACCAAGAGTTGTTCCAAACACATTTCCCTCTTGCTACAACTACAACAATACCCCTCATTTGAGGAAGCTTTGGCACAATCCAAACTCATTGAGGACATAAAAGTAGATGAGGGAACCATAAAACTCCGAACCAAGGAGTGGAACAAAAATGACAAAAATGATAAAAATAAGCAGAAGCAGGCAAACCCTACCCCAGTTAATCAAGTGGTATTGGTTGCACCTAAGGATGGGGCTGCATAGCAACCCCAGAATTATCAAGCACATCCTCCACCAGCCAATTATGATCAAAAGAACAATTAGGGGAGAAATAGAGAACGCAAACCCCCTCGCTATTTTACACCATTGACAGAATCAATGCAATCAATCTTCAACCAATTGAGCGAGGCGAGAAAGATCAGATTCCCTGATATACCTCTTATAGATCCCAACCATCCTAAGCCAAAAGGATATAGGGAAGATCAATTTTGCCCTTATCACAGGATACCGGGGCATAACATTGAGGTTTGTGTTGGTTTTAAGCACCAAGTGCAAAACATGATTGAGGTGGGAGAGCTCAAAGTTGACAACCCATTAGCTCCTAACAATAGAGATATGGGCATATACAAAAACCCACTACCAAATCATGAGGCCCCTAGAGGGCAAGGTGCCCAAGTCAATCAGGTCCGAGTGGATATACCTACCCACGGGTGTGTTGGGATGGTCAAAATTATCAATATAGCAACCAGGAGTAGACGATATGGTCAACCACAACCTCCTGCAACTCCCATTAATGCCCCAGCTACACCTAGGTAGAGGTAAGGATAAAAAAACCTTCCAGGTCCACCAACCCGACTTGTGGTGACTATTCGGAGTAGACTTGAGCAAAAATTACAAATGAATTTGACTAAGCTATCCATCTATGAGCTCATACAATAGTCCCCGAAGCACAGGGAGACCTTGATGGAGATTTTAAGGACAATTGAGCTCCAACCACAAGATCCTAATGCATTCACCCATTTTGTGGGACAAGTACAAGAATGCCAAGAACCTATAATCTAATTCTATGATTACAAGATTAAGACGATGCCCACTACCTTACCAGACCCTCCGCTGCACATTGTGGCATCATTCAATGATCTACCTTTTAAGAGAGTCTTGATCGATACAGGTTCATCAATCAACATCATCACAACAACAACAATAGAGCACCTTAAGATCCCCAAGTCTCATATCATTCCAGGAGCCTACACATTGAGGGCTTTCAATGATGCCTTATGCAATACTATGGGAACGATAGTCTTACCTATCAAGGTGGGGCATAAGACCATCCCCGTGATGTGTCATGTCTTGGAAGGGGCCATGCAATACAACATCCTCTTAGGGCGACCTTGGATAAGGGACATGAAGTGTGTTCCTTCGATCTTACATCAATGTGTTAAGTATGTGCATGATAACAAAGTCTACATGGTGTTGGATGATGAGGAGCCATTCAAATATGTCCATCAGGTGGATTGTCCAGGAGAATTTGTGATTCCCTCTGCCCACTTGTACGTTGGACCTTCATCTCTGGCTATGCAACTGAATGACAAATACAAAGGGGTGCAAAAAGACCCATCTACATCAACACCTCATTTAGCGCCCAACATGACTAATGCTTCTAAGAAACCATCAATGTCTAAGCCAAAAGACAATCAAAAGCTAAAAGCACCCATGGGGGAAGAAAGGAAGCTCAAGGAAGCGCTAACCATAGCCATTGAGAAAGGTCCAAGTCCCATGGAAGAAGAAGATCTCCAATATCAAGTCAAATATGATGACTACCACCCCGCTTCGCCAGTGTCATCCGTGGGGTCATCCACCTCACATGCGACTATACACTTGGCAAGTACAGGGATAGGAGAATACCTTGTGCAGAACATAACATTCATGCCCATCATAGAGTCTACACAAGACATGGGATGACCAAAATACTTAAGACCACTAGTGGGAACAGTGGTTCCACTTGGAATCCCTCCCAACCAGATAAACTTTGTCTATGCTGGACTAGATTGTGCCCATAAGTCTACTAAAGAAGAAGAGGACAATGATGAATTATTCACTATTAATGTTCATTACCTCTCTAATCTAGAGTTTTCTCTAAGCTACTTTGAACGTTGCCATTGGCATGGTTACGATCTTGGTATATATGAGCAGGGGTAAAGATGGCCATTCGAGCCACAATACCAGCTTCCCACTGACATGTTTGGGTTAGGCTATCACATCAGAGGTTGAGATGACTCTCTAGTAGCAACCTTGGATAGATTGAGCTTGGGGTTAGGAGAAGACATCGATTTTATTCCTTATCACCCACTAAGTTCAAGACTTATGAGCAATAGGAAAGTGGTCGTGATGAACATACCACCACCCAAAATTTATCATCCAAGACTCACAATTGATGCCATCCCAGTAGGATACAACTCATGGGATGAAGAGCAAGAAGAAAATAGATATGTGGCAAGTGATGATGAAGCACAATAGGGCTTGGCCTATCATGGGCCTCGCTATATACAAAGCTTTACTTGGTCCATCCACAATGAGAGTGGATACATATCGGATGAGAGTGGCTATGAGTCAGAGGACTCAATAGAGAGAGCCTATCTAGGATCAAGGCATTGGCCCCAAATCTTGGGGTAAGAGACTAATGCAAATGGCTTCTTCATAAGTGATGAATAATATGAATATGAGACAAAGATGGCCTACTTAGAGCCAATACATGAGCCTTTTGTCTTAGGGCCGCATACCAATGCTAATGGTTTCTGGATAAGTGATGATGACTTTGAGGATGAGACTAAGATGGCTTATCTCAAGCCTCACCACTTGTGGCAAGTTGACATACTGGTAGAGAGAGAGGTGGCACTTCATTCCATAGACCCTCATTTATGGTTTTTAGGGAGACCTATTGACTTAGCTACCATTCACTAGATGGTCAATCCCCCTTCGCCTACATTCAGAGAGTGGTTAGAGCCCAATGATCCTATTATCCGGCCTACTCATAGGTCGGATCCAAATATTCCTTTTCCTCTAGAGCCTCATCGTGAGTATGGAAGGGAAACCTCTGAGGCAAGATTCCACCCATGTGGTCCTGGATATTTCATTCCATCCATCAATACAATCTCCATTGATTTGACCACTCCACTTCATAACCCAGCCGATCCCACAAAACCTTTGTGTATTGATATGGAGGCTATTGATTGGGATCACACTGATTCACCCATAGAGCCTGAGGATATTTTCTCTAATGAAGAGACATTACAACCATTCCATTTTATAGTAGGATTTGCATATGATGTGTTCCATGCTGGTTTGGATCCTAAGTCAGTAGGACCTATAAACCCCGCCGATGACATTCACTTGATACCCACGCCCCACCAGTTGGAGGATGGGTCACATATGGCTATAGAAATGAATTTTAATGTGGACATCAATGATGATCCTACTCAACCAAAGAAATTCAAGTTCAAAGAAAGTCTATCTCCAGAGGAACAAGCCATCATAATCCCTCTCCTTAAAGAGAGGCCAAATATTTTTGCTTGGACTTACAAAGATATGCCAGGAATTGATCCAAAGTTAGTGGTTCACAACCTCTCATTGGATCCCCTAAAGAAGCCAGTCAAGCAAAATTTGAGTAAAATGCATCCAACCATCACTTTGATGGTGAAGAACGAATTGCAAAAACTATTGGACATGATTTTCATAGTTCCCATCGACTATCTTGAATGGGTCTCAAACATGGTGCCCATGGGAAAACCATATGGAAGAGTCCGCATTTGCATATATTTCAGAGACTTGAATAGGGTAACTCCAAAGGATTCATTCCCATTTCCAAACATAGATGCTCTTGTTGACACCACTATAGGTCATGAGATGCTCTCCCTAATGGATGGTTTTTCTGGATACAATCAAATCTAGATTAAACCCGAAGACCAACATAAGACTGATTTCATTACTCCATGGGGAACTCTCTATTACAAAGTGATGCCATTTGGCCTAAAGAATGCTTGTGCCACATACCAGTGGGCAATGACATACATATTCCATGATTACATGCACACAATATTGGAAGACTACATGGATGACTTGCTAGCCAAATCTTTAGTGCGACAAGAGCATTCTCAAGTCCTTACAAAGGTCTTCGATCACCTCATAGAGCACAACACCATATTTAATCCTAAGAAGTGTATGTTTGGCATAAATTTTGGTAATCTCTTAGGATTCATCATTTCAAAGAGAGGCATTGAAGTCGATGCTACAAAAGTAAAGGCTATACTAGAAATGGCCACCATTAGGGAGTTGAGAAGCCTACAGGGTAAGGTAGAATAAATAAAATGGTTCATCAATTAATTATTAGACAAGTGTCAACCCATGAACCAATTACTATGTAAGAATATCCCATTTCATTGGGATGAAGAGTGCCAACAAGCCTTTGCAGAGATCAAAACATACCTGTAAACATTGTTAGTATTGGCTCCACCAAGTCCTGACATACCATTCTTGCTATACATATCAGCTATTGATTTTTCTTTGGGTACCATGTTAGCACAAAATAATGTGTCAAACAAATAGCAAGTCGTATATTACATTAGTCGCACCTTGGTGAGTTACGAGCTGGGATATGCATACATAGAAAAGTTATGCTTAGCAATGGTATTTGCAACCAAAAAGTTGCAACACTACATGTTGAGCCATACGACCTATGTTATATCCAAACAAAATCCTTTGCAGTACATGATGAACAAGACATATCACAATACATGTACGACAAAGTGGATCATGCTATTGACATAATTTTATCTAGAGTTCATAATCCAAAATTCCATCAAGGAACAAGTCATAGCATATCAATTAACATAGGCACCTCTCCAGGAAAGCAAGCCTCTCACCATAGAGTTTCCTGATGATGCAGTATTCGTATTATTAGACACACTAGAATTCAAAGAACCTAATAAATAAAGAGACATGGCATTGTTCTTCAATGGTTTGAAATGCGATTAAGGGGGTGGATCAAGGATAGTCTTTATCACACCATAGGGTGCTCCATTGACCTTATCATTCAAAATGGACTTACCTTACACAAAAAACAAAACAGAGTATGAGGCCCTGATCTTGGGACTTCAAACAGTCATAAAAATGAGCATTAAAATATTGAACATCTTTAGTGACTCCTTTCTCATAGTAAGCCAAGTCAAAGTCATATTCCAATGCAGGTGCCCACTCTTGAAAGCTTATAATGAACTTGTTGACACTTATCTAGCCCGAATAGAATGGTATGACATCAAGGCAATCCATTGCATGTCAAATAAATTTGCAGACACCATGGCATATTTAGGATTCTTAATCCCTTCGAATCTGTCTATTTATTTCACAACCATTCATGTAAAAGTACTTGCATTTTAAGCAATACAACATGAGGTTATTGACAACCTAGATTCAATCAACATGATCCAGAGAGAACCAAACTAGGATCATTCCTTAAAAGCTAGATCTCTCTTGCAAATGGCGCCTTGGGAATATTTGATATCTCAAGGTCCTACAGAGTGTGGAACAACCATTCATCACAGGATTGTTTCTCAATCTATGTTTACAAATGCTGGATTATAAGAAGAACATGTCATTTTATCCATAGAAGTTGTGGCTTATCAGGATTGGCTATCCCAATTGTAGGACTTCCTAAATATTGGAATGATGTCACAAGTCTTGTTGCATGTCTAAAGACGAATATATAAACAAAATGTGACAAAATACATTTTTCTAGGAGATATCCTTTATAGATGAGGCTATTATGGAATCTCCTTCGTTGTCTTGAGCCCCATGAAGCATCCTGGGAAATTTCGCAAGCTCATGATGGTACGTGTGCTGGCCACTTCAGTGGCATGACCATCGTTTAGCACATATTGAGAATGGGTTACTATTGGCCCACTATGAAAAAATATTTTTGTGAGTATGTCAAGAGATGCGTTAAGTTCCAGCATCATGCAAACCTCATGCACTTATCATCACAAGCCTTGCAACCCATCCAGGAAGCATGGCCCTTCTCGCAGTGGGGACTAGACTTGATTGGGAAAATATCTCCCCCATATTCAGGCTGACACACATTCATCATCATAGCCATAGAGTATTTCACCAAATGGGTTGAAAATATCCCCTTAACATTGACAACTGGACCAAGGATTGTAGAGTTTATACTCCACAATATCATAAGTTATTTTGGAGTCCCTTCGAAGATAATATCAGATAATGGACCATATTTTAAGAACAAAAATGTGTGTGCTTTAATGAACAAATACCATATTCAGCACAATTTTTCAACACCATATTATTTGCAAGCAAATGGGCAAGCAGAAGCCTTAAAAAAGACCATTGTCTCCATATTGAGGAATATGGTGAAAGATAATCATAAGGATTGGTAGTTGCAATTACCTCTCGCATTATGGGCATATAGGACTAGTGTGCGAACGCCCATTGGGGCAACACCATTTTTATTTGTATATGGCATTGAGGACATAATGCCCTTAGAATTGGAAATTCCAACCTTGAGAGTATCCTTGAAATATTTCATAGATGATGACACCGCACGGTAAGGCCATCTTGATCAGCTAACTCTTCTTTATGAACGTCGAGTCAATGCCTTGGAGCATCTCCATATTTATCAAAACCTCCTTGCATGAGCATACAATAGTAATGTCCATCTAAGGGAATTCAAATTTGGGGATCTTGTGCTCAAATAAAACCAAAGAAAATCAAACCTACTGCTGTACTTACGAGACAAATTTGTGGTAAATTGGATAGGCCCCTACATAATTTCATAAAGGGTTGTACCTAGAGCATATCACCTTAAATCATTGGATGGGGTTGAAGAGCCTGAACCTCTCAATATCATTCATTTGAAGGCATTTCACACATAAAAAAAAAAAAAATCAAATATTTGTAAAATAAAAAACATAGACACTTAAATCATATAAATCTCCAAAGGCATCTTAAGCTCTTTGGTCAAATTATAAAAAGCTCCAAAGGTATCTTAATACCTTTGGTCAAATCATAAAAAGCTCCAAAGGTATCTTAAGCCCTTTGGTCAAATCATAAAAGTCTCCAAAGGCATATTTAAACCCTTGGTAAAATCAATCATAAAAGGCTCCAAATGTATCTTAAAATCTCTTTGGTCAAATCATAAAAGGCTCCAAAGGCATCGTAAAAGCCCTTTGGTAAAATCATAAGAAGCTCTAAAAGCATTTTTAAGCCCTTTGATCAAATAAATCAAAAATATCCAAAGGCATATTTAAGCCCTTTGGTCAAATCATAAAAAACTCCAAAGGTATCTCTAAGACCTTTGGTCAAATCATAGAATGCTCCAATGGTATATTTAAAGCCCTTTGGTGAAATCACAAAATACAAAAACAATGCAAAAATACAAAATACAAAAAAAAAACATTTTGCATCTTACATCCGCATTCACATAGTTGCATTTCATTATAACATAAATATCCATTGCATGCCCATTTTTTATGATCATATTCTTGCAAAAAATGCTATAGTTTATATCTCAATCACAATAATCAAATCCACCTTCATCCATGCATCCATGTGAGTAACTGTGTTTCTAAAAACAACCATTTCATGTTGCTATAAGAAACATACTAAGGTTTCCTAGTCATTCAACCACATCTAGTGGTCTTATAAAATTTTGTATAAAGCCACCTTGATCAGTACAGAGTAAGGTCTAATTTTAATAAAACCTTGGATATTCAGGATCCCATCACTAACTGAAACGCTAAAATCCTAGTTGGTATAAGGGAAATATAAAAACTGCAAAAGTGGTCTATGTTACCTTAAGAAAAAAGGATTTTCCTTGTTTATCCCCCAGTGCAAACGGTTTAAGGGTGTTGATAATTGGAAAAAGGACAAGATTCGACCTATCCAATTAAATACCTTTCTTAAAACAAAATAAGCAAAAACCCTGAAATGACACAAATTCAAGAGCCCAAAGCACACATTCAAATTATCAAATATTCCAAAAGAAAAACGAATAAAAAGTAAACAGTGGTTATCATCACTACATGAATCCCCTTGTCAAAAAATAAAAAATCAATAAAAATAAACAGTGATTCTCATCACTACACATGAGCAAGTATCCCAAATGAAATAAAGAAAAGAAGGGAATGGAGCTTGAATCCCTAAAATTATCAGCATCATACAAAATTGGAAAGAGAAATCCTTACGCATGATGATATGTCTATTACATTAGCTTCTATCATTTGTGTAGACCAATGTTTGAATGTGAATGAGCTAGCTTAGGTAACCCAATACTACCTAGTGGTATAGTACATCTAAGTCCAACATAATGATAATATGAACTCTCGAGTATCCCCGATCTTAGCAATGGGTTGAAAGAATCCTTCCTGACATCGAAATAAATACCTGAGCTCTATCTAAATATATTCATGTGCACACATAGAGAGAATGAATATCCAGGTACATGGTGAAAAGCCTTGTTTTTCAAAAATCTTGTATGATCAGTACATAGCTGCTGATAGGGTAACTAGATTTGAAGTCTCCAGAGAAAAATCTCAAAAATTCCTACGTAGCAACAAAACATATCATAAATCACATCATCAAAATTTCTTTATAAGCTTTTATAAATTAGGGGGTATTAATAAAATAAACTAAAAACCAATCATATGTCAAAAATGATATTTAGACAACCACTTATTATTTTATATCTTTTAAATTATAGAACCTTATCCAGAAAATACATTCATCCCACACCACTTCATTGCACATATGGATGGCTTAAATAATTAATTATCATGATTAGAATGATTATTAAACATTCATGTTTGTTATACTTTATGTGTTATCACCCATTAGATTATCATAATCATAGCATATTTAATCCTTGTGTTTTAAGTGATTAAAACATACAAGTTCATTCACATTAGATTACACATTGCATACATCACATACATAATGCATTACATATTACATGCACCATATCTCGAAAGCACGAGGATACGGAAACAAAAAGGAATATGCCACAAGAACAAGAAATAACGTATGCAAATCAACACAAGATAAAAGCAATAGAAATATGGTAATCTATTTTATTTATATGCTTTACAAATTGTGTTACAATACATCTCCTTCCTTTTTAGGGGATAGGAGAGTCAAATGTGTTTCTTGTCACAAGATCCATTTCTAACAATCCTTCTTCCGTGTGCCCACATGTAATATGGGCGGACCAAAACGTCGCCGCCACTGTTGTATGTGATTATTTGCTCTTTCTTGCTCCTCTACTGTTGGAAACCTGCGTTCAAAGAAACAGAAAATATTAATAATACCTGCAGACCAAATGAAACATATATTTCCCACAGCCTATTGTCAGTGTATGCATGAAAATAATAAAATGACTATCAAATAAACTCTGATTGACCTGAAACTTTGACAGAAGCATAAAAATATCATCATAAGACCATTGCAAAAAGAACAGTCTGAAAATTCCTCACAGATCTGTACTAGCTCCAGGGTGGGACGAATAGGACTATGAGAATTGGCCAAAAAAGTACCCTATTCAATGTCCTACTTAGGAAGCTCCAAAAGACCTGAAAAATTGGGGTTAGCTAATTTGGGGCGTTTTGGGACGACCCAGATGCTCAGATTTCTCCAATTTTTCCTCTAGAACCTATATTTTGAATATGGCATCTGCAAGTTAGTGAAAGCGGGAAAGCACAATAACTTGGTCAAAAATGATCATAATGACATGAAATTTGAAATGTAACCTATTTAACCTATCTATAATAATATGCAAAAGAAAAAAACAAGAAATCTATCACATATTTCTAATCATCCCGGGGTGGGGCGATTAGCACTATGATAGTTTGGGGAGTTCCCGGGGGCAGGACGCCCACCGTTTGAGGCACTGTTTCAGCACCAATCCACTTGAGATGGGTCCAAAAATGATTATGGGGTGTTTTAAACAAATTTTGTGGATATTTGTGGCCAAAAATCAGGTTTTGCATCCGGATTCGCGCTTTCAATAGTCACCCAATAACCTCTCTTTCGAATGAGAGATTAAGGATGTAAAAGCAAAAATCGCAAGTATGTAAATTGGCAACACTTCATTACTCAAATGATCCTTATCTATATATATTTTGGGTGGTAAAACCCACCAATTTATAGACCTAGGGTCTCTTTGTTTGAATTGCGCATGCGAGGGTGCCTCTTGAGTTAACTGTCATATTTTCAGAGAAAAGCTAACTTCTTGATAAAAAATCTTCTTGCATGAGGTCTCTAAAATAAATACATGCATGATAGAAGTATATATTCTTGAATAAAATCTATTCCTCGCAATTTCATGGCCTGAAGCCTTAGTTAACTGGCAGAGTTGTCGAGGTTTGACTTTTTGCCAGTCAAACCTACTATTTGTCCCACCCTGAAGCGATTGCTTAATCGTCCTAGGGTGGGATGAATACCAGTCTGAATTCGTCCCTGGGTGGGACGAATAGAGAAAAAGGTGCCAAAAAGGTGCAAAATTGACTTTTGACCCTCAAAACTGCTTTTGGGAGTGGTTAGGACCACTGTTTGACCTCTCGGGGCTGCCCTAGGGGTTGTTTGTGTCAATGCAATTAGCGCTTGTTGTCACATAATCGGATTGGTGCTATTTTGGTGTCTAAAATATCATCACATAATTTAGATGTACACAATGAAATAAAAATCAAACATACATTTAACAATAGAAATTGCATCCATAAATACGTAAATCATAACTCATCCATCCACATCTAAAAATCACATCATAATTTGCATATCCAAAAATCATAAAATCCATTATTATATCACTACATGATGCATCACACCATATCACAATAGTTAGATCATATCTCATCTACATAAAAATCCATCGAAACATCCACATCATCATAAATATCATCTATCATCTATCATATACATCAAATTATTATAAATCCATCATCACATCTATCATATATCATATCCATCAAATCATCATAATGCCATCATCACATCTCATCATAAAATAAATAACAACAAAAACATGAGCAATAAATGATATACATAATGAGTCAGAACATAAAGAGGTCATATACATATGTGTGTCAAAAGTATGGATGTACAAAATCACCCATAGGCTACAGTCATATAGGTTAGGTAGACCTCAAAAATAATAAATCAAAGTGCATCATCAATAAAACACATGGCTTGTGCCCCTGGCATCACCTCCCCCCATGGTTGTGTCATGCGTAGAGTTATGTGACCCTGTTGGTCTCTCTGTATGAGTCTGAGTCCTCTAGCTAGGACGGATGGAATACTACCCAGAAGTGGAGCACCTTCTAACCTATGAGCCACCTACACCTAGTGCCTCCCTAGGGATAAATTTGTGCCTCCTAAGCTACATCTGGAGATAGGCTATATGGGAGACATACCCCTGGATATTTCCCTTGTACTTATCTAGAAATACCTGCAAGCATAGAACCTCTACCCCCGATCCTGTCCCTAGATCTGCCCTGGTATCACCCTATGGAGTAGGAGGAACAAAAAACTACATTCTAAGAGCACCATACCTGATAGTAGCCTACAAATCCTGGATTTGTAGTGTGAACTACTCTATGATGGCATCCTATTGTGCTATGGTGGCATCTCGCTATTGTACCTAAATCTTGGTCAAATGTATCTCAACCTTGATCTCATGCAACTATACTCTCATAGGAGAATATCTCTCCTTGAGATCTAGCTCCTCCTCATTATCATTAGGAGCCTCCTACTCCTCCGCTAGCACTTGCTCTACTGGCTAGCCCCATACCTTAGTCCTGGCTTAGACTTTGTGCATTACTAGATCTGCATCGTCACCTCCACCATCATCCTCGTGACCCAAGATGCCATCACATGCCACATCCGATCCTCCCACCACTAAGCAAAAGCCTCTATAACTCCCCTAGTAACTCTTGGGGCAACTATCGCGGTATCCTCCTCATCTAAAAACTCTATAATCCACAATAGGGGAAGATCTCCCTCTGCTGTGAGGCATATGTATACAAATGAAACAATAGGAACATCTTGCTATAGCCCATATTGACAGAGAACTTGAGAGTAGAATAAATGCCACCGCTCATGTTGTATCCTAGCTATAAAACTAGCAGGATCATCCCAAGTCAGGAACTCGTGATATGGCCACAAAATGACATCATCGACCTTCAGTTCAATAAAAGTAGTAGTCTAGTGGGAAATCTCCCCTGCATGAGGACATATCTTGTGCCCATCATGCCCTCAAGCCCATATAGTAGCATAGCACTACATCCACTCCTATATGAATTTCATATCGGTAGGAAGCCCTCTAGGGTGATCTACCTTGATGTTCTCCCATACCCAAACCTATAAGAGCAAGTTGTAAGTAATACCAACGTGACCTCATCAAAAAATATGGTACAACTAATCATAGAACTGGGCCAACAAGTACATCCATATGCATAGATGATGGGTGCCTCACTGTCCATCAGGTCCTGAACCATCGCAAGGAGGTTCCATGGGAACATCAAGCCTGAGCAGTCTAGGATCAAGATGTTGCTGGTAACCATCAACAAAACTACATACCTCTTAGAGAATACCTTCTACTCATACCACTATGATATAGACACTCGTCTAGAATTGGTTTCCCTTAAGGCCTCCATAAAGTTCCCTCTGAATACTCGAAGAAATACATCACGATCATTAGTGGCCGAAGAGACAATGGCCAATCCATAAAAAGGAAGCTAAAAAATCCTATACACATCCTCTAGCGTAATAGTCATATTGTCGATAGGAAGGTGGAAGGTGTTGGTCCGAGGGTCCCAGCAATGGACCAAAGTTATAAGGTAGGCCTGATCTGACATGATGTGAGGCAGCGTAGTGACATACTGGAGCCTGCGGGTTTTGAGCCACTTCCATTCCATGTCATCCAAGAGGGGTAGAAGGTCATTCATGAGATTCGGGTCTCGAGCTCGAGTAGTGATAATCTAATAGTAAAGAAAAAACAAAGTATAACTACAATGCATCTAAGGCATAAATCATAATAAAACATGAAAACGATGTGAATAATGATAGGCTAGTCTGAATTGCTAAGAAAAAGAGCAATAAAGGCATCTAATCATGCAGATTAATTAGAATAAAAGTCAAAAATTCAAGAAAATTAGTTAATCATGTACCAAAAAATAAAAAATTTCCTGAAGAGTTCTTGGCCGCTGTCGCCTATAGTGGCTAGAAATTGGTTGCTAAAGATGAGAGCAGCCAAGCCCCAATTGTCAAATTTTTGACCATTGGGATTCAAATCAGCCACTGCTAGTGACAAAAACCAAGTTGTAGGCCACTTTGGTCGCTTTGATCAATAGTGGCCAATAGGCAACGCGACAGGAGTGTATGCCCTAGGCCAAAAACACCAAAAAAATATAACAAAATAGAAAATGGGGACACACCCACCACATTAAATTCTAAGCTAATCCTAACTACGGGTTTAATTTGTTACTAGCAAGCTTAACGAGGTTTATTTACTGATTACTTAATGCAGTTCAATTTTACCCAAACAAAAAAAAGCAAGGTTAAGTTTTAGGAGAGTACCGTAGAAGCTCTGGCTCCTTTGCTCGACGACGCCTCATTATGCATAGCCATGATTCTCTAAGTTGCAGAAGCACTCCAAATTACAAAGGTCACTTTCAATCCAAAATTTTTAAAAAGCAAGATTAACAGTTGATGTAAGTGAAAAGTCAAAACCCTAGGTCATTTTTATATTACCCTAATTTTACCTTGGCTACTGTTGTCGTTAGTAGCCCATATTTCTTGGCCACTCAGGATGAGAGTGACCATGACTAGGAATTTAGGGGTCACTAGACCTGACAGCGACCAAGATCCTAGGCAAAAATAGGCATAATGATAAAAATAACATTTTGATGTCTCATGGTCATCATAATGATAAAAATAACAAAAAAATCACATAAAAGCAAATTATAGAGTAAGCCTTGTATTCAGTTACTTACTCTATCGACTCAATGATTGCAGCAACTTGCACTCCATGCAATTCGATGAGATGAGTAAGTTACCATAATATTACTCGGGGTAAAACATTCATTTAGGAATTATGATGGACCTCCTTCATTCTCAAAGAAGACCAAGATGGTAAGAATGCTCCATGGGTGTGATAGAATCATCCTAATTCCCTTATGACATCAAAAACATTGATCCAAAGTGATACAATATGAGCATAAATAGAATCACTCCTCCTAAATCCCTAATAAAGACATTGATAGCTGGACCTCTCCTTGGGATAGGGATGGATGATTGCCATAAATAATTGGAATCACACTTGGATTGGGGTCTCACCCATTGCAAGAACAAATGCTAGAAAGGGACCAAATTAGTCATATTGTTCAAGCGAATTGTCACTTTATTCATTGTCATTTCCTCACCAACGCATTATGTGAGGAGGTAGTTCAAATATTCAAAATAATCATAGTAAAAATAAATAAAATATCACTTGATCATATCAAAATCGTGTTTGTCCTACAAATAATTGCATACAATAATTACAAAGTTCCTATTTGTTTGTTGGGTTTATAAGCAAACTGTGACATTGTCAATTTGTAGCTCTCCTACCAGTCAGAACTGATTGTAGTAGTTGAAGCTACCTGATTGAGTCTGAGGAATGAGTGCAATCGAACATGTGCAAGCCATTGAGCTATGTTAAGTATTCCAAATGTTGAAGCAATGATTCTAAGGATGTGCGCCATCTTGCGTGACTGGGCCATCCAGCATTGATTAGACTACTGATCATCATACACCCTACAAACATATCAGTCTACATTTTTGCTCAGTGTTGTATTTTCCACACAACACATCACAAAAATGGGAATCTATAGACACCTAAAATATGCCATGTTTAGGATAACTACTTACATAGGCACATTCATAGGCCATGTGACTAAACCTTGGACTTTCCAAGTATCAAAAATGGTCCTCACCACTCATCTAGGGCATTCTAGGTCCATTCAAGCTTAGTTGTTGTAAACCAAAGTGGTTGGACCTTGGCCACTCAATATTAGAGTGGTCAAACCTTAGTCGTTGTAGACGATAGTGGCGAAATATTAGTCACTGCAGATGATAGTAGCTAAGCCATAAAAAACATTTTATCGACAAATAGACCTAATCAAGGGTCGAAGTGGCAGTCTACATGCAATGAAGGTGAACGGGGGTAACTTTGCATTCCCCTTCACGACTAGTTCACAAGGAATACTTGAGTTTGAATTTAGACTTCAGTTAACTGGTCTTTAAACATAGAAAATACAAAATCTTCTCATGCTAACATTTACTACGCATGAGGAATTCAATCCTAGGTTTTTGAACATAGACATAGGGTTTCACACACTTTAAAAGGTGCAAGCCTAAGAGCACCAAGGATATGATTTTTGATATGATTTTATCTCAATTAGTCCACATTAGAAGTCCAATTTTATCATCATGAATTGAGCATAGTAATTCATTGAGGAGAGCATATCAGAGCACCTTGGAGGAGTGACTAAGTGCTAGCCGATCAAGGGTTTAACACAAGCAAATAAATCATCATTTCAACATTAGAAACAAGATTTGATCCATAGAATTGGAGCAAGGAATAGAGGTTTCATTTTAATAGATGTTGTCTTGTACAGTGGCCCACACACCTAGCTTAGAGTGTAGACATTAGCTTCATTATTCTGTTTTCTTTATATTTTTCATATCATTAGCATAGAATCACTTTATTAATTCACATTCATAGCATTAGTTTCATTTGCACTTGCTTTCATTATAGTATATTCATTGCTAAAAACCTCATTCTGGGAGGTAATCTTGGACATCTAAGCATGTGT
This sequence comes from Wollemia nobilis, assembly GCA_028583015.1. Lineage (NCBI taxonomy): Eukaryota > Viridiplantae > Streptophyta > Pinopsida > Araucariales > Araucariaceae > Wollemia > Wollemia nobilis. The sequence continues at coordinate 18,167 of JAQPPZ010011065.1, read as the reverse complement.
TGTTGTTTCATTGCTTACAGGGCAATAGGTGCATCTACAAAATACGAAGCAAAAGGATCCCTCTAGGAAATATACCCAAAGAAGGAGGCATTTGTAAGCCCTTATACATTTCTGTGTGCATCACTGGGAAGCCTTTATAAGCACACCACCCCTATTTGAGAGGGATATTTTATACATCTATTGCCCCCCTTGTGTAAAATCATGTATCAAACGAAGGGTATCCCTTAGAGGGATTTATATGTTACCGGACCATGGAAATATCAATACAAGAGCTTTCATTCATTTATTTCTTTGCATTCTTGTTATGTCTTCTTTTATGCCTTTCATTTAAGATGCATGCTTAAAAATTTAATAGATTCAATTAAATCACAAGTAGGAAAGGTTAGTGGGGCCGACAGACTACTTCCCCGGGGTCGCTACAACATATATATATTTTTAATTTTTTTTTTTGTTTATTTATATTTATTACAATATATATATATATATATGATATATGTTTTTTTTTTATTATTGTTTTCATTATTTGACACAAATAAAAGAAAACAAATACCAATATTAACAATAAAGAGCTAATAACAAGACTGATGAAAAATCATCGACAAACAAAAAATGTGACGATAAAAGTCGTCGATATAAAAACTAATGACAAAAATTCGTCGATGGAAAAATAACGAAAAAAAATTCATCAATAGAAAAATGATGACAAAATGTAGTTGACAAAAAAACGACGACAAAAAGTCATCAACACAAAAATGACAACAAAAGGTCATCGACAATGTTCTTGATGACAAAAATCATCGAAAAATTTTCAAATAACGAATAAACAAAACCACAACTGAAAAAAATCATCCCACTAGGCACTCAAAATAAAATAAAAACACCCAAACCTACAAAAAAAAAAGGTGGGTCCCCAATTTTACAGCGAGTTGTGTGATAGTCACAATAGGTTTTCCATAAGACCACCATTGGAGTGCCATATAAGATCATTTTTTATCACCATAGATGGAGCCACCCATATAACAAATACATTGGCTTAGAAAGAAAGCATTATCAAGAACACTTTATCGCAAGAAATATATGAGCTATAAAACATTGGATGGAAAGTGTACATGTATAAAAGTTGTGTGCCACTTGGCGGGAACACACCAAGCACCATTTCATTCCTCAATACTCAAAGAATAATTGAATGCCTTTCTTCGAGCAGTTACAAAATCATTAGGAGTTTACATATATTTTCTATCATTACGTAATGAATGAGTGTTGGAATAATCTCAATATACATATTTATTGTAACTCCTAACTATCACTTATCTAAAATTTGAAGAGAAATTCATGTTATTTAAAGCACTCAACTTGGATGAGGAAACAATGAAGTAAAAGCACGATTAAAGTATTGAAAGGTGTGGAAGCACATTCATATCATGGAGCTAAATCAATCATATGCACCATTCAAAGGAGTGTAAATATGCATTAAAGAGCTATCATAAACCAACAACTCCAATGCTCTTCTATTGGAGAATATTTACATTGTCTAAGTGCCATTCAAGGAGGAAACCAGTGCCAACACTGACCAAAGAGAACATTAAATTCTCATCCACACCAGCCACCAGTGGATACGTTAAGCCATAAGGATTACTAGGGTAAAGTTCATATTAAATATGATTGCATTAAGCCTAAATAACATTGGAGTTATAAGGATATAATTTATTTATTATTCCAAGCATTCATCAAGCATTAGTAACATATTGAGCAAGCCCATTTTAAGAACATTTACATATTTACAAACAATAAAGTAGGAGATATAAGGGTTTCTACTTGGGAAATTAAAACCCTATTATTGAAAGTATTATTTTTTTCTAATATTTCAAATTAGGGAGTTATATGGAATACTACACCAAAATAAATTATTAGAATTTAGAAGTATTAAACTATTAAATATCAAGGGATATAGAAAGAGGTTCATTAAATATTATAAAGGGTTGTAATAAATTGATATACTTATCTCATAAACACATTAAAATGGTAAAAGAAATCCAACTTTGAAAACTTCTTCAAATTAGAAAGTGCTTAGTTCAATAGGAGAAATAAGGTGTAATAAAAGTTGATTTTTGGTAGTTATAAAACTTTACAAAACCAACCCAAAATTGAACTACTATTCCAAAAAATACTTTATCAATCATATTGCATGCTCTAACAACTAGGGGGATATAAGGAATTCTACAAAACCTAAGCCTTGGATAGGTTTATCAAATCAAGTTCATATACTCTAAACTAGGGATTTATAAGGTAGACTACCTAGAATATTCTATCTCACAACATACAAGCACTGTTAAAAGAACTTTATAATCTAATCTATGAAGCTATAAATATGACTACTAGCACGTTAAAAAATACACTTAAAAGTGGAAAGAGAAAAATACCAATATGGATTAAAATCTTGATTAATAATACAATGGATAACAATAAGGAAAAGGAAAGAAAGAATCAGTAAGATATGAAATAATTTCTTAAATAGATATCTACGAAAAATAGATTCTCCTAATGAAAGTGATGATAAATATACCAATAAAAACACAAAATATCACATTCAAAAGGGATAATAAAATATAGATCAAGAAGACATCATACAAATAAGTAAAAATGTAATAGCTTCAGTTGTGCATATATGGTTTAAGGATCTAGTCAAGGATATAAATAGATATGATATTACTAAGATAGACTACAAATCAATAAGAATATATTTACTATGTACCTATTGCAATCAATATGATCATAACAGGATCAATTATTAAAATTTCCATCCATGCAAATATTGTGAAGAGAAAAATCACTCATCTTTCTTCTGCTACGATAAATACAAGTACTAGAAAAGCCATGAAGAAATATTGCTACACATAATAGATTTTTACTTTCAAAATTGTATTCCAAAAGCATATAATAACAACGAGCTCAAGCTTGATACTCATGAAGGTTAGAAAAATAAGTCATACAGAGATTCAAAGGAGAGAAAATGGGTCAATTTTGATCCACTTGAGAAATGTAAAATCATGAGATCACTACTTCATCGAAGACATATAATATAAAATAACAAAGGATTGGAAAATACAATAATCTATAACATGAAGACTGAAGCAGTTAAGGAACTTGATCAACACCATTCTCAGGAAGAAGATCCATATTGAAGACTAAAGTCTTCGATACTTAATTAATGTAATACATGGAGGGTGTTAGAGTATTTTACATCATTTGGGTCATATAAATGTACCACCTTTGGTACATAGTTAGAGAAGTATATTACTTTAGGGGGAAGTTAGTTACTTCAAGTAATGTAATAAATGCACAAGTGTCAATGTACAAGTTGTAAATGTGCAAGGTATCCCCTTGTATATATAGGTAGAGTGTTGGCCAAGGAACCCATATTCTTATATAAAGGGCGTCATAGTAAGTGATAGAACATAACAGTAGGTAGTAGTAGAGTAGAAGGTAAACTCCATTGGTGATGGAGTACAATGTAGTCCTTTAGTATATATTCATGGAGTGTTCATTTCCTCCATAGTTGCATTGTATTAATTTTATCATTTCTATATAGTATACTTCAGTCATATTGCAGAATTACTTTCCTTAATATTTTTTGCATCTAGAGATTACCATATCCCATAGCATACTTCATGAAAAGCTAACATAACCAAGGAATTACATAAATAAATTTTATTTTATTAAATCAAAAATATAAGCCAAGATTAAAATTTCCACAAATTTAATTCCAACTAAAACTCAAATCCTACATAAAACTGATCCAAGATACATACTCAATCCCTCCATGATATTGATCCCAAAGCCCCTAATTTCTCCACGAAATTGGTCCAATAAAAATATACTCATTCTCTCCACAAGATTGATCCTAAAGTTCTATCAATTTGGTCTATAATTTTCCTTTTCAAAGTTGTAAGAAATTCATCTTCATTTTGATCACTTTCAATTAATCTATATATTTTTCTTTCCAAAAGGATATATATAATCCTCCTTCAATTTAGAAGGTTAAAAAAAAAGGTTGGGTTCATAATATCGCAAGTTCTCTTCAAAGCACATTTATTTTTCTTGATTATAAGGTTTGACTAAAGTAATCACTAGTTATGACTTTTAATCACTTAATGAGCTTATTTAAATTCAAAGCCCCAAATTCCTCTTTTCCATTTTTTTTTAAAGTGCTTATTTAAAGTTTAAAATAAAATTCCTCCCTTTTAAAACAAAACTTAACTATATTTATTTTAATTAATCAATGACCTCATTTTAATTTTACCAAAGTCCTCCTTTTTAATCAACGACCTCATTTCAATTTTACCAAAGCCCTCTTTTTTTTTTTTTAATGGGCTTATTTAAACTTAAAACAAAAGTCCTCCCTTTTAAAATAAAAGGCCTCATTTCAATTTTATCAAAGCCCTCCTTTTTAATAAATGACCTCATTTCAATTTTAGCAAATCCCTCCTTTTTATTTTTTTAAGGGGCTTATTTAAACTTAAAAATAAAATTCCTCCCTTTTAAAATAAAAGACGTCATTTCAATTTTACCCTAAAAAAGGAGGGGATTTATCACAGTACGGTAGTCAACAACAACAACAAAAAACCAATGGTCAACCCTTATTTAAACTTTAAAATAAAAGTCCTCCCTTTTAAAATAAAATATCTAATTTCAATTTCACCCCAAAAAAGAGGGGGTGATTTACCATAGTATTGTGGTAAAAAAAAACAATAGACAACCAATGATCAACCCTAGGTGACCTTACAAATCATGTAGCTACGTATACAAGTCTAGAGCCCACAGGTGGCCTACCAACTAGTGGACCACCAGAGATTTGTGGCTCCACATAGAAGCCACCAACACCACAATATGGTACCTATGAAGGCCCCACATGGAGCTTTCCTAGGGGTAAAGTAGCCAAGCACCAATCCCTCAGTGGTTGGCTAACATCTAAGAGACTTTGGGGCTTTATGAAGGCCCATCAGTTTTCTTTTCCCATGCATGTGGGACTATTTGTACACTATGAAAGTGATACCCCACTCAGCTAGATCCACTACCACCACATGATGGTTGTACCATGGTGGCGCAAAGGCAAGGGCAATGAGTAGTTTAAAAAAAATTAATCTATTAACCTTACTAAACATAGGGCCTACCAAAATTTTAGTAGTGAAAAATAGATAAAACAAACGATGGAGGAAAGTGTCTTCAAGGGTGGTTGAGTGATCAAAGGGCAACTACAAATAAATTTATAATTAAACCTAAGGTTCAACCTTAGGTTGAACCTCTATCCAATGATGACGAGGGTTAAAGAAGTGGTTGCATAGAAGGGGATGTTTTAAATGAATAAAATAGACTTAAATCTTTAAAAAAATCCAAAATACCAGGGGAAAATTAAATAGAATAGATACCCTAGAGATGGCACTGCACCAATATGCACATCTGAGTAGAAGGATTCATTACCAGAAAAGAGAGGTTTCAAAACATACAAAAAGATAGTAAAACAATAGAAAACTAGCATTCGTAGGACAAAAGATTATAATATTTCACAACAGATCCCAGTAGTGCATTAAATAATGATGATCGCATAAACAAAGAGAATATATTCCATGAGTAATATTATATTTCCAAATAAAAAAACACTGTTGGTGGCATTTCTTTCTTCGCACTATTTCAATAATGGACTACTACACTACTGGTTGCTACTGAAACAAAGCCCTCCGCTAATCAAATATAGTTAGCAGGAATGTGGCCGAGCCATGGGTAGAGATAGATCCATCAGAGAATGGAAGCTCTTGTACCTAAATTATTAACAACAATCTCCCAAGACACTAACAACTCAAAGGTTTGATTCAAACAAATTCTATATTACAAGCTACCAATTTTAATAGAAAATAAAAGACAACCTCTCTCATTGAAACAACATAAAATATTAATATCAAACACTTGCACTACTTGGAGGGTAAACCAAACTATTTTGCTTAAGAGAAATCAACCCTAGTTAGTAGGAGAAAGAGTATTCATAAAATGAAAATAGAGGAAACAATGCATCCTTTTCAAAAAAAAAAAAAAACATCTAAAATTTTTAGATATTTGGGTCTAAACTCAAGGTTGTTATAAGATAATATCATTGTATAACCTGTGTGTCCATAGAGCCTCCTTGAATCCTCTATTCAGGTCTCCTCTACATTATTTTTATCTCTAGCTTTCTCCTCCATCACTCTCCAAGGCATCATGGCTTCCTTCCAAAGCCATTATTTTTTTCCAAGAGGATCTGCACCTTTTACCTAGGTGGCAATGTGAGGGTAGAGCTCTATTATGGAAGCCTATTGGATAAATTCTAGCTGTCCTAATATCGCACCTATCTTTCATCAAAATGGCCATGTTTTAAAAATATGACTGCACATTTTCCTCATACAAAAATTTAAATATGTCTAGGCATAAATAAAAATTGTTTTCAATCTCTCATGATCTTGCTAAAAAAATGAAGCCTTCATATGAAAGAAAATAATTATAAATTAAATATCTCTTTGCTTAATTAAATCAAAGCAATATTTAAATAATATTAAATTATCAGCTAAATGCAATGTAGCAGCTAGCCATCTAATCTAACCATTTTTAAATACATCAACATGGCATAAATTAGATTGCAACTTGCCATCACAAATGGTTATTCAATTTAACTATAACCATTACAAGAATTATCATCATTTAGCATATTTGTTGACCAATTAAAGGTATAGTCAAATATATTATTAATTCGATAGTTTGATAATGTCCACCTACCAACATGGTTAGCCCTGCAAAACCATAAAATATAGCAGCACCATAAGCAAAAATAACAACCAACTATAGCATCACATCCATGCATGGTCATATCATCATCAAATTTAGACATTAAAACAACAAGCTCAAACATATTATTTCCTCATCAAGGGTTCCACAGGGCGGGTTATGATAGTGGCACACATGAGAAATCCTAGGAGAGCCCTCCTCTACAAAATGATCAAAATTATAATTTCATTCTAAAGTTAAAAAAATAATTACAATGTTACAGGTATGAAATACCCTCAATAATTTTAGTTATATATCATCTAGGAGTTAGTCTAAACTGAATTTTAGGGGAGTATTACCATCCATTTTGTGATAAACTAAACTCAACTTAACCATGTATTCCCTCTACCATGTGCCTACTAGAATATCTAAATTATCTTTTGATAGACCATTTGCTTCTACATTTAGTTTCCTATAGATGTACTTTGTAGCACCCTAAAATTGGCACAGTTAAACCTTAGTAAAAAGATAAAAATTCAAATTTTAACCTCAAACCGCCCGTTAACCGCCTGTTACCCGCTTCCCTTGTTTTTCGTGCCATTTTTAGGATTTGTTTTGACCGTTGGACGATATCGTCGCAGATTAGATGAAATCATCCCAGATCTGACGAATTCATCTGGAACAGAACGTCCAGACGATTTCGTCCCAAAACCAAATTTTCATACTTAGCTTATGTTCCAATAGCCTCTCTAACCTGGGCAGAAAGCGTGTCTGCGTAGTTAGAGTCTCCCCCATTGGAGATCTCCCAAATTGGGATGATCTCCAACCTCCTAACCTCTCCCTAATCCTATATAAACTGAGATTTTCTCAGTTTATCCCCCTGACTCTCTGCCTGAAACTCTGCTTAAACCCCCTAAACTTCCACGCACCTCAGAGCATCCTCACACCATCATTTGCATTATGTATTTCATGTTTTCTTGCAGGAACTTTACTATTTTTCAGTCGAAGCTAGCTCGGATCGTCGCAAGCGATTCCAGGCGATTTCGGATGATCTCGTACGATTGGAGGTGATCCCGACTGTAGTCCAGATTGGGGGCAATCAGAGCCCGAGTTTGCATCTCTTTATTGTTTTTTGCATTTCTCTATACATTATCTTAGTTATTATATTTATGCATCTTGGAGTTCACCTCATTTAGCATAACCGCATGATAAAGTTAAAATCAATCATTAAATCTACTGCATTTCTCTTATTTGTTATTTGAATCTATTATTTAGGCATGTTTGCTGTTATTTCTATCATTCTCCTTTGCTTTTGTAGTTGCATCTTTGGTATTTTGTATCTATTCCTGTGATTGCAGGTTTCTGATGAATTCGTCTAACGAATTCGTCAGATTGACGACGATCTCGTCTGATCTCAGATGATTACGTACGAGTTGAGACGATCTGGACTGCTACAAAACTCAGAATCTTCATCAGACATCCGGAATCAGGTATGTTCTATCCCCTTTAGCATATTCTCTGTGTTTAGCATTTATTCATATTTTTTGTATTCATAGAATCAGCATTGGCATATAGAATAGTTTAGATTCATCTTGGCCAAACCTAGGAATTGAATGATTAAAGTACAAAATGAACACATCAAACCTACTATCAACCTAGGTGTGGAAACTGCCACTCAAAAGTTTCCTGGTGAACCCACCATCCATCGAAAATTCACCCTTATACCCCTCCCCCGAGAGGCGGGACCTTCAAAGGGCCTCTCAGTCCGAGGTATTGTCCCATCCTTCTCGCATCCCCCTTCCGGGCGTGGATCCTATAGCCTGAAGGTAAGGATGCAAAAAATTTGGAGCGATACATTTTGGTGAACCCGACGTGAAAACTAAAAACCTTTTGAAAACAATCCAAAAAAAATAAAACATAAATGCATTTAGAATCAAAGATTGCATATCACATTTAGATGGTAGATTATAATAAAAGATGAGTTGTCACCATTAATGTTGAGAATCAATTAGCAGCTATAGAGATTACTTCTGTGCTTAGAGTACCTCAAACAAATAGGGTTCAACCTTTGTGGGACGAACTTGATAGGAGATTGGGTATCATTGGATCTAGGGCAACAGAACTTAGGCAAATTAAGAGGTTTGTCCTAGATAGAATCCTGGATCTCGATCAAGTGACCTTATATCATGAACTTCAGAGAGCTTGCCATAGGTGGTTAGCAGATAAAAGAGCCCATGTGTCTTCAGAGTTGTACACCTTTGAGGAATACCTTGAGAATGCAGTTGTAGTACATAAATTTCTATCTCATATAGAGGATCAAGAGGTCGTTCTTACGGATAGAAAAATATGGAATAGAGTTCCTAGAGCTGTGTTATATCGAGAGTATTGCCATGAACTTTATTTCTACCAGTCAGAGTCTGAAACAGATAATATCACTATAGCACACTTTATCAAGTTCTTGAAAAACCATTTCCAATTTGAAGAGGAGCATTTCATGACTCCTGATGAACTTGATCCTATCAATGACATCTATAAACTATTTATAGAAAACTAAGCTATTCTTTTATTATTGTTATTTCTTGCATTCAGTGTGTTGTTTGTTGTCTTTATAAGCATAAAACAAAAAAAAAAAACAAAAAATAAATAAATAAATAAAATAAAAACAAAACAAAATCATAACAAAAATCAAAACATTTTCTTTTAAGTATTATAGTAGGTATATAATTAAAATATATATACCTCCTAAATTTGTTGCAAATATATTAATATATATTTGCTAAAATCTAAATTTAGACATAATGACTAGACTCAGGAATGGAAAACAGACTGAAGTAGAAGAAGATTGGTTAAGAAAACCAGGAAATAACCCAGATGTCCTTCCTGAAGACCCAATTCGGGAAGAAGGAACCTTTGACCAACAAGAAGAAGAATTTGTTGTAGGAAATGAACAAAAAGAAAATGATAGAGAGGAAGGATCCTCATCCCCTAAAATATCTCCAGAAGGATCTGTTACTTTTGAGAACATGGAACATTTCTGGAAGTTCCTCAATACTAATATTGGCACTCTTAATAGAGCAGTCCATATGGACAAAGATCAAATTAGTGACACTCAAGCAACCCTAGAAGACATATATCACACATGCACTAATCCCTTGTCCTTCGTTGATCAAGAAAGTGATCAAGCTGGACCATCCAATTTGGATATGGCCGCTATAATCCAGAACACGCAACAACAACAGGTTACCCAACCACCTAGAGTGCCTGTTATCAAGCCTAGGGTTATTCCCACACAAAAGAAACCTTCATTCACTGCTCTATTTCGCCAAGCTATTGATCAATATACCTCAAATCAACAAAAGCCTAAAACAAAACCAAATACCAATTTCCAACAATCTGGGATACAACATAATGCTACAACAAATCTTCTTCATAATACTCTTCCTACCAACCATTTGCATAACAACAATATAGCATCTAATCCTTATGTCACGCCTTCCTACGCTCACAAATCCCATACTCATGTACCACCAAACCAATATGGTGGGCAAACTGGTAATCTGGAAGCCATGGTGAAACAGTTAGTCTCCCGCATGGACCAGATAGATCCCTACCGTCCCTCGTACAATTATCGAGAGATGTGTAGTCAGCCTCTAGATCCTATAGTTGTAGCACAACCATATCCTAAACACTTTCCTATGCCTGTCCTACCTATATATAAAGGAACTGAAGATCCCATAGAGCATCTTCGTATGTTTAGGATAGCGTGCCATGATATATCCCATGATGATTTGTTATTACTAAAAATGTTCCCAAAAAGTTTAGGAGGGATGGCATTGGAGTGGTATTATCAATTACCCACTCATTCTTTGAGAAATTTCGAAGAGACCGCCGAGTCTTTTGTGCATCAATTTAGTGCCTATATTGAAAGGCATGTAACTATTAAATATTTGTACAACCTAAAACAAGACAAAGATGAGTGTTTTGCTGACTTCTTAGCTCGATGGAGGCAGTTGATAGGAAAATTACACTTTGTGTTACCTTATCGGGAAATGTTGGATATCTTTATCAATAATTTACAAGAACAACTATCCTATGAATTATCAACTGCTACCTTGACCACCTTCGATCAAGCTATAGATTTAGCTCGAAGAGTGGAAGATGCTCTTGTTAGGAGAGGTCAACTTAAAAAGAAAGATGATGAGAAAACATCCAGAAATCAATATAAAAATAAACAAGTTGTGGGCGATGGAGTCACTGATAGTAGAAATATCGCTACTGTTAATGTTGCGAAAACAACAGAGAAATTTATACTAAAACCTCCTGATAAACCACCCCAAGAATTTACTAGGTTAAATCAACCCTTATCAACCATTCTCCCGCAATTACTAGCACGAGGTTTGATTCAATTACCAAATATCCGGGAACCTGATCCAACTATACCCGGATACAGAGCTGATTTACATTGTGATTTCCATAGAGGACCTGGACACGCTACCAATTCTTGTAAAATATTAAAACATAAAATACAAGACCTGATTGATAACAATGAGATGGAGGTGCAAGCCTTTCAACCTAAACAAAATCCTTCTAATAATGCTCAAAAGAACATCCCTCAAAATCAGAATCAGAATGCCAATCGATCATTGGACATATTTCAACATCCTTTACCAAAGCATGGTAAAGAGGTGGCTAATCAAATTGAGCATCATAATGTTCCCCCTCCTACCCGATATGTAGGAACTATTAGTGGACATTCACCTACTCATGATGTGGAAGTATTTGACACAACTTTATCCATGGTTACGACCAGACCTCTATATAATATTCGGACCCCTGATCTTAGTGATACCGAATATGAGACTGAAAGTGACATGGAAATCACCTCAAATCAATCGAATAGTTCTGAAGATGAATCAGATCCCATTCAACCTATCACAAGTTCTATGGTTCCAGAAGAACCATTTCCTAGAAGAGTCACTACTAGACCATCTTCTCACCAATTACTTTCTAATGAACAAGCCATAAACGCTAGACCAAGGCCCATTCATCATCCACAAAATAATATTGTAGGTACCATCGGAGCCGTTACCAGACAACAGGCTCAAAACTCTCAACAGGATCAAACTCAGAACGATGGATCAGCTCCATTTGTTTTGAAAAATCCCAATAAAGGGAATCATGCGCCTAATGTTCAACCTAAGCCTCCTTATAATATTAATGAACAATTATCAAATACTACAGCTAGAATTTCCCTTTTGGACCTTTTAAGATCTTCTCCTACCCATAGGGATGAATTAATGCTCACATTAAGCCAAATGATGGTACCACAAAATATTCAATCTGAAGCCATGTCCAATACTATCATAACTCGAGAAGTCGATTGTATTGACTTTCGGGATAGAGATATACCACAACATAGTTTACATAAGGATAACCCCTTATATATTACTGCCCTAATTGGGGATGTAGCGAGTTAAACGAGTCTTGATTGATAATGGTTCATCTTTAAACATATGCACTTTTGACTTCTACCAAATATTTGGGTTTAGAAGTGACGAAATGAAAAGAACTGATATGATCATAAAAGCCTTCAATGACGAAACACAAGAAACGTGTGGAGTTATTACTATCCCCTTGCAAGTTGGTCCGAGAACCTTGGACACGACCGTGTTTATTGTACATTGCCCTGCATCGTACAATATACTTTTGGGTCACCCTTGGATCAACGCAATGCGAGCTGTTCCCTCAACTTTACATCAGTGTGTTAAATTCGAATTTAAAAATCAGTTGGTTACCATTCATGGTGATCCTAGACCCTTTGATATGTGTGCTTTGGCAGAACCTGTTGGAGTTCAATTTTGCCCTGCTCTGTCATCCACACATCCTAATTCTCATCAACCATCTAAACATGTGAAACACACACCCATAACATCATCTACTCTTTCCCCATCAACTACACCTCTACATATAGCTCAACCATCTTCCGAACAAACCACATTAGGACCTCGAAAAGATCCTAAAACTACAACCAATGCTTCTTGTTTTACTCCTATAACTTCCATACCTATAGACTCATCCATCGATATCTCTATAACATCTACATCCACTACAGGCATACTTTCCACATCCGACGATGTAGGAAATGTTCCTTCTACCTCTTATGCTCTTACTGATGAGCTCTTACCCGATTTATCTAAAATTCTTATATCAAAAAAAACAAACACTGCCATGCAAGATTCCCTTATTTTAAATAAACTCCCACCCTCTCCTCATACCTTGGGCCTCCCACAGCCTATGGGAAGTATTTACCAAGTCGGGAGTTGTGCTTTTATTTATAAGGGATATGACTAGGGAAGAATACCTAGAAACATCAAGACACATTGTGATGGATATGCTAGATGCTATTTTGCTAATGAGTATATTAAAGCTAAGCCCATAATGCTTAAATTGGGATATAAAGGGAAAGGTTTGGGACCTTTCCAGAATGGTATGAAAGAACCTTTTGAGGTAGAACCGTGGCTCTGCCCGATGTGGTGTGGGCCTATTTCCTAGTAAAGGTCAGCCCTTCCCATTCGAGGATGATGACCACCTCATATGTTACCAAGATTATCTGGATAAACGGGATGTCTTGCATTTTAAGCCTCTTACATGTAATATGTTATCCATAGCTTACCCCGAGATGATTGTCTGAATCCGACGATGAGTTGGAGGGGGATATCTTTCATGATGTCTCCATTGAGGAATTGTTACATAACGGATTTTATTTCGATGGCTCTATACCTAGTATAGCCCAGCTTGAGGCCACGACTCCTCAAGACGAATTATCCAAGCTAACCTTGGAAGAATTACAAGAATTAGGCGTTTCACCCGCCCCACCTAATTTTGAGAGAGATCTACACATGGAAGTAGAAAACATCATAAAAATTAACATTGGAACCAAAGATAACCCTCACATAATCAACATTGGATCAGAATTGAGTCAAGAAAAACAAGATAAATACATTGCATTCCTTAAACAATATGAAGACGTCTTTGCTTGGACATATGAAGATATGCCGGGATTAGACCCTTCTGTAGTTATGCATCACCTAGTAGTCCATCCGGATGCTAAACCTGTTAAACAGAAACTTAGAAAAATGCATCCTAAAGTGGCCTTACTAGTCAAAGGAGAATTAGAAAAACTCTTGAATGTTATTTTTATACAAGCCATTGATTATGCTGAATGGATCTCGAATGTAGTTCCAGTAACTAAGAAAGAAGCTACTAAAGTTAGGGTTTGCACAGACTTCAGAGATATTAATGTTGCATGCCCTAAAGATGATTTTCCTCTTCCCAACATGGATCAGATCATTGAATTTACTGTTGGGAGTGGAATGATATCCCTAATGGATGGATTTTCTGGTTATAATCAGATCAGGATAGCTCCTGAAGATCAGGCTAAAACAACCTTTATTACCCCTTGGGGAACCTTTTGTTGGAAAGTGATGCCATTCGGTTTAAAGAATGCGGGTGCAACATATCAACGAGCCATGACTTATATCTTTCATGATATGATGCATGATATTCTACATGATTATGTAGATGATATTATAGCTCGTTCCATCAAAGAAGATGATCATTTAGATGACTTGAGAAAAGTATTTGATCGGTTAAGGGAGTATCTTATCCGATTGAATCCAGCTAAATGTATATTCGGAGTTAAGTCCGGTAAATTATTAGGGGTTATAGTTTCTTTACGTGGCATTGAAATTGACCCTCTCAAGATCGTGGCTATCACTGATATGCCCGCACCCACAAATATATCAGAATTACGAAGTCTACAAGGTAAGCTTCAAGCTATTCGCCGCTTTATTGATAAGTTGGCAGACAAAACCGGACCTTTTCTTAAGCTTCTTAAGAAAGATGTCTCTTTTCATTGGGACGACGAATGTCAGGAAGCATTCGAACTCCTCAAACAATATCTCCTTAAACCACCGGTGCTTTCACCACCTAGATCTGATCGTCCATTTATTTTGTACATTTTTGCTTCCGATTTTGCCTTAGGAGCTATGTTAGCTCAACTTGACGATGAGAAGAAAGAACGTGCTAATTATTACATTAGCAGAACCTTAATCAGTTATGAAACTCGCTATACCGTATTAGAGAAGTTATGTCTAGCAGTCGTATTTTCTACACAGAAACTACGACATTATATGCTCAACCATAAAACGTATGTTATTGCTAAATTCGACCCTTTGCGATATCTCATGAGTCGACCGTACTTATCTGGTCGCACAACAAAGTGGGTTCTTGCGCTAAGCGAGTTTGAACTCACGTTTATAGGACAAAAGTCTGTTAAAGGTCAAATCATAGCAGATCAATTAGCCGCTGCACCCTTAGAGTCTACCCATCCCCTCATCATTGAGTTTCCTGATGAATGCCTTAAACTAGAGGCAGACCATCCAGAGCAATGGTCCCTATACTTTGACAGAGCCCGATGTATGAGTGGGGCTAGTGCAGGTATTATTTTAATATCTCCGTAGAAACATCTTATACCTCTGTCCTTCAAACTAACATTTGCTTGTACTAATAACACTGCTGAATATGAAGCTCTTATCCTTGGATTACGAGCTGCTTTAGCGCTACAAATTAAAAATCTATTGGTTTTTGGTGACTCTCAACTTGTCATAAATCAAATCAATGATGTTTATCAAACCCGAGATGATAAATTGCGTCCATACAAAGCATATGTCTTACAATTATTATCTTTGTTTGATCAAGTTACCTTGGAAGCTATTCCTCGAACTAACAACCGTGCGGCTGACGCTATGGCTGCAGCTGCATCTCTTTTGCCCTTGGAGTTAGATGACGAATATGCTACCATCATTATTCATCGACTCCAGGAACCCGCTTCAAGCAAATCATGCTTAGAACCTTTGGATGTGTTTCTAATCAACGAAACTACTCCTGAACATTGGTACACTGATCTATTTAATTTTCTTCAAAATGGGACCTTTCCCGAAGGTTGTAATAGCAACCAGCGTAGGTTATTACGTAGACGAGCAAGTCGCTTCGTGATTATTGGTAATACCTTGTATAGGAGATCTTTTGAAGGCATCTTATTGAGATGTTTGAATCTAGCAGAATCTAGATCAGCTTTGAGTGAAGCCCACAATGGATCTTGTGGGGGGCATTTTAGTGGTAGCGCCATTGCTAAAAAGCTCCTTAGGATAGGATATTTTTGGCCTACCATGGAGAATGATGCACATGCTTATGTGCGTCATTGCGACAAGTTCCAAAAACACGCTGACCTTGTCCATGCGCCTGCACAAGAACTACAGGCTATTTCATCTCCTTGGCCCTTTTCAAAATGGGGCTTAGACATCATTGGAAAAATCAACCCTGTGTCATCTGATGGACACAAATTTATCATAACCGCCACTGAGTATTTCACGAAGTGGGTTGAAGCTATGCCATTAGCTTCTTGCACTGGAACCCAAGTTTCCAAGTTTATTTTTAATCAAATTATTTGTAGGTTCGGAATCCCTGCAAATCTCATTTCAGATAATGGAACTTGTTTTAAAAATAAATATGTTAAGAAATTATGTCAAAAGTATAAAATTCAACATCGTTGGTCCACTCCCTATTATCCTCAGGGTAATGGCCAAGCAGAAGCATCTAATAAAACATTAATCAAAATCCTTAAAATACTGGTCAACAAATCTGGCCGAGATTGGCATATTCAATTATATCCTACTTTGTGGGCCTATCGAACTAGCGTTCGTACTCCCACAAGCACTTCCCCCTTTGTTTTGGTCTATGGCGCTGAAGCAGTTTTTCCCTTTGAATTAGAAGTTCCTTCTTTGGCTCTGCTACTTCAAGATACTGAAGTAGGAGATGAATATCATGCTGGCAGACTTAGTCAGCTGGAACTCCTAGATGAAAAGTGCATCAATGCTTTGGAGCATCTTCGTGCCTACCAAAACAAGCTTAAACGAGCATACCTCAAGAAATTTCATCAGCGATCCTTTGAGATCGACGACCTTGTCTTAAAAGAAAATAAAAAAAATACTAATGCAACTAAAGACCTTAAAGGTAAATTTGAGCCCAACTGGCTCGGACCATATGTCATCACTGCTAAATTTGGATCGGGAGCATATCGATTAGCTACCTTAGATGGTAAAGATCTTAAAGAACCTATGAACATTATGCATCTTAAGCGTTATTATGCATAACATTTGGTCCTTTTTCATCATTTATATATATTGTGTATTTTGCATCTTGTTTCATTTTAGTAAAATTTCAAAAAAAAAAAAATAGTAATAGTATTTCTTCTTGCAATTCATCAATCAAAATCAAAATATAAAAACATCAAAATCGTCAAAATCTTCAAAAACATATTTTATTTTCATACCTGTCAATTCTTGAAGTATTGTCGTTATATTTTCAATTATTTTGGATAAATTAGCATTTATTTGGAATCCCGCACTTTCACATTCACATGAATAAATATCTTGATTTTATTTTGTATGATTATTAATCTCTCTTATATCAAAGTCCACAGTTGAATTAAATAAAGTTTTGAGCATAGAGAACTGATCTTGTTATTTACTTGAACCAAATATATCTTTTCACATTAAAATGATTTCATTGCAAATTCAATATCATGCTACATAGTAAAAGTGGTTTCTTGAGCGAAAAGTTTCCCCTGCTATCCTATCATGCACATGGTCTAGAATCTTTGAGAATTGACAAAAGGACAAGCTCACCCCTACCCAGAATAAAAATCCCTTGCTCTACAGCTAATCCGAGCAAGTATCCCTAGCATAGGAAGAAAAAGAAAAGTCAAAGAAAATGAGAAAAAGAAAAATATCATTTTGTACCATCGCAGCAATATTTCAGCATTATCTCAAGTTCCAAGCAAAATACAAAAAAAAAAAAAAAAAGCAAAAGAGAAAAGGCAAAAGCAAAATGCAATAAATACCTTTCCCTACCCCTTGAAAAGAAAAGAAGGGTGAATGAGCTTGAATCCCTGGAATTCTCAATTATTCGAAAACTGTGAGGTAAGCCAATTGGTTTTTGCCCAACCCGCTTGGCCTTGGGTAATCCCTAGTGTGGTGATATGTCTGTCACATTAGCGACCTTCTTTTGTACAGACCTATGTCAGCTTATTGTTGGAAAGTTACCATTAGTAAAAAGGTTAAAATTTTGATTTTACCTTGGGTAAAGGTAACTTACCTTTTACCTTACCTGGACGGCAGTGGACGGCAGCATTTGGGCGGCAAGAGAACTCAAGTTTACTTTCTTTTCCCCCAATTTCTCCTTTCCCCCTTTTCTCTCAAAATGGTTATTTACTATTTATTTAATCTGTGTAACCTTATGATTTTGGTTAATGCAAT